>LR990650.1:16864523-17580689 GCA_905147715.2 Xestia xanthographa | reverse complement strand
CATTATAGGGACTCGCGTTAATCAGACTGGCTGGCTCTTCTTAACAAAAATCCCACAAATTACAAATGACATAGACGCAACGATATTAAAATTTTCATGAGTTTAAAACTCATTTCAATTTTTTTCAATCAAACAAAACAACTCAACCTGTGCACATGTCATGACTTCAAAGACGATTCAAGGGACATCGATATCGCGCTTACGGTAATTCGGAACGGGTTTATGGACGCTCAAATCGATTACGCGTAATTCGGAACGCAGCCAACTGCCAATGGCGTCAATGTCAATGTCAGTTTGTCAGTGTCAGTCACTGACGTATAAATCCTATGGACTTGGCATACCTACAAGAAAAACGTGGACATACCTACATTAAAGAGGGAAAATAAAATGGCGGCTAATAGGGTAGCCCATATCGATATTTCTCTACAATCGATGTTAGATAAAAGATTGTGAGAATGTTTTCACGTTGTCACGGTCCAATATCAACGGGTAAGTATTTTTATCACACTTTTCTTAGCTTCACTTGTTTAGAACTAACAAAATAACTATGTAAGCAAATCTTAAAAGTTATTTTTCACCGACTTCCCGGTTTTTGATTAAGCTAACATTTTGCATGTTTAGTTTGGATGATATTGCTGCCGATTCTCTGGTTCAGTAACTAATCTAAAATTAGAGAATCGACATTTTTTACTAAAAGGGCAGTGTATGTGTTTATGCCTTGCGCTTCATCGTGTTTTTAGTCGACATCGACAATATTAGTTCAATTAAATGTGACAGCTCTAATTTACGTCCGTCTCTTTCCCGTTTTATTAGAGAGAAAAAGATAGCAATAGCCAAACAGCGGGAAAATAAAATGGCGGCCTGGCCGCAAATAGGTATTTCAAAGACGCTAGGAATGAAGGTTTGCTATTATAGTAACTGTCAAAAACACTGTTATCCTTTTTCACTTATGCAAAATTCTAAAAGTTAAAAAGAGATAACAGTATTTTTATGATTTCGGTGTCGATATGCCTCATATTTGTATAACTGTATTTTCTATAGTCAAACATTTCAAGTCCATATGATTTATACGTCAGTGGTGTCAGTGGCCTCACTGCACTGCTGTCATCTTCACACAAAAATAGTGAATTTATGAAATACAATCCAACCTCAATCAAGTAAAATAGATTACCAAGATGGATAAACAAAAAACGTTAGTAATTCTATGAATTTCCCTATTACATTAGATGTATCGGTCACTAGGGAAAACTTTACTTTACTTATAATAACATCCTATCGGTCAACTGCCGAAACCGAAACCATTCTGAGAAGTGTTATGACCGCTATTTTATTCCAAATAATTAATAGAGCCATGTTACCTCTCCGGTATTCTACCCGTACTTAGCATCTTCTTATCTTTTATTGCAGATTATTATGTGGAGATGTAAATGGAAATTTCAAAGCCTTGTTTTCTCGTGTTGAAACAATAGTGAAAAAATCTGGACCTTTCGATGTCCTTCTATGCGCGGGAAACTTCTTTGGAGATGACAATTCACAACTGGATGCGTATAAAATGGGCACACGAAAAGGTAGGGTCACAAATAGATAACTTTTTACATTAACAAGCAAAAAGTGTACATGTTTTTGATCAACTATTTTGTTGCAGTACCGGTTACAACATATGTTTTCGGACCCTCTAAAAGTGAACATGTGCCGCTATATTGTGAAGAAGGATCTGAGATTGTTCCAAATGTTATTTACATGGGTAAACTTCGTTAAATACATATTATTTGAAATGCCTTTTTCATAGTGATTGTGAGAGACATTAGCATGAGATCGATACTTATTTGTTTTACAGGAAAAAGGGGTATTTTTACAACTAGTGCTGATGTTAAAATAGCTTATTTGACTGGTCTATCAAGAAGAGAGCTTGGCAAAGAGATTCCTATGTGTACATTTGAGCCGAGCGACTGCAGTGCAGTGAGAGATGCTTGTTTAAGAGGTCAGAGCGAGTACAGAGGGGTAGACGTGTTGATAACGACTCTTTGGCCTGCTGGAATACAGCAGGATGAAATTACGAAGGTGTGTTAACAGTCTTTACTACAAGAATTCAGAATTTTTTTAATAAATATTTTCCCTCCCTGCCATCCATAAACTTACACCTTTTTCCTACCATTTTGGTCTGTATTGTTTGATGTAGATATACATTTAACCCTTCGTATACCGGAACGTAGATATATGCGAGACACGGCTTTTTAATTGTTGTCTGTTTTACGGCATACAAGGCTGAAAACAGCATTAAAATTCGTTGTGTAGTTTACAAGAGCAACTTTGTTTTATACTTTGTAAAGATAAGTCCAGGTTTCCTCATGATGTTTTTCTTTGTTAATGTTGGTGATGTCCAACACAAACTTAGAAAACTTTCTTTTTAAGAATATATTATAATAATGGAAATCTATACTTAATATCTTTTTCAGGTAGACATAGAACAGGAGAACTTATCAAACTTATTATCATGGCTGGCCATACACATTAAACCTAGATATCATGTTGTGCCCTCACCAGAAAAACATTATGAAAGGCAACCTTACAGGTACTCTATTTGTTGTCTATGTAACTAATAAGTTTTCATAATAATATGGAATAGGCTTGTGTCCTGAAAAAATCTAATTACAGGTCAGACAGTTGACAGGTCATCGTCAGTTATATTATCAAAAAATATTTGCCACATATTTTTTCTTTTGTTACGTAAACCAAAATTGACGAAGATACGACCGACGCTTTTAATATTCTCAATACATCACGCCCTGCTATAATTTTTAGTGCGTTGTGACGTCATGAGCCCCAACTCTCGAGTTTTGATGCGTTTTATCTTTGTCAATATTCATTGATTTACAAAAACAAAAAAATACGTGTCCATTATTTTCCAATACTCTAACTGAAGGTTAAAATAGATTTGCAATTGATTGATGGTGGAAACTAGCCCATTATAAACTTTTATACAAATTCAGTTCGTTCTGTTAAATTTATTTAAATAATTAACTAATATTATTACAGGAACCTCTCAACACACCAAGATTACCGAGAAGGAGCAACCAGATTCATAGCATTAGCTCCAGTTGGCAATAAAACAAAAGAGAAATGGATTTACGCATGCTCCTTGCAACCAATCTCTAAGATGAGAGTCACAGACCTGTTGCAGGGGACAACTGATGAGACTGCGTGTCCATATGATCCGGAGCTGTTGAAACAACATCAACCTGGGAAAGTTGTCAAGGTAGGTTATAAAACCTTATTATTATTCTCGTAGTCAATATTCTTATGGTTCACTACTCGATGGGTCATCAACGGGACCCGCATATTACTAAGCCTCGGGCCTCGGCTGTCCGTCCATCCGTTCGTCTGTTTGTCAGCAGGCTGCACTGTATCTCATGATCGGTAATAGGTAGACAGTTGAAATCTTCACAGAATTTGTATTTCTGCCGCTATAGCAACAAATAATAAAAATATATTAAATTTACAATGATTGTATGGAACCCTTAATGTGCGAGTCCAACTCGCACCTTGCCAGTATTTTGTTCAAATTAAACACATCTCTTCACTTTCCTCGTCAGTTTATTGTTTGTAGCTTCAATTACGGTAAAACTAAAAAGAAAGTTATGAATGTCCAAAAGTCACAATAACGAAAGTGGTTAATTTTCATTGTCTGAGTCACCAGACAAGAGGTCTTGCGTGTATAATGTTACACCTTACACAAAATTCGAGGTTCTAGAAGATCAAGAAATTAAGGATGCACCTTTTCTGTCAGTGAAAGAACTTCAGATTTTTGTAAGTAGATGCTTATCTAGTTTTTTTTTGGGTATATTTTAGTTCACTGGCAACGGACAGTTCTTCTTCAACATGGATGAACCTGAAGATGATCAAGGGAGAAGAAAAAGAAAAGGAAGAGATGATAACCCTCAGAGGAAGAAGAAGGAATTTGACCCAGGTAGTTAAATGTGTAGTACTTATCTAAACTAATATTATAAAGATTTTTGTGTGTTTGTAACGATTTAACTCAAGAACTACTCAACCGATTTTAAAAATTCTTTCACCATTAGAAAGCTACATCTTTACCGAGTAACATAGGCTATACATTATATGGATGTCATGCAAATTAGCCAAGCTATCACAATTTTCGCGGACGAAGTTACGGGCGAAGTGCTATCTATACGGATATTATAAAGAGGAAAGATTTGATTTTTTGTTTGTTTGTGTGATTGTTAAGATTTAACTCTAAAACTACTCGACCGATTTATAAAATTCTTTCACCATTACAAAGCCACGTCTTTACCGAGTAAGATAGGCTATATTTTATCCCGTACTCCTACGGGAACGGGAACTATACGGGTGAAACCGCGTGACGTCCGCTAGTGTTAAATAAAATGTGTTAAACAAAAACAATTTCAGTAAGCTAGTTAGCTTGGAGCACCGAAAACTAGAGTTGTTTGGAAGTAATTGTTTCATCCATCCTGCGGTGATCTGGTGTGTTACGAGATGTAGCAATGGGTTAACGGGAACAATTTTTAATTATGTTATTTAAGTTGCTCCGTCCCCATTAACGGGTATAGAGCAATGGCAAAGGGCAAAGGGAACGATTTTTAATTATTTTATTGAAGTCCCGCAATTCCCATTGGTGGGGACAACGGGAATACAACACCCAACCACCACATTTGTTTCTGTATGAATGAAACTACAGATGCATGGAGGGATCTCCGTATGTAATGGTCCGTCACCCATGCATAGACTAGCCTTGGTTAGCGTTGATAGACCGTTTTTTTTTTTCGGATGGGAAATCATCAAATGACTCCTCCCGCTCTGGGCGGTGCAGGAGGGAGTGTCAGACTTTTACTGACTAAAACCCATCCATGTTCCTTCATCGCCCTTTGTGTTCAGGGTCCACGGTATCTCTTTCGAACAGTCCCGCAACCCCGGCAGGCATCGGTCCTTGCGGACCCCTTCCTATTGCTGACTCTCTTTGAGGCGCGCGTGGAACACGAACGCGCCGTCGACACGGCCTGTCGTCATGAGACGGACGGACGGCGAGCTAGCCCATAGCCCACCGTCCACAGGCCCGCGCCTACAGTGGCCGGGGGCTAGCAAGTGGCCTCCGACGCCCGGTGCGTCTCCCGCGGCGGCCGGGACGTGAGGTTCTCTCCCTCTCACGTTCCGCCACCTCCTTCTCTAGCATGACTGCTTCGCAGAAGGAGGTGACGACATGCCATTCCGTCAGCCTTGATAGACCTGAGGATAACCATGAGCCCGCTATTTCGTGTAATGTTGATCTTGTCATTAAATGAACATGTATAGTAATGATTTAAATGTTAATAATGCTAAATGTGTGTTATTATTTCAGATTCATGCTGGTTCTGCCTGTCGTCTCCATCAGTGGAGAAGCATCTAGTAATATGTGTGGGTACCCACTGCTACCTAGCGTTAGCTAAGGGACCGCTGAATCCGTACCATGTTCTTATTTTACCCATAACACATCACCAGTCCACCACAAGAGTAAGTAATAGTACATTGTTACCCTAGGGGTGAAAGTAACTTATTTAGTCCCGAGACGGGGTTTGGTGCCCGAGCGAAGCGAGGGCGCTAATAGTTCGAGGGACTAAATAAGTCTTTAACCCGAGGTAAACACTGTGCTTTTCATTACGAATACAAGGAAAGTAAAAATAAAAACATTCAATCAACAAGTGAAGACCGGATTGCCGCTTTCCCGCTTATTTTGCCTTTATTTTTCTGTGGCCGGCCAGCTATTCAGCCATTACCTATTTTTCATTTTCATCATGGAAAAAATGGTAAATATTTTGCCGAAATCTATGCTATTTTAAAGAAATAGTTGAAACTTACCTAATTATAATAAAGTTATTTAAAAAAAGACATATTCTCTAATTAATACTTAATAAAAACATGACTCAACTCGAAAAGACAAATGAAGGTCGGTTTGACGCTTTCCCGCCTATTTGCTTTTTTTTGTGGCCGGCCAGCTATTCAGCCATAACAAATTTTTAATTTAAAATAAAAATGGTAAATATGTTGCTTAAATCTATGTTATTTTAAACAAATAGTTCAAACTTAATTATACCAAAGGTAAAAAAAAAATAAATCTTTAATTATTACTTAACTTTATGTTATTTCCATTTTACATCGTGGCTGTATAGAAGGTTGGAACATGGTTTAATAGAAAAAAGAACAATTTTTTTTTTATAATTTGACAGCTGTCAGTTATAAACGATTCTCCCTAGGGCTGAAAAGTATTACTTTCAACCCGCTCCTCAGGCAACTTCAGACCTACTTTCAGAGTATGAGTAATGAAAAATATTAATTTATCTTACAATTTTGCCACATTGGTCTCGTGGTCACAAGAGCTACTATTATAGGTTCGATTTCTGGGTTGGACAAAGTAATATTGGGTTTTGGTGGCTGAAAGTCAAGGGCTATTATAGTAGACTTTTCAGGTTTACTTGTGTCATAGATTAAAAAAATGTGTTCATTAAGATTATACACCCAAGACCAAAAGTACAATTCAATGCAAACATTGATGTTTGTACGATATTGTACTTTAACAAACTAACAAACAAAGTTTATTTTTCAATGACTTCTTTGTTTGCTACATAGTCTTCTAGATTTGAGCTTGCATTAAATTCACTTCTTTTTTATCCTTAAAATCCCTGTTTTCAGTTACCAGAAGAAATATTAGACGAGATAAAGAAATTTAAGGAGGCGTTGAAGAGGTTCTATGGTACGCTGGCGATGTACGTCGTGTTCTTTGAGCGTAACTTCAAGACGTCACACATGCAGATACAGAGTGTGCCTGTGCCGCGGTCTTGTGAGCCACAGATATTAGAAGTCTTTCAGGTATGACTGGTCCTAATCTAAACCCGGGTACAGACTGCTGCAACTTAAGAGCGTGCTCACATATTTTGGGCGTTCGACCAAAAATACGTACTTTTCCACGTCCTCGATATTTGTTATGCATATAAAGATAATGGCATAATATTTCAATGAAGAATCATAAATCTGGCTTTGTTTTAGTTCGTAGATTGATTAGAAATTTGTTATAATAGTTAATATTACGAGAAATAGCAATTTTCCAACAGCCAATTTCAAGCAAACGTTAAACATTAGGTTTTCTCCTGCCATTTGTATCAAACTGGTAACACGAAAAAATCTAAAAATATATGTATGTACTGGTCATATAATCCTCAAGGTTGTAGATTGATTAGAATATTGAAATAAAAATTGAATCGACGCAAAAAAAAAACGATATTCAAAAGCAATATTGATCTAAAATGTATGCATTTTCAGCGTCCATTATATTCCAAATAAACTTAATTTTATGAAATAAATTAATATGATATAAAACTTCGATCTACAACGAATACGTTTTATTAGTTTTCGTTTGTCAATATAATAAGACATAATTACAATAAATAAAATTGGAGAACTATAATTCTGCGTCAATTCAGCTCGCACCTCAGTCTCATGTCAGTCTCGTCTCTAATTTTCGTCAATAACAATCGACAATCGTTCGGAGATCAATATTATTATCGAGTCGTGTAGGCCGGTCGAAAACATTTGATCCAGGAAGTAAAAATCAAAAATTTGCGAAAAAAATGTAACAGCCCTCTTAAGAGCCATTTCACGTTTTCGCGCAAATTTCTAAGACTTTAGTCGCCTAAATTACCATCTTAGAGAACATCCTGGCATTTTTGAATACATGTTAAAATAGATCAGTTTTTCTTATTGACACTTAATGTAACACATTTACAAAAAACTTATTTGTTTACTATGTAGTGATTAATCTCCCACAACTAGTTTACAAAAAAATCTTCGCAAAGTCAATTTCAGACTCCTAATTCTATCATAAATATTTATAAATTTCACTCAAAAAAATACACAAAGCATCAGACATATACTTTTGTCGACAAATAATGTTCTAGAATATCGATAATTAATAACATTAATTGGTAAAAAAATAAAGTCTTAGGTAATTTTTTACGTTTTATATTGCTATTTTATCGTGATTTTTTGGTTTAAATAAAGCGTAATTACATTGAAAAAAAATGTAAAAATAAACTATGTTCTTTTACTAAACTAATTCCAAAGTTTTATTAAAATCAATTCATTTAATCAGATACAATATAATTTTTAACATCACTCTAAATTAGAATAAATTACGACGCATAAGCGAGCACGGATTAGTACGGCCCGAGCGCCCATCGGCGAAGGACCTGTGCCATTTTTTCCCGCGTCCCGATTTTCGAGCGTATCTATCGTAAACGCATTGTTATACTACGACTACAACATTTTGATTCTCTTTGTATTTTTTTCATTAGGTTGGAATTTTGTTTATTATCAAGTAAAGTATTATTTTAGTAGTTTGTAAATGAATTGTTATATTTCTGTTTTATTAGTTTTAGCAATGGGGCGTAAGGGTTGTATTATCATTGTGTCAATATAAGGAAAGAATAAAAGAAAAAAGAAACAGAAGCGAGGTGGATATTATTTTTATTTTCAATTCATATACATAGTTATCGATCACGTAAGGTACCCCTCGAAATTCAAATTTTCTAACGACTATTTCATTGATGAGTTGATTATAACTCCGCAAATCCATTATTTGTTACGATCGCGAATCATATTTTGTTCAACATACAACCTGACACTGACATATAAATTTTCTTTTCTTAACATATAATTATATCGACATGGAATACAGAACCGTAATTACAATTTGAAGGGTTCGAAAACACTTAACACTCCTTTAGAAATATTTGGGGTCCGAAATTCGATAGCTATTTTGTTTTCATTTTAGAATGAGAAATCGCGTGAAAACAGAGGATAGTACTTTTAGAAGAGACGCCGTGCAGGGTACTCACATGATTTAATAAAATTGATTGTTTTAGTTACAACTAGCTGTGCCCGCGGGTTCGCTCACGTCAGCGTGTATTCTTTTGGCATTATCAGGGAACATTACATGAGAACGTGAAGTCGTAGTATATTCCTGACATCTTCTACAAAACAACATACTAATAAACTGACTTACTGGTGCCGATTCCCTTGTTCACAAACAAAATTAAATTTAAGTTGAATGCATCTTTTTCTTCTATTTCATTATGAAAAGGACAGAAGATAAAATAATATTAGTTTAATCCTGTCAAATTAGTCAGCACCTGACGTAATTTGATGTAATTTTAGTAGTCAACTTTTTAATCGCGTCTAAAACTTGTATGGCGCTGATTAATTTGACAGAAAGTAACTAAAATTTATCTTCTGTCCTTTTCTTAATGAAATAGAAAGAAAAAGATGCACTGAACTTAAATTTGGTTTAGTTTGTAAACAAGGGAATCGGCACCAATGTTAATTTTAATTAAAACTTGTTAGTACTTTTTTTTTTAATACCTACTAAAGGAACTCGTACTAAATTTTTGAGGGGAATCAATTTAGATGGCCATCGACACGGAAGAAGTTTATGAACAAAGCAAATAGATGCAATTCATGATATATCATAGGTACTACACAGAGTAGGTATCCTTAAAAAAATTCTCTCAACTCTGAGAGTATAATCAGTCGATCAAAAGTAAGAATATGGAAAAACCTCGTTACTGTGAAATACTGTAAACGCTTGAATTTAATGTATTTAAGGAACCAGAAAGAGTATGCGCTTCGAAATGAAGATTATCATGTTTATCAACCTTCCTACCTACTAAATATAATAAAAAGTATAATAATAAATATGTAATAGAAACATACACATAAAAAACATATTTACATAACATATATTTGTGTTTTATTAGTTTAGAAGGGTATGAGAATTCATGAATGAATTTTTAGAGAGAACATTACTATTCTAGTTTTGCTCTACTTATTTATCAATCGTGTCTGCGAGCAATTTAAGTAATTAATAGTTGGTTTTACCAACTATAAATAATATTTAATATATAAAATACTGAAGAAATAAATTATCGTTTTGCCTAAATCTCAAACCAAGGTGCATTACGATTATAACGGCCCAAGATTGTTTAGTCCGTCTCGACACTCGCGCTGCATTGTTCGCGTTGTGTAAGTGTGGATAGCTACGCACACATACACAAAGCTGCGGTCTTTTACCTAAACTCGAGCGTTTGAATTTTGTGAAATGGCTCTTAACATGCAAGGTAACATGCAATGAAAGAATTTGCCGTCCACATTGTCGCAACGTATCATGCGATGAAATATAATTCCCATAGTGTGGACGCCTTGCGCGCACTAACGGCGCACGCTACGCGCGCGAACAGAGCATTACAATTCGTGCGCGCCGCGATCCGCCGTTTGTCGGTTTTTTCGACGAACACAAAAAAGCGCGCAGTGTGCACGGAGCGGAAAGCGTGTGTCTGTACGGCGGAACGCGCGCGAACAATGAAGGAAAAAGACGAAGCTATATTTGAATCATGGAGTGAAGAAAAAGTAATGCAGTTAATTGAGGCACAAGAACGTACAGAACTAGATAAATTTTGTGGAATGCACAAAATGAATATTTTTACAAAAAACTTTATTCGTGTGTTCTCGGCAGACAGCTATGGTCGCCGCGCGCATGCCTCAAACAGACGTGAGTAGGTACTATCGAGGACACTCCCGCCTGATCACCACTAAGCTAATTTTTGCTTGCACTTACAACATAGAAACGCTCGCTAGCCCCGCCCCGTTGACTTTGTATAGAAATAATGAATGAAAAGATACCGATCGGCCGAACGCACTGACGACTCACGCTAAACGAGAGTTATTGTTATTTTGCGCGCCAAAGTTGATGCTTTCCTAATAGGCGCCTCCGCATGATTTAAGCGAAAATAATTTTAAATGGTCCGGCGGAAAAGACCACGACTGTACATGCTCGGTTCGTGCGTGCGCTACGTCCACATTTATGAAATCACTCCTTTCATGTTACCTTGCATGTTACGTTGCAGCAGTCTGTACCCGGCTTAAGGGGATCGACGAGCCTATTGCCATCAACCGTTTAGGCGTTGCCGTCAACGGTGTAACATAAAATTTGTTACAAACATAATTACATAGACTGCTAAAATCATTATACTTCCTTTGGCTTCAACTGCTAAAATTAATGTTTGTTCGTGTTTTATGTGCTACTATACAGTCCATCCGTTTGCGATAATACTTTGTTAAGGGCCCGTGCACAAAATTAAGACATTTTGAACATTTTTGATCACTACTTGTGGGAAAGGCAAGAAGAATTTGAACCTTATTTATTTTTATTATAAGAGACAGGTTCTTCATCTTGTCGACTGCTTGAACAATTTTTTAAAATAATGTATATATTAATGGCAATCACCCATATTCAAAACCCCTTTTCCGCAAAAGTAACGAGCGAGTGATGTTTGTGGTTCGGTAAACAAAGAACTACAAAATATTCTTAACATTAAAAAATATGAATAACATCATTATATGGTCTACTCGTAATATAGCAAGAAACATTATTGATTTCAATACGAAATATAGCAGAAAAAAAATGTTGAAAAAACGTAATTTGTGAAAAACGTCGGGACAAATAAGTATTTTTTTCTATACCTTAGAAACACTTTAAAGAAAATTAAAAAAATAATTCTTAATCTCAAGGTAGTTTTTTAATAGAATCTGAATTTTAATTTATAAATAAACAATAACTTCATTTCGTAAATTAAATGCAAAGTTAACTATATAATCGACCGCGCAAACCCGATCCCGTCAGTAACGAAAGGGCTCTCCCAGCGTGAGCACGTATCACTTTGCTTCGCAAGCGCTCCCGAGTTATTACGTGAATATATTTCCGAGATATACGCAGACTACCACATTTCGATCCAGTATTTATATTAAAATTATTAAACTTTTTGATTGTATTAAGTTATGAGTTTTTTTGACGTTGGTGGTTTATTAAGATTTATTTCGTCTTCATATTATTTAAAGTTAAGTTTCTTTGTTTGTACTTAATATGTTGTATGTAAGGGTAATAATCTGCGGAACTACTGATCCGATTCCGAAAATTCTTTCATTTAGGGGATTTCACTACTTCATATTATTATTGGCTTTCATGGTAATCTATGGTACCTACATTTTGATTTTGAAATAAAGATAATTTTCTATTTTGGAAGTGCGATTTGGTAGAAATCGTCACGTAAGAAAATGCCGTATGTAGTTGTGTGTGTAGTAGGAGGTATACAAGAAGGGTATGGCGGGGTCGAGTGAGCGAGCGATATTTTTCTTCATAGGTGTCGATTTCGTGGGTTTTGGGGTTGGTGATAACGAAAATGAGGTCAAAATGAAAATCCAAGATGGCGCCAACAAAACTTTTCGGTTTTATCGTCATGGGTGTCGTTTTCATGGTTTTTGGGGTTGCTAGTTACGAAAATGAGGTCAAAATGAAAATCCAAGATGGCGCCGAGGAAAATTTTTGATTTTCCGTCATCGGTGTCTGTTATGTCTTTGGTTTGACGTTTGTCTATAGGAGTTTCCTGGACAACGAAGATATCAGAAATGTCACATATAATTAAAATATACGAATAGCAAAATGTACGTTTGATCTTTTATTTAATATTGGCGACGAAATGGCCGAAGTTAAAAAGTTAAAACGCATTCGATCCTCATTACGAGGAACATTCACAAGGATTGAAAACTATATCAATGAAGAATTACAGTTTTCTATTGAAGAAATTGCAACACGACTACAAACACTGAAAGATAATTTTTCCAAATTCCAAGAGCTTCAAAACGAAATTGAAAAAGAAACTGAAGATAGTGAACTGCACAAAGAAATAGATTACAGGTTTGATTTTGAAGAATTATATACTAAATTACGTACAAAATTCCTACAATTACAAAAAGAAAGTGAGATTACAATTGTGCCTCCAAATAGTGCAACGGACACACAGTCAATTTACGAATCAGCAATGACGAACAAAGAAAAACCGTTTCGTATGAATTTTCAGCCGTTCCAAGAGAACGAAACTTTTATGAACTTTACAAAACGCTTAAAGGTTTACTTCATGCTGAACAATATCACAGATGCTAAGGTGAAAGTGTACGTACTACTTTGCACAATTTCGCCAGATCTACATGAAAGAATGTATAATATATGTTCTCCAGAAGATCCCTTGAACATGACTTTCGAAGAGATTACAAAGATTTTAGATGATTACATTGATCCTAAGCCCAGTATTTGGACAATGCGACACAAATTTATATCTCGCATGCAACATCAAGAAGAAACTGTGGTCACATACGCCTCCGAGCTTAAAAAACTATCTGCAAATTGTGAGTTCAAATGTCAAAACTGTAAAAAACAAACTTCTGATAGCTTTCTGTGCCTACAACTGATACGAGGGTTAAATGATGGTGAAATTCGAACGAAAATACTGCAGGAAAAAGATACAACCTCATTTTCACAATTGGTGCAGATTGCCACTGCTACAGAAATGGGAAAGAACGAAAACGCAACAATGACCTTAGATATTCAAAAACCAAACACAATCAACAAAATAACAACACCTACAGCTAAAACATCTGTTTATAACAACCCACCTATGCATTCTAAGGTAAATACAAGATTACCAATAACCATTAGAGATCTTAAAGGAAAATGTTTTCGATGTGGAAAAGATGACCACAGAGCAAACGAATGTGGAGCCATCAAAAGCACTTGCCGAAAATGTCAGAAAATAGGCCACCTAGCACGAGTCTGTTTACAAAGATATACCAACTCTCATCAAGTAAATGAATCTTCAAGTAACATTAGTCATGACAGTATTGCAGATATCAACTTAGTTAAAAGTGAAATATCGCAGAAATATACGATTACTCTCAAAATAGAAGACAAAACTGTATGTATGGAATTTGATACTGGTGCTACATTATCTTCAATGTCACTAAAGGATTTTAAAAACATGAACATACAAAAGAAACTTTTTAAAACAGAAATTAAGATGAGAACATACACTGGAGAAATCATTAGACCGATTGGAGTAGCATATGTAAAATGTTTGTACAACACTCAATTGTTTTATGGAAAACTATACATTATTGATCAAAATGTCGACCCAATTTTTGGAAGAAGCTGGATGAAAGAACTACATGATATTGATATAGCAGATATAAGAACAGTACAAACTACAATTCATAGTAACAATCTAGAACAATTGTTAGAAGAATTCTCTTCATCCGTATTTACATCAGACCTAGGAAAAATTCCAAATCACAAAGCTCATTTAAGTTTAAAGGAAAATACTCAGCCGATCTTTATTAAACCACGAAGAATTCCATACGCTTTGAAACCGAAAGTTGACGAAGAAATAGAAAGACTATGTACACAAGGTGTGCTTACGAAAGTTGACCATGCCGAGTGGGGAACACCTATTGTTCCAATAGTAAAACCAAATGGGAGTATTCGATTATGTGCTGACTACAAGATTACTCTAAATAAAGTAATAAAAGATGAACAATACCCTATACCCATAATTGAAGACATATTTTCTGAAATGAACGGAGGTAAGCTTTTTTGCACATTAGACATTACCCAAGCATATTTGAATTTGGAAATGGACGAAGAAAGCGCTCACATGCAAACCTTGAGCACGCACAAAGGGACATACAAAGTAAATAGACTAATGTTTGGTGTTAAAGTAGCACCAAGCTTGTGGCAGAAATTCATGGACAAATTACTACAGGATCTGACAGGAGTTAAATGTTTTTTTGATGACATTATTATACAGGGCTCCTGTGAAGATGAGCTACTACAACGATTACGACAGGTCCTCCAAAAACTTAAAGAGAGTAACCTTCGAGTGAATAAAGAAAAATGTCACTTCTTTAAACAATGCATTAACTACCTTGGACACACGATCGACAAGAACGGACTACATAAGAATAAAGACAAAATAAGAGCCATCACCAGTACCTTACGCCCTACAAACATCAACGAATTGAGAACCTTTCTTGGGATGGCTAATTATTACAATAAATTTATAAATAATCTGGCTTCTATTACAAGTCCTCTTAACGAGCTACTAAAGAAAAGAGCTATCTTTACCTGGTCCCCTAAGTGTGAAGAAAGTTTTAAAAAAATAAAGGAAGAAATTTTGAGCGAAAGGGTATTGATTCATTTTGATCCTAAAAAGCCACTAATACTAGCTACAGACGCTTCGCCTTTAGGGTTAGGAGCAGTGCTTTCGCATAGATTGCCTGACGGTTGTGAACGACCTATTGCTTTTGCTTCGAGATCTTTATCAAGCAGTGAGAAGAAGTACAGTCAAATTGACAAAGAAGCTACAGCTATCTACTGGGGCCTTAAAAAGTTCTTTCACTACTGTTACGGTCGAAAATTTACATTAGTTACCGATCACAAGCCACTGACATCGATCTTTCACCCGCACCAGACGCTACCAGCGATGAGCACGATGAGACTTTTTCATTATGCTCATTTTCTATCCGGCTTCAATTATGAGATAGACTACAGAAGTTCTGCAAACAATTCTAATGCTGATTACTTATCCAGATTTCCAGTACAAACAGTTAATGATAATAAAAAAGATCAACACTCACAATTCCAACTTCAACAAATATACACAATCGAAGTAAACCCGGACATTATAGCCCGAGAAACAAAAGATGACAACGAACTACTGCCTTTACTACAAGCATTAAAAACAGGACGTACTTTGAGAGAACTCGGGTATAATGACAATGAATTTACGCTACAGGATGATTGTATTTTGAAAGGTACAAGGGTTATTATTCCTTCTACTTTACGTTCGCAAATTCTTAATGAATTGCATACTGGACACACTGGGATTTTAAAAATGAAATTATTAGCACGCAGCTACGTTTACTGGAAAAACATGGACAGAGACATTGAAAATAAAGTTAAATCGTGTAGAGCATGCCGGTTAGAGCAAAACCAACCAGCAAAAGCTCCTTTACACCATTGGGAAGAGACAACTGGCCCTTGGCAACGAATCCATATTGATTTCGCTGGCCCAGTGTCTGGTTATCAATTATTCATTATAATCGACGCCTTTACAAAGTGGGTTGAAATAATTCCAGCCAAAATAACGACCAGCTCTTGGTGTATTCGAAAACTTAAAGAAATATTTTCCACTTTCGGCGCACCCTATATTCTCGTTTCAGATAATGGCCGGCAATTCATATCACAAGAATTCAAGAATTTTCTCTCAGATTATAACATCACTCATAAAACCATTGCACCATACCACCCAGCCACAAACGGTCAAGCAGAACGCACAGTGCAGACTATAAAGAGAGCTTTACGATCTATGGAGGGGGAGAGCGGTGATCTAGTTGACAAACTGATTACTATTAAAACACGTTTGAGACGTACGCCAGGCTCCAGTACCCAGAGTCCTTATCAGTTGATGTTTGGCAGGGAAGTAAGGACCAGGCTGCACGCCATGCTGCTCAAAACAGAGAAATCCACTCATCACCAAACATTGCCGGATAATTTACGACAATTCAAACTGGGAGACAGGATACAAGCTAGGAGTTACTCGTCACCGCATCAGAGGTGGACATTCGGTAGGATCCTGTCTCGCCTGGGACATTTACACTATGAGGTCCTTACAGATGACGGCAATGTCTGGCGCCGCCATCTTGACCAGCTGTTGGCAGCACCCCAAGTGCAGCAACTGGAATCACGGCCGAGGGCTGTTATGTCTTTGGTTTGACGTTTGTCTATAGGAGTTTCCTGGACAACGAAGATATCAGAAATGTCACATATAATTAAAATATACGAATAGCAAAATGTACGTTTGATCTTTTATTTAATAGTGTCGTTTTCATGGTTTTTGGGGTTGCTGGTTACGAAAATGAGGTCAAAATGAAAATCCAAGATGTCGCCGAGAAAAATTATTGCTTTTCCGTCATGGGTGTCGTTTTTATGGTTTTTGGGGTTGCTGGTTACGAAAAAGCGGTCAAAATGAAAATCCAAGATGTCGCCGAGAAAAAATATTGTTTTTCCTTCATAGGTGTCGTTTTCCTGGGTTTTGGGGTTCCTGGTTACGAAAATGAGGTCAAAGTGAAAATCCAAGATGGCGCCGAGATTTTTATTTTTTATTTTCCGTCATAGGTGTCGTTTTCATGATTTTTGGGGTTGCTGGTTATGAAAATGAGGTCAAAATGAAAATCCAAGAGTGCGCCGAGAAAAATTATTGTTTTTCCGACATGGGTGTCGTTTTCATGGTTTTTGGGGTTCCTGGTTACGAAAATAAGATCAAAATGAAAATCCAAGATGGCGCCGAGGAAAATTTTTGACTTTCCATCATGGGTGTACTTTTCATGGTTTTTAGGGTTGCTGATTACGAAAATGAGGTGAAACTAAAAATCCAAGAAGGCGCCCAAAAAAAATTTCGGTTTTTCTGTCATGGGTGTCGTTTTCATGGTTTTGGGGGTTGCTGGTTACGAAAATGAGGTCGAATGCAAATCCAAAATGGCGTCGAGAAAAAATTTCGGTTTTTCCAACGTAGGTGTCATTTTCATGGTTTTTGAAGTCGCTGATTATTTTATTTTTTTTGCTTCCTGGGTGCCATCTTGGATTGTCATATTGACCTCATTTTCGTAATTAGCGACCTCGAAAACCATGAAAACGACATCCATGACGGAAATACCAAAAATTTTCCTCGGCACCATCTTGGGTTTACATTTTGACTTCATTTTCGTAACCAGCATTCTTATTAACCATGAAAACGACACCCATGACGGAAAATCAAAAATTTTCCTCGGCGCCATCTTGGATTTGCATTTCGACTTCAGTTTCGTAACCAGCAACCCCAAAAACCATGAAAACGACACCCATGACGGAAAATCAAAAATTTTCCTCGGCGCTATCTTGGATTTGCATTTCGACTTCATTTTCGTAACCAGCAACCCCAAAAACCACGAAAACGACACCCATGACGGAAAACAAAAAATTTTCCTCGGCGCCATCTTGGATTTGCATTTCGACTTCAGTTTCGTAACCAGCAACCCCAAAAACCATGAAAACGACAACCATGACGGAAAATCAAAAATTTCCCTCGGCGCCATCTTGGATTTGCATTTCGACTTCAGTTTCGTAACCAGCAACCCCAAAAACCATGAAAACGACACCCATGACGGAAAATCAAAAATTTTCCTCGGCGCCATCTTGGATTTGCATTTCGACTTCATTTTCGTAACCAGCAACCCCAAAAACCACGAAAACGACACCCATGACGGAAAACATAAAAATTTCCTCGGCGCCATCTTGGATTTGCATTTCGACTTCAGTTTCGTAACCAGCAACCCCAAAAACCATGAAAACGACAACCATGACGGAAAATCAAAAATTTTCCTCGGCGCCATCTTGGATTAGCATTTCGACCTCATTTTCGTAACCAGCAACCCCAAAAACCACGAAAACGATACCCATGACGGAACGCAAGTGTCCTTTCGCGCAAGAGTCCATTCGCGCAAGTGTCTTGGCGCGCAAATGACCGTTCGCGCATAAGTCTAATCGCGCAAAAGTCCATTCGCGCAAGTGTCCAGGCGCGCAAAAGTCCGTTCGCGTATAAGTCCAATCGCGCAAAAGTCCATGCGCGCATTTGTCTTTTCGCGCAAGTGTCTTTCGCGCAAAAGTCCCAGATCCAGAAAAAAATAACTTGTCCTTTAAAAAGTTTGTATAGAACCCTCAGTGCGCGAGTCCAACTCACACTTTTATTTATCATTTTGTAAAATGTTTATATGTATCTAAATTCTTCTAATACAAAATTAAACCATTTCTATTTTGATTGTGATAAATATACAGTAGACACAGATTCCAGACTTTTATTTCTAAACCGTACTGACTTTATAATGATGTATCATAAAATAATATCGTCTACAGGATCAAAATGGCTTAAGCGATCACTACGCTCGATCTTCACCCGTGTGTGCGTGTATCTGCATGAACAATGCACACTAACATAGAATCGCAACGAATTTGCCCAAACTCTAGCGAGTGAACTTTGTGCACGGACTCTTAACTTATTGCTGGCACTTGCGCAAAGACAATATGCCAAAAAAATGCGGGCGTAGCAGCGGGTGGAAGTTAGTTATAAATAAAATAAAAGTAAGGTCTACCTTACCTTTGGTATTTGTTAATTTTCTGTTTTCTTAGGATGAAGCCGGTATAAACAGTATCCAGATGGAGGTCCTCCCACCTTACGCGGACATGCGCCAGGTGGCGTTACCGGGCGCGCCGTACTTCCACGCAGAACTGCCCTCCGGAGACCAGATATATGCCAAGACTAAGCAACACTTCCCGTTACATTTTGGAAGGTAATGATGGTGATGCCAATCCTACTCATATTATAAATGCGAAAGTTTTTGAGTATGGATGTTTGTCACTCTTTCACGCAAAAACTAGTGAACGGATTTGGATGAAATTTTGCACATAGATAGTTTATAACTTGGATTAACACATAGGATACTTTCTATCCCGGTAGTAAGATCTCATGGGACAATTATCAAACTTCACGCGGGTGACGCTGCTGGCAGAAGCAAGTTGTCAATATAGTACTATTGAAATAATATCCATCACAGCCGAAGATCACAATAATGGTAAACAAAGAGAATGTTGTAAAATTAGTTTTTTCTTGTGTCGTGCCATTCGTAGAAAAAGGAAACGTGTTTCACATTATTGTAGACAAATGCTCTTGTTATTGCCCACGGCGTTGCTTGTTTAGCTGTTACTTCTGATTTTTAACTCATTATCTGCCTAGCCTTTTCCCAACTATGTTGGGGTCGGCTTCCAGTCTAACCGGATGCAGCTGAATACCAGTATTTTACATGGAGCGACAGCCTATCTGACCTCCACAACCCAGTTAGTACCAGGTAATACGATACCCCTTGGTAAGACTGGTTGTCAGACTTTTTTGGGCCTCTGGCTACCTAACGACTGTCAAAGATCTATAAATGACAGCCGGGACCAACGGCTTAACGTGCTTTCCGAGGCACGGAGGAAACTCAGTATGTAATGGGTGGTCACCCATCCACAGACCAACTTAGGCAAGCACGGCTTAACTTAACGATCGACCCGAGTGGCTGTTATTATTTAGCCACAAGCTCCTCACTTCTGATTTTTTTACTACTGATACTGATTTTGATAGTTCTGATTTTTAACTACTGGACTGATTTCTTTCAAAAATAGGTATTCGAAAATCTTTGTTCTCCATACCTATGAATTGAGAAAAGTGACCTCCACTTTGTACTATACCGACTCCTTTCCTTCAGGCGACTGATCACAAACTACTTTACTTTCAGGGACGTATTATCATGCCCACCGATCCTAAACTGCGAGGACAAAGCCGACTGGAAGCAGTGCCAGCTAACCCGAGAAGAAGAAGAAGAACACGTGAAGAACTTCCGCGAAAAGTTCCGACCGTTCGACTTCACCGCGGACGCCGACAGCGATAGTGAATGACGTACAGTTGAGGAGTTGGTCTCTTACCACGCACACCGGCCGCGGCAGAGGTACGGCCGCGGTGGGTGGGTACTGGGTAGTCAGTGTGGGCGCATGCTCGGTACCGAGGGTAGGCGCACGTCGGGTACGTGGAGCCGGTTTGTTTAAATATTTTCATACATAAGCCCACTTAAACAAGTGGAAATTACGGTTTTTTCCTACTCCTCCGCTATACTTATCTGATTAAATTCGTTGCGGGATCCAAGACAGTTAAATTCATTCTCTGGGATTTCGTCGAGACATTGTCTCGGCGCTTTTCTGGTGGTCGCCACTGTTGATTCTGGCTTTCAGGAGTTACAGTGGTTTGGGAATAGTGTGGCGGGCTTGTCCCAAAAAAAAGCCCACTTAAACACTGCAGCGGTGTGTATTATAGGCCCGTATTATAATTTATATTTGTCGGGTTTGTCAGGATTTTTTTTCGCTAGGCTCGAGCTTATGTGGGCAGAACACGGGTTTCGTGCTATAAAAACACACTGGATGCGATACACTATTTTATTTCACATTGCGTGGTTCGGGTTGGTCGTTTCCATGGAAAAGAACCGGCAAGAAACTCCATGGTTACTCTTTTCAAAGAGATATACTGAGTAAACTAACAATCTACTTGCATTACACTTTCACACAATAACACTAGGCATAATGAAGCTTGTACAGTTTCAAGACGTCTTAATTCCGTTGCGATCAGACCCAGAATGTCCGCCTCGCCGCGAGGTGTTAACATCAGGACTCTGTAAAAGGCGCCATGGTAGGGTAGACTGGTAAGTAGGTCACGTGATGTCACCACTAGTGCGCTTTCGATCCATTCGCCCGTCCGTACTCATGACCGAATCCGACATATTGATCTAGCTGATGCCCGCGACTTCGCACGTATGGATGTCGGTTATCACGACCAAAAGTAAAGCTCCCAAACGGCTTATTTTTTTCCGACACCTCCAACAAATATCATTATATTTTAGCCAATGTATACAAAAACTTGACAAATCATATACTAAAACCTTCCTCGAGAACCACTCTATCCATTGGTGAGAACAGCATTAAAATCGGTTCAGCAGTTTTTGAGTTTATCGCGAATAGACAGACAGACAGACGCGGCGGAGGACTCTGTTTTACAATGTGTAGTGAAGTATTTTTCTTACCCGTACGTGGATGTTGGACGTGGAGTTGCGCTATACTTATTGCAAATAAAATGATTATGATTATGATTATGATTATGAACACCAACTGTTTGATGGAAACCGGCCCAGTTTTCATCAAACCGGAGACGTATGGATCGGAGAGTCGACGTGTTTCGACCAATCACTCGTCGGCTCTCGTCTCTCCTGTGGTGAGGCCTCACTTGGGTACGGTACAAACCGGGCCTAACATACTTCGCTACAGTGTACCTGGCGCTATACGATACTTTGAGCGTGTGAAAGAGACTTACGTTTTTACCATAGACTGAATTTTTTTTTTTTTAGAAAAGTTATAATTTTTTATTTTAATAATTTAAGCCATACTTAATGTGTTGACATAATACATATACATCAATGTATCATTATTATTATAAAATATTTTAATGTTCAAAGCAATATGTATAATATAATTGTAGCTATTATTTTAAGAATAATTGCAAAAATTGTAATCATAGTTTCGTCATTTTGATGCATGTCTTGATTGACCTTGGTCATATATAATTGCCTGATCTTTCATTGGATGGATATTGGAATACTAGATGTCCTTGGTCAAACAATATTATCTAATCCCTCTCGGGTCACACCGCCCAGGATGTTTGTCAGCTGAGTAATAATTGACCTTGACCGTGACCTTTGTCAAAAATCATAATTAATTTAAATTTACACTATCATTAACGTGTGGACCAACATCTAAATGACAATGTTTGACTGATCCATTGATCCGTAGACAAACATTCAACATAAATGGGGTAGATGACACACCAATCAATTGAGATACTTTTTAAGAGCTGTCAAAACGCAGTTCTCTCATAGATTTTGTATGGCAATAGCAAACTGTGACGTCACTGTTTAGTCAACTCAATGACTCAACTATTTATTGATTTCAAAGCAACTAAAAATCGAATTTGGAAATTAATTGAAACTAAATCGGGTTTTCAGGCCCAAAATAAAGTGTTTTTTTTTTAGAGATTGGTGTCTTGGAATTATTGTTTTATGGTGTGTAATCTACCCTATTGTATAATGATGTACATTTGGTTCTATGAGGTTTGCCGATGTAATGTTGAAATCCCTGTCCACATCATGTTAAAAATATTGTTCAGTTAGTTTTAAGACTCGGTTGTTGACGTGTTTGTTACAAGCGGGCGACTTGTTAACGTATTACGTAAGGAAGTAAATAAAACAGATGAATTTCAAGTAAATGAATTTTTATTTTCGTTCACATCATACTGTCCTAATAACTCATTTGTTTGCATTATAAAAACATATCTGTAACAACATGATTAACTAACCCTTATTATATACTCGTGTATTCATTTATATTAACAAAATGTTTAAAAATGATATGGTACATTGACTAGAATTCAGAATGATTTAAGAGTAAAGTTATGATAACGATTTTTTGCTCCTAAAGTTGAGATAATAATAGAAGTAAATATAATAAATTATAAATACATACATACTTGGACATTAAGTGGATTTCCAAGAGCCTTTTACATCTATAAGTTCCATTTTTTTGTGAATTGTTGACCAAAAGTATATAATATCAATCGTGTTATCTAATTTTTGTATTTTGTTGACCATTCATTATAAATTGTCACCATTCCCAAATCCCAAATATTTGAAATTCCAAATCTTGATGCAAAACAAGGAAGACCATAAATGATTGAAACATTAACATTGTTTAAAATCATTACATTATGATTACTAAAAAAATCTACATTGTATTATTGACTAGCATTAGGTAATTGTGTCTAGATTATATAAAATAGATCTCAATTAAATATAGGGCAGTCTTCGTTGGAATTACTAAAGAGTGTCAACAAAAACAATTGTAAATCATTATAAATTCACACAACTCACTGGAAAACATTGTTTTAGTCGAATACAAACGCAGTTTGTGCGTCAACACTCGTAAACTATCGCTACAACATGATACAATAATAATGTACATACAAATTGTAACTTTCTGCCGTATTCACCAAACTATAGGTAAGTGTATTGTCATGTGTTACTGTTTACTGAGGATTGTATAATACTAACGTTTCATTAATTTACATCGATTATAATGCGCAAATTTTTTGATGAATATCGACCGCTTTGAACGCGCACAACTGTTGGCCAATGCGATTTCAATTCGATCCTGTATATTATAATACAATAGGTATGTTAGATAGGATCCACATAATTGTCAACAGTACAAGAAGCAAAGTATTCTAGAATCTCGAAAGGACAGGAAAACAAAATATAATTACAATTTATCGTTATCCAAGTCTCTGAAAAGTGATTGTTATAAGTTAAGTTGGGAAGTCCGGTTCAATTTAGTCAATTTTTTTTTTCTTATGGTATCTGTGTAACGTTGGCAAATTTGTGTAAATGGTTTACTGTAAACAGTGTATAAGTATATACTTGTATACTTAACAGATTATGCGGTGATTTACTGTTGGCACTTCAACAAATGCTTATCATATTCCTAAGATATAAATAGTTACTTGAAAATTCATTTACACACTCCAAAACCTTAATGTTATAGACAATGATAAGATTTGCCAATGAAAACATTATTGTTTTCATAAACTTTACAACAATCAAACAATTCGTATTTAATTAAATATGGGATATAATTACACAATTACATCCGTAACTAGTTTTAAGACTTTTGGTCAATAAGGCATTAAGTTTAAAATATATATTTTTATTTTAATTATTGTTCTCCTTATTTTTTATATTCGATAGTCATTAATGTGTACTTAGCATTAATTACATTAATATTTACACAACGACCAGTGGTTTTAGAACCTACAACTTTAACAGCGTTTAAAGCCGTTTGTTTTAAAATACTCAGTTTCGGAGTACAAAAAGGATTAATGAGTTTCTCTATTATACGTGGCACTAAAGAATAAATATAATTGTATTGGCTAAACCTATCTATCTACACTTTATTTACACGTCTAGCAATATGGAAGTTATGGTTTTAGTTTGGCAACCTTTTGTAAAAATATTACATGCAAAATGTCAACCAATATACAGTCGCAACATTAGAAAATGGAAGATGCATTGATTAACATTTGTGCTACTGAAAGTTTCAGTGCCGTTTACACTGTTCAATTCACAACTTGGGTCTGTAGCTATTAATTATTATTAAAATAAATGCGTCCATGGCAGTGTTGTATAGTACCGTTTTATATTTAAAGTATTATATTACAATTAAGTATTTAACCCGGCTATTTCAGATCAGATTAGTGTAGATTTGTTTAATAAATTAACCCGATTGACCATGCCTTATCACCTACTCTCATAGAGTAACAAAACCTACATCCCAAAAAGTATTTAAATAGATACAAGACTTTATGACTTGAGAATACGGCTCAAAATCACTCATCTTAGTCTTTTCAGTACATTTGGCTGTCACTGATGGCGCCACTACGCCGTACGTCCAGCCTCATTGGTCAAAACGTGACAGTTTCGCTGCTGTCAGTTTAACGCGTCCTGATTGGTCGTTGGTACGGCGGCCATCTTTAATAGTGCCGTTCCGTGTGTTCGTTACTTTCAAACGTTGATCTGGAAGGCTTCCCGGGTGACTTTGGGGTCGTGTGCGGTGTGAGAGGGGTGCGGGTGAGGCGCTCGCTTCCGTCTGTGATGTCCCTCGCACTCCGTGTCGTCGGAGAATCGAGACGGTGGATGAATGTGCTCGTTGAAAGACGGGTAGTTTGATATACTGCGAAGGGAATAGGCAACACTAGAATTAATGACTATACTAAGTAAAATAATTATGATTTTAAACGGAGTTAAATAAAGAGGCAATTCTGCGAGTCATTTTTAGTTTAGAATAAGCTATTTTAGTAGATTTTTCTGTTTTTGTGTATATAGTCTTAATTTAAGAATTTGAATAATAATTATAGTAAAACATCAAATGTGTTTTAATTAACACTCCAATTTTTAGGGTTCCGTACCCAAAGGGTAAAAACGGAACCCTATTACTAAGACTTCGCTGTCTGTCCGTCTGTCTGTCCGTCTGTCCGTCTGTCCATCTGTCCGTCTGTCCGTCTGTCTGTCACCAGGCTGTATCTCATGAACCGTGACAGCTAGACAGTTGAAATTTTCACAGATGATGTATTTCTGTTGCCGCTATAACAACAAATACTAAAAACAGAATTAAATCAATATTTAAGGGGGGCTCCCATAGGGCACGCCACGATAGTGGCGATAAGTCCCCTCTTTGAGGAGTGGCTTGAGAGACGCCACGGCGTCCTCACCTTCCGCCTGACGCAGGTCCTCACCGGACACGGAGTGTTCGGGAGGTTCCTGCACCGAATCGGGCGGGAGGAAACGCCCGGGTGCTTCCATTGTGAGGATCGACCGGAGGACACGGTGGAACACACGGTGGAGGTGTGCCCCGCGTGGGCGAAGCACCGCCGTGTCCTCGAAGCGGCGATCGGCGGCGGCGACCTCTCGCGTCCGGCCCTGGTGCAAGCCATGGTCCGGAGCGAGACGGAATGGGACGCCGTCACCTCCTTCTGCGAAGCAGTAATGCTAGAGAAGGAGGTGGCGGAACGTGAGAGGGAGAGAACCTCTCAACGTCCCGGCCGCCGCGGGAGACGCCCCGGGCGTCGGGGGCCACCACCACGTGGCCCCCGGCCACCGTAGGCGCGGGCCTGTGGACAGCGTTCGTGTTCCAGGCGCGCCTCAAAGAGAGTCAGCAAAAAGGAAGGGGTCCGTAAGGACCGATGCCTGCCGGGGTTGCGGGACTATTCGAAAGAGATACCGTGGCCCCGGAACACAAAGAGCGATGAAGGAACATGGATGGGTTTTAGTCAGTAAAAGTGGACACTCCCTCCTGCTCCGCCCAGAGCGGGAGGGGTTATTTGATGATTTCCCAACCGAAAAAAAAAAAAAAAAAAGGGGGGCTCCCATAGGGCACGCCACGATAGTGGCGATAAGTCCCCTCTTTGAGGAGTGGCTTGAGAGACGCCACGGCGTCCTCACCTTCCGCCTGACGCAGGTCCTCACCGGACACGGAGTGTTCGGGAGGTTCCTGCACCGAATCGGGCGGGAGGAAACGCCCGGGAGCTTCCATTGTGAGGATCGACCGGAGGACACGGTGGAGGTGTGCCCCGCGTGGGTGGAGTACCGCCGTGTCCTCGAAGCGGCGATCGGCGGCGGCGACCTCTCGCGTCCGGCCCTGGTGCAAGCCATGGTCCGGAGCGAGACGGAATGGGACGCCGTCACCTCCTTCTGCGAAGCAGTAATGCTAGAGAAGGAGGTGGCGGAACGTGAGAGGGAGAGAACCTCTCAACGTCCCGGCCGCCGCGGGAGACGCCCCGGGCGTCGGGGGCCACCACCACGTGGCCCCCGGCCACCGTAGGCGCGGGCCTGTGGACGGTGGGCTATGGGCTAGCTCGCCGTCCGTCCGTCTCATGACGACAGGCCGTGTCGACGGCGCGTTCGTGTTCCACGCGCGCCTCAAAGAGAGTCAGCAAAAGGGAAGGGGTCCGTAGGGACCGATGCCTGCCGGAGTTGCGGGACTGTTCGAAAGAGATACCGTGGCCCCGGAACACAAAGGGCGATGAAGGAACATGGATGGGTTTTAGTCAGTAAAAGTCTGACACTCCCTCCTGCTCCGCCCAGAGCCGGAGGGGTTATTTGATGATTTCTCATCCGAAAAAAAAAAAAAAAAAAAAACAAACGTGTTTTTTTTGCAGTTTTGTCTATTTTTTTTAAATAATGGTACGGAACCCTTCGTGCGCGAGTCCGACTCGCACTTGGCCGGTTTTTTTGATTTCCTTTTGTTTATTTTGTTAGAAACAAAACTGAAGCTTAGAAAACTCATGATGTAGTCAAGATAATATTTGTCCGTGTAGACCGTGTAGACAAACTCGGCATCCAAAAGAAATACACGATTTTTCAATTATAAAGAGAAGTATGTAGCCAGCAGAGGTTTTAGATATTTGTATACTTTATTAAAAATCTCAGAGAAAGGTAGGTAATGCAAATTAGCTGTCCAATTAACCCAAGTCACTCAATACTCAAGCATTACTTAAAACTAGATTAAGGCCATTTGGTTGGTTCAAACGCATAGCATAACATCACGCCTGTAATCCCCGACAGGTTAGGGAGAGGTGTATACGTAATCGTACACCCACATTTCGCCAGTTATGTTTCAAGTCTTATGTAATAAATAGGTGGCGGGCCTATCGCCATCAACCGGGCACAAATCCAGACTCCGTGGCTGCCACTGAGAAATTCCTGATGGAAAAACCCAACAACACTTTGCCCGACCTGAGAATCGAACCCAGGACCTCATGCTCAGCAGTCGCCCTTGCGACTTGCTAATTCTTGAGTCTCGAGAGACGTTCTCTAATACAGGACTTAATTTTCATTTTGGGCCATTACGGGTAGCTACCGATTTTGATGTAGTTTTCACAGTCAAAACTTAATCCTGAGTCGACCGGGAAGTTTGATCTACTTCTGGAGGGAGGTGGGCTGGTTGGAGTAAACGGCCATCATGGCACCCACAATGGTCCACTTTAAGGACTACTTTTGATCGGTCAAAACTAGTTTCGATTAGTCAAAACTACTTTTGATTAGTCAAAACTACTTTTGATTAGTCAAAACTACTTTTGATTAGTCAAAACTACTTTTGATTTGTCAAAACTACTTTTGATTTGTCAAAACTACTTTTGATTAGTCAAAACTACTTTTGATTTGTCAAAACAATTTTAACTAAAACTATCACTTTTAGAAACTTATTTTTTTTTTTTTTTGTGACCATTTGAAAATCATCGTGTAATTGCGAGGCTAACTTTGGAACTAATGGCGCTAGCATAGTTGGTACCTAAACATCGTCATTGGTTGAAAATGTGGTAATGACATTTTATATTTCAAAATAGCTTAACCTCATTGGTCAGATTGAGACCTGTTATGGTGGCGCCATCTGAGATTTACTTTGCCTTAGCCACCCCATTCTAGGACTAGACTAATTACACCTGATGCGTTCTAAGGCCCAGCGCACACCGCTGGAGGCGCAGCGCAGCGCATTTGAAGACAAACATTTAATATATACCTTAACCACCTTGCCCTTGCCTTGCCTTTACTTTACTTTCTTTTTCCATTCCATTGCATTACCTACATTCGTCTGGCACTAAAACTAAAAAGAGAAGTAAGTAATCATCGTCTACTGCTCACAGTGTCTACAGGTACCTGAAGGTGGTCTCGTCGTTGTGGCTGCTGTAGCCCGAGGACGAGCGCACGTGGCGCTTGCCGAGCGCGCCCGCCTTGCCCTTGCGCGACGGGAACGCCTTGCGGACCACGCCTCCCACAGAGTTCTCTGATGATGATGACGACTCTTCGCGCTCTACGCTTGGATCTGAGATTACGGTATGTTAAAATAAATAAATAAATATCGCTGGTCATTACACACATTACTGTTCTGTATGGTGTCGGACGTAAAGATAGCACCATCCCATATCTTCCCGTGGGTGTCGTAAGAGGCGATTAAGGGACTTACCAGAGAATGGGCAGCAGCGTTATTTGTGCTTTTGTAACAACCGTACTGCGATCGCCAACCCGCCTGCCAAGCGTGGCGATTATGGCAAAACCCCCTTTGGGGGAGGCCCATGTCCAGCAGTGGACGTCTTTCGGCTGAAATTATGATTACACACAGCGCCATCTAGTGCCACACTAAGCAACGAGGGTTGTGTCGTGGACACCAGATAGTTGATGTACTACATAGATATTTCTTGTTTGTAATTACATACTTATGATACATATACACTTCCATGACTCGGAAACAAATGTCCATGCTCATCACCCAAACATTTGCTCTTACCGGGATTCGACCCGGGACCCTAAGAACGTAAGGCAGCCTCACTACCGCTGCGCCATTCGGGTCGTCAAATACTTGAATAAGAATTTGATGAATTTAAGAAATGGAAGAGTATATGCTACGCCGAGCTCAAATACTTAATAGTTTATTTACCAGGTATTAACAATATGATGTATTATAAAAGTACCTATGTAACTGCTATTCGTGTATACAATCATTTACCGCCCGCAATTAGGCAATTGAATGGAGTTATGTTTAAAAATAAATTGAAAAAAATGTTAATTAATAATGTATTTTATAATCTGCATGAGTTTTTTGACAAGAAATAATGTTTTTGGGAACTTAATTGCTTAAAATACTATTGCATACCCGACTTGGGTGGACTGTTGAGACTGGAAATGTAATGTTTAATATTAAGACCTTGATGTACACAGTTACGCAATAAATATATCTTTATCTTTATCTTTATTGAAAAAAAAAATTGGATATGATTTTGCGACAGCAAAAGTAAGTACGATCTTTTGGAATGGGACCCATCCGTCACGCCTTGAAGTGTTTTTTTTTAAAGCTTTGATTTCTTTAGCTACGACTGCTTTTGCAACTTGGTTGGGCTAGAGGGGTGCAATGAATATTCAGGCGTTCTTAAAAAATGAGTTTCATCCCATCTATTCGAAAAGGACGACTTGGTTCGCCTTTAAGTGCACCCAAACGTGGTGTTTTCTATAAGAAACTTTTAGCGGGCAGTAGGTAATGAGTTTTTAATCCTCTTTATAAGTGCGCCGCAATTATCTTTGCCGCGCACTTTTTGAATTTGGAACATCTTAGTGTTCAGCGCCAAAGAAATCAAACGCAAATACTGTTTGAATAAAGACTGGCTGGTACGACGGCCCATAGTCGCGCAGCTAGCTACATAAAAAAAAAAAATCAAATTAAAAACGCGCGAACTACAGCCCGCGTTTTCGCCAATATTAATTGATTGTTAGAAATTATGGTTTTGTTTTGAAATATGAGTTCTTCAAGTGGCAGTGAATAAAATATGCGCCTTTTATTTTCTGATAGTGGGTGATGAAACGAAGAGAGTATCACTCGGGCGCGAAATATATTTTTGGCTCGTGCGACGTACTTTTAATCTCTCGCTACGTTCAGGATTCTATTAAAGAATCCCTCGCTACGCTCGGGATTCTACTCTAGAATCTCTCACTCCGCTCTGGATTCAAAAAAGTGCCCTCGCCGTAAAAATATTATTTTGCTCCCATATGATACAAACTACTATTTCACTGCTCATCATTTCAAGTCGCAATCAATAACAGCGTTTACCCAATTCTTTTTGTTTAACGAGTTTCGCTTGTTAATTTCATTTTATCTTTTGTACATGACTGAGCCCGATATAGACATAAGATGATTACTTTGCCCAGCAAAAAAAACGAAAAAAAGAGATGATAACTGCTGTTCTGACAGCTTTTTAGTGACGAGACGAAGTAACCTTGCCATCACTAGTCACGTAATAACCAGTAATAATATCTTTAGAGAGGCCAACTATGAACTAACATGCAGTGGGATGTGCGGGCCTGAGGCGCGCTTGCGGCTCGCTGTCGGAGTGCGGCGCGCTTGCGTCGTCACTCGCATCGTCTTCGTACTCTGTAATGGGCAGGTGCAGCGTTAGTATCTTCTTCACCTCCGAGTCCGTCGAGCCCAAGTTGTCCGACTCTGCAAACCGAACATACGAGTCAGATGGTCGGAGGAGCAATTAGGAAGCAGTGAACACGCCACGAATGGGTGCTACGAAAGTGCGAATGGAAAGTTCTTGAGCTGATGACAAAATAATATCCAGCATGATATGGTGAAACTTTCGTAGTAACCCAGGATTTGATGGTTGATATTCTTTTTTTTGTTGGTCTTTCGTGGCGATATTCACAGCAAAGCACATGATATGACAAAAAACATGGCTGAGGTGTCAAATGGTCACAATGGAACTGCATAACAAACACTAAGGACGGGGCGCCAACACATAGAAGCGGGAACGTTCACACTAGGTCATGACAATGAGTGGACTACACACAAACTGAACCGAAAGGTATGTCACAATACATACTGTGTGCATGCTTACCTTTATAAATTACAACACCATTTACGCTCCCAAAGGTTGCATAAAAGGCGATCATTATGTCAAATTACAATTCAATTACTTAAAAATAAATGGGACAAAGTAAACTTAATTAATAGAGGTGCAATCTACGTAAAATAAAATGTAGCTAACTACTTCATAGATACTCTGTAAGCTGTTAGGTATACTGTGTAATAGGGGGGTCGTAGAAGGAGGTTCGTACCTTGGCTCTCTGAGTGCGGGTCTCGGAGTCTGTTGCCTTTTCTTCTTACTTTCGTGTATTCTGGCTCTTTACCCTGTGAAATGATTGATTATCAGTGGCGTTGAATGAGAAGCAAACAGTACCAGGAAACACACACACACACACACACACACATAAACAGGATTCGATTCCGTTTGAAGGAAAGGACAATGGCTTAAAATTTTCAGAAATAAGTTTGAACCATTGAGGTCTGTGGGTTGAAAAATGAATAGACTTGATACGGGCCGCCTCCATGAGCGAGAGGATCGGGGTGATTCAACGTATTTCTATACGAAAATATCGCCGCGATTCTCTTGCTCGTGGATACGGCCCAAAAGAGAGTGTATAGAAAAACGTGGCAAGGACGATAATATCGCCGCGATTCTCTCGCTCGTGGAGACGGCCCAAAAGTGAGTGTACAGAAAAACGTGGCAAGAACGATAATATCGCCGGGATTCTCTCGCTCGTGGAGACAGCCCAAAAGAGAGTGTATAGAATAACGTGGCAAGGACAATAATATCGCCGCGATTCTCTCGCTCGTGGAGACGGCCCAAAAGAGAGTGTATAGAAAAACGTGGCAAGGACGATAATATCGCCGCGATTCTCTCGCTCGTGGAGACGGCCCAAAAGAGAGTGTATAGAAAAACGTGGCAAGGACGATAATATCGCCGCGATTCTCTCGCTCGTGGAGACGGCCCAAAAGAGAGCGTATAGAAAAACGTGGCAAGGACGATAATATCGCCGCGATTCTCTCGCTCGTGGAGACGGCCCAAAAGAGAGTGTATAGAAAAACGTGGCAAGGACGATAATATCGCCGCGATTCTCTCGCTCGTGGAAGCGGCTCCTTAGAGGCTCTAATGGTGCATCCATAGCGCAGTTACTTTTTGTTGATCAATGTTTCCAAGTGTTACTGAGCAACATCCTATAGCAAAAGTTATTTATTGTTATTATATGTTGCCGTGTTAAATAATAACAGCCGCTCGGAGGAGCTCGTGGCCGCTCGGGTCGATCGTTAGGTTAAGCCGTGATTGCCTAGGTTGGTCTGTGGATGGGTGACCGCCCATTACATACCAAGTTTCTTCCGTGCCTCGGAAAGCACGTTAAGCCGTTGGTCCCGGCTGTCATTTGTAGATCTTTGACAGTCGTTAGGTAGTCAGAGGCCCAAAAAGTTTGACAACCAGTCTGACCAAGGGGTATCGTTTTACCCGGTACTAACTGGGTTGTGGAGGTCAGATAGGCAGTCGCTCCATGTAAAATACTGGTATTCAGCTGCATCCGGTTAGACTGGAAGCCGACCCCAACAAAGTTGGGAAAAGGCTAGGCAGATGATGATATGTTGCCGTGTTATTGTATGTTATGTAATGTTGCCTTACGTTTTGATAACAGTCAACATGTGGTAACAATTGATAACGTTGTTAGAGAATGTTACCTCAACACGGCAACATAAAATAAACATCTGTTAGCGCAATTGCAAATGTACCTACGTATCTGTCATCGCCTGATCAAACGAAAGTTACTCTTTGTTATATCTTGTTAATTGGTGTGAACGCGATGAGTAACAACATTCAACAATAGTAACAAGTAGCCACAAAAGTTACAGATTGTTATCTAATATTACCGTGTTGCACAATGTTGCTCTACAAAAGTTAACTGCGGTGTGGATGCACTATAAGGTTATCACCAGTGCCCCCGGCCACCGTAGGCGCGGGCCTGTGGACGGTGGGCTATGGGCTAGCTCGCCGTCCGTCCGTCTCATGACGACAGGCCGTGTCGACGGCGCGTTCGTGTTCCACGCGCGCCTCAAAGAGAGTCAGCAAAAAGGAAGGGGTCCGCAAGGACCGATGCCTGCCGGGGTTGCGGGACTGTTCGAAAGAGATACCGTGGACCCTGAACACAAAGGGCGATGAAGGAACATGGATGGGTTTTAGTCAGTAAAAGTCTGACACTCCCTCCTGCTCCGCCCAGAGTGGCAGGAGTCATTTGATGATTTCCAATCGGAAAAAATCAGGTTTTCACCAGTCGGATACAATGTTTCTGCTTTTGTTATAAGACACGTCTTCTTTGACCAAGATAAAGAGTAGGGTCTGTAGCTGTACCTTATACTTGTCGTTCTGCTTCAGGTCATGGTACACGAAGGAGCCCCTGACGGAGTGGTAAGGGCCGCTGTATACGTTGCCGCTGTAGCTGCTCTCGCTGTACGCTGTCGGCTTCGTCAGCTGGAACGTCGCGTACGGACAGATGTCTTCTATGTACTCTGTGGAGAACATGCAACAAAGTGTTTGAAATTATTAAAAAATAATAATGGGAAATGCCGAAAAGACTGACATGTAGATAACAAATATTTTGCTACTTCGCCTAGCACGAATTTACAACATGGGCAAAAATTTACAACATGGGCAAAAAAAAAAAAATTGAACCGCTTTCCATTATCTTTGCGACGTATAACTAAAATTCAGTAAGAGACCGTGTCGGGGTCGATCAACAGTACGGCGGAAAAAAGAAGAAAACCGGACAAGTGTGAGTTGAACTCGCGTGGAGAGGGTTCCGTACAATGCCAGTCTTTTATTGAGTTTAACACTTTATTTTTAATCAATTGAAATAATTCTTATAGGGTTTTCTGTAATCTACAAGTAAAAAAAAATCAAAATTTTAGGCTCAGTAGTTTCGGAGATCAGGATGGTAAATGTTTGTCTTCATTCATCAATTAAATAAAAACTATTTATTTTACAATAATAACAAAAATATATTTGAGATTCTCATAACAGGCCCTTTCATTTGATTATATGGCACAGTAAGGTATGCAAAACTTTTTTTTTATTTCCTAATTTGTCCCCCAAAATGACCCTTATTTTAAAAAAAAAAAATTACTTTGCACATCTGTGTTTGGGTCATAGGATTACACCATCCTGCCAAATTTCACCTGATTTGGTTCAGTAGATTCAGAGCAAATTGGCTGTGAAAGACGGACGGATAGACAGACAGACGCACGAGTGATCCTGTAAGTAAGGCTTCGTTTTATTCATTTTTGTACGGAACCCTAAAAAGAAAGATCCTTCTCTAAACTTCAGCAGCATGTAAGGTCTCCTCTGTGCTTTTTGGCACCAACCTATCTGCTTACACAAAGACGTGGGTTTTCTTTTATCGGTTTGGAACTAGCTGTAACGACAATAGCAAGTATTGCTAAAAAAAATTAAGTCAGAAAACAAGTAGAGCTGATTTCTTCAGGTCTGTGTGGACATCCTTAACGTTATTCGGAATTTTTTCTTGTTTCTTTTTCTGTTTTGTCTTGTTTGAGTTTAATAAATAATTTTTATTTCTTTCTTTCTTTGTTTAAATGTAGTGTTATACAATACAAGGGGTCTTAAGAGTAAAATCCTCGGGATACTTACCATTGGAAGCATGTTTGTAGTGATGCTGCGGCGGCGGGTGCTGCGCCCGCGCGGCCAAGTACTGCTGGTCGCGGTTCACTTTGTTCTGTAACTGCGCTACTGATGGCGACTCCCCTACTCCACCCTCCGTCGCCACTGTCTCAGTTGCGCCAGCTTCTATGGGCATTTGGATGTCGTGAAGTTTTTAGTGCTATATTGTAGCTTTAGTGTATACACGCTTATTTTTCAAGCCATAAACTTAAGCCTTTTTTTAAGCCATAAACTCGATCATCGAACTCGGAACAAAAAAAAAAACACGATTAGTTAAGTATTTAAAAAAAAACAGTCCCAATCGTTCCGAGTTCGATTATCGGCTTCGGTTTCAAAACGGCCTAAAATTAACGGTGTGCTAATATTATAAAGAGGTAACATTTGTTTGTAAGTTTGTATGTTTGTAAGTTTGTATGTAGGGGGTAATCTCCGGAAGTAATAAACCGATTTCAAAATTACCTATATAATTATATTCTTTCACCATTAGAAAGCTACATTTACCCTGAGTAACATAGGCTACTTATATTTTATCCCCGTACTCCCACGGGAACGGGAACTACGCGGGCGAAACCGCGAGACGTTCGCTAGTATGGAATAAAGTGAATTTCTAATATTTACCTAGCTACGGTTGTCACGCTAGTATTGATGAATTTTATAAAAAAAAAAAAAACTAGCTGAATTGCCCGTTTGTTCGCGTGAAATTACTGTAAAATAATATTAAGTACTTCCCTTCCTGTATTTTGTTAGCAATTTCAAGGGTTTCATTTTTTTTGCACGGAACCAATTATTTTTCTAAAATAAAAGTAGCCTTTGTTAGACCAGAGACCTTATAACATCAGCTATCTGCCAGTAAAAGTTCTGTCAAAATCGGTTCAGTCGTTTTGGAGATTAGCCGGATTTTTTTCAGTTTTTTTATGTCTGTACATACAAAAACAAAATATGTTTTTTTATAAGTGTCTCTCGTATCATTATTATATATTTATTATATTTAATACTAATATTAGGCTAAGTTATACTACTACTAACAATATATGGATGTAATTCTGAAATAAAATAATTGAATTTGAAAAAAAAATAAAAATATCCTGCCCTTATCCCAGTTTGTTCGTGGTCGGCGCAGCATATTTATTTCATTATGCATTCAGTAAAAAACTGTTATTTTGACGTTACAAACAGACATTTCAATATTATTTATTTGTATAGATGAATAATTCGTAAGCTCTTTGGGATGAATCGAGAAATGAGGAGGGCAACCTGGCAATCGATTAAGAGTTTTCCAGATGGACCACTGTTATTCGTAACCAGGCGGGAGATGTTCTGCCGGGTTGATGGAGTGTTGAGGGATGGGATATCTGTTCCTCCACAATAGTAATAAGTAATTAGTCCGTTAGATGTCCAAAAAATATTGGACGCAGGTATTTTTCTTTTTTCACGTAAACAAAAAATGAAGACAATACAGTGCGTCGAAAACTCGTGTGACGTCACATTTGAGTGTATTTTACACACTACACTAATGATCTTTGACGTGTTTTATCTTGGTCAATTTTTATTCATCATCTGCCTAGCCTTTTCCCAAGTATGTTGGGGTCGGCTTCCAGTTTTACCGGATGCAGCTGAATACCAGTATTTTATATGGAGCGACTGCCTGTCTGACCTCCACAACCCAGTTAGTACTGGGTAATACGATACCCCTTGGTGAGACTGGTTGTCAGACTTTTTGGGCCACTGACTACCTAACGACTGTCAAAGATCTACAAATGACAGCCGGGACCAACGATTTAACGTGCTTTCCGAGACACGGAGGAAACTCGATATGTAATGGGTGGTCACCCATCCACAGACCAACCTAGGCAAGCACGGCTTAACCTAACGATCGACCCGAGCGGCTGTTATTATTTAGCCACGAGCTCCTCAATCCTCCTTAGTCAATTTGTATTATTTTGATAAAACAAAAAACACGTACCTATCCAATATTTTTCGATAATCTAATTGACTAAACAGAATCATTTTTTTTAAGTCATGAATCATCCCTATAGAGTCGTAAAGAAGATGAAGAAGAAGGACATGTTAGAGGGCAACTACCACAGCGGATGTACTGACTGTTGCGGCGCACGAGCAGCACGATGGCCAGCAGCGCGCCCAGCACCAGCAGCGACAGCGCCGCCGGCAGCAGCACGCGCGCGCCGCCCAGCCCCCGCGCGCCGCCCGGCACCGCGCCCGACACCTCGCCCTCCACCACTGGGAGAAATAAAACAAAGTAAGAAAATGGGATCCCTTCTTTTTGCATAATGTTCTTTTTCCTAATATATTTTGGCATAACTGATTTGGCATAATTTGTTTTGCCATAATAATACTTTGCCAAACTTTTTTTGGCATACAGTTTATGTTGGCATAATCATCTTGAAGGCTTATTTGTTTTGGCATAAATTGAATTCGCATAATGTTACTAGACATAATGACTATTAGCATAATAGTATTTAGGCATACAATTAGTAGTTAGAACAACCCGAATCAAATTTGAGATATCCAATCAGGGTATGTCTAACATTTTAGGAGTTCATTATTATGATTCTTTGTTATGCCTATAAAAATATGTTTTAATATCATTATGCGTAAATAAATGATGCCTAAGCATGTTATGCTTAATCATTATTATGATTAGAGAAATTATGCTAAAAAAATTATGCGTAAGCTGTTATGCGTAAATGTTATGCGAAAATATAATTAGGAGTAACAAAACTATGCAAAGTTCAGTTTTAAAATTTTATGCAAATGCATAGGGAACCGAAATAATACATTACTGCAGCGGCCAGCAACAGAGGCATTGATGGACGAACGTGTAATATGGGCCGAGGCGAAGCAGAGGCACACATACGTAAGTCCATCAATGCCTTGTTGTGGCCAAGGCTTGTATAGTTTTCTCAAATAATGCGAGGAAATTAAAACTCTCGCGTTGAAGAGTTCATCTGTTTTATTTAAATTTTGTGTTTTTTTTTTTAAATTTCCTAATTTGTCTACCGAAAACGACCCTAATTTATTAATAAAAAAATATATTTTTCACATCTGTGTTTGGGTCATAGGATTACAGCATCCTACCAAATTTCACCTGATTTGGTCCAGTAGATTCGGAGCATATTGGCTGTGACAGACAGACGTACAGACAAACGACGTAAAAACAAGTCGACTAAAAACACGGTGAAGTTTGACATTTTTAAGTTAGTTCATAGCTATAGCCGTCCTTTTCGCGCACTGCCTTTTAGTAAAAGATAGCAATAGCCTAAATTAAGTTTAGTTTTTTCACAACAGAATCGACGCCATTAGGTATTGCATTACTTACTGCCACTGAGCGAATGCGTGGTGAAGTTATAGAGAGCGACGGCATGTCCCGCGTTGTTGTGAGCGGTGATGCGCAGCTGGTATTGCGTTGCTGGTGTTAAAGCTGGGACGCTAAAAACTCGCTCTGTTGCTTGCACGCTGTTGGACACCAGTCGCCACTATGGGAGAAAAGATCGATTAGAAAGAGAAGCTGTTAACGAGCTTGGCCACGAGTCACATGTTCACGCGTCTTGTGAAAAAAAAGTAGTTCAGAGCATCAGTAGTCAACGTGCCTTGACTAGCGGAGCCATGGAAATATGCAACGTGCGCGGATGGCGTTTTACGCCAGTCTCATGGGCTGAGGACGCTGAGGTCATAAACAGGGCATAATAGGACAAGATACAGACTAGAATGATTCCCCCAAATTTTGCCATATCAATGAGATTTATATCGGATTACTTAACGGTTGTTAATTCAGTAATCAGACATAGAAGATGGTGACATTAATAAGTATGCTTATTAATGTGACCATCTTCCATAATAATATAATGTTTCTTATAAATGTCACTGTAAAATTGTAAATACCGTTAGATTATAATCTATCTCGCGAGATTGTAAATGCTTGTGAATGAGATTGTGAACACGGAACGCACCTCGCGCGCTGATTGTTTGTACATGCCGCCATATTTGTTTGTTAATTCGTTTGTTGTCAATGTAAACGAACATAGATTTTACAATATCGCGAGATAGATTATAATCTAACGGTATTTACAATTTTACGGTGACTTTTATAAATGAGTGAAAGCTGGGTTAGGTAGATGACGAATCACCAATTTGCAACTTTTATAGCGTGTTTCTGTTTTTCCTCTGGGTTCTATAACAAGGATTCTTAAACCGTACCTACCTGTGATTGACTTATTTCTCGATACTCAATAACGAAGTATAGAATCCCGCAGCCACCGTCACCCCAAGAGTCCAGCCAGACTGTCACCGTCGTTGTGTTCAGAGTTATCATCTGGGAGTGCTTTGGCTTTACCGGAACTGAAATACAGAAACGTTTGTTGGAACTCTGGTCATTCAAATTCAGTCCTAAACGTCTTTTGGGGCGTTGTAGGTACAACTCCGATATTACCAGTACCTATGACTAAATCTTCAAATCGAAATATCAATGGCAAAGGCTCATGTTAGTTTGATGTTAGGTAATTTTCCAGTTTTTTGTTAATTGGACGAGATCTATATTTTAGGTTAGATTTCTAGGATAGATATCGAAGTTAAAAAACATTATTGTTGGTACACACGGCGATAAGTTAAACTATATCAAGTATAAGCTCGCTTTGTATGTGCTTCCCGTACAATGAGAGATCGTGGTGCGTACAGTACTTACCAGTGCCCTTGGTATACGCGTGCACAATATCACACGGCAGTCCAGTGCCGATACGGTTGAACGCAGTGATGTACAGTTGGTAGCGCGTCCCGCACCACAGGTTTGGAAGCACGTGTTCCGATGTGCCCGCTTCTACTTGCAACTCTTCCCAGTCACCGTGCTCTCGCTTGTAGTTGATCACGTAACCTAGAAGATGGTGGAAGTCTTTGTAAATAGATCTACTTTCATCATTAGGAGACGGACAGTTAATCGATTTATTAACACAATTAGGGCGACGCGCGCGACTTTCTAAAGTTGTCAATTTCATTCCATTCTACAAGGACACTGACAGGTCTTGGACACGGATTAGACGTAGGTATACACGGTCCACAACTACACTTTTACTTGGACCGAAAAACACAAATACAAAGCGGCGAAGAGCGGAGTGAAGAGGAGATCTAATCACAGAAGAGACGAATGACACGTATGTGGATTTTAAACCAATGTGTTTGATTTCCGCACGTCTCTCCGCTCGTCTACGCTTTGGTGGACTCCGGGCCTGAAATAGGACTCAGGCGGCGCGTTTACTTCAACCCTGAAATCTTATCGCTAGCTTATAGAATTACCTAGTATTGGGCTGCCCCCATCACCCTGGTCGCTCCACTGCAGATGCAGTGAGTCCGCATAGGAATCCACGACCGCCAGTACAGGAGGTTGTGGAGGCACCTTCACTTCAACGCTGTAGGTGACCTCGTCTCTCCCGTGGACGTTCTCAACTGAGCAGGTGTAATTCCCACTATCGAGGTACTGCGTCATGCTGTGTCAATGGTGTGAAGGGATATGGTGAAAATTAAGTACAAAATGAGGGAAGAAACTAAGTTTATAGTGAGATATGAATGCACTATAAATAGCATCGTGACTAGATAAGTAACATAGGATTTCAAGATTTTGTGGTATTGATACACAGACTGAACGTGAGACATTTAAAGTACCTAGTCCTTTATAGAGCTAAGACCGGCTGAAATAGTTACCTAATGATTAAAGTCCCGTCGTTAGTAACGTTTTTTCGGAGCGTCGATTCCAAGATAGCCCCGTTCATACTCCACGTGGTAGACGGATTGGGTACTCCGACCTTGTTGCACGGCAACGATATGTTCTCCTTCCAAGGAGTTACGATGCTGCGGCTGAAAGACGTGATCCGAGCTGGCACTGTCAAGAAACGGGCTTTTTTTGAATAGAAGAAAATGAACACCAGTAACCTAATCTGGCGTAGAAGAGACAGTTCCTAGAAAAAGATTAATCACAATTACAGGCTTAAGGTCGCGAAAAAAGAAATACATTTGGATAACCATAAGAAATTTAATGCAAAAGAATATGCCGAGAATATATGACAGATTATAGACTAACCTGATTCAGAAGGTAGCACTGTGACGACTCGAGTTGCTTCTCCTTCTCCAAGCCTGGTCGAAGCTGATACCCAGAACTGGTGAGTGGCTCGCGGTGGTGATCGCGACGTCTCGTGGGACAATGTGCTAGGCGACAGCATGCGTTTGTGGGTACCCTCCTAAAGAAATATAGAAATGATAATGAGCAAACTATCAAATTCCAACATTGGAGTCATCTAGATCTATCTAGAATATGAGTATATTATGGGGCATGAGGGATGATATGTAAAGATGCATCGTTACGAACAAAAGATACGAAATAAAATGCAGGCATTACGAAATAGTGCGGACTAGAAAATGTTGTTGATAGTTCGGTTTTCATTGATGGTTGACAAAACGCAGATGAAAAGAAAACTGACTTTGAGTTGACAGTGAGTGCTGCATGCGATTTTGGAAATTCTACTAAAATATATATGGGAAACGTTACTGAATTAGCCTCGATAGTTGGTTGTATTTCAATTTGGGTCTAGGTACTTTGTGTAGTAGTGAACGATGGGCAAGGCAGCTTTGTCGAAATGGTGGTTGCGTCTGTGAGATACAACTCTAACAGATTTGAAAAGAGTGAAAAAAGATTTATATTATAATGTTGGTGTGAAAAAAAGTGGAGTGACAAAGAGAAAAGTGTGCTGAAATGTTTTGGCCATGTGGACAGGTCAAATACAGGACGATTACCAAAAGGAATTTACAGGGCAAATGTTACTAATGCACTGTCAGGGCACACTAACCTTATTACCGGTGTCCTTAAAAAAGTTCAGGTGCGTAGAACTCGCAACCGGTTTGCATGTATGAAAAGATGAATGAATGTGGAAGAAGCAAAAGGGGTCGTAGCGTGATGAGTTCTGCTGTATTTTCCTAACTCCATGATAGAATAGCATGTAGTAGGTATGTAGGTAAATGTATCAGATCAAAATGATTGAAAGCAGCAAGTATTTATTTACAGAAAATCCTATCAATCTTATGGGTGGCAATCTCCAAACTTGACGGTTTTTAAAAGCTTTAGGAACTTACCAAGGTTCATAAATTGTCTACCGTTTATTGACATATGACTCCTCACTGATTGCAAATGTGTAGAGGAACTAAAAATCTTGCGAAGTTTTCTTCTAGAACACACACATTAGATCTATTTCAATACAGATAACAAGGAAACAAACCTCTCTTCCATCTTCTATGACGCTCATGTAGAGAGTGTATCCCACTAAGACGCCGTTTGGTGCAGCTGGTGGTAGCCATGATACCAAGATCTTGTTGCGAGATGATACCACTGCTTTGATGTCGGCAGGCGCAGAAGGCACTGTGACGAGACAAGTGATCAGTGCAGTTTTTTCTCTTTTCCAGAAGTACTGATTTTACAAACTCCAAAAGAATCCTTACATAACGGTTTAATAGAAGGATCGGCTCACACATGAATCCATATCATGATTTATCCACGGAAAGTACCCGGCCGATATGTGGCTACACGTTTTTCAACAATGAACCATATATCAATATTCTTTACTTCTGGGAACTAATTAGATTGAATCATTAAGCAATAAGGTAGAATTTTGCTTACCGTCTTCCTCCGTATGGCAATACACTGGAGCAGCTCTGACTCCATCACCCGCCGCGGTAAACGCACACACCGTCACGGAATAGTTGGTGTACCTTCGAAGTCCCGACAAAGTTGTGTGAAGCCCGGATATTTGCTTTGTCACCGCTTCTTCATTCCCTGAAATCGAAGTTACTTCAGGATTCCGAAGTAAAGAAAAGTGAACTGAAGTAGATGAATTGGAAAGAACAAGAAATGTAGAAGCAAATAAGTATGAAAATAATTACACAACTCTGAATTTAGGGGACTTCTAAAGGGTTGCGGAAAGAATATGATTAAACAGGCAAGGGTCAGGACGGCACCTGACTTCTAGAGTCTACTAATTCCCAAATTCTGAGTTATCTAATACGCCAGTAGTAGGAGTAGTTTTAATGGAAAAAGTAAATGTGATGCTTACCATACCAATCCGTGACGGGTGCGTAAGTAACTCTGTATCCTTGCAAGACTCCGTTTCGTCCCCTAAGAGGTGGTGGTTCCCATGATACGCGGACAGATTGAGAACTTAATGCTGTGCATTGCAAAGCTCCTGGTGGTAAGCTTGGAACTGTAATGGAAGATGAAATTCGTCTGTAATAAACAGTAATTTTCTAAATCAATCTATATAAGGATAACTAAAATGTCGTCATCATCCTCATTGCTGTCATCGGCATCATCCGGCTTCAATCGGAATGAGTTGGTTTACTCTGATAAACTTACCATCCGACAAAACGCTGTTGTGTCATTTACTGTGGTCAGTTTTCACTGATAATAAAGATAAGTTAAAGCAACAAAGAGTTTTGGGCGTTAGGCCCGGTTTCCACCAAAATGGAGACGTGCAAGTTCGACCAATCTCTAGAGAAACTAGAGACGCGATGTGTATCCCACATGTCTTCTCTCTTTTTGTTGCCATCCCATCTACTTTAAAAAAAACATGTAAGTACTCCATGTTTATTTTAAAGCAGATGGTTATTCTCGAACTCACCATCTTCCATAGTAGTAGCTGTGGTAGGAGGCGAGGCAGGCCCCGCTCCCCTGCTATTATAAGCCTGTACCACTACAGCATACGCCGCGTGCTTCTGCAAGCCTGACAGCGTGGTCCTCGCTCTCGCTGTACCAGCCCCTTCTACTGTGCGCACCGTGTAGGAAGCACCGCCTGGACCGCTCGCGCTTAGAACTGTGCTGTTGCTGTTTAGCTGGAAATTAATTGAAAGTTTTAAGTTTGTTCTGATTTTATGAACATATTTCATGCGAAGGTAGACCTAGGAGTGACCTCAATCAGTGAAACTTACGGATCTAACTTTTCGACACTGAATTGGCTTGAGCCGATCACGTGTCACCGCACTTGATGTATTTTGGAGTTGCGTCGTCTGACCCGAACGAGGAGAATGACGTATTTTTCGCTTTTATTGTACGGACATAATAGCTCTTTTTACCAACTCAACCAATTTCTCGTTGATACCTAAATGGGGTCGATTCTCGACGTATTGTAATTTTTGCTAGTCTATAATGATGTAGCGGTAACACGTGATTCTTTTAAACACATGGAAGGGCGAGAAGAAAATTTGCACATAGTAGCCTGAGGTTCTAGGAACAGCAAAAATTCCAAGACGAAAACGACTGAGGTTCTTGGAACAGCAAAATATCCAAGACGAAAATGCTCTTACTTTCCAGTGTAAGTTTGTCCAAATAAGGAATGTCTGGAAAATATGAAGTCTGTAAACTCACCTCTTGAAATCCCACGTAGTAACCCAGTATGTTCCCGTTCCACAGATCTCTTTGTGGTGGTTCCCAGCTTACAATGAGTTCTGTGGAACTTTTCGCTTCTACCCTCACGTCTAGAGGTGGTCCACTAGGTACTATAGAAATTAAAACAAATCACATTTCCAGTATGTTTATCGACGAAACATTTCAGTATTGTGTCCTCGTAATATAAAAACTAGCAATAGATATCGTCTCAGAGGGTCGGTCAAACGGATGGCGGATACTGACGGATATTTCGTTACATTTACCAGTTTGACTGGCAAGGGATTTTTTAGCCCAATATGATTCCATACCTTCTTCAGTAGTAGTGACTTGTATTAGCTGACTCGGTTCGCTCTGTCCCAGTCTGTTCTCTGCAATGATCCTGAGATGGTACGACGTCGCTGGTTGAAGGTTCTGAACGCTTGCAGAGGTCACACTGCCGGGTACTATCACTTTCTGAGGTGTTGTTGGCCATGAATCTGTAAATAAATAATAATTTCAAGAGCGGGATAAAATGAAGCACTAACTGCAGTAACTTTAAATGCATCTTTTGGAATTTAATCCTTGTTTTTGGAACCAAAGCGTTCAAAACTCACGCGAAAATAGGTAGGTGTTAAAGAAAAAAAAGCTGTTTACGCTATTTTTCTGTAGTCTTTTAAATAATAAAGGATGGTGACGGGAAAAAGGTTCCTAAAGTTGTCAAAAGAAGAAAAATACTCACCAGGAGCTTCCTTATATTGTACAATGTAGTTGATGATAGGGCTGTTGCCAGCATACGGTTGTGTCCACGATATTTGTATAGAGCGAGACTGCTGGTCTATTATTCGAATGTTTTTCGGCATTTCGGGTACCTGAAACATATTGTACACAATCATTACACGAGGGCAAATTAAATTATCTAGTGAAATTCCGTAAACGTAATGGGCATGGATGTAATATTTTAAAAGAGAAAAAAATAACAACTCGATGATTTGTTTTGGGGACTGCTACTACTATTTTCATTTAATATCCCACAGAATTTCGCTAGCTGTTTGAACTTGATTCGCCTTTGCTGGATGATTGATGATTTTTAATGCACAAGTTCATTCTTCTGTTTCATTTGAAATACTGGACGTTCTCACCTCCTGTACAACCAGATGTATGAGCATTTCATCCTGTCCATACGCGTTGGACGCTCGACATGTCAAAGCCCCGGTGTCCTGGCGATACGTCTGCAAGATGCTCAACTCAGAAACTAAGCCGTCGTCCAACACTTGTTCTCGAATTGTATATCTGGAAAACATGCCTTAGTTAAAAACCTTACATTACAAGTTTGTTGATGTGACAGCTTGTTTTTCATATTCTTCTATTCAAGATTTCCAGAAAAGTTCGAACTTTTCTTGTCTATGAGGCATATAAATCTTCGCATTCAAGCGAAGCGCGTGCGCGCGCGTTTCTTTATTTTTCTTAATATTTCATGTCGTACTGTAATGAAATATACCGTGATCAAAGGATCTTCATTCAAAGGTCTTCTCTTATTCGAATTGGCTGATACACTTAACTAATATTACATTCCTTATTAACATCTCCAACTCAAAGCAAAGATCGAACCACGTATTGAATTTTGACCTACCAGCTGTTCGCAAATCTAGACATTAGTTCAAAGTCCAGTTAGACACCCACATTTCGGCAACTCAAATCGCAAATCTATGTCCTAACTGCAGAGGTTACCTCTGATCTCCGCCAGCTGACCTTCAGGGGCCTGTCACCTCCACGGTCTTGGTTGGTAGATCTAAGTTCCGATTGCAGTTACCTCTGATCCAAATGGTGTGCAATAGTATGATGATGAGGACTCCGCCAGCTGACCTCCAGGGGAGCGTCTCCTGACGCCGCACACTGCAGGTGCGCCGCCTCCCCCGCTGTCACCTGCACTGTCTTACTCTTCATCGGGAACCTGGCAGGTGCTATTAGAGCGAATGGTTATGATCAGTTTACATTTTTAGTTATGGTCTTTTAGGTGTTAATAATAAGTCATATTGTAAGTTATTATAGTAATGAATTGTTCGCATAATCTTTTAATGTATAAAAATCTCGTATCACAGTGTTTGTTATCGAACTCCTCCGAAACGGCTTGACCGATTTTTATGTTTTTTTTTGTATATAATTGGTAGGTCTGAGTATAGGTTGTAGGCTATTTTTTAGCCTCACACATACCTACACATCAAAATTCAAACTTCGTGCGTTCGTTCGCGTTTTCACTGTTGGGATATAGGCCTCCTTTTCATGGAAGAGGTGGGGTGGGGGTGGGGGGGCACAATCCGCCACGCAAAAAAAACAGCTATAGGTATTGCACTGTTGTAGGAAACAGCTGTTTTTTTTTAATTACTGATAAAAGTTTCTATGTTATTGTAGATGGGTTACAGCATACGTGGTAACCGTTTATGCGTCGGTGTTCCTTCCACCCTGGATCACGAGGTCACGTTGTGCTCATTTTGCATTACAATATAGCAAGACAAAGGTCATTTTCCCTGCACCCCCTTTTAGGGTTCCGTAGTCAACTAGGAACCCTTATAGTTTCGCCATGTCTGTCCGTCCGTCTGTCCGTCCTCGCTTAATCTTTGTGACCAGCACTAGAAAGCTGAAATTTGGTACCAATATGTATATCAATCACGCCGACAAAGTGGTAAAATAAAAATTGGAAAAAAATGTTTTATTAGGGTAGCTCCCCTATATGTAAAGTGGGAAGTGATTTTTTTTTTAATTTCAACCCTAACGTGTGATATATTGTTGGAAAGGTATTTAAAAATGAATAGGGGTTTCCCAAAATCATTTTTTGATAATGTCAATAATTTCGGAAATAATCGCTCCAAAAGTAAAAAACAATGTGTCCCCCCTCCTCTAACTTTTGAACCATAAGTTTAGAAAATATGAAAAAAATCTGAAAAGTTGAACTTTATAAGGAATTTCTAGGAAAATCATTTTGAACTTGATGGAAACAAAAGTTTTTGTACAAAAAAGACAAAAAGTTGTACAAAATAATTTCTGGACTAAGTTTGTAGTATATTCGTATATGCAAGCATTTTTACATAATGGATACCCACCTTTAAACTCATAAGTGGGAACACTTATTGTGACGGACGGGAAACTACGGAACCCTACACTAAGCGTGGCCCGACACGCTCTTGGCCGGTTTTTTTCTTACTAAATCTAAAGGGGGCTTGTGCCTTTGTGCACATACCTATTGTAACTATGAGCAAAGGAAATATGACGCAAAATATGATTAACTTTTAAATAACTATTTATTTTCATTTTTGTAATCTTAACAATTCTTCAGTTCAAGGTCAGGTCTAAATATAGCCTTCAAATAAAACTGAACATATTAGGAACGCAAGGCAGGTACACAATCAACTAACCTAATCGGCCTCGATCGTGCTTTGTTTCGGTAACTAAAATACTGAGAAAATAAGAATTTGGCACATAAATGCCTACCTGCCTACCTCTAGGTAGCCAATAGATCACGTTTTATGCGACAGTTTCTTTAGAATCAATCTTGATTTTTTCACCGTACGCTCGTTCTACCCAAAAATGTGAAATCGAGTCTTTATCAGTTATCGAGGGCATTTCAGTAAAAAATCTTATTGAATGTTATATAAAATATCACAAGCCCGATAGCGTAGAGACTTTACCATTTGTTTTTGTTAGGAACGTCTATATTGTTCCGTTTTTCATATTGGCAAGAAATCAAGAGTTGCGGCAGGGCACACAGATTGCCTAACCCCACTCTACTCGATATGCCCTTTGAGTGCTGTAGAAGTGAGGAAAAAATATTTCCATAAAGGAACGCTCGTTATATCGTGCTTGTGTAGGCCCAATGTTATTTATTGGAGAGTACCTTGTTTACGAAACCCTCATATTTTTAAGATTTACCGCTTGTTTTGAATATTACCGAACCATTTGCGACGCAATGCAGAAAATCTGTTAAATTTTTTTCGGCGCACGGACTAGAAACCGTTTTAAATCTATTTGTTTAGGTTCAAGTGAACGTCGGCAAACTTTGTTCATGTGTAAATCCTGGTGAACCTTGTGTCAAACCGAAATAAACAAGCGGGAAATACGATTACGGCTAGAAGCGGAACTGTTTACAAACTGTTCGCGGACGTGACGGCTTTAGGAGCTGCCGTCCGCCACAATCGAACAAAGTTTTACTGGTGTTTGTTCAATCTACGATGTTAACGGTAACATAAATACCCGTCTTCTTTGGGTCAGGGTGCTGTGTTTTTAAATCGAAAACGTATGATTTAAACAATCATAAATATCGGCGGCTTCGTAGGCTTCACGGCGGACGATATTTCATGATATTTGCTTCTCAACAAAAGCCAATATCGGCGAATACAAACACGTACACCGCGGACTTGTTCTAGTGGAAGCCAACTGTCTCGTTTTCCAATAAAGAGGAGACGTATTGCGACGTACGGTCATTGAGTTTTCTGCTCAGACGCGCTCGCCCCGCTCTGCCGGCCGCCGACAATCGTATAAACTACAAACACATCGTCGCCTTTATTGTATCCACACCACGGACAAGTGGACGCTCTTTAATTGTTACCTACGGGACAGAAGCAGGTGGTAAAGAAAGCTTTGATTGAATATGACCATAACACAAAAACCGCTTTAACATAAATAGGGAATCAAACTTGCTCCTATTTCAATTTACCGATTTGAAACTACTGCAGTCCTGCTAATTGAGAAAGTAACTTTGTCTCCACTTATAGTTTTCATAAAAGTTAGCAATATAATGCAAGTCCAACCACCGAACGATCTAAATTAAGTTTAAAAGTACAGCAGCATCAGGGACTTAGCAAAGTGGTGAGAAAATGGACTTCCTTTAATTTTATATACGTATAGAATCATAGATAGGTACAGTGATACTGGCAGCTCAGCAATTTGAGCGAGTTATCGGCGGGTCGCCTCGCGGAATTCTATAGAATTAAATAAAGTGACGAAGGTATGGCTCGAGCGATATTTATTGGAGTGCTCCATATTTGATTGTTTTCTCGCGCTTTCTCAAAGCATTTACTTCCTTTTAAGTAGCACCCTTTGATCTACGTAGGCTTCGAAACGTGTATCAACTTAAACCTGCTTTTAGTTACGGTTTCTTTTTTTGAACCTCCTCTCGTACCGACTAATACCCTATTACTGAAATTGACAGTAGTATTTTGCTTGTTCCTTGCCATTTCATTTTATTCCATATTGCAAAAGCGGTAGAGTTTTATAAAAAGAAGTTCCAAACCCATTATTTCCAGTTAGGAGACAATGCGTTCTTAACATTTATTTTACTAAGGACAGCTCCATTTCTCCGCAACAAAACAATAATGACGCAAAAGAATTTTCATTTGAGTACGGCCCGGCTTGTCCCGGCGAAACTCATCGCGACGGATCCTCCATCAAGACATTCCACAACTTTTCACAGACCTTCGACAAAAAGATGCTTCCTTTCTTTTATGCACTGTACGTATAGCGAGGGATATGATCCTCGCGGTAAAAATTCTATTTCCTTCGCTAAATTGACTGACCAAATTTGAAAAAGATTGGAATCGCGGAGTTTTGTGGATCACACTTATCGGTGTGGAAATCTTTAATAAGTAAACGTCAGAGTATTATTGAAGTCCGATATTAAATTTTCTTGATGGAGTGACAATGGTTTATTTTTATTACTTAGAAACAAGATGGAGTCGTTTGGTTTGTACTTACCGTTGACTTTTAAGAAGATGAGCTTGCTTAATCCGGCACCTATGTCGTTTCTTGCTTCACAGAGATAATGTCCCTCGCTGTCTTTGGCCACTCGCTCAAACACGAGCGAGCCATTCTCCAGGACCCTTGAGCTCCCTTCAAACATGAAGTCTTTGTATTCGCCAGGAGTGTTACCTGTTTGAAATTTGACCCAGTTGTTATGTCAATGTTTCGTGAATAGCAAAAGTAGAGATTGCAGCAAACGTGTTTAGACTGTTTTCAGAGAATTGGGAAACGTTTGGGTTGAAAAAGGAAAAACAAAGAATATTTAGATTCAATCCCAAACTCAATAACTCAGAAAGGTGAATACCTACTGTAATAAGATTACGAACTGTCTGCGCAGTTTACAACTTACCCACAGCTTTCTTCCACGTAATGTTTGGTTTTGGGTAACCATCAGCTTGACACTGTAAGGTCACATCCTGACCTGCCGCTACTGCTACATCGTTGGGTTCCAATCTCCATCGAGGTGGAACTGAAATTTCACTAGTTATAATGTCATCTGAGGCATTTACAAGAAAACCTAAATAGAAAGAAAAGTTGAATTACCATTGACTGTTAGCGGTATGGTGTAACGTTCAGATCCAGCAACATTGGAAGCAATGCACGTGTAATTCCCACTGTGAAGCGATGTAACCTGCTCTATAACCAACGACGCGCTGTATTCGTCCATTCTTCGTGTTATTATGCCACTAGGTGCGTAAGGTGATGACGTCACCGGCTGCCCGTTCTTCTCCCATCGAAACGCGACAGGCAAATCACCTTCTAAGATCTGGCAAGATATTGCTGCTCTCATACCTTCCCGTAATAAATTCGTTAGCGCTGGTATGGGCAAGATTTTTGGCTGAACTGCAAAAAAATAATAATTTGTTTAATTTTTTTGTAGATGTATAAAAATAATATTCTGGGAACTCGGCTCGTTGTGTACTGAAGTTTCTGTTAGATATTGTTTTCAGCTGTGTAGGAGAACATTCACGAAGAAAATAAAAAGTGGAAAAATACATTGAACACTTGAGACTTGATGAGGCAGAAATTGCTAAAACCTACCTCGGTCAATCGACACACCGTGTACCTACCAACCCTGCGAATTAGGCCCCAACATTATTCACCCAAAGTTATGAAGGTTTCAATTTTAACGCTCAATTTGGCCACGTATACACTTAATTTCGTCATTTATTTTTTACGTAGGTTAACTGTTAATTAAAATGAAAATCTTAAAGCCACGTTTATGCCTTGATTTCGTGGACCTCATTTCGGAGGGTTGCTTGTGAAGTTTCCATTCACTTTTTAATATTTTTATATTTTATTGCCCTATTAACCAGGGAAAGCGGGAAGTTTACGCCCCGTGGATGCCGCGGTAATGGTAAACGTGCTAACTTTAATGAATTACGGATGAGTAACTCCACCCCTCTTGAATTCGTGATTTTATAGCGCATTAAATCTTAGTGAAGAAAATGAGAAACTTTATGGTCTCATTTTTGTTCTAAGTAGTGATAGATCGAACGAAAAGATTAGATTTAAGAATAACTTCTGTTTAAACATGTTTCTGAGAAAAATCGACGAAGCTGTTGTTTGACATTCAACTCAACTCACAACCGTAGGTAAATATTGTTATTAATCACTAGCGGACGTCACGCGGTTTCCGTTCCCGTGGGAGTAGGGGAATATTTTTTTTTTTTTTAAATCGGCGCAGTACTTTTTTAATTTATTCATTACAAACATACAAATCTTTCCTCTTTATAATATTAGTGTAGATTATGGAACATTGTTGTCTGACATAAAATTAGATATTTGACATTTTTATTGAATTCTGCATACAAACGTTACCAGCGCCTTAAAATGGCGGCGGCGGCGCCACTCAATTACCCCATTTTGTATCGCCTACTCGTAGTTCCAGATATCGACAGTTCTCTAACTTAATATTTGCACTTCGCCGTCTGTCGGTGCCGTGGTGTTGACTGTGATGGCTGCCTGACACTTATACGTGCCAGAATTCTATCTGCATCTATATCTATGCACAGGTAAAACTTCTGCTAGCTGGTTGTGATAAAATGGACTTTGACTAATGTCTGGTTTGGTGTTTCGTTATTAGATGTGTCTTCGTGTCCTGGCTTTGTGTTACTTTATTGAGGATCTTCAACAAATGATATATTTAAGCCATGCCACATTAATAATGGGCAACATCAGGTATACATTTTCAGGGAAATTGCCCGTACATTTAAATTACATCATTTTTTATCAGTCGCAGGTATGCAATTTCAATAACAGCACGGAGTGGATCAATCTGTTACTAAGCAATATTTACTTTTTTGTTAGAAAAAAATCCTGACTGATATTTTTTTGGACGCGACGAAGAGTTGTATTTCTTGCGGGAAAGCATTTGTATAGTCGATCACTAGAGTCAGTGGTAACAGTATATGCTGTGCTTGTAGTCTATTGTACCTCCATACTACACTAGACCAGCCCACTGACTTGTATTTGACTGTCGGTACCTTCAGAAAGTTTAGTTTTGAACCTTTTCTTTATTTCCCCCCTTGTTCCTTTGACTTTAGTTTAACTAAGCTGTCTTTCGGGATAAAAACTCATGTAATGATTTGAAAATTCATGAAATGCTTGACACTCACCCAATATTTGCACTTCCACATCTCTCCTCGCGGCATGTCGTTGTCTGTTGGCTGCCTGACAGGTGTAAGTGCCGGCATCCTCGCCTCTTTGTGTCTGTTCTACTATGAGGGTGCCGTTGGGAAACACCTTCTGCCTTCTGTTTAGGGGAAGGTTCTGGCCGTCTGTCGGAAAAATGGTTAATAGTATTTATTTTGTAATTTGGTAAAAATAACATTTTTACACGTGTTTTTTTTAATTTAATAATTTGAGGTCAAAGTCTCCCACAGTGATATAGTAATGGAAATAATATAAGACATTTATGTGGACAATGTAGGTATAGGGGGTATAGGTGTCTGAAAATCACCGAACAGATTGAATGGGCCTGTCCAGACAGTGCACGATAAAAAGAACGTTGTCTAAAATAGTGTAATAATAAAACCTATTTTCTTTTAGATTTGTTTTGTTTGTAGTAACTAAGATAGAAGGTTTTCTGCTTGACACAATTTCAGCGAAAATGTGATACATATTTTCGTCTGTCATCTCGACAACATACAGAATGGTAAATAGTTTTACGTTCAGACATTCTGAACTTTCTGTGGATTCTAGCTTAGAGAAGAAAAATAGAAACCGTGTGTGTCGTCTCTCTGGAAGACATGTGTACATAAAGAAAGAAAGTTGACTAGTCACAAAGACATTCAAATAAGTATTTACGAACGATAGACGGGACAAGACGAAGAAAATCTTATTCAAAAACTTGTTACCTACTACTTAGTAACAAATCGTTCTGACTAGTGTCATACGGCCGCTTGTCAGGTGGCATTCGTGTGTCAAAATCGAAAATGTTCGGGATCAAAATTTTTAATGACATTATTCCCAATCCCCTCTCTAACTAATTCTTCTAAATCTCTTTGACTAGTCAGAAATTATTGTTTGTTTTGTGAAGCAAGGCTGCGTTCACGGCCTTGGGATTTGCGTCAATTGACACTCGAGTTCGTCACTAATTCCCATCGCGCGATTGCTGTTGCTTTGTAGGTCGTGTCGGGCGACCTGTGGCATGCACAAAAAAAACTTATTTCATTTTATTTTCGCTGCGATGGCTGTCGCAAGACGTGTTTCGCTTGAGCGTCTAGTTCATGGCCAAGCCACAGATAATATAATACTGCTAAGCGGTTAGACGCAGTCTCAGGCGATATCAAAGCATGTCTTATGCTTTAGCATTCCGGATCAACAATATATATATCTTAGCAATACATAAGAAGAGTACAAATTTAAACCAGATACCAAATATACATGGTTTCCTTTTCCCTTTAAAAAACATTTTAACATGAAAATTACACGTTTTGAGAATCAACTTTCATTTTCCGTCATTACCTACTCTGAAGTTCGTTAAAGTAATTTAAATTTATAATACTTTCAAAAGTTTCACAAATGAGTTGACCAGCTTCGGAGTAATGTAAAGCCTTTCTGTCGGCACTTAAATAAGTTTCGCTTGAACCTGTAATTAGTAATCGATATTTATGTAAAGGAATTAGAACGTGGCTATGAATAATCGACGCCACTCCGTCTTGTTGGCATTGTTAGTCAAGAGTTCGGGGTAACATCAGGTGGTTTTTAAGTGGATTATAATATAATATTATTATTTGTTCAAATATCAAGGGTCACATTTGAGAAACCTTGGTGTGCATAACCCTGGCAAAATGTTGTGCATTTGAGAGATGAGACCATAAAAATTAATTAGTGTATCATGAGGAGCAACTTGTTTAATAGTAGTAAAATTTGTGTGAATTGTAGTTTTAAAGTTATTTGAGAAAAACACATTTTGTTGGAGTAACGTTTGAAACATTATCCTGGCAAAATCGATTTTCAAAAATTCGTTCAGCCCGGAACCAAATACATGATTAGATAGCTTTTGTTGCGTAGTAAGTGTTTGTAAATAGCAAAATTTGTGTGTGGTATGGTTCTTGAGTTATTTAAGATTTTGCTGCGGTAACGTTTTGGGATTTCCCAGATCTCGAAACGGCTCAACGCAGAAGATTGAAAAAAATACCAATAAGAGACCTTAATTTGTTTAAATTAGTTTAAACATTAGTTTATGATTTGGTTGTCGTAAACCAATGGAATTAAATGGTTTCAAAAATGAGATAAAAACGGATTTGCAAGTAAACCAAAACACTTATAACCAAATAAACAGCTGTAAAAAATACCCATGGTAGACACTTATCACGTCAAGTAAAATAGATTATGTAACTTTATACGATTTGAAGATAAAAACAAAATTGATTAATTTTAGACTGGTCGTACTTTAGCGATGAAATACGCAGTTCCCAAAACATTAAGAAACGTGGTATACTTTAAACTAATTAAAATGATTCATGAACATTAATTCCTGTTAATTTCAGCTTTCAATTACAGCTGTAATGAAAGTTATATCAAAAACAAGAAAATGTCAGCAATTCTCTAATAAGCCGACCAAATCGGAAAGGTCACGAAAAAGCGGCCGCACTATACATAATCGTAACCATTTTAAATGAATGGGATAATATGGATGTTTTTTTAGTACAGTTGCGTACGTACGTTGTTGTTACTGTTGCGTAGGTCGGTCATGGACATCATCGGTCATGGTGTTCATTATTTTTATTTAAAAATCAGTCTCATACAAATTATTGTATATCTTTGCCTTAGCATTAACATATTGAGGAAAAAATCTCAGATAAGTTACGTACGTACTTAATTTTAATATTTGGCATAAATGTTTTTTTGTTTGTCAAGTACCAATGCTTAAACTTAAAATACAATGTTGATTCATAGTTTGTACAATTTTCCTTGAGACGGAGATAGGCACCTACTAAACACGTAGGTAGGTAGGTGGACTCCATTTCCCCTCGACTCACAGTATGGCATTTAAACATGAGCTTTGTAACGTGTAACTTAGTGGTTATTTCAATATTACATGTGACAGTTACAGGAGATCGACGTGTGAACCACGCATCGTCAATCAAAATCACACTATAAATTATTTACTGAGATTATTACTTCCCTTTTTAAAGTTACTTTGACTTTAAATAATTACTTATGATCCATTAAATTGTTAAACTACTGTTAATTAACATGATTTTCATTTATAAAATAGAAAACTAGTAGAAAATGTGTAATATGGTACCTGCACTTCGAACATTAAAAAATCGGTTACACGTAAAACGTTTTTCTGCTTAACTGTACAAAACATCGGACACTAAGTTGCTAATTTGCGAAGACTACTCGTACGTATGGTGCGGCCGCTTTTACGTGACCTTTTTAATTTGGTCGGCTTATTAGAGAATTTCTGACATATTCTTGATTTTGATATAACTTTCATTACAGCCGTAATTGAAAGCTGAAATTAACAGGAATCATGAATCATTTTAATTAGTTTAAAGTATGCCACGTTTCTTAATGTTTTGGGAACTACGTATTTCATCGATAAAGTACGACCAGTCTAAAATTAATCAATTTTGTTTTTATCTTCATATCGTATAAAGTTACATAGTCTATTTTACTTGACGTGATAAGTGTCTACCATGGGTAATTTTTAAAGCTGTCTATTTGGTTATAAGTGTTTTGGTTTACTTGCAAATCCGTTCTTATCTCATTTTTGAAACCATTTAATTCCATTGGTTTACGACAACCAAATCATAAACTAATGTTTAAACTAATTTAAACAAATTCAGGTCTCTTATTGGTATTTTTTTCAATCTTCTGCGTTGAGCCGTTTTCGAGATCTGGGAAATCCCAAAACGTTACCGCAGCAAAATCTTAAATAACTCAAGAACCATACCACACACAAATTTTGCTATTTACAAACATTTACTACGCAACAAAAGCTATCTAATCATGTATTTAGTTCCGGGCTGAACGAATTTTTGAAAAACGATTTTGCCAGGATAACGTTTCAAACGTTACTCCAGCAAAATGTGTTTTTCTCAAATAACTTTAAAACTACAATTCACACAAATTTTGCTACTATTAAACAAATTGCTCCTCATGATACACTAATTATTTTTTATGGTCTCATCTCTCAAATGCACAACATTTTGCCAGGGTTATGCACACGAAATCTTGGCATTCTAGGAATATACCTGCCATTATACTCTGCCATATTATTCTAAGGAATATAGTCAATCTACACGGTGGGTAGGTATTCCCACTAAATTGAAACTTCACTAAGGTTGAAACTATGTAACTATCACATGGACAAATAGACCTTGTCGTTTTATGACGTGCAATCGACTTTCGTCCTTAGATGATAAAGCAATAATATAAGGTCTCCGAATATACTTGAAGTTGGCGCTACTGGATTTAATAATGATAATAATAAAAATTGGCTTTTTCTTATAAACATGCAACAGGTACTCGGTTAAAATATATGGAACAGTCGATGAAACAGTTTACACGTCTACGACTTTTACACTGTGTATAGGTAAAGAGAACATAGTTTAAAAATAAAAATAAACCAGCTTTCGAGTGGCTTAATTTATTTATTTCTCGTATTTTTCGCAGCAGACCCTTTCATTTGATAACCATATCATGGGAATGCATAAAATATTACTAGTCCGCCATCTTTAGGAGTCCGCTATATTGGATTTAGAATGACATCACTTAGCGAACCATGCATTGTCGTTTAAACTAAAGATGTATGCTAAATTACAGCTCAATCGAAAACCGGAAAGTGGGTCAAATGTAACTTCTATTTTTTCAAATATAATTAGTTAGTTACAGCGGAAGAGAATAATGATTAAAATGGTGAGGTGGCGATAATTTAAGATTTATCGTCGAATAGCACCAGGCCACTAGATATGCTTTATGGTGAATGCTCCAACCAGCCCGCGAAATTAAGGGCATTACATTGCCCAATGACCTTGAGCATGCTGCCCCGTACTAACTTACGACGAAACGACGAGAGAGAGAGGGACGAATGCGGGAGTAACGTAGTGCTTTTCGCGAAATTTCGGATTTTTATGAAATATTTTAAAATATTAAAAGAAATAAGAGAAAAAAATCAATACACATTGTTAAATACGTCATTACGTATTTTTTGGTATAAAATTCATGCCGAGTTATTGAGCCGTTATCAGAGAAAATTTTCAATTTAGGTTGAAAAAGGACCTATTTGTTACGATTTTTTGATAAAATTTGAGTAAGTTTATTAAAATTTTAAACAATACAATGTTTTTGTGATGACCTTTAGTTTAAAATATATTTTTTATATTGAAAACGCACAAAAGGATTCATCTACAAACTTCTTTAAACCCACGGTATTTTCAGGATTTGAGCGAGGTAATCCCCTTAAATTTTTCTTACGTATTTTGCAATTTGCAGGCCAGTGCTAGGTTGTATGTTGATTAGAATATTATTCGCGGTTGTAAGACGTATGTAGTTATAGAATTATAATCATCAAAATAATCAATACAACCCTCCAAGTTCATAAAGGTACGTGCAGCAATGACTTTGACCTTGAAAAAGTCATTTTTCCACCTTTATGAACTTGGAGGGTTGTATTGAATATTCACCTTAATAAGAATCATTTCAGACTCTTAAAAGTACCTATCCATTTAAAAAAAACGTCACCATTTTTGCACTTAACTCTTTACCATAATTCTAACTACGAAATCAGAGTCCGCAGTAAAATTTTCTAATTTAAAATACTTAGTCGGGGCAAAACCACGTCTGGTTTAGCGTACTCGGCCGAAAGTTGGACGGTGACGGCACCAAATAAAATTTCAACAGTTGCTAGTGCAGAGGCAACTTTAGTGAAATGTGCACTGCCTTCGGATATGCCCAATTTTAAATTTAAATATCGGAATGCAGAACTGGGTCAACGTTTAGCGTACCTATTTGGAAAATTTTAGTGCATGCTTTTGAAATATAAATATTATTTAGTGACTATGGAATCTGAACGGAAGATTTGAAAGGACGACACGACAGACTGAAATAGAATACACAAGGGGTATTTAGGGAGGTAAATAGATTGTCTGCTCATGCAATTTGTAAGCCTGTATTATCCTGCTTTTATATTCCCTCGTGTAATGGACAGGGGATCTTATTATACTGAAGCATACGTAAGAAGGTGTAGGTTCATAATTTGCAGACAGTGATTCTTGAGTATATTAATACCCAAGAATCACAGTCTGCAAGGCGATCCAATCTTTTGCTACACGAAGAATATCCTATCGATGCAGGTATCAAAGATCGCAGGTCAGCTTAATGAGAGTGCCCACTCTATGAAAAGATAAGACCCGTTGTTGACAAGGGTCTGAAAAAGGGAAAATTACGAGGGAGTGACCGAAGAGTCTTAATTTGATCTTTTCTAGTATATACTGGTAAACGAGAGGCGGGTTTACGGGCTTAACAATTTTATTTCAAGTGAAATTCATTGGGATCCTTGCGAGAACCTTATCTACCTACTCAAATGTGTTAGTCTGAGTACACCCAATTTATTTGGCGTGTTCGTGTTAGATTGGTTCTCAGACTATTATTTTTGTCCTAGAGCTTTAGGTGAAAAAGGCGCCTTATTTGTATTTGAGATAAAAGAAAAGTAAACACCTAGTTTCGGGCTCATCTAAGCCCTAACTTGTACTGATCCCGAAATTATTGAACATGAGTAAGTTTATAATTATGTGGTGTAACTGTACAGTCTTCAAAGATTTTAATTTTTGGCCAAGCTTTCCTTGTAATAAAAAGGCTTTTAAAGATTATATTCCGCGTTTATTATTTTAATTTTACTTTCCCAGCATTCAGAGCCCTTTATTTCCCATAGACGGTACTATAAAGAATGAAAAAACCTTTTTATAGCATCCTTGTTGAAACTTGGACGGGAAATTAAAATAAGAAATAAAAATTAATCCAGAGAAAGCTTTGTTTTTTTTTTAAACTGTCTGAAAGCGGAAATTGCAATGGAATACAAGCAATCGTTGAGTTAAATATACAGCAATACATAAACCATTATAAAGTGGGAGATGGATAATTAACCAATTATTTGATTACAATTAATTCGATTACATAAGGTTCTAGTCTAATTACATAATTTCCGCATTTCCTCTGTTTAATTTCCTGCCCCTACATATTCGATGCTATTGTTAGCCGTAGCTAAGGAAAAAACAAGAGAAGAATAACTTAGATTCGTCCTTAATTGGACGTTGCGAAGGTGTCCAGTCTATTAGATTGTGGGACGCAATTTTCTCTGTGACGACGGGATATAACCAGGGAAGATATAACGAACACATTTCCAAGCCAACATTTTATACAGAGTTTACAAATAAACAACGAAAATATATTGGAGGCGGCGTATTTTTACATTTTGGCTGGTTGGGTCTGTATCCGCGGCAATGGAGCGATGAACAACGATTTAATGAGTGGGAAATTAAAAGTAGATAGTGTTGCTGTTGAATATTTCATAAGAGCAGCGGTGGCCCAGTGGTGGCGGCCCCGACTTACGAACAGTAAGTCGTGGGTTCGAACCCAGACAGGCGCATTCCTTTGTGTAATTTATTTCATAACCACTGCTCTCAAAACGGTGAAGGAAAACATCGTGAGGAAACCGGCATGTCCTAGAACCAAAAAATTCGAAGACGTGTGATCTATCAATCCGCACTGGGCCCGCGTGGTGGATTATAGCCCATTCCCTCTCATAGAGAGGAGGCCTGTGTCCCAGCAGTGGGAACATTAATAGGCTGATGATGATGATGATGATGTTTCATAACCTGCGTATTGATATTGATCAAGTTATAAAACTTCGTTCCACAAACAATGGCATTTTGTTCCACAAACGATGGGATTTTGTTTCGCAAACGATGGGACACCGTGACCGTGCGCTGTTGTGTGCACTGTAGGTACAGGAACTGACGGACGCTATTGAAATTTCCAAACTAGTAGCCAAATTCTTGAGCCGACCCAAGATTAGCATCGTCACGTTAAGCAGATGTTTAATGACATTTAATTTATAAGTTAATGCTGTACAAGGTAGCAGCTACCTAGCGAATGTAATAATGAGTCATCTCAAAACAATTTTACTACCTAAGTACACAGTTTAGAATAACAACAACGAACACAGTAGTCGAAAGACACCTCCTTTCTTGCCATATCATCCTTCACACAGTCCGGCCATCCATCGTTTCTATATAGTCTTCTCTCTCTCTACTCTTATATCCATCCAACCTAAAACTTTACTCACGACATTTTCTTCATTCCTCTACAGATCATAATTAACAGAATATATGAGAAGATCCTCACTTTTCATGTAGCAGTCCTCGCGAGATAATCTAATACTTATAGTTATTTCGTTTCACCTTCGACCCGTATCTAAGAACCTGTTGCTAAAAGAAGCAAGAACATAGATATAGTACTAGAGTCCCCGCGGGGCCTTAATTTGATACTGTTTGACTAAAGTGTCGTTCGTTTCGTCGTAAATGTCCTATTTTATTTAGGAGACATTGAGAACCTATTTTTGTTCGAAGATCAGGACGATAAATAATGTTCTTCTGAGCTTTTGTCTCTAACTTGGATTTGGGATAAGTGTGTTTATGGTATGAATTGTTTAGGGTTTCGTGTCGCTTTTGGTTTTTGATACTTACAGATAATAAGTTAGATGAGACAGCAGGTAGTATTTTGGGTCTACGAAATATGTTGAGAGGATTCTATCTTAGCGTACCTACAAAGTAGGATTTGAGCAGAACTATTAGATTTAAGAGGAGACAGAAAAAACGATTAGATATTTCTTAATGGAATGGAGGATTAAGGTAGATAGGTATTGCTATTTATTTACTTTGTGTAAGCTGTAAATAGGCTTACAATAATAAAGAAAATATGTATGAGTATCAAAAGGGATAAATAATTTCAGGGATTCAATAAATTCATCCGCATCGCTGTCAACGGGAAAAGTGCCCTGAAGGCTGCCACGTTGGACGGTAATGCTTATAACATAATGAATGAAATCTACATAATCACATGAGAGATATAATATAAGCAATGACTTATGGCCTTTGGAATGTGCGAGAGTGTTTGCAATAATGTCAGTAGGTGCCTAAAAGTAGGTAAGAACATGCCTTAGACGTTTTCAGTCAAAATTTCTAAATTGAGCACGTTTATGCCCAAACGTTTTCTGTAAAACGTTGATTTACAATTCTGCGAAATTGATTTAATAAATCGAAGCATCGTTTTTTCTGAAAAGATCCTTCATTTCAATTTTTAAATATTTCGTGTTACGTTGATATTTCTTTGAAAAATAGGTATAAACGTTTTTGAAAGAAATCTACGAAGCCTTTTTCATTTTGGCAAATTCTATCTACAATACATATACGAGTACGTACATAGTACCTACCTACAAATTTATATTAAAAGCAGTTTAATATCTCATATAGCTCCCTAACTTTGACGTAGAATTTGACATTCTTATAATAAAAAACTACTGAATGAAAATAATTGTATTAACAAGATTCAATACGGCAAGCCTTGTATAAGAAAATTTCTAAATAGAACTTGTGATTTAGTTTCTAGTCACTATAAAAAATCTAAGTAAGTACCTACTTATCTGACTTTAGACTGTACAGATGTTTCGTTACTAAATATAATTATATTACATCGCGCAAAAAAAGGAATAAAAAATGGAATCATTTTCACAGATATCCCGGGGCGACAATTCAATTTCTGTACGTGTCGCCGACGAAAATTATGTCAATTTTGTATCATTAGCGCGGTCAGGGTTGCCATCCTTTGATACAGACACTTAAGACACAGGACAAGGATTGATATAGACATGACTTAATGGTCCTTTACCATAAAAAACTGGTCATATTCTTATTGTACAAAGCACAGCTTTAAAGGTACTTTTATGGTGTTAATAAATAACATTTTTACAGTGCAGACCTATAAAAATTGTAGGCACCTACCTTTTTTTTTACTAAATAAAATGACTAAACACTATAGAAACTTTTTGTGTTACATTCCGGGTAAACGTGACTGTAATCCCTAAAAAACTATAATATCAATTCGACAACCCTTACAAATATTGAATCATTAAGACGCTAGAAAACAAGACTTTTATTAGTTCCATGTCTTTTTAGTACTTTTCATTTTCCATATATACTGTTCTCGAGGGAAATATTATATCTCGTAAATAATTATTATGTGCTTACTACTATTATAGGTAGGTACTTCTAACTTATTATTTTCAATTATTTTTCTGTCCTATTTCTTTTAACATAATTTGGTAAATCTATGAAAGTTGTTTTTTTTTTTTTTAAGAACATCAACAGACTTGCTGATCTTTCTTTCTTTATCGTGTGGTTAGTGCCTAACCAAGCCTCCATTACGCGTCTGATTTAGCTTTACATGCCGTCGAGAAATATCTCTCAGGCATGCTGGTTTCCTCACGATGTTTTCCTTCACCGAAGCAAATGATGATAATTTTACAATACGCAAATGAATCTGAAAAATCAGAGGTGTGTTTTGGGTTGGACCTTGAAACCTGTCTTAACAGTCCAAGGGTCACACCTTTAGGTTATCACTTGCTGATAAGACCTGACTACCTATTAAACCGGGTTCACCGGGTTCTGTATTCGCCTCTATCGTATCACAAGTATCGGGCTGATAGTAAAACTAGGATTGAAATAGTTGACGATCGCTCTTGTATCAGCATTTTCTTTTTGTCAGCATAATAAACATAAACCATTGGATAGTAAAGAAAAACGTCCCTCGTAAAACGCATTGAGATAAATGGCAAACTGTATCAAATAAGGAAATAGTAGCTGTTCAGTAAATAAAGCGCATCATCATCAAAACGCGGTGTCTTCGGAATGAGATCGGGAGTGCTGCCAGAACGCGCCTTAAATCAGCGGCTTTTGGCAAAGAGTTGACGCAAAGCATGTTATACTCAGCTTGAATAACCTAATAAATGCTCCTTTCATATCTAGTGGGTAAGATTTCCTGCTATTTTGGTGAAGTTATGGGTTAATTGTATTCGAATGTCGTAGGAGTCAGTGTACTAAGATAAGTATCTATCTTCACTACATAGTCTGTGTATGCTTAGATCTTTAAAACTCCACAACGGATTGTGAAGGTTTTTTGTAATAGATAGAGGTATTCAAGAGGAAGGTTTATTTCGTTTACATTGTACCAGTGCGAAGCCGGGGCGTGTCGCTAGTATCTTATATAATAAGAATATTATACACCTTATACTACATCCGACCGCATCTATCTTTAATAAAATATACAAGTATTATCCCAGAGAAGTGAAACTACAAAGTGAACCACCTGTTCATATAATTAGCGAGTAAGAAAAGAAGCGACCGGAAAGGTAAAATGTTTGTAGCAAAAAAAGTAAAGTAAGGTTCTCAAAGTTAAGCGCTGCACGTACAAACTTACACCATAGACTTGCTTTAGTAAAAAACTGAGAAGTTTGAACTTGCAAGCGAAGTTAACAATCTTGGAGTCGGGAAAATGGTTTTATAACCTCGGTAAATGAGCGGTGAGTGAGAAAAGGTTGAGAAGCTTACCTCGTTCCCAGGTGATTGACTCAATAGGGTAGCCGGCGACCGGGCACTTGATATTCAGGTCGCTTCCAGCCACTGCTGTAACTTTCGGCATCTCTCGGATGTACGGAAGCCCATACACGTTGACTCTGGCAGCATGAAGCGCTTTTCCAGCTGTGTTTGAAGCGACGCAGGCATACTCTCCGCCATCTTGCTCCGTTACACGGCTGATGTTCAAATGGCTGACCACGTCATCCTGCAGGGTCACGTGCTGTCCGACTACGAACCTAAATGCGAGATTATGTTGGTGTCTGAATATAGGAAAGAGATGCAAGTGCTGTTAAAATTGTTCGCGACACAAAAGCAGGTATAAAAATTCGATGAAATAACCTAAACTAAGAACGTAAAAGTTCTGCTTTCGTAAAATGTGACCCTCTTCGTTTTACAGCTGTCATTAAACAGTCTGTTTTAGAGATAAATGATTCTGCTGAAATCCGATCAAAACACATTAAAAACTTTTATGATAGGATTGTCAACAGCACGTGTAGGTAGCTAATACCGATCGGTGACAAAAGTTTGTCAGTAAATAGAACTTTTATTGCTACATCATGTTTTGATTGCTTTTGATATCGGAGCCATGTTTATAAGTAAAAGTTTGTCAATTTTAAAGCCTTGTTGTACTGCTTCACCTTTTGTACAGGACTAATCCAAATACAGGATTTATAAGCTGATTCTGATCTGACATCAAATAACGCATGAATATATTGAATTAAATGTATTGTATTTATACCCTCTTAGTTACGTTCTCAACATTGCCTAGTTCACAATAGCGGCGCCGGTGTGCGCTTTTCACTACGCTTCGAGCTAGGGTGTAGCATGGTACTACGAGCTACGGCGTAGCACTGTGCTACGACCTACGGATCATCATGTGATTGCTACGTCTGAAATTTTTACTTTGTGTGATTGTGTGATGATTATGCGACTATTAATTTAAAGATTAATAACTAATAATAATTTTACAATAACAGGTTTTGTGCACTTAAAAATAATATAGACTAACCATTTTAACCTTTTTGTAGGGACTCTGCTATAGGTGTTGTCTACTTACCTTGAGTTAGTTGGAATAGGAAAACCATCCAGCAACCACGTGAACTGCGGTGGAGGATGGCCCATAGCCACACACTTCAGGGACACACTCGGCCCTGGCTGCAACGTTTGCTCCGAAAACCAATACACCAGTTCCGGCTTAGATTCTGCAACAAATAAGATTCAATTTATATTATCTTCTATTCCGCGAATTGTTTAATCTCTTGGTACAACAGTAGATTCCACTGAAACTGTATTTCAAGCTAACTGGGTTATTCTTTTAAAATACCGAGTAGTTATCGAGGCTGTTGGTCATATTTTGTTGCGATATGAGATTTTCTCAACAAGTTCTTGAGAAACTAAAAGTATCTTTGAAACAGTTGTGGTGTATCTTTCCTCTAACGCTTTTATGTTGCAGCAGGAGTAAAATTACGTATTAAAAACCTCGTATACCTTTGTCAAAGGGGACTTCATTTAGCATTTGTCAGAAATTTTCCTTTTTTCTCTCATACAAACAACTCCATTAACTGGTGAGTATTAAAAACAAAGGCTAAGCTTATTATCTCGGGGAGAAAGGGGAAAGAATAATAACCCCCTCGGTCTACGTCAGAATGAACAGTGCAGTGCAGTAGGTGCAGCGGGTTCCGTCTGATTAATATTCAGCTCTTTAGACGTTAATGGAACTCTCGACTTTCTGTTATCTAATGTTTGTACTTATAGAAAACGAACGTATTTTTTTTTTTCCAATCTATTTTTACGTGCGCTTTGTTCGTTGTAGTCACGAGTTTTTTTATCACTTTCAATCGCAGTAATTAATTTGCTTGCAGTTGAATGTGATTTCATTTGAGAAATGCTCGATTGAATGTTTTTAAACTTTATTTTCTTGTTTCTTTGCCTCTTAATTTATTGGTGATGTTGCCGTTGTTAAAAAGGTCAGGTGCGTAGTACTGGCAACCGGAGTGCGTCTATGGCCTGATACGTGAGCGTGGACGAAGAAAAAAGTAGGGTGTAGAGCACCTCTTAACGAAGCCGAAAGGCACTTGTTCTCCCCATCATTGCCAACCTTTTTTTTGTTCTACACCATACCTGAGAACGGAGATATTGGGGGTCAAAGTTTGAACTTTTTGACAAGTTATTTTTTAAATTATATGTTTTTACTGTAAGATTACTATACATATACTATAAACACCTCCACGACCCCCATGCTATTCAATCCATCCATCAGCACAATGTTTTGAGTTCGTTGCATTGAGTTCTACCACAAAACATGATTTTTCACCCCCAAAAAAAAAGTCGTTTCGCAGCAATAATTTTTGCGTAAAGTTACTTAGTTTGATGTACAGAATGCTTGGTTGACGGCTTCGTGATGAGGTCTTTTACACCCTGTATTTGTTTCTTGCCTGTTTTAATTTATTCTTAACAAATGTTTACTGTGAAATGAGAACAATCAGAGCTTCATTCTGCTCTACATAAAGTATACAGCAGCTAGTTTCCATATCAAGTAAGCTGTATAAGTAGTTAAGGTCGGTATTACCCAGACAGACAGACGGGCGGACGGGTAAATCCGTCCGGCCGACTGTACGGCACGATCACTCTGCTTGGGTGTAATTTTTCCACCTCGAATGATATAGCAGGCTTGCCTCAGTTGCTTTATATAAACTTTTACGATTCGATTAGATTAAAGAAACTCAGATCCATTTGTTAAGCTTTGTTTTGGAAAACGGTTTGTTGGACAATATTGGTACATTGTTCTTTGTTTGCAATAATTTGTATGTTATTGTTCTGTTACAGTAAAACTGATTTTGATAGGATTGTAGTAGATATGTTTGTTTAAAGTATTTCTATTCATCAATTAATTAGTAGCCTAATGTTTGACATGTCATCATTAGCAATAATTTTAAACCTCAAAAAAATATTAGTAAGTATAGGTATACTGCATTCGTTGAAAATGAATTTCACGAAAATAATTTTGCCTTTCTAATTAAAATTAAAACAAAAAAAGAAACAAAGAACGGATCAGAAAAGTTGACGACTAACAAAAAGGAGAATATCCCAAATGAATTGGACGTTTCGTGAGGCGTATCCTCTGGATTACTCTTTGACCTTTATTTAAAAAATTCACGCTCACAAACACATGTCTCTCGTTAATTCTTTTGATTGTGCTTCATAATTAAAGGGAGAACCGAAATTCTTTAATCCATCCATGCTTTTTGAAAAAAAAAAGGGAATGCGCGCTAAGCTTACGCCTTGTAATCTCGTCATTATCATAGTTCTTTTTATACGCGCTTAGATTAAACAATTTACATAATTTATATGCATAACATTTCTTTGCATAATTCAGAACCGGAGAAAGGAAAGAGGGTCCATTAGTATTCTAATACAGTGCAATAAGTGTCTACTTAGTTCCGGAATTTAAACTGGCTGTTCAGTGGCTCCAAACTTAATGGTTTCGTATTTCTGTGGTCTTAATGTTCTCATTAATAAATAACTAGCTATGTAAAATGTAGGTAGAGACAGACGTCTGTTATTTTGATTCGTACTTACATAATTATACGTAGTTACTTTGAATGATTATGACGATTCTGAATCAAAAACTTTCTTGGTAATGACAGAATGTTGCATTGCTGATGCTTTATTTACTTATATGTACATACCTACACTATAGCTTCTGCCCTCGACATATTTCGCGTCGAAAAAATATCTTTATCCTATGACACTCGGCAATAGGTCACCTTTCCATCAGTGAAAGAGTGTTTAAATTGGATAAGTTTCGAAGATTACCTCCTACATCCAAACCTATAAATTTTCTGAGCAGCACACGTTATTGAAACATTAAACTATCTGTTTCCACAGACCATTGCACAAATTAATACTTAGACAAATATCTAAACTGCTATTGTTCTTCTGCAAACTCGCATTGTTTTACCGCAGCGTAGGTACCCTTATAAATATGCCCAATAAACTAAGGATTAAAATTATTGTCTAGTTCGCGATACCTCTGGGTTCCGCATAAAACGTAATAATGCAGAAGGGTTCCGTCCCTTCATTAGAGACCACATTAAATTGCGACATTTATTTGGTTACTGTTTGTTGCCCGTTTCGGGTCCAGCCTTAATGGTTAGTTTTAATACCACTTCGATTTTGTATACGTAAACTATGTGGAAATTGTTATTTATAGGGTTTTGGTATCTGTAGCCACAATAGGGTCTTAATTACATATTTTAATATAGAGAACCCGGAAGTGAAACGGACGTATAATTTAAAACCGTCATTAGTTACTTGGGTGTGTGATCATTGTGAGATATATGATAATAGGAGTGACCGTAATTCTCCCCAAACCTGTACCTTCGTGGAAGCTAACGGCTACAACTTTTCCACCTTAAAGTTTTTAATCGTTCGGTTTACCCTATGTCCAAGAATTGTAGCAATATCACCCTTATCGACGCCATTTTCCCGAAGCATAAAGTAAACAAACCAATTATAGCAAAGTCTCTAACAATTCGCATAAATTCTATTAGTCTGTGATGCACAAAGCGCCAGACGCGACACGTAGGCATGATTGTTGGCGTGCAATAGTTTACCTGCCGTTAGACGCGTCTGTGAACTTGCCCGACGCTATCAATAGATTCGAGATACAAGGCTGCTTTGAATCACGTACCATGAGTGGTAATGGGTAGATCGAGTTTATTATGTATTCATGGTGGAGTAAGATTATAAATTATATAATATAAAATACTGTGTAAAGTTCAAAGAGTTGTTGGCCAAAATAGCCTCTATTTGGAGCCTTAGTAACACAGCCAGAAGGCATTGCGACAGACCTCGTAGACGATAGCGGGAGGAGCTGAACGACGACCAAGCTTCATATTAGCCGTGGATTAAAAGAAGAATTGTTAAAAAAGAAGTATTGTAAGTAGAACTAAGATACCTAAATAGCAGTCAATGGTGTCGATTCTGTTGTGCACAAACTTTAATTTAGGCTACTGTTATCTTTTTCTCTTTAATAAAACGAGAAAGAGACGGATGTAATTTAGAGCAGTCAAATTTAATTGGAACTAATATATCCATACAAATGAAGGGTGCACGTAAAAACATGTCGACTAAAAACACGGTGAAGCGCAAGGCATAAACTAATTTGACATCTCTAACTTAGTTCATAGCTATAGCCGTCCTTTTCTTGGACTGCCTTTTAGTAAAATATAGCAATAGCCTAAATTTAGGTTGTGCACAACAGAATCGACACCAATGTAATCTTTCCTTATAATCGTATACATATGATAAGCATACCGCTACGTAAGTTTAGGTTATGCACAACAGAATCGACACCAATGTAATCTTTCCTTATAATCGTATACATATGATAAGCATACCGCTACGTAAGTTTAGGTTATGCACAACAGAATCGACACCAATGTAATCTTTCCTTATAATCGTATACATATGATAAGCATACCGCTACGTAAGTTTAGGTTATGCACAACAGAATCGACACCAATGTAATCTTTCCTTATAATCGTATACATATGATAAGCATACCGCTACGTCTGATTTGATTAAAGTAAAAAACGTATCGTGTGCTACAATTCGCAGTTAGAGACAAGTTACGTATCATCTAAATCTTATCAACGCGGAATGAAAAAGAAACAAACAAAAGCAAATATTGGTTAGAAATAAGGTACACAATGGTTCGCCTGATTCTCGTAGGTCTTAGACGTTTCAAGCAACTTGCAGGCTTAAATGATAGAATAGTACATTGTGTATTAAGGGCGGTAAGTAAGGAATTACGATCGAGGCTCTAGTAGAAGCCCGAAGTCAAAGACTGAGGGCTTTTTGAGCCGAGGTTCGTAATTCCCGTACCGCCCGTGATACATACAATATTTTTCATCACATTTACGAGTAAATAAATAAAATTCTAGAGCAGAAACACATAGAATATTAAAATTTATAGTCACTGTACAATTAGTAAAATTAAGGCAAACGTTTTTTTCGGAGATTCTTATTGGTTGAGACAAATTATTACTAATATTTTCTTTATTAGAAATTGTAATATTTTACTTCAAATAAAATAAAAAAATATTATTAAATACAGCTCTAATACACAGCACAACTAATATTAAGAAATTCGTGATTTCTTTTCTAAGTGGATGGCGGGCTTTTAATATACAAAATAACCCACACCACAGATAATATAAATGTTTCGTTCAGATACTTAAACAGCCATGACGGTGTAAAAGTAATACGTAGCGAAATTGCAATAAAATTCCTGATAAGCATTTTAAGACATTTTTTTAAATTTCGATCTGATGTAAGCTTGCTTGAATATGAACCTGCATGACCTGTGTGCAGTGCTACAAATAAAAAAAAAAAACTTGCCGACCTTGGGCTTCATGGGAAGAAAAATGGTTAAAGGTTTTCTAAGGGGCATTGCGGCCAAGATAACCTGCATGTTATGATACTGTTTACGTGCAGGTGTGATGAAAATACTATAAAAGGTTCTATGATTTTTCTACCACGAGTTTCTACTATTACTTAGAGTGATGGTATTATTACTTCTTAGGAGAGTACCTACGTAGTTGTTATTTATGTACAGTAAAATAGAAGAGGTTCTAGTGGTAGGTAACTCCTTTACGTAAGATGTTTAGTAGCTTTAGCAAAAACAGAATAGGCGTAAACTTTCCCAAGAATCTGAACCTTGTTGAGAACTTCGCCAAGTTTGTTCAACGGCTCTAAAGAGGCTCTAGGGATGCTAAAACGTTGTCTACCTATGTGGTAAAGACAGACGAACTAGATAGTTTATAACCTCAACTATTCCATCAAATAACATAGATCGTTTTGCATAGTACACGTGTATTAAGGATCTGTTATTATAGACTGAATTGATTTGTTTATGCCTTGTTTTGAATCAATAGTTCTGGGTACATCATCAGAAGCCGTAAACCAAAAATATCTGCTACCTAAAGGGTGTAAAACACCTCTTAACGAAGCCGAAAGGCACTTGTTCTCCTCGTCATTACGATCATTTTTTTTGTTCTACACCATGCCTGGGAACCTTCTAGTTACGGAGATATTGGGGGTCAAAGTTCGAACTTTTTGACGAGTTTTTTTTTTAAATACAAGTTTTTAATGTAATATTTTTACTTTACACACCTCTACGACCCCGTACTATTCAATCCGTCCATCATCACAATGTTTTGAGTGCTTTACATTGAGTTCTACCACAAAAAATGATTTTTCATCCCAAAAAACAAGTCGTTTCCCAGCAATAATTTTTGCGTAAAGTTACATAATTTGATGTACAGAATGCTTGGTTGACGTGATGAGGTCTTTTACACCCTGTATGTATGAACTCAGTGGAGATTATTCAAAAACATTCATAACTCAAAGCTACTACGACAAGATAACAATAATAATTCATAGACCGAATGTACGAGTATAGTAGATGCGGTATTTCAATCACAAAAAGGCCAATACACTCGGGTACTCCGATGTTTCCACTTTCAGACCATTCTAAAATGCAGCGTTTTATCAATGGTAGTGGTTCGGAGTCATTCCTCCCTGTCTGCTCGGGTTTACTTCGCGCCGTAACAAATGAGGCTTGTTAACAGAAGGTCAGCTACTTGGATAATTTATAGGTACCCAGTCCCACACACTTGTGGGTACATCGACTTTAAATCTTGTGATTTTTGCTTGAATTTCCTTTTTACCAAGCACTTCTGTTTCTGAGTTAAGACTTCTAATATTATTGAAGGAAAAGGCCGTCGTATCCAAATTCTTAAGGGTCTTTTGGATGGAATTTATTTATTTCTAAGTTTGTTAAATGGGATCAAAGAGCTAAGTTTTGAGGGATGCCATTTTTGTCTGAGTACGGTCAGGGAAAACGATTTTGTTTGAGATTTATTTTCTGACGTTGGTTTTTTTGGATTTTGATGGTTATTTATGGAATGAAAACTGCTGTCTAATTTGTTTTTTAAGCATGTTTGCAAGACAGAATTTTGTTCATTTTCACTTACGTACCTACTTAAATGTTGTGTAGATATAAGTAGTACTTCTACATTTTGTAAAGTTCTCAATTCTCACGTTAGTCTTCGCTTACATAATTAAAAACCTACCTAATAATGAATCTACGTCATACGTGTCAGGTTCCCAAATCCATTAAGTTCTTGAAAAAGACATTTTCCTACACAAGGAAAACAAAATAATGAAAAAAAATCGGTATAGAAATAAGTGGTTGGGTGTAACGTCACGGCCCTACTTATTCTGAACCCCTGAAGAGCAGCGACACCAAATAGCGGGGAACGAATTAATAATGAAACAAAGCGGCTTATATTTCGCGGTGGGGGCGGGGAAAACCGACCTTATGAGCTGCAAGATACGATCTTAATTGGTAGTACCGCGGTTAGTATTTAGTGCGGCGGTTGGATGCGCCCGCGGCAGCTGCCTGCGTCACTGAAGCTCTTTGTTTGAGCTGAAGAGCTGACTCTAATAGCTTGCACCGGATCCGCGCTTAAAAATGGACTTTTAAATATTTTATGAAGAAGTCGGGTGGACGGGTAAAAAGTTTAAAATTTACATATCTACCGTATGCACTCGTGTATAGAAAGTTACGTGGATTCTCAACGTTAATATAGAACCAAGTTGCTGTTTTTATTTCGACGTTCATTCTATGTCGCTGGGATTGCGACAAGCGGAAACTTCCTTAACTGAAAAAGGTGTCTCTCTCATAAAAACTCCCGTGGAAAACTTTGGAATTTCGTTTGAATTTACGTGAATATCATTGAAATGTATGAAGGAAAACATTTCAGGAATAAATGAGTATCATAACAACTAACTACGAACATAGGGTCGCATTTTTAGGGGAAAACCTTTTCCGAGTTCAGGGCAACACATTGATACTTAAGTCTCTAACTAAACAACAAAGAACAGTAGGAAATAAAATGAATGCCGTGTGATTGCACGAGAAAAACTTCTAGCATTAGATAAATCACCCTCAGGTAAACAAATTAAAAGTATTTGCAAGTGAAGGTTAATTTATAAAGCCGTTTAATGAATTTAATCAGACCGCTACGGCAGCAGGCACACTCAGGAGTGTACACTGTGTTAAAAATATCAAGAGAAGTGCTATTACGTTAATCTAAATATTTTTTTATACTAATTGCGTTATGTTTTTGGCCCAGTTTCAACCTCCAAAAACATTTAACCTGGCCAATTGGAGCAGCCACAAACTTTCCCAGTAAATATTTGTTTTGTTTTCCTTCCAAGATTATAAATGCGTGGCGTCCAAACATTTTGTAAAAACGCGCTTTAGTATCGGGGCCACGTCAAAACTTTCGACTTTGTTACCTTCTGTTTATGATAAAGTTGGGGCCTGACACCGGCAGTAAGTGGAAAAGTTATTTAGAACCCTTGTTTATTCCAGATAGTTGTAGAGGCACACTAGATAATTTGTTGAGCAAATTACCACGTCGCCGGCTCGTTGGGTTAATAAAATACGAGTTGTAACTCCGTGAAGTTTTTAAATTAATTGTTGTGGTGCCAAGTGGGAAATATCAACAACATTTATTATGTAACAACTGAAAAATGCGGCGCTGTGACGTAGCTTTTCCTTGAGTTAAATTTATTTCGCCGTTGACTACTCGGTAGAGAAATCTTAGCCATGGAAAATCTGGGATCAAATTATTTAGTTACATGAAATGTTTCAGATGGTTTTCATACCTTGCGCAAGGGTTTAGAAATGGGTCGTATGTTAGCGAGTTGACGTAAACTCGCAAGTTAGGTATTCTGTGGGTAAATACAGAATACATTAAGTAACTTCAGAACCGTCAAGTCCAAGATTATGATTACAATCAGGGTACGTGTTATTATACAACGTTTATTGCGTCCAAAGTTTTACTAAGACCTTCCCAAGTAACAAAAGCTTCTATAATAAGGCGTTTAATCACCAAAGAGTGATATAGTAGGCCTATAATGATAACCATTGTGACTGCTTGTACTATAAAGGTTTGTAACAAAGCGTTTTTGTTCTATAAGATTAGAGAGTATTTAAGTTCTATAATTTAGCTCTTAGAACGCTTACAGGACCATTCAAAAGAATCTTTAAAGTATTGCACAGTAGTAGATATGAAAAAAGTGATTATGGTACTACATATTTAGTTCTAATTGACCTTACTGACACTTTTATATATCTATTTTGCACTAATAATGCGTCGAAATAACTTTAACAGTACTAGTATGGGTATCAAAATCCTGAGTTTTAAAAGACCGAATTTTCAAATACCGATGGACGAAATCCCGAAAATTGAAACGGCGAATAGTTGTTTGGTCGAAAGTTTAAAATCCCGAAAGTTCATTTGCCCGAAAGCTTGAAATCCCGAAGATCCATATCCCGAAGTTTAAAATCCCGATGATCCATATCCCGAAGTTCAAAATCCCGAAATTATATCCAAAAGCTTAAAATCTCTAAGACAATGACAATGATAATCAAACGTATAATTCTGCTCTTGCATCCGAGTCGAGGGAGACCCGGTTGACTTCTGAATGGTTTATAAAAAATAACCTAGGCCTAGGCAAAACTACACACATCAAAAGTATCTAGGGATCAACATATATTTTTGCAATAACTTTTCTCCTGATTGATATTAATTAAAATTTTCTTTAAGGATTCATCAAATAAAGTGTTTTCGTTTGTCACAGTAACGATAAACCAAGTCACCTTTGCATTAATAAAGAAATTTGCCATTTTCCTAATAAAGGGATTTTTGACATTTGAACCACTAACATTAAAGTTCGAAAAAATGACTGAAAACACAGTTTTCTTTAAAATTTTATTGGGTAACTTAAACAATTAATAATCCGTGTTTCTACCGCGAACACTAACAACACAAGAACATCGGTTTGGCATACTCAAAATGAGTTCATCCAAATCACGCTGTGGAATGGCCGCCCATGTTCGTTGCAACAACAAAAAAAGGTCTTCTTGCGACTGGATACCCTCCATATTCGGCAGAGCTCTTCTCTGTAGCATATCCCATGCATGCTCAATCGGGTTCAAGTCTGGCGACTGAGCAGGCCAGGGCAGGACATTGATGTTAGCTGCGGCGAGAGTCTGTCTTACAACTCTTGCGGTGTGCGGTCGTGCATTATCATGCATTAACTGAAATAAGGGACCGATTTGCACTTGTAGAGGAACGATGACGTCTGATACAATCGTCTCAGCATAAATTTGAGCGTTGAGGTTGCCTCTGATCCAAATCAACTCAGTTCTTCCGCCGATCCAAATACCCGCCCATACCATGATGGTTCCACCACTATAAGGATGGACTTCCTGGCAGGATTTTAATCGCTGTTGGCGTCCAGGGGTTCTCCAGTGTCGTATACGTCTTGTATCCGGTCTCATACCAAAACGAGACTCATCAGAAAAGCACACGAAACGCCATTGTTCTTCTGCCCAATTTCTGTGTTCAAGAGCCCATTGATATCGAATCCTACGATTGTGCATTGCTATAGGTGGTACCCGTAGCGGTCTTCGGGAATGAAGGTTCACTTCATGCAAGCGGTTTCTGACTGTTTGGTCGCTAATTAAGTTCCCTGAAGAGTGATGAAGCCTCACGGCTAACATCATGGCGGTTATTGTTGGAGCTCTTCGAGTTAAGATTTGAATGTATCGGTCTTGTCTCCGTGTGGTGCAGCGATACCGTCCTCCATGGCGCTCAGCCACTGTACCAGTGCTTCGGTAACGTGTCCAAAGTCGACTGATAACACTCTGACTTGTATTCAGAGCTAAAGCTACAGTACGTTGCCGGGAACCAGCTTCTATCATTCCCACGGCTCTGAGCATTTCTTCCCTGCTTAAATGACGTCGCCGCTCCATAATAACGTTGGTTTTAATCAGTAGTAGGGAAACAGTAGCACTAATAATGTCTTCAATGCGTTGTATGTTTTTATAGGGAAAATATTGACAGCTTATTTTCATCTTTTACTCGAATTTGATTGAGAGTTCCTGATTCAAATTATGAAATGCACCAAAAAGGATCCATATAAATTTATAAAATCATAAATTTATTACAAAGCCACATCTCAATCTCAAGAAATCCGCATAAAAATGCTTGATCCCTAGACACTTTTGATGTGTGTAGTTTGTCATCAACCACCTCATTCAAATTTGGTGCACAATTTACTAAATTCGGTGATCGTAATCACGAGAACTACGTCACCGCTCTTTGGGATTTCATCCATCGGTATTTCGTCCATTCGGGATTTCGTCCTTTCGGGATTTCATGCTTTCGGGCATTTGAACATCGGTATTTTGTGTTTCGATATAACGACTATTGACTATCGGCATTTAAAACTTTCGGTATTTTGAATTTCGGTGTTTTGGACGTCGGTATTTCAATCATATTATTATGAACTTTTGGGATTTTGATACGTACCCACTAGTATTGTAGCAGTATCGAAAGCACTATTACAGGATCAATCGGCACTATAAAAGTACCTTGCATAACCATAACGTAACCTTTTAGCTTCTTCTTCTATCTATTTACAGGTGTAATGTTATGTGAGGCACTTACTTGAGATGCAAGCGGCATTAGATACAAAGCTAACAATTTAAATCTAGCAAAGTTCATGATAGTACGTACCTCTAGTGCCAGTAAAGTTCCAGTCCGCATCATGTGTGTGCGTACTTCGAGCGTACGGCGTCCGCCGCGAGCGGTTGCCTGGAGACCGCGTCCGACCTTCGGACACTGGAAACATACAACCTTTTTACTGAAGAAAATTTCGCTGTTCTTAGGGCAAAAGTGAATGCTGCGAAGTAAGTTTGCGTTTGCGTTTATTTCATCACCACTGCTCTCAAAACGGTCAAGGAAAACATCGTGAAGAAACCGGCATGTCCTAGAACCAAAAATTCGAGGACATGTTGCATCTGCCAACCTGCACTGGGCCCGCGTGGTGGATTATAGCCCATCCGCTCTCATAGCGAGGAGGCTACTGTGTCCCAGCAGTGGGAACACTATAGGCTGATTAGGCTGATTATGTTGCTGCTATGTAAGATTGCGTGTGGATCTATTGTTAGTATATTCTATAAATACTTTTGCTTTGTCTTTTATTGGGATACATAAGCAAATCAAGCATTATATTGTATGCATGTAAGTATATTCTTGTATTGTATGTTATATTTAAATTCTATATTTGCTTTAAGTTTTTATGTATTCTATTTTCTCATCTTTTACACACTATGTCTACATCTCTTTTTATCTTCTCTCCTTTCGCAGGTATGCTGGAAGAGATTTCTTTAGAAATAAGCATCACTTTTGCACCTATTTTTCTATTCCTTTCTTCTTTTCTGTATTTAGTGTGTACATAAACCGTTAAATAAATAAAATAAATAAATTATAATTATATTTTTCAGCCTCAGGCTGAAATTGATGTGATTCAAATCACTTCGTTAATTTCGTTACTCAACCACATTGCTCCTCATATACAGGCTTGAATGCTTCGATCCACATTAGAATTCCTGATCAAAGCCTCAATGTGTAAAAGCAGGAGATAAAAGATTGTGGTAAAGGTCATATCAGATAACTTTACAGGATAAATAAATTACCAATAAATGGATAACAGTCCATTAAATGTTCAAACTTTTCTTTTTCTTTCAATTAAAGCGCGCCCTTTAGAAACTTTTCTGCTAAAACAATAGAAAAGTTCAAGGTATTTTTACAAGAGGAAAGTTATCCAATAATTTTTTTAATTACAAGTCTTTAAACTTGTAGAAACCGGGTTATGAAAGTGAGCTGATTCTGATCCTATTGGAATGTTATAAAATGATTGATAGATTGAGAGAACAGCTGAGATCCAATTACATTTGAAGTCTGAAAGTACTCTTTTATAGAACTAACTATTACCCGCGGCTTCGCTCACGTTAATTTGACAATCGGGTTTTAGTCTGCTTGTAATAATATAATGGGGAGACACAAGCAAAGATAATCTAAGATGGCGAAGAACGTTATTGTTGTTTTCTTCAGGATCAGTATTTTTTTTTCGGAATGTACCCATATGAGTATATGACCGTTTCTGTACGTACGTACTGTACGTATATGCAAAATTTCAGGATGATCGGTGCAGTGGTTTGGGCGTGAAAAAGGAACAAACAAACTTTCGAATTTATAATATTAGTTAGGATAGGATTTATATCTTACTTACCATCTATTAAATATTCGGAAACTCCATAAGCCTGATCCTTTGTATTACTGACAAAACACTGATAGACTCCTTGGTCGTCCTTCTGAGAATTCTTGATATGTAGTCTTAGGCCGTCTTCAGAAATCTTGAGTCTTTCATTCGGTTTCACAACTTTCGCGTCATGCACCCAGTAGACAAGCTCGATTGGATGCCCCGACACTTTGCATTCAAATGTGACGTCGGCATTCGTTTTCGTTCGCACCACTTCGGGTTTTATTCGGACGGAGATGGGTTCTGGAAAAAAAAGAATACGTTAGAAGAAGTGATACGTTATTTGTGTGTAATAAAATTTTACGATTAGTCCAATTACGGAAGGAATCGTGCTCAGGAAAAGGAAACCGTTTACATAAATTAAGGACATGTGTTTCTCACGTATTTTGGCTCGGAAGAGCTTCGAAATACGGTCTGTTTGTTGCGTATTTTTTCCTCCTTTGGTAAAATTGTTACGAAATACGCAAGCATTTATTTTCTTGTTCAACAATAAAAGTTAGATTTGTTATAAATATCCTTCATATGTAAATATTAACCCCGCGTTTACACTGAGGTATAAACCATAAAAGTATTTTAAAAGCTGCAGTGCCTTCAATTTTCATTTAGACCTAAAACAAGCTATAAGACTTGTTGCCATACAAGACATGTTGAAAGATTGTCAAAAAGGTGAAAAAAGTCAACAAAACATTTTCGAAACAACATCAATACTAGTGGAAATCAAATTGTTTAAGAGTGTAAACACGGAGTAGACAGGCAGCGTATATAATATTTAAATAACAGATTTCATAACCAGCTATTGTACGTTTATGTCAATGGTTTTAGAAGGTTATAGACATTGAAATAGAGGCAATCTCGAACTCTAAACCGTTGAGTACCGTTGTAACTGAAATATACGCCATTGTACGAATAATAATACTAACTGGAAATACTGTGAATTGATATTATGACCTCTGCACGTACTTGTAGATACGAATTTAGGTACGAGTTAAGAGGAGGTTATGTTATAATTATTGCTGAAATATAAAAGCTCAAAGCCCCCTCTTCACTTTTTTCAATATTTCATAGTAATACCTTAACAGGGCTATTAATTTTTTTCTTGTTTTAAGTGTTTTATGAGTCTAGCACTCACATACAACAACAAAAAAAAGATTTATATTTTGAACACTCCCTAGAGAAATAAACTTTCTCGGGCATAGCTATTTTTTTTTTAATTTTGTGGCCATGTCTAAACTATAATCACACATCTAAACTGAGATTTTTGATTGAGCGCTCAAAATAAAAAAATAAAATTTTTGTTGTATTTGAGGGCTAGTTTCATAAAACACTTAAAAACAAGAAAAATTGTAATAGCCCACTTAAGGTATTACTATGAAATATTAAAAAGAGTGAAGAGGGGGCTTTGAGATTTCATAACAACAACAACAACAACCCATAACGTCCACTGCTGGACATAAGCCTCTCCCATTATGGGAGGAATTTGCCATAATCTCCACGCTTGGCAGGCGGATTGGAGATCGCAGTGATGCAAGAGTAACAGAGAACGCTGCTGCCCATTCTCAGGTCTACGGAGGCGCAAGGTGTTCTGCCTCAGACATTAGTCGCCTTATACGACACCCGTGAGTGTAATGGGTTGGTTCTATTCTACTCTGCCGGATACCACACGGCTCTATATTTTAGCAATATTGTAACAACCTATCTGACTATTGTATGTTTCACAATTTTTTTAAATTTTAGTTTGTCACTAACAAAGTAAAAATGCTTACAATTTTCATGATTTCAGCTACTATAAAAAGCGGCCAACTGAGAGTGTAACACAAATGTCGAGAAAACTCTGTTATTGTAAGTACTATGAACTATAAATGATTTATGCATTATATAATAAAGTCGTTTTTAGTATGTGTTTGTGTGACCGCGTTATTTTTCTTATAAACTACACAGCGTTTTTACATTCATTTATCGAATTTCTTCCGGAAAGTCTAAGCGTAATAACTACATAAAACTTACGTACAATAAATAATTCTTGATGTTTCATCTAGTCGTAAAATCCGTGCGAAACAGGGGCGGATCGCTAAGTATATCGCGTATAAGAAAACCTTTTGGAACCCATCCAGAACACTGACCTGTGACAATAAGCGTGAAATGCACGGACTCTCCCCCAACGGTGTTGTTGAGCCAGCAAACAAAACGGCCGGCATCTTCACGCCGTACCGCTTGGAGGCTCAGCAGACCGCTGCCTAGGAGCCGTGCTCTCGGCCATAGAGATGTCTTCTCTATGGCGATTAACTCCTCGTGGTGCTCGCGAAACCACCTGTGAAAAGAGCGAGAAGAATAAAAAAAGAAGAAGAGTACAGAAAGAGCTCAAATGAAGTGTAGGTCTTATTTTTTTTTCTTATACTTATGTTTAATTTTGTTTTATTGTTAATTTAATCATTTTGTTTTGACCGAGTCAAATATTATGTCTTTTTTGATTACACCATGTAGGTACGGGCATATTTAAAAGTTAAATACCGTTAAAAGAGAACTGGCGACAGCCAGACATAAGTTTGAGTTTTTCCTTTTTTTTCTTAGTCCCAAATAACTCTCAATCTTAGCTCGGGGCAGTCTTAAAACAGGGACCAAAAATAAAAGAGCTCATAAAACAAAAGTTCAGTAGAGCTTATACACCGAAATAGTCTCTAAAAAGATACATACTTCCTAAAGGTTAAGAACAATGAAACCTTATGTGTAGCTATTTAGTACCTACTTAATGTCTTGTTCTCTAAGAAAAGAGAAAACTACATTGCATGCTGAAGATGTCAATAGTGAGGCAAGTTGTGACAAATAGCTTAATGTCACGAGACGCATGACATATCTCGCACAGCCTTTCAAAGTTATATCGATTCATCGCCCCATACAAATTGTTGTTAGCGTTTCTTTCTCTGTTCGACTAATATATTGTTACCTTACTCGGCAATTCCAATAGTATCTAAAAACGTGTAAAGTGTCATAAAAACGTGTTGTTCGCAATATCGTAGTTCTCGAATTTCTCAAAAGGAAATGTAATCGTATAAACTCTTGTGCGTAAATATTAGTTAAGTTGAATACTCTTTATGTAGTAAAGGAATACTTAAGAACCTACTTATTCAAACACATAAATTTAGGTTATATAAATCCAAATTGTTTTAGTGCAGCAAAACATTACAGTGTGCCTATTTATTGTTATTAACTAATAGGAATTAAAGCATATTGCATCGTTTTAATAAATATAGCAACATACCCTTGGAATTTGGGTAGGTTCCTTGTGTTTATTGGTACTTAAATATGTTATTCAAGAACAGAGCATTAGGATTATGATATTCATGATTTACTTTCAATAATATGATTAAAACTAACTCGTGTATTGCGAATAGAAGCAAGTGAATATAGAATATTCAATATATAAGAGAATTCGAAGAAGCAATATCTATTAAATGCCGGAAGTCCTTTACGAGATGTGCAGACATTTTTATCGGACGAAGTAATGGAAGTATTCGTAATGCCGTTTCAAGTATTTAATAACCCTTGACATAGTTGATGTGGAGGGAAATTTGTTTGGGATTGAATTACACACCCTGTGGGGTTGATGTGAACCAACTTATTCCGGATCTGTCAAGATAATGTTTCGCGACAGAGACCGTCGCATAGTTTCAGCTTTCAACTCGTTTCAGAACACTATTACACGACGGCAAAAGCTTTGTGAATACGGTCTAATATCCTATGTGCAAATTCACGGAAATGAAATGGCTATGTGGCGCGAAATCTTCAATGTTCTCCAAGTTAGGTTCCCTTTTAGAAATAGTTTTGAAAGGAGTTGAAATGCACCGAGACATTTGCATTCTAAAAGGTTCCGCGAACTATGGCTGGATATGAAAGTTTATGGCGTATTCAGCTCACCACGGTAATTCTTTGAAAACATAAAATGTTATCAGTTCACTGAAGTAGTTTGTGAACTTTTATGCAGTCTATAACTCTCAGACGTTTTGAAATCACCTGAGATTTTATTATGGTTCATTTCTTCATTTTCCCGGCATGAAAGTTCCTTTTGTAATAACCTTCTTTGTATCGAAGTTTTGAAGTATCTCGAACTATTAGCAACCTTAATTATAATGATCTAGAATTCTAGAGTAAACTTTTCGTTTGTACAGGCACTAGTTGCAACCACGTTTAAAAGACAAACAGCAAGGAACGAAGTTCCGCCATCGACCCATGAGCTTGGTTTGCGCGGTTATTTGACTAAACATGACCAAGTTTGGCTGCCGAAACTTGGCAACATTTTCTTGTGTGTATTTACCCAATTTCCAGGTACGTTACTGAAGTCCGAGCCGATATAGGTAGCTATAAATTTATGTTGTTTCAGCATTATATTGTTACGTCGTACCCATACCTACAACTAAGTAAGTAGGTAGGTAGTAGTAGGTATGTATCGAATGATGTAGGTACAAATTCGCAAACTACCTATAAAATACATCAGGAAGTTGTCATTGTAATTTCGACCGTACGCCCAGGGCATAAAGTACCTATTTCTTTCCTTTGTACAAAAGTTGTGGAAGTTTCTCGTAGGACAATGACCTAGTATGAATTGTCTAGAAGATTCTGGATCTTTCTCAAACGTTCGGTCGTCATATAAATAGTCGACGTGTTTGCGGGAGCAAGTAGTATTATTTTGGCTACAGTACGGAGCGAATCGAGGTGATCTAGTAAGTGCGATATCTAAGTGAATAGTGATCAGTGGTGTACTTGTGATTGAGTTTGAAGTGTTTTGTAATTATTAAAGTTATTCAGTTGTTTCATCGGTAGTAATTAATTTATCCCATACCCAGCTCGTAACAATTTGGTGCCAGAAGTGAGGGATAAATTATGCCAGTTCTACCAAAGGACAACACGGACGGTATCCGTACCAGGAGTCAGCGACAGCAGGACATGGACCAAAGGCGGTTTGGAGACTCTCCGACACAGACACCGGGTGGAGTCCAGCCTACGTCAGTGCCAGTCGCTGGTCCATCCGGAGTTTCTCCAGCATCAGTGGCGCCAGACTTGTCAGCTTTAATGGCGCTGCTGCAGGAGCAGGCTCGCCGTCAAGAGGAGCAGGCTCGCCAGTTACAGGAGCAGTTGCAACGAGATAAGGAGGAGCAGGCTCGCCGTCAAGAGGACCAGGCTCGCCAGTTACAGGAGCAGTTGCAACGAGATAAGGAGGAGCGGGCTCGCTGTCAAGAGGAGCAGGCTCGCCAGTTACAGGAGCAGTTGCAACGAGATAAGGAGGAGCAGGCTCGCCGTCAAGAGGAGCAGGCTCGCCGTCAAGAGGAGCAGGCTCGCCGTCAAGAGGAGCAGGCTCGCCGTCAAGAGGACCAGGCTCGCCGTCAAGAGGACCAGGCTCGCCAGTTACAAGAGCAGTTGCAACGAGATAAAGAGGAGCAGGCTCGCCGTCAAGAAGAACAGATGATCCTCATAAAGGATCTTCATGCAACTTTCGGCAAAGAACTCAAGATTATGAAGGACCAGGTTCACCAGCACGAGAATCGCATCTCAGAGGCCGAAGTTCAGATCACTGGAGTGAAGAAGGCTTTGGGAGAACTGAAGACTGGAGGTGTGACTGTGGCTTCAGTAGTTCCTGCACCTTCAGCGCGGGGCTTTAAGGTGCCTCCATTCGATGGAACATCTTCGTGGTCGGCGTATAAAATTCAATTTGAGGCCGTTATGAAGGCGAATGGATGGACAAAATCTCAAGCCATGACCGCGCTCACTTTGGGCCTCCGAGACCAGGCCCTCAACATTCTTGAAGCGCTTGGCAAGGATGTGACCTACGAACAGCTGCTGGAGGCGTTAGAGTCCAGATACGGCGACGCGCACCTGGAGCACGTATTTCGTGCTAAGTTGAAGGATCGTGTCCAGAATAGTGCCGAGAACCTACAGCAGTGGGCCCTGGAAGTTGAAAAGCTTGTTCGGAAAGCATACCAGTCTGCCCCTGCACTGATCGATGGGAATCTGGTACAAGCGTTCGTTGATGGAATACGTGACTTAGAAGTTAGAGCCGCCGTGAGACTTGGGCATCATGAAACATTGAAGGACGCCTTAGCCCATGCTTTAGAAGTAGAGGCAGTGAGGCAAGACCACCGAACGCACCGCGTTAGGGAGGTTGTAGCATCACCTGTACGCGAGCGCCCGCAAGGGTACAGTCCTAGGTGCTACACATGTGGAGAAAGGGATCATGATCGGTCAAGCTGTCCAAAACAAGTTGTGGCATCACCTGTACGCCAGCGTTCGCAAAGGTACATCCCTAAGTGTTACAATTGTGGAGAAAGGGGTCACCTTCGGTCAAACTGTAAAAAACGAAGCACACCGAGAGAAGACCAATCTCTGCAGAGAAAAGCGGCTGGAATGACTACCCAACAACAGTGGAGAAACGACAGCAAAACAGATGAACTGTCAAGAAGACCTTTGCCTGAAGATTGGAAGCACAGTTCCAGACAGGAGTCTAAGGAAGTGGTGCCTGTGAGGATTCTAAGAACGGATCTTAGCGATGAATGGAAGGTAACCATACAGCAGGCTCAGCAAAATGACTCGGACATCAAACCGATCTTCGAGTGGATCAAAGCTGGTGCTCCTAAACCCAAGTGGAGTGATGTGGCTGCGATGAGTTCCATCACGAAGAGTTATTGGGCGCAATGGAACAGCTTGGTGATCCAGGATGGAGTCTTGTGCCGTAAATGGGAAAACGCTCGAGGGGACAGCTGTCATCTACAAATGGTTGTCCCTAAAGCTAAGGTACCGGATGTTTTACGGCTGTACCATGATGGATGTTCGGGAGGACATATGGGGGTAAAAAGGACTTTACTAAAAATTCGAGAACGCTTTTACTGGATCCACTGTCGAGATGATGTGGAGGACTGGTGTCGCAAATGTACCAGTTGTGCGGCAGTGAAAGGACCCCAAACACGCAGCAGAGGAGCATTAAAAGTGTACAACGTTGGAGCCCCTTGGGAACGGATAGCACTAGATGTTGCGGGACCATTTCCAGAAAGTGAAAGCGGAAACAAGTACTTCTTGGTGGTCATGGATTACTTCACGAAGTGGCCAGAAGTCTTCGCCATTCCTAACCAAGAAGCTACAACTGTCGCAGATAAATTAGTTCAGGAAGTCTTCTGTCGTTTTGGAGTACCCTTAGAAATACACAGCGATCAAGGAATGAATTTTGAATCGCAAGTATTTCAGGAGACTTGTCGATTAATGGGTACCCACAAAACTAGAACCACCTCTTACCACCCACAATCTGATGGAATGGTGGAACGATTCAACCAAACGTTGGAAAGATATCTGGCAAAAGTAGTGGAAAGCAGACAAAGGGATTGGGACAAGCACATACAGCCGTTTCTTCTGTCCTACCGCAGCGCAGTCCATGAAAGTACGACTTTGACGCCCGCCTTCGCGAACTTTGGAAGGGAATTACGGTTGCCTGCAGATTTAATCACTGGAACTCCCCCTGATGCTCCACGCAGTGTAACAGATTACGCAAATGACTTGCGTAACAAGTTGAATGATGTTTATGAGCATATTAGACAATCCGGCCAACAGATGTCTGCGAAGATGAAGACCCGTTATGACCGGAAAGCAAATAGTAGGGGTTTCGACGAGAATTCACTGGTGTGGTTGCATAACCCAGTACGGAGCAAAGGGAAGTCTCCGAAATTACAAGCAAACTGGGATGGACCATACCGAGTCGTGACTAGGATCAACGATGTCACCTACCGAATACAGAAGGGTCCACGAGGTGCGCCTAAGATTGTCCATGTAGACCGATTGGCGCGATACTACGGGCCTAATGATGCTCGGGACGAGCATGTCTAAGGAGGGGGCAGTGTTACGTCGTACCCATACCTACAACTAAGTAAGTAGGTAGGTAGTAGGAGGTATGTATCGAATGATGTAGGTACAAATTCGCAAACTACCTATAAAATACATCAGGAAGTTGTCATTGTAATTTCGACCGTACGCCCAGGGCATAAAGTACCTATTTCTTTCCTTTGTACAAAAGTTGTGGAAGTTTCTCGTAGGACAATGACCTAGTATGAATTGTCTAGAAGATTCTGGATCTTTCTCAAACGTTCGGTCGTCATATAAATAGTCGACGTGTTTGCGGGAGCAAGTAGTATTATTTTGGCTACAGTACGGAGCGAATCGAGGTGATCTAGTAAGTGCGATATCTAAGTGAATAGTGATCAGTGGTGTACTTGTGATTGAGTTTGAAGTGTTTTGTAATTATTAAAGTTATTCAGTTGTTTCATCGGTAGTAATTAATTTATCCCGTACCCAGCTCGTAACAATATATTAAGAAGTCTGTGGTAAAATACCAAATAATTATGTGTTGTGTATAACTAGGATACCACTGCTTTAAAATCGGTGACCCTTTCTTATTGGCTCTCAGACCCTGAGGTCTGAACGGCAACGTTACAGCGGTCTAAACGATAACATTATGAAAATCTATTTAAATTACACCCCATTTTGCTATCCAGAGACGGGCAAGTACAACAGCTACATAGATAGAGCTACATTTCCAAGGGTATAATGCAATTTACCGGGTTTTGCTGGCTAAATTGCTCCTTGGCAGTTAAAACGAATCACGTCGCATGGGGATTATAAAATTGCGGTTAAATCTCGACGCGAGATCAAAACGCTTTGACGACAAAATAAAACGGTCAGTTTGACCGTGTCGTGTGTATCGGCAGATTGAAGGGATTTCAAATGTGAATTTTAGCACGTTGTTTCCCGACCAAACGCCTGTAGTCTTCGTGGAAGTTATAAAATGTCAACTTCATTTCAGAACGACGAACGAAATGCTGCGGAATTTTAGTAACAATGTGGGTATGTTACAGAATAAATTTATTGAAATGGTTTCGGCTTTTGTATTGATACGTTGGAAAGACCAGCACTTTTCCAGGAAATGGCAGATATATTAAATTTCATTCGAATGGAGCGCACGAGGTGAATTTTGCAAATACCTAAAATATTGAAATGAAAGCTTACGAATATTACATGCAATCATGAATTATATAGCTACCATTTGATTGTACCAATTTAATCGTCATGTTACAAACCACAACTCATTTCAACAAACGTTGAATATTGTTTATTTTCAAACATTTAAATTAGGGTCAGTATGTAGGTATTACATAGGAAACACGACACCAAACTAAAATAAAGTTACAAAATTGATCAATTATTCTGGGAAAATTCCTAAGAAATAAACGTTATATAAAACAGTTACCAGCCAGTAAAGCTTAAGATAATGGAATGGTACAGAGAAGTCTTTACTCTGAAACCTTTTAAACGAATCAGCAGCCGATGGCCATTACGCGCTCACAAGACCTATTTCTGAGGTAAAAACTAGGTCTTTAGCCTCTTTGCGCCGTGATACCAGTCTCCACGAGTCCGTTGTTTGCTTACTGAAGCGATACCTTTTAGCTAGAGGATACAACCTCAGAAAATATTGCTGTTTTTTTATTCTATGTCGAAAAGTATTAGGTATATTACCTTTTTGTTTGATAGCTGTTTTATAGTGGCACGTTTTAGTAATGTATTTGAGATATATGTGAGTTCAAAATTAAGTTTTCTCGAATAGTATTAAAATCTTGGAGTAAAAATAAATATTTCAATTCAGATGCTGAAGTCACATCGTTTTCAACTCAATAAGTACATGGGCGGAAAGGTTTTCACTGAACAATATTTTTACTATTTTATGTACCTAATAAAAAAACGAGCCAAATCTACATGTGCATTATGCAGGTAATTTATTTATTTCGAATAGCACTGTATTTCAGTCACTAATAATAATTTATTAGTATATGATACATAACATGAATACCTACATTGGTACCTATTTGAGCACACTCAAACACGCTACATATTGAAAACCTATTTTTCAGGAATGTGAAATGTATCTTACCTAAACAATGGAAAAATAAATTGCTCACCTTTTTCATTCTTTTTTTTTGTACACATTCGTAGACGGTTGGTTATACCTTATACCTAAATTTCAACAGTCAGTGCGATGTGTATAACAATACAGTATACAGTAGCCTTTCTTTGTAAAATTATTTATTTTAAAAAACACAGACATAGGCTGATGCTACAGGGTAGCCCGCGAAATTCAAATTTTCTTAAATTTGATTTTCGCGGGCTGGTCGGAGCATTCACCTCAAGCACAGAATAAATAGTAGACTATAAGGAGTACCTACTCACTGAAATTAGAATTATTTATCTTTATACAGCCAAATATTTACAGGTCTACACTCACCTGTAGCTAGGCACAGGCCAGGCATGCGCGGCGCACGGCAACCGGACGTCCTGCCCGGCTTGTATGCGGCGCGTGCGCGGCTCTATCGCCATCCGCGGACGCACGCCGCCTTTAGGTTCTGTCACGATTATGTGACCTGGTAAAACAAATTAAGACATGTAACACTTACATTGTAGACATGTAAAAACAGTGGTAGTGGAAACAGACTCATGTTGTTATAAGATATCGATCATTTTATTTAGAACAAATCGAGCATCATAATATGGGTTTTTAATTTCATTGAAAGGGTCGTACTTTATACCTACAATATCTGGATGACCGAGCTTTGCTCGATTTTTTTAAAATTCTAAAAATGTAACCTAGCTAGATCCATTTATTGCCCCCGAAACCCCCTGCATTCTAAATTTCATGAAAATCGTTTGGAGCCGTTTCCGAGAATAAGAATATATAATTATATACATTTATACAAGAATTGCTCGTTTATAGGTAAGAAGAAAGAAACAAAACATGTTTTTGTTTATTCTTTAGGTATTAGATAAATTACAGTATCCAATTAGGTACCTATACTAAAATTGGCTTAGTCCAGTTGAGGAACCTCATCAGTGCAGATACTCTGTACAATACTGCCTCCTAAGGAAAGGAGGTTCAAAACCATGAACCGATGTTGGATCTATCACTGGGAATCATATTAAATTGTTGTATGAATGAATCCAGGACTTTGAGGCTCAGACTAATAATGCACACCAATTCTTTGTCCAAGTAGGTCTTTAACCGCTATAATATAGCAGTAATAGTTGTGGTGTCACAGTCAGACTACCAAGTCTTTAGAGGTCTCGTGTTCGAACTAAGACACATGCACATCTGATTTTTCGGAATTATGTGCGTAGTACAGGATGTAAAAGACCTCATCACGAAGCCGTCAACCAAGCATACTGTACATCAAACTAAGTAAAAAATGCAAAAATTATTGCTGGGAAACGACTTTTTTTTTTGGGGTGGAAAATCATGTTTTGTGATAGAACTCAATGTAACGCACTCAAAACATTGTGCTGATGGATGGATTGAATAATTCGGGGGTCGTGGAGGTGTTTAACACTTCAATACCCGCAATTACAGACACAATTAAAATAACAATGCACCGTGCCTCTGGAGGCACGGCCGGGAGCATACGGGTTAAAGTAAAACTCTTACATTAAAAACTTGTATTAAAAAAAAATTGTCAAAAAGTTGGAACTTTGACCCCCAATATCTCCGTAACTGGAAGGTTCTCAGGTATGGTGTAGAACAAATGATCGCAATGACGAGGAGAACAAGTGCCTTTCGGCTTCGTTAAGAGGTGTTTTACACTCTTTATAATTATCACTTGCGTCGGTGAAAACAGCACGCCTGAGAGATATTTCTCGACGGCATGTAAAGCCAAGTCAGAGGCCCATGGGCGGCTTGAAACTCTGACACCAGGTTAGGCACTAACCACACGTTGTAGAAGAAAGACCGCTGTAATAAACAATTAAACTTACCAAAATATTGACTAGTGTATAAGGTCCCGGTGATCCGGTCCCGCACGCGGCACCGGAATGCGTTGTGCCGGTCCCGCGGGCTCACCCCGCTTATGTACAGCGAGCCGTCGTCTAGCCGCTGGTACTTTGACCCTACAGGAAACAGGACACCGATGTGACATATTAGGTACCTCCATAAAATATTTATTTACTAGAAAAACAGGACTTGGCAATGAACGCTACATTACATATAAAGGTGCTCCCTTCACGTTTACCTGTAACATTTTAAGATTCGATTTTGAGCATTACATTACAGTACTGCCTCCCTGACTTGACGACCATTCATCTGTAATGTAACATTTCAGATTTGATTTCGAGCATTTAGTTGATTCCACAGTGTCAGACGAAGCGGTCGTTGTGATGAGCGCGGCAATATTAATTTTACATATTGTATCATCAAGCTGCGCACTGTAATACTCGGTTCTCTTCCCTCACCAATGTAATGCTCCAATCTGTAACATTACGGGTTGCGCGCTGTAATGCTCGGTTGTGTCCTTCGGCCTCATTCGGGGTCATATAAACAATATTTGAGTCAAGCATCTTCCGTTTCCGTGTCACATCTATACAGGTATATGCAACTATCGCGTTTTTGACAACACGATGATGACGTATTTCCGTCTTCGTTCACCAGGTGGCTGCAGCGCGCCAAAAGTTCATTGGCGTCCTGTTTTTCGGACGGTTCACATCTTTAAAAGTTTAACGTTGTTAACGTTCGATATTTTCAAAATATTTTAAAACATTAGAATTTATTTTAATTTTGGATAACGCTGTAGGCGTTCGGTATATGCATAGTTTAAAACAAAATAGTTTTCAAACACTGTTCTAAACTTCAGTTTTAAAACTATACTTATTTACCTTTAATATAGGTTTAAAAATAGTGTTCAATTTAGTTTTTATTAAAATGGCGGATAGATTAAAGACGCGTAGTCGTAAAGATTCTGTTTCGTCATCGGGTTCGTCGAGTTCCTCTGAATCGTCACCGCTGGCTTCAGAGAGGTTGAACAGGTTGATGAATCCCTTATGAGGACGAGTAAGGAGAAGAGGAGTAAGCGTCTTCGAGGACAAAGCAAGGTAATCAAAAAGCTTACAAAACAGGTCAGTGATTTGAAAAATTTATATTGCTACCCTCTTATTATGATGTATTCTGAAAATAGAAATTATGATCGTGTGTTAACCCGATATATTATGGTGATAAGTTAGATATGGCCCAGGAGCAACCAGATACAAAAGGTTGTCAGAACCCGTCGCAGATCCTGCACCGGTTCAATCATTTGATTTTGATTTGGCAACGCAATTATAGGAGCCAGCTGTCATTGCAACTCCTTCTAATCAGTTAGGCAATATTGTAAAATTCCATACAAATATTTCATAAATGACAACTAGAATAATGTTGGTTATGTGAAAAAATTTAATGCTCGTCTAGGATATGTTGACTTTTAAGTTAATGATGAAATCAAGTCTTTAGAAAATGTTAGTAATCTACCCTCTATGGATAACGGGCAATGATTATGCAAAGCGAGGCTTTGCAATAGGATTCCCGTGGGTGCCGACAGATAGTGAACTGGACATAGTAGTTTGGATCCAGAACAGTTACCATTAAAATTAAAAGAGGTTTTTTCTGCTGACTATCAAAAAGTTTCAGAAGTGTTCAATAATCAATTAAGGGATAAGTGAATTTTTGTTTGAAAAAGTACCTTTTAGTGAATTTATTAAGAATAATGGTAGTGTTAACAAAAACCAGGAATTTTAGAATATGCCCTGACTCCGACTTTCGTATCAAATTTGAAAGAAAAAGAAAGAAACAGAACCTACCGTCCCATTTTCAATTTAAAAAGTTTAATAATAAGCAAGTTTCGTTTGATTTCGGTAAATCAGGTTCCTGATTTTATTCAGGACAAGGATTAGATGGTCAAAATAGACCAAGGGCAAGCCAAGCCAACAACCACGTTATTGTTGCTCCAGTACATCGTTATTTTTCTCCGCCTATTGTATCGAAATTGGTAACTGCAAATGCCTTGTTTGTCATTTGGCCTGGCGACAGCGCCGAAAGTGTTCGCATCGCTAAAAAACTGGACCGCCGAGATTTTCAGAAATCTAGGCATACGAGTAGTGGTTTTTCTCGACGATTATCTCTTGGTAGCACAAGATAGATCGCCACTCATAAAACACATGGAAATTGTACTTCGAACTCTCAGCCCGTTGGGTTGGCATTTATAGAGGAGGGAGTCTATTCTTGTCCCACAGAAAATAATAGAGTACTTAGGTTTGATGTGGAATCCGTGGCAAAATAAACCATATAGTGGTTTTTACCAGAAAGCAAAATTCTGAGCATGCAAATAGCGAAATTGCTCCGCCGGCGGAAGGCGTCTCTTCTAGAAGTACAATACAATACAGTACAGAAGTCTGGTAGTTCCGATGGGTCGTTTGAACTTTTGCCGCCTTCTGGCTTATTGCAACCGGTCCTGAAAATGCCATGTCAGTCGACTTACTTCTTGCCTGCGGAAGTGCTGGAAGAATTCAATTGGTGGAAAGTTCATTGTCTAGAAAAGACCAGGCTTCGTCCACTACCAGTGGGAAATTTATTTATTTTTTTGACCAGGGATGTAGCCGATTCAGGTTGGGGGGCGGAGTTGAATGGTCTTCATTTATCGGGCAAGTGGACATGAGAAGAAGATTGGCTTCATTCGAATCACATGTCGCAGACGGTCTATCGCGTCATTCGACGTTACAGGAATGGTATCTGCTCCCCGAATTCACCAGCATTGTTTTTGCAAAGTGGGGTGTTCCCCATACAGATCTTCTTGCCTCCAGCACAACTCGCGTATTGCCTTGCTATGTCACTCATACAGATCAACGAGACCAGCGAGCATGGAGACACAACGTGTTCGCATTTCAATGGGATTTTCGTCTGGTTTGGGTCTTTCCTTCTCCGAGTTTGTTATCCTGGGTCCTGATGCATCTCAATCAGGTTCGAGGTGTACTCCTGATAGTTGCACCGAGGTGGTCTCGAGCATTCTGTTAACGATTCGTCAATTATCGAAGGTGTTAGTGGACATGAGGACCGGGCAGCCGCCACGAGTGAAGGAGCTGGTCCTATGGTCTCGAGCATTCTGTTCACGATTCACCAATTATCGAAGGTATTAGTGGACACGAGGACCGGGCAGCCGCCACGAGTGAAGGAGCTGGTCCTAGAAGTATGGAGATGGGGGGGTGGTCTGAATCCTTAGGTGACTGGTCTGCAGAACAAAAGTATCTGCTCAAACAAGGTTGGAGGTCGTAAACTTTGTCAGGTAGTGAATGGCTTGATATTTAGCCGATTTTCACCGAAAAGAAAAATTATCGTATGGTATAATTTTACTTCATAAATCGGTTGTCTACTTTATGTAATACAAAGATCAAAGCCCGTTTAAGTTCAAATATTTTAGTTAAGCAAATGATTAAGCTATTGCGTTGCAGTAACCGAAGAAGTATCCACCCACTGTCTTGGACACTCAGTCTCTGGTAGGTTGGTTGGGTAGTCTATAAAATCAAAACCTATTCGACATTTCAAGAGTTAGTACAGTTCTTTTGTTGTTGTGTTCAGGGTTTAGGATACACGACTTTTCATTGCCAAGTATATCTTCAGACACATGTATAAGTAGGTGAGAATAGCTAAATGTTTTGGCCGCATTTTGGGTCCAAAACTGATTCGGAAACTGATTCGGAACACGTACAGTCAGGTTGGAGATTATTAGGTAATGTTGAAAATAAGGCTCTTGACTCAGTGGTTTGGTTTTAAAAAGCTCATAGAAATTGGAAAACCACGTCGTCTGCTTTGTTCTAGTGATAGATTATTTGTTACGGTTTGTGGAAAAGCTAAGCCAGCTACTAAGACTATATTGTGAAGGAAGCAGGAATTCAGGCTACTCCGGGTAGTTTTCGTTCTGCGGTTGCTTCCCGAAGTCGGTTGGTTATCAAACCTCTTGACGAGATAATGGCACGAGCTAATTGGAGATCCAGTAATACTTTTAAAAACACTACAGGATGGAAGTGATTCCAGCACAGGGAAGCTCTTTGATTCATCTTTTTCAGCCAATTAATTATCTCATTCAATGAAATAATTTATTTTTATATAAATGAGGTATTGATGAATGATAGATGTTGTACTGTAAGATTATGGTAAGTTTACAAGAAGATGATGGTAGGTATTAATGTTCAGTTTATTCTGATACGTGTTTACTAGTCATTGGTTGGTATTAGTTATTTTAAAAAGTTATTATTTAATTGCAATATAGAATAGAATAGAATAGAATTTGAAATGATGAAATATATTTAATAAATATATAAATTGGGGTTTTATTTTGAAACTCATTGGTATTATTGGTTCCTTGATCTAATTTAGATAATTTACTTTAAAACACATTGGCGTCCCGTTCACCAGGCGATAACAAACAAAGCCTCAAATATTGTTTATATGACCCCGAATGAGGCCGAAGGACACAATAGTAGCGTTTTACCTTCAAATAAAACGCTTGTTGTGTCCGGAGACTCATTCGGGGTCATAATTTTAAAGTCTGCCTGGTTTAATTGGTTCTCAAGTTTTTAGGTTTTTGAGGCCACAATGAACTTTTGGCGCGCTGCAGCCACCTGGTGAACGAAGACGGAAATACGTCATCATCGTGTTGTCAAAAACGCGATAGTTGCATATACCTGTATAGATGTGACACGGAAACGGAAGATGCTTGACTCAAATATTGTTTATATGACCCCGAATGAGTCTCCGGACACAACAAGCGTTTTATTTGAAGGTAAAACGCTACTATTCTCTTCCCTCACTGATGTAATGCTCGACTCTGTAACGTTACATTACAGGCGAATGCTCCAAGTGAGCTCCAGGTTCACGCAAAAATACAGGTATTATTTGTCTTTGGCATGGATACTGCATACTGTGTTATACATGGATATATCATGCAAAGAACGCTTTGGTATTTGTGCAGCAATCATATTAAATTGTTGTTTTATTGGTTTTGGGGATAGACTAGGATTATTGGAATATTCCATATTAACCCTAACCAGTAGGCCTAGCTTGAACGCGAGAAGTAAACATTGTCTAAATTCAGCCGAATTGACCTGCAATATAAGAGCATTGTGGTTTAAAACGCAACAAGCAAATTACGACTATACCAAATCAGAATCACCAACGGCATATTTATTTATGAATACAAGATTTCCGATTCAAAAGCATTCGAATTTACATCAATCAGAAATATAATAGGTATACTGGAAATTAACAAGATTTTTATTGGGCTCAGGTATTATATTTTTGTTGTGTAAAACCCATCTGGGTCGCGTTAAAATATCATATTCATAAATTGAATTCACTATACTAATTGAAACACAGGTGTGACGGAAACAAATTTTCACAGCACCGTCCAATGTCCACATTAAAATAAATTAAATTCATTATTTCTGTGCAACACTCAGATTTATTATGGTAACATTAAGGTTGCAATATTTACCCACTTTGAACTGAACACTAAAATCCTACTTATATTTAGAACTTGGATTTCGTGACATCAAAATACCTACCTACCTACTTTTTATGTGACGAAATTCAACAAAAAGTTAGTTGAGGAATACATATAGGTTTTGTTTTTTACGAAACCATTTTTTAATAATCACGAACCAAGTGAAATTTTTGCGTATGAGACGTTCAACTTTCATTTTAACACGCCAATTTATTATTGGTGAAAATAAGATTCCGGATGAAAATGTAATTGCGTGTGTCGTCGGCTGACAAGTGTTTTGATGAGAAAAGCAAAAATTTCCTTTTTAGCGCGAAAAAAAAATTGGCGCGAAGACTGAGATGGTCCCTCCATTTTGTTTAAATGGACTGAATAGCCCATAGAGACGTGACTATCACTATATTATTCCTACAATCGACTATATCAAATAATTTATCTTATGAATATCACGTATTTAATGTAAATCATAACTCGATATCTAGAATAGTTATGTTATGGAGACATGTAAATCAAATTGACGACCACGAAATCTCATTTTATTATGCCCATTTAACTGATTAATGCGGGGTCATTGCATATTATAGCATTTTCAAATACGATTGGTTTGTTTATAGTCGATTTATACAATGGGTGCGATTATTGCATTTGATCAAGTGAAAATTCAATACATAGAGAGATAAATGGCATAGAAATGTAATGGTCTATTATATTTATGAGAATTTCTCCATCGAAATGATGTGATATGCTACCACTGCCCACGGCATTACATTTAATTGATAAACTTTTCAGTACTTGTTACCAAAGGCCTTTTGTCACATAAATCAGGAAAATTATAGTCACACTAGCGGACTTCCCGCGGTTTCACTTGCGTAGTTCCCGTTCCCGTAGGAGTACGGGAATAAAATATAGCCTATGTTACTCGTGGATAATGTAGCTTTCGAATGGTGAAAGAATTTTTTAAATCGGTCCAGTAGTTTTTGAGCCTATTCATTACAAACAAACAAACAAACAAAGTTATCCTCTTTATATAATAATAAAAAAAAAAAAAAAAAAAAAAAAAAATAGTATTAGTATAGATTAGTATTAGTATTAGTATAGATGTTCCAGGGTTAACAATTTGTTTTACCTTAAAGTGAACCAGTTGTTACTGCTGCACTGCACCGCACCACCGCGTTTTCCTCCATCACACACTATAATAGATCTCCCAAGGTATGGTACAGTATAAAGAAGTGTTACCTAAATGATGCGGCACGTTGATCTGGTCGTCAGTGAACCAGTCGGTGCTGTTGACGCAATCGGTGCAGTGTGGTGGGACCACGCACCGGAGCACCACTGCGTTTCCCTCCATCACACACTTTAATAGATCTCCCAAGGTATGGTACAATATAAAGAAATTTTACCTAAATGATGCGGCACGTTGATCTGGTCGTCAGTGAACTAGTCGGTGCTGTTCACGCGGTCGGTGCAGTGTGGTGGGACCACGCACTGCAGCACCACTGCGTTTCCCTCCATCACACACTTTAATAGATCTCTCAAGGTATGGTACAATATAAAGAAATGTTACCTACCAAATGATGCGGCACGTTGATGTGGTCGTCGGTAAACCAGTCGGTGCTGCTGACGCGGTCGGCGCACTGTGGTGGGACCTCGCACCGGAGCACCACCGCGTTTAACTTCATCACTCACTATATAGATCTCCCAAAGTATGATACAGTATAAAGAAGTGTTACCTAAATGATGCGGCACGTTGATCTGGTCGTCAGTGAACCAGTCGGTGCTGCTGACGCGGTCGGCGCAGTGTGGTGGGACCACGCACTGGAGCACCACCGCGTTTCCCTTCATCACACAATATATAGATCTTCCAAGGTATGATACAGTATAAAGAAATGTTACCTAAATGATGCGGCACGTTGATCTGGTCGTCGGTGAACCAGTCGGTGCTGCTGACGCGGTCGGCGCAGTGTGGTGGGACCACGCACCGGAGCACCACCGCGTTTCCCGCCATCACGTACTCATCTGGCACGTGGATATCCCATGGTATGTTTAGTGCTGTGGAGAAAAGTTTAGTGTAATTTTGAGAGGAATTTTTATTACATTAAACGACTGCCAATTGGCTGGTATTTCCGAAGACTTCCAGTGTCAACTGGAAGTTCGGAAAAACCTTAAATTGTTTGCGTCTTCCGCCATTAACAGCCGTTTGCTGGCCCTCCTCCTAACACTAATTCGGCCGGAGGTCTTGCGTTCTATAGTCACGTACTACGGTCTTATAACCAAAACACAATAACATCACGTTTATATCAGCTTTCATTGCTTCCAAAAGTATATATTTCGAATTTATTTGTGTCTTCTATAAGTAAAAAAATACGGTATTGCTTGATAATGACTGATTTATTTTTATTTGATCTTTTCGGTATATGCAAAAAAAAAACACAAAATGTGAACTCACAATGTGGAACAATAATATGTTTTTTTTTATTTCGAAAAGATTATGTGTATTTTTTTCATTTATATTTTAATCACAATGTATTTTAATTGGAATCGTTTTGAAGAAAAATACAATTCTTAATTGGAAACCAAAATAAAATACCTATTTATTTCACGTTTAATTCAATTTGGAATCTTGATCCAAATTGAATTAAACCTGAAATAAATAGGTTCCAAGACGTAGACTGAATTCTGTTTAGCAAAACATTTTTGTTTCTCAAAGGTGAAACTATCTACCATATTGGCAATTTAGTGGCAAACGTTTAAAAAAAAAAAAAAGGTTAATTAAAGTGTCACAGATTCTCAGATAAATCGACTATCTTGTTGAAGAAAAAACTAATCCACTACTCTAAACAACTTGTCAACAGTCTTCTTTAATTTTCTCGATTCAATTTTGTAATTTTTCTGGCTTATTTTTACGAAACGAATCTAGAAATGCTACCAGCTACGATCAACAATTAGAATTGTTGATCGAAGCTGGTAGCATTTCTACTGGCTACCAGGCTACTAGGGATATTAATTGTAAAGCAAATTGACTTGCAACTTAAAAATAGTCCGTGCCAACATTCAAATTACAAATGTCATTCTTTGACAGTTGTATGAAAAGGTGACACGGCAAGTTGACGTATAGGGTGTCAATTTTCGTCATAGTTTGACAACTTTTAGTGTGCAGTTCAGGTGGCGTTGTCAAGCAAAAATGTATCGGTAGATCGATGATTATTTCTGTGTTATGATAGGTTTGTTGAAGAGTACAATTTTTTCCCAGTCAGTTTCGACTTACTTTCGTTAGGTACTCAAGTTTCTTGATTCAAACCTATACACATTAATTAAATTTTAAAATATTTCAATCTAAAATAATACAAAAAAAAGGTTTATTATTACGACAATCGGATTCAAAGACCATTTCAGTTCGTAATTATTATAGGTCAGTACTCGGCACAGTAGGCCACAATTAAAGACTGCTGACTACGTTTTATCTCTGTAATCCCTTTTAACACAAAACGGCAAATTTCTTCGCAGAGCCCTAATTGCGGATTTCAAATCGCTTTGATCTACGCTTCATTTAGTTTATTTTCCATGAATTGTTTCCCGGCGGCGGCGCACTGTACATTTTATCTACAGGGTACATTCTGTCACAATTCACTTTTTCGGAATAGTATCACATGAGTGTTTAATACTTAATTATCTACAGTTGCATACAAGACTTTATCTACATCCATGATATGAATCCTCCATATACAAGGTTCTGAAACCCTAAGGTGTTGTAGTGTTTAAGAAGTTGTAAATTCATGGAAAGTTTAATTGCTGAGTATTTAATACAAGCAAACCATGTATAGGTAATAATATAATTATTTACATTTTGGATTGTACAATTATTAAAATGCGCAAAGCTTGTATCACTCATTTTTGTAAACAACAAAGTACATAGGTAATGCAATACTAATATCGAACAAAAATGGCGGGATACGACGACGTGATTTTTTAATGACGGCGCTGTGGTAGTGAATCGCACGTGCTAGACAATGTTCTTTTTTTTTAAAACGAGTTGCATAATGAAATTTAGTACAACATTATAATGCCCGATCCAGACTCTCGCGAGGCGCCTCCTAGAGGCCCTCGGCGCGAGTCTTGGCGAGTGGAGGCTGCACGAGTGCTAGCAATCCACACTCTCGATTTATTCACTTGCCCGCTACGTCTACTACAAGACGGATGTGATTGAAGTGACTGCGTTAGCTACTTTATGTGCCTACCAATATATATATATTTATATATATTTTATATATATTATTTATTTTTTTTGCTAACATGTAAAACACTGGTTATTAGGCATGCATTAAAATTGCATGACACAGTATTAAGACATGTACACCCTGTAAGGGCACTGCAAATGTTTTATATATCAAATTGCTAGATTACATTATATAATATTGATTCAAATTATTGCAATTATATTGTATTAAAATTGTTTATATTACAAATATTATATTAAAATTATTTACATTACAAATATTACAGGATCAATCGATCCACAATTTGTCAGTTTAAACAAAGATTTCAAATGTTTAGAGAAAATTGAGTCATTTGGCCTTACTCTGCAGCAGTTACAACAAAGTGAGCGAGCGCGAGAGTGTGGATGATTCCCTCGCCTCACCCCTCGCGTCCTTTGACTCGCGTTAGAAAAACCGACACAAAACGGAGCGACAGCGAGGCGAGGCGAGGGAAGACGAGAGGACACGAGCGCATCGTCCACACTCTCGTACTCGCGTTCCCTCGTGTAGCCTCGTGGAGAGTCTGGATCGGGCATAACATAACACCCGTTTGGGTGTTATAATGGTTATTATGACACTGGCTGTTTTAATGTTGGCCATAAGCTAACTGTTTCAGATACTTTTATAGAGGATTTATAGCATGGGTGTAAATAAAACTAGATATTACTTCGGTAGTTCGTAAAAGACTAATAATTGTTATTACTTTTACAGAATGACAAACCACCCAATTTTATTTTTAACAAAACAAATATTTCATTTTTCGATAAATAAAATTTCAACTGTCGAAGAAAATGACTAAAATGAATTCAAACTTACATTCCATTCATTCTTTTTTTAAGTTTGGCTATGGACTTCTTACGTGCCATTTTGTTTTTTTTTTTTGGTATTGGAACATTTTAATTTAAATGCAAAATCTAAATTAATTTAAATAATTTAAAACATCATGATTAATTAATTATCTCCAACAAGGGCATTCTAAATTTGTAACTTAATTTTAGTTCATAATAAATGATTCGCCATATGACTCGCAGCCTATTTCGAAAGTAATATTGGTACAAGCAATATAAATTACCATGTGAATTAATTAATTAGCGCTGGCAACATTCAGTTAATGTAATAATGTTAGAGTATTTTATGAGCAAACAGCACTGCATTTCCGCAATTAATTAGTCTATGCTTCCAAGATGAGGTTGAAGACGCCTTGCTGAGATTTGGATTTCTACTCGAGTTGTGGTTTACCGAGACGCAAAACAAGTATTTAGCTTTACTCTACTTTGTTAAACTACACTGGATTTCATACAGAAAATAGTATCAAACAGTGCAGTGCTGTTATTTGGTGAAGTAAACTTGAGACTTATTGAACTGCAACTTCGAGTTTCGTCGAGCCAATTTTCTGGTCAAGTGCGAGATGAACTTGCGAATGCACAAGTTTTATACAATTTATCTCTCAAATATTTCGGATTTTCACGAAGTTAGCACTTTAGACTTCAACTGCCTTTTTGTTCACTGAGCGGTAGTTTAGATTATTCAATCCGTGCATGCAAAATGATGTATGTACGTAAGTTCTAACCTACACTCTTCTTTCAAAAAGCAACGAATGAAAGGAACCTTTTTGTTTGGTTAACTTAGAAAAAAAAAAAACTCACTTACCAGCATGTACATGAATGTTTTTGGACAGCACTGCGAACCCGCTGCTGAGCCGCAGTCGGCACCTGTATGTGGTGGCGTGTACATCTCTCCTGAAGTGCTCCGGGGGAAAGGGGGGCAGCTCCAGGGAACCGTTGGCCAGCACCCGGCGGAGACCCGCCAGGGAACTGGCCACCGTGTTGTCTGGGAGCAGCCAGTCCAGCTGAGAGAAGAAAAAGGGGTTTTAGACTAGTGATGCTAAGAATAAGTAAGTATTCTGAATCGTAGTAGCTGCTTTAAAGACTTTTTGATGACCATTTTTTTTTTTGGATGGGAAATCATCAAACGACTCCTCCCGTTCTGGGCGGAGCGGAAGGGAGTGTCAGACTTTTACTGACTTTAGTCAGTAAAAGTCTGACACTCCCATCCATGTTCCTTCTTAGCCCTTTGTGTTCCAGGGCCACGGTATCTCTTTCGAAAAGTCCCACAGCCCCGGCAGGCCCTTGCGGACCTCTTCCTTTTGCTGACATCACTTTGAGGCGCGCGTGGAACACGAACGCGCCGGCCGACACGGCCTGTCGTCTTATGACGGACGGACGGCGAGCTAGCCCGTTGCTCACCGTCAACAGATCCGCGACTTGTTGATGACCAAAAGATGACTTGTCTATTTATTTACATAATTCCCTTATTTATATTCCTACAGGTTTCATTTGGGATAGTATTTTTGTAATCTGTTTGCTAAAAGTGTAGATATCGTTTAATTCTCTTACTAAGAACTGATATAAACAATGAATAAAGTGTCTGGTCTTTACGTTGACCTACATTATTTGTTAAGAAAATAAAGTTCTCCAAAGTCAATATAGGCATGAAGAAATTCACATCCGCATGTTCTCAAAGGTACCGCATTGTTTGCTTTCCACGTAACAGGTTCATAAAATATATCTGATACAGATACCTACGTAAAGGAATAAATGAAGCCAATAAAAACATTCACTTCCTCAGCCAATAATAACAAACGGTAGCTTTAGAAGACGCCATGATATTATTACCCTTTACATGCACACGTAAGGTAATGTCAAATAAATCGGCAAATAAGACTTACACTCGTTTATATTACGGTTACATGTATTGGGGAGATACGGGGATTAAATGTCTCATGTCTTCTCACGTTTGGGGACAGCATAAGGATTACGTTCATTTGAAAATGAATGCCTTATGTTTTAATTTCGTCGTCAGAAAAATTTCAAACGTGGTATAAAGTTGAAATTTGATACTGCCTGGTTCGATTTTCAAGTCGGCGTGCCATAATCAGCGTACAATGTTCCCATTGCTGGGACACAGACTTCCTCTCTATGAGAGGACTGCAATCTAGTACGGGTTGGTAGATGTCGCATTTCTTAGGATTTTTTTATTACCTTTAAACCCCCCCCCCCTCTTTTTCCTTTGAATTAAGAGCGTAAGAAGTTAAGTTTGTAAAACTAAGTGAAGATTAACCAAAATGGGTCCTTAGAACTTTACTATTTCTAAACACGTATAAGTTCTGATTGAGGTTAGGTGCCTAGGTAGGTAGCTTCTTCTTGGAAGTTGGAGTCATGGTGATCTTAGGTTCGAACCTAGGCAGTCACAGTACTTAGTGTAGTTCTTTCATCACCTCTGGTCTCAAAACGGTGAAGGAAATCATCGTGAGGTAACCGGCATGTCCTTGAACCAAAAATTAGACATGCGATATCTTCCAACCCGCACTGGGCCCGCGTGCTGGATTACAGCCCATTCCTTCAGAGACAGGAGGCCTGTGTTTCAGCAGTGGGAACATATTACGATAGGTAAATATTTCTACTGGCTTTCTTTCATTCTTTAGCTATCATTTTTCAGTAACTTTGTATTTACACGAAGCAGCTACCATCCATGTTGTTTAAAGTCTATAAAACTTTTGGGTCAAATAGCCATAGAAACTTCCTGCTAGAAAGTAACACACCGTCCTGAAATTCAAAACTCTCACGTATAAAAAACGAAAGTTAAGGCATAGCGGTTTTCGTGACAGTTAATACGATATAACGTGATATTTATACCTCTCCGGGGCATGTTAGGGATAGCTATATGCTACGAATTCCCATCCCTCGAGTGTCTTTCTCGTATCGCGCAGTTTTTGCATCCCAACCGGGTTTTTTAAGTAAATATGTATGTGTGATGCTTTGATGTTTTTGTTTTTTTTTTTCGGAAATATGTTTAGTTTTGGCATCAGAATTCCTTTGAGGTATGACGCAAAGCTATGTTAGCGTTCTGCTGAGTAACTTTGAATAAGAGAAAGCTTATAGATGCATATTGGACTTTGATATTGTTTTCAGGTTGACGTATTTCCTATACATACCGTTAGGTGGCCTTACGTAAGCGAACAACTGATGAATGAAGAATAAGTTATGAATGTCGTTGCATAAACTTATTTATCTATAATTATGTGTGTACCAAGCGCATTTCTCTTTAAATGTTTCGTTTAAAACATCAAATATCACACTAAAATATTTCTACACAAAAATAACAGCCTATTTTTCAAATCACAAAGTTGTTGAACGTTCTTAAACATTCTCAACGGTCTAATCTACCGACGGGTGAAGGCATAAAATATGTACCGCGATAGTTTGCGGTGCGTTTCAGGCAAATTTGCATTTTTCCGAGCCATTAAACGCGGCCCACCGAACAACCGACTGCGCGCCGACCGGCCCGAGGCCCGTCGACGAACACTTCGTTGTTTAATTTTCTGGTATTTCAATATCATTCACTGATTTTATGCTGACATGGACAGTGCTGATTGAAGACATGTAAAATTGGTTTACTCGTGTGCGTGTGTGTAGGTACTTAAAATTGTTACCTACCATACTTTTTGGTTGAGTTGAAGGTACATTTTTGTGGCAGTGAGCCAGAGTTCAGAGTTAATGTGATCTGATATTTTACAATTTCTAAGTAGCAGTAGTAGTAGCTACACCAGGATTGTAAAAAATGAACCTGTATTAGTAAAATATTTAACTGTAATAAAACGAAAATAATGGACAACAACACATACATCATCACTACATATTATAAAACAAAGTCCCCCGCCGCGTCTGTCTGTCTCTATATATGCTTAGATCTTTAAAACAATGAAACGGATTTTGATGAGAGTGTTTTTAATAGATAGAGTGATTCAAGAAGAAGGTTTTAGTATATAATTTGCGGGCGGGCGAAGCCGCGGGCTGATGCCCGCGGCTTCGCCCGCGTATGGAATATTATAGTGGTTACTACTTACTAGCTGATAGCTAGTAAGTAGTAACCACTATAATATTCCATTACATGTAACATTACACAAAAACTTAATATTCATCAAAGCCTTAGTCTGTATACGCAACCAAAAACCATAAAGACGTTGCGTTTCGCTTTTGATAATCCCCAAGTCTTGTATCCCACTAAAAACGAGCTTCAAAGCTGTTATCTTAGCTTCAAAAATCGTTATAAGTAGTGTACTCGATACTTCCTGGCAAAGCCTTTACAAGCGGCGTAGGTATCTAGGTACCCATTACCTTATAGCCTTCTAACCGCCGCCGGGAAGATAATAGCCGATAGTCTGATGTTTTTCTAACATTTATAATAAGGAAACTTTTCTATCTTACCTGCGGTAGAAAATGCTACATTGAAGGCGCCATGGTTGTAAAAATAATACAGCGAAGCGCATGTTGTCGGAAAATTCAGGTAAAAAGTAAGTACGGTAAAGGATATCAGAGGAAACTAGTGAAGATCTTGAGGCTAAATTAGACACATTATTAAAAACAAAGGTTCTTTTTATACAGACAAGAAACTTTGATAAAAACAAATTGAAGTAGATATTTAATTTAGTTGATTTAGGCAACATAGGTGCCGATTCCCTTGTTCACAAACTAAACTAAATTTAAGTTAAATGCATCTTTTTCTTTCTATTTCATTATGAAAAGGACAGAAGATAAATATTAGTTTAATCCTGTCAAATTAGTCAGTACCAGACGTAATTTGATGTAATTTTAGTAGTCAACTTTTTAATCGCGTCTAAAACTTGTATGGCGCTGAATAATTTGACAGAACATAACTAAAATTTATCTTATTCCTTTTCTTAATGAAATAGAAAGAAAAAGATGCACTGAACTTAAATTTGGTTTAGTTTGTAAACAAGGGAATCGGCACCATTATTAGACTTTTTAGACAGTCTCAAAACGCAAGAAAAAACGTTATTTTCCAAAACAAACAAATCAAAGAAACACTCCACAACCTATTTACTTAGAACATTAGATTCTTTCTCTGAAAAAGAAAGTTTAAACCTCATTTAATTAAAACCAAAGCTTTTATTCAAAGCACGTTTCATTACGTAAAAGACAAATTCTTCTTAATTAAATAAATAATTTCTAGAGCGGGCTTTATTTTTACGTTTTTCTCTCCTAATGATGTTTTGTGTCGTTGGCGGGGTCGCCGTCGGCGCAGAGGCGGGTCCTGAATATTTTAAGAGGCTCAACATTTGCTAACTGACACGTGAAAACCCCGACTAGTATATTTTGTTTATTATTCTAATACTGGATTTGGGTATTTAGTGAGCCTTGCTAACGATATAGGTCTGTATAAATTATGTATAAAAGCAGCTCTTAGCAGAATTAAGTTTTAGACTAATCTTGAGGTCAGTTTTCACAACTTTGAGTTTAATCCGGTTCACAGGACTACTCGTAGCTTTTAGCATTAAATAACAATCATGAGAACAATATATGGTTTAATTCTTTAATATGACCTTAAGGTTTTTTTTTAGGACCTTAGGTTTAGGCGCAGAACGTCAGAAACGCAAAATAACAGATTCGCGAATTGTCAGGTGATAGTATTTTGTCTGAAAAGACCTTGTAGAAGATGGCGGGACGGCCTGGAAAAAACCAATGGCCCACATTAGCCCTGGACCGAAACAACTGGAAGTCATGGGCCTTTGCCCAGTAGTGAGATGACGCAGGCTAACAGTAATAGTAGTAGTGACTATATCTATACTAATATTATAAAGAGGAAAGATTTGTATTTTTGTATGTAACGAATAAACTTATATCTACTGGACCGATTTGACCAAATTCTTTCAGCAATGAATAGCTACATTATCAGCGAGTAACATAGGCTATGTTTTATCCCCGTACTCCCACGGAAACGAGAACTACGCAGGTGAAACCGCGTGACGTCCGCTAGTAGTTAAAAACCTAGCATTTCAAAACCAAACTTTCCCTGCTATTCATTTTCACCCATCTCGCTATTCTTTTGTTATTCCTCGGTTAAAATAAAAGGAAATCAACTCGCAAACAAAAGGTTGTAGGTATAGATTTAATCGGTGTCAAAATAAATCCTATTCCTTGTTTTTGTTTATAAAAAGTATCGCGGCTGGTTTTATACAGAGCGTTTCATAATGTTGACGTCGAACGACGTCGTTTTATCTCTGACAACTTTATTGCTAAATGAAAAACGTGTTTTTTATGATTTCCAAACGTATTCTACATTCTTGTATCAAATTTTCTTGCCTCATTATTTTGCGACATTCATTAGACCAAATGAAATACTGAGATTTTGGATGAAAAAGTAACAGAAAACTTTTATTTTATAGTCTCGCCTCTATTTTCGTTTTTTATCATAATTTCCCCAGATAGCTTCTAAAAGTTTTCAAAATAATTACTGTATTATTATTATTCCATTTATTCATTTAGATACATATTTTTAACATTTTTAAATATTTCTTAATAAAACAACATAAAAAAAAACATTTAAAAATATAAAAAACAGTAGCCCACCAGCGCTGGGAACAGGATCCGAGCTGCCGGTGGTCAGGGCTCTTGAGAGAGGAACCTCCTAACGATACGTGCCGTGTCCAGAAGTACTGCTTTCTGAATCAAGCCCTTGATCCAGCTGCCAAGCGAGAGCCTCCTAAGATGTTGGTCGAGGCTCTTGGCTATTAAGCCATTGGCCGACACGACTATCGGCACAATGACTGCTGTACCCACGTCCCACATGTCGACAACCTCGCGAACCAGATCTAGATATTTGAATTGTTTATCTTTCTCTGCTTTCACGAGGTTCTCGTCATGCGGGATCGTTATATCAACAATCATTGTGCGACGCTCCAATCGATCTATCACCACAATGTCAGGCCTATTGGCAACAACAGTCCTGTCAGTGGTGATAGGTCGATCCCAATACAACGTGATATGACCATTGTCGAGAACTGGGTCGGGCGCATACTTATAGTATGGCACTTCTGATTCCACAAGGTTGTATTTTAAAGCAAGTTGCTGGTGGATAATCCTGGCAACGAGGTTGTGTCTATGCAAATACTCTCCGTTAGCTAGACTAGAACACCCAGAAATAATGTGTCGGATCGATTCTCCCGGACGGTGGCATGCCCGACATATGTCAACCGTGCCATCTTTCACAATGTATTTCCGGTAGTTATTCGTCATCATAACTTCGTCCATTATTGCACAGATAAAACCTTCTGTTTCCCCGAAGAGGTCACCAAAGCGCAGCCAGGATACGGACGCTAAGAAGTCTACATCGGGGCCATGTAGGGCCCGGTAAAAGCGTCCGTGAAGCTCCTTGCCCTGCCATTCCACCTTGCGGTCATTAGTGTCTAATACTTTAGGTTTGCGCCAGGTTAGGTTTGTTTATTATTATTATTATTATAAGCCTGTGTTGTCCCACTGCAGGGCAAAGGCCTCCCTTCCCTCCTTCCACATTTCGCGATCTAGTGCGATTGTAGGCCAATCCTTTGCGAAAGAGTCCAGCTCATCCCGCCATCTCCTTCTTAATTATCTTCTTCTTAATTACTGTATTAGTCATTGTTTTTTTATAATGAAGAAAAAGCGAATTACACCGACCAGCTTCAAGTTTTTAATGCGAATAGTAACGAACTCACCGAATGCTCACAGCCATTTTACGGAATTTTTTAAACGCTTAGTTGACGCTTCCCGTGACCTATGGCTGGCTTTTACCTTGGCCAGAGGCTGTGTGTTGCCATATAACATGGCAACGCCCCGCCAGCCTCTTGAGCACATTACCAGTTGACAGCGTTGAGGAGGAGTTTTTGAGGCCCTTAATAGTTAGTTTATTCAATTTAATAGTTTTTGAATTTAATAATGTATACTTATAGTTAGTTTATTTTGTTTTGTGCCATTGAAATTAATTGATTTGATCTGACATTTATTTGTTTCTAATGTTTTAATTATTTTTGTTATTGAATTACTAATACAGACTATTTATTCATTGCCATAATTAATTAAAAACTAAGTATTAAATAAACTAAAATAAATAAACTAACAACAAACTATAAAAGGGCATCGAAAAACTACTCCTCAACGCTGTCAGCTGGTAATGTGCCCAAGAGACTGGCGGCGTTGCCACGTTGTATGGCAACACTTAGCCTCTGACCAAGGTAAAAGCCAGCTCTTGGGTCACGGGAAGCGTCAACTAGGCGTTTTGAAAGTTCTTTGAACAGACTATGGGCACTCGGACCCCACGGCCCTAGAGTTTCAACCCCAAACGGCTCGAAAATATAGTTACCACAAAGGTTTCTATATTTACGCCGTTTGAGGTTCTCTGCAGCCGTAGCAGCAGCGCCAGCACAGCACGACGAACTTAAACAATAGGTTAGTTTATTAAATAAACTCACCACGTTTTTCTTTTAATACTTCTATGCATAATGAATGTACGTATTGCTTAGAAAACAATCTCATTACTTTCAGCTCTCCTCTATTCCAATGGTACGACAGCGTTGAGGAGGAATTTTCGATGCCCCTTTATAGTTAGTTTAGTTAATTTACGTAATATTTTTTGACTTTGAATTGTATACCTATAGTTAGTTTATTAAATAAACTCACCACTGTTTTCTTTAAAGACCTATATGTATAATGGACACATATGTATTGCTTTGAAAACGTCTTCATTCCTTTCAGCTCTCATCTATTCCAATGGTACGACAGCGTTGAGGAGGAATTTTTGATGCCCCTTTATAGTTAGTTTAGTTAATTTAGGTAATAGTTTTTGACTTTAAAAATGTATACTTATTACTTACGTATAGTTAGTTTATCACCACTCACCACTGTTTTCTTTTAAGACCTATAGGTATTTATAATGGATGTATGTATTGCTTTGAAGACGACCTCATTACTTTCAGCCATCCTCGATTCCAGTGGTACCGCGATCTTTCTCCACACATCACTTACTGCGAATCCTTTTTCAATTTGTCTAAGAGGCGATACTCTGCTAAGAGTGGCATCACACGTGTGCTCTGTTCCGCACGAATAATCTAAGCTTACTTAACAAAAGATTTTTAGAAATTTAAGTGAGAATTGTGAGGCATTCATCGGAATGTTGCAGGGATCTTTTTGAGCCATTGACTTTTACTTTTGGAGAAATTTATAGGCTCATTTTTGTCGGCTGTCGATGCTGCGATCTGTGAAAAAGCACCAATTACCAATTTTAAAGGAAATCTAAGTCTTAAAATTCGATATTTTAGAAATAATTGCAGAATTAGGATATTTAAAAAAAATACTTGAAATATGCATTACATCGACAGCAATGAACAAAGAAACAGACCAAATTAGCGTTTAATGGATGCTCGCAGGTCACACTATTACGCTACAACATTCAATCACATTGAAGTAGATAGGTAGATCCTGGGTTCGATTCCCAGGTCGGGCCAAGTGTTATTGGGTTTTTCCATCAGCAATTTCACAGTACTTAGCAGTCACGAAGTCTAGATAATGTGCCCGGTTGATGGCAATAGGCTCGCAACATGAGACTTAAACGCTTAAACAAACTGGCGAAATGTGGGTGTACATGTACTATTAGGTACGCCTCTGCGTAACCTTTCGGGAATTACAAGCGTGATGTTATGTTATGTTACTAGCTTTTTCGACCACGCGGAAGTTGGAAATTATCCCTTGAGAATGTATTACCGGGATAAATCTTATGCCCTGCCCTGATCCAAGTTACGGCCCAACTGTGACAGATCTTATCAAAATCGATTTAGCGGTTATGGTGTGAAAAGGTAACCGAGAGATAGACAATAGTTATGTGTATAAAAACTAACTTTTTCTGTGAGATCCGAGAGTTTTTGTTTGTCAACATACTATCTGTCAGCATTCTATTATTAAACAATTGATTTGTTTTTGTTAAATACCTACTCGTATAATATTCGATTTCAACATTTATTTTCATTTGCCATTGATATGCATGAATTAATTTAGGTATCTATTTAAAATTAACTAACCTGTAAGCAATTTAGTCATGATTGCAATATTATATTTATTGAACTAATTTTGGGTTTATTTTCACTCTATTTGATTAGTTGAAATCGGTTAAATGCATACTGTAAAAATATCAGTGAAACTGAATAATTAGCAAAAACTGGCCAAGTGCGACGTGAACTCGCGCAACGAGCGAGGGTTCCGTATAAACTTGTAGGTATTTTGTTATTGCTTTGCTTGCCTTTCATGATTCTAAAACAACGGGAAGTAGGTAGGTACCCTGTTTTGATTCCCTTTTGAAATCAAAATATGCGACATAACCGGTCATATCTTATGATCGCGTTGACGTACAAGTGATTTTTTCACTGCTCCAAGGGGTAGCAGACCTGAGTCATTATCAGCCTATAATGTTCCCACTGCTGGGACTCAGGCCTCCTCTCAATGAGAGGGAGTGGGCTATAATCCACCACGCGGGCCCAGTGCGGTTTTGGAAGACGTCACATGTCTTTGAATTTTTTGGTTCTAGGACATGCCAGTTTCCTCACGATGTTTTCCTTTACCGTTTTGCAGACCTGAGTATTTGATATTAATTCACCTTTACGCATTCCTGAGTTAAAGGATCTTGACAGACATACAGACGGACAACAAAGTGAACCTATAAGGGTTCCGTTATTGCCGACGAAGGTACGGAACCCCAAAAATAAATCGTTACGTCATCGATTATACTCTAAAGCAACTAATTTTCAAGCCGTGGAAATAAAAGGGTCATTTTCAGCAGCGCCCCGAGGTCTGTGGCAGTTAATGGCAGTAGACACGCCTCTTGGCCCGTGTTATATGGGACTTGTAACATAGCTGGCGACATGTGGGTGTACCTACACTACTCCTTCGAGATAGATAGGTAAGATTAGGAAAAACAAGTACCTAAATGTCGTCGAAAGTACCTACTCGTGTTTACAATCCATTTTCAAGAACTTAACTTATGACCACATGAGTAAGAAAACGGAACAGAGTATAAGCTTCATACAACCGCGCGAATTGGTTGCACTACTACAAGCATCACGCGGGGCATGTGTGCGTTACCACTGGCCGCTTGTCGCGTACGCGGCGAGACTGGAAAAAACCGGTTTACGCTGTCACAGCCAGTTGGTAGCAGGTTGGCAGTTGGTTGGTAGGTCGTCCCAAGGTATGCCATACGGAAGGCAAGTACAGTACTTTTACAGTTTTTCTGTCTTGTGACTGGCACTGTAGCCACATTTAATTTTCATCTTTGTTTTGATAATTCAAAGTGCCCGTGACTGGCCTACTTGAAATAAATGCTTTGATTTTGATTTTGAAAATTGTATATAGGCAATTTCATTGGAAGAAGACTTGAAGAATTTTGATTTAAAAAATATTTAGAATTGCGTATAAAGATTTTTAAATAATTGCCAGCCTAAACCGGAAATCGAACCCGCTAATAATGTGAACAACATTAGATACATGTATTTTATGATAACCGTCGAAGGGTATTGTAGTTTTGTAGCAGATTTTTTTGGTCCTATCGAGTTTTTTTAGTTTCATGCACGCGTTATAAGCAACGCAACATTTTATTGAACAAAGAATCTCATTGGTGTCGATTCTGTTGTAGACAAACTTAACCTAATTTAGGCTATTTCTGTCTTTTACTAAAAGGCAATGCGAGACAAGGATGGCTATAGCTATGAAATCAGTTAGAGATGTCAAACTAGTTTATGCCTTGCGCTTCACCGTGTTTTTAGTCGACATGTTTTTACGTGCACCCTTCAGTTGTATGGAAATATTAGTTCCAACTAAATTTGACAGCAATAGCCTTAATTAAGTTTAGTTTGTGCACAACAGAATCGACACCAATGCATTTACTCGAAGCTAGGATAGGTACACTCGCACAGACAAGTTAGAGTGAATAATTGTCTCCGTGAGTGTACAGGTAAGGGGCGGGCACGAACTTCTTGTGGCGTGTCTCCTCGTGATTACGATCTGTGCGAAATGGTCGGGACTGGATTTAACTATCCTTAGTGACTTCATATCATAGCAGATATCATGCATTCATATCATCACGCCTGTATTCTCAAAGGGCAAGAAAGATGAGTACAATTACGTTTCAAACTGGTACTGGACAATTCCAGCTGGAAATCCCAATAACATTTTGCCCAACCTCGTGTTTAACAGTAGCGCTTGAAACCGCTGGATCATCTAGGCATTATTATCCAGGAGTAGACCTCTATTATATATAGTTCGGTTCAAACTTAATGGCGGCTCGGAAATTAGCTGCGAGTGACGGTTTGCGCAGGAATAACGCTTTAAACCTTATAGCGATTCGGAACATCTAATGTAAAACTGCGCAGACAACAATTTTAGGTATCAACGGGGCGCAGACGACCATCGACGCATCATTTTGTCTGTATAATGCGCAGACCGTCACCTGCACCTAACTTCCGAGTCGCCAGTTTGAACCGAACTATACCGATTAGAAGTAGACTGCTATTACTGCTGTACTTATTTCATGTCGCCAATATGTTTTTTGGGACAAAAACACCACACTATTCCCAAACCCCTGTAACTCCTGAAAGCCAGAATCAAGAGTGGCGACCACCAGAAAAGCGCCGAGACAATGAAGCTCGACGAAGTCCCAGAGTAACAATTTTACTGTCTTGGATCCCTCAACGAAATTAATCAGAAAAGTATAGCGGAGGATTAGGAAAAACTATAATTTCCTCTTGTGTTTGCTCCTTGGATATTGAAAAATCTGCGATGCCTCTTGTGAATTGGGCAGATAACATAGGTGACAGTTACTACCGACTTACAATCATCCAAGCAAGGGCTTGTTTGTCAGAAAATTGTAAGTATAGAAAAAATTAACTATGATTACTTTCAGAATAGTTATACTTTCTTTGATTTTCATTTTTTCCTTATGATTTTTGCCTTATGATTTCTGATCAAGTTCAGATCAAGATTGAACTTACCTTTATAGACTTTCATAATACTACTTTTTACGTAGAAATAGTGTTTTCTATCTTTCATGATGGAATAACAAGATGAAAAGGAGCTAGGAAGAAAAACAAAGAGATTGTCTTGGAACGATCCCAAACGGGAGGTGATATAAGATCGGTAACGAGATTTCCTTTGGATTTAATTCATTTTCGGTATTGGATTTAGGAGTTATAGTAATGCACATTGCTCAGGTTGAAAAGAGTGTAAATATTCTATTTGAAAACGTTTAGTTAAGCGAATAGAGCCGTGATGTTTCAAAACATCACGGTTCTTTTTGACATGGGCCTACTGGGAAAACAAATGAGCGATTCGACCAGGGGACCAAAGTGGCTGCTTCGCACATGAACACACACAAAGGTAGGAACACTATTGTGTCGTGTCGTGTCAAAAGCATATCGGTTTCATACATTTAGTATGGTTGGTAGTACATTATTACAGTGTGTGGTGTCCCAAAGTGAATGTGTTTCTAACCATACTAAAGGTATGAAACCGATATGCTTTTGACGGGACGCGACACGACACAGTAGCGTGTTTCTAATTTGACACATGCGCGTGTCTCTTGACGCAAGAGTGTCGCCTGAGGTCGTGTACGGGACGAAAATGTTTCGTTTGTATCAAGTGAGTTTGTCAAACAAATCACATAAATACTTCCAGTAAGTAGACACACATTCCAACACACCCTCCATCAACATTCATCATCCGACATGACAGAACAAAGCCGAGATCCCTTTAATAAGATTTGTTTCTTTTAAGGCATCCAACACAATTCATCATGGGTATTCCATTCCGTAACAAAAAAGAGAACAGGGATGATCCCTTTGAAACTTACAAGTTTTATATTTTTCTTTGTACTTTCAGCTTTGATGGAAGTTTGGCTTTGTTTGGAGGGACTGGCCGGCCGTAAAGAGTTCAAGAAACCCGCCCTCGGCATTAGCCGGGGGAGGATTTCTTCCCTTCTATGGACGTCACTAAATAACAAAACAAGAAATGACTTGCTGAATGGAGTTGTGATATCAATGGAGTCGGAACTTATTACTGGCTGAATGTGATGCTCAAGTTTGCATAGGGATGCAGATGAATGATTTAGGGGGTTTTGTTGAACAATTAATTGAGGAGCTCGTGGCTAAATAATAACAGCCGCTCGGGTCGATCTTTAGGTTAAGCCGTGCTTGCCTAGGTTGGTCTGTGGATGGGTGACCATTCATTACATACCGAGTTTCGTCCGTGCCTCGGAAAATACGTTAAGCCGTTGTTCTCGGCTGTCATTTGAAGAGCTTTGACAGCAGGAAGTCTGACAACCAGTCTTACCAAGGGGAATCGTATAGCCCAGTTCTAACTGGATTGTGGAGGTCAGATAGGCAGTCGCTCCATGTAAAATACTGGTATTCAGCTGCATCCGATTAGAATGGAAGCCGACCACAACATAGTTGGGAAAAGGCTAAGCAGATGTTGATGTTGAAAAATGAATGATAAGTGTAAGGTACAATTTCAGTTGGTGAGGGACAAAGGTAAATAGTTCATGTTGCTGTGATTATTTATTAATTCACTTGGATCTCTAACAAAGGATACACAGATACAATTTATGTTACAATTATACAAAATGTTATTTTACGTGTGTTCCTTCAATTGCAGAAGACCCTTATAAGTACATATCTAGGTAAAACAGAAATTAGAAAAAATAAAAATGTTGAAAATAGAGAAAAATCAAAACAAAATCAAAATAATAAAAATAATTTGAGGACAAGAAATCATAAGTTTTGTGTTTTATATGGTACTAGCTTCTAGCAGCGGCTTCGCTAGCACGAAGTTTGTTATTGTCCCATGGGATCCTACTACTGGGATAAAAATCCTATGTTTTAACATCCATACATCTATACATCCATACTAACAAACTTTCGCATTTGTAATATTAGTAGGATGTTGTATGCCTATTTTTTACTAATTTACTTTTGAGCCTAACAAATAACAAGAAATGACTTGGCACATAAAAAAAAATCTTAATTCTAAGAAGTAGTAGTTCTTAGTCTTACTAAGTCTTACTTAATCAATACTAAGCAGTCAGTCAGTAACCAGATGGTTACTTATTTATTTTTAAAGTCCATTCGCTTACTTATTTTCAGTTCATTTGAAAGATTTATATTTAAATTGAATGTTAGAATAAGTATAACTAGTGATATTTTCTTCCCTTTCATCAAGATACACACCCACCATCGTATCTACTTTTCAGACAAGCTCAAAGGTCGCTCGGGGGCAGCTGTGGGGGCAGTAATGACATTAGTATCACCTTTGGCATCGGTGATCGTATTACTGTGACCTGGTATTAGAACTCCGACGCAAACTGCCCACTTCAAAGAAATAAGTGTATTATCCTTTTTAAGGTTCCGTACAGATATATTCTGTGCAGTGCTTAAGAATGGTTATAGTCTGCGCGAGATAGGTAGGAATTAAAGGTCATTGCTCTTTCCTTAATTTCTCTGTGTAGGTACCCCGACAATACATTATGGATCGTTTTTAGGGTTCCGTAGTCAACTAGGAACCCTTATAGTTTCGCCATGTCTGTCCATCCGTCCTCGCTTAATCTCTGTGACCGTTAGCACTAGAAAGCTGAAATTTGGTACCAATATGTATATCAATCACGCCGACAAAGTGGTAAAATAAAAATTGGAAAAAAATGTTTTATTAGGGTAGCCCCCCTCTAAGTAAAGTGGAAAGTGTTTTTTTTTTTTAATTTCAACCCTAACGTGTGATATATTGTTGGAAAGGTATTTAAAAATGAATAGGGGTTTCCTAAAATCATTTTTTGATAATGTCAATAATTTCGGAAATAATCACTCCAAAAGTAAAAAACAATGTGTCCGGGGGGGAACCTCTAACTTTTGAACCATAAGTTTAGAAAATATGAAACGAATCTGAAAAGTAGAACTTTATAAGGAGTTTCTAGGAAAATCATTTTGAACTTGATGGAAACAACAGTTTTTGTACAAAAAAGACAAAAAGTTGTACAAAATAATTTCTGGACTAAGTTTGTAGTATATTCGTATATGCAAGCATTTTTACATAATGGATACCCACCTTTAAACTCATAAGTGGGAACACTTATTGTGACGGACGGGAAACTACGGAACCCTACACTGAGCGTGGCCCGACACGCTCTTGGCCGGTTTTTATTACTAGAAAAAGTTAAGGATCACGATAAAGGTAGTTTCGGGACAAGTTTATGTCATTATTTCGAATTATGTATTTCAATAAATGTATGCGGGTTAATGACCTTTATTTCCTACTTATCTGGCGCAGACTATAAGTGAAACAATGCGTGAAAAAACACTCTAGTCGTACTCTGGTGTCTGGTGTCATGATAGGTGTGAAAACTAATTTGATGAACAGAATACTTGGTTGACGTATTCGTGATGGGCCCGTTTACACCTTGTACGTGTAAACGAAGAATAAAAAGAAAAACTATGAAAACGTGTGAGTATCTTGAGTACTCAAACTGTCAGACAGTTGTGGGAAAAAATAAACAAAAAATATAAATGTGACCCACATGGTCGACATTCACAATAATCATATACAATTCATAACAAGTTCTATTCAAAAAGGCACAATGATGATAAAAAAAAAGTAAAATACTTAACAAAATAAGTATTCATGTCAAATCAGTAAATGTCAAATAAAAAAATAATAAAATACGTTGAGCTCCTGAGTTATAAGTCGAGCTACACGTTAACTGACAAATGCTTGCACTGACTGGACAGGTCCACTCAAAACTGTATGGTTCTTTCTTCAAAAGACCATATCAGACACTAATCTGCATAGTCCTCATGTGAATTGAGCAAGTTTGTCTGGACTTTAAAAGAGACTATGACCTCTGAGTTTGTTTCGGCTGTTTCTTCTCAGAGTAGTCAGGTACGAAACACCGGCCCCATCTAGTTTTAAAAAATGACGTGTAAAAGTGTTTGTAAAAACCTACTTGCAAAATAAACATCATTTATCATTTATCCTTGCATCCCATTACAATTATTCTAAGATAATCGCAAAAAATGTGTGGGTGGATGTTCGCTTCCGTTAACCGTTTTCTCCTTATCGTCATAATTCTCTTGCCTTTATCCCAATTCATTTGTGGTCGGCGCATTATGTCTCTTTCCTCCACACTTCTCTATTAGGTACTCGTCATCTTATCAGACATCTCCTTTCTACCCATATCATCCCTCACACAGTCCATCCATCGTTTCTTTGGTTTTCCTCTACTCTTATACATTCATACTCAAATTTTTGCTCACGACATTTTCCTCATCGTAAGGAACTTTCCTACTACGCTGTAGTAAATACTGAAATTTTGAAGATTTTCAACATGCTCATAAGAAGACACGTCCTGTAGATTAGATTAGGGGCTGTAGGTATTTAGTTACAGCAGTAGAAATAACTTTCTGTAATACAAAAATTTGCTGTCAATAAAATCAATATTTTAAATATGTTTGCGTGAAAATTCATTCCGACTACGGAATCCTTCGACGTCTGACTCGTCTTCGGTCGGTTTTTAGCGTTTATACCTTTGTCTCGTATAACGACACCCACTGTTTGGGCTCGAATTACATCTACAACAAATAGGTATTTATTCACCTGACATAACCAACCTATTTGTCGCACTCACAACGTGAAAGCTGTCAACTTTTTTTTTAAGGCGATATTATAGGAGCTAAATTAGCAACTCTATTTGTGGTGGTTCAAACTTCGTTGGAAATACTGTTAAAATAAGGTTCTAATCAGCTTGCACTACAAAGTGGTTGTTACGTCAGTCACGGCGGGCCGAATATTGTGAAATGAGTGGTTTTTTGCAATTCACAAAAAATCTATTGATTGGACTAAAAAAGTAAAACACTAAGATGCTAATATGTTGCTTGTATAATTATTTGCCAAAAAATCAAAATGATCGCATGTATTTTAGCATGGTTTTTACTCGTTAAAAGATTTTTTAGAGATAAGTTCGTAATTTTATTCTATCGAATAAAATTAAAATAAATATGTTGTTGTGTAAAAAAATTGTAATAAGTATGTTTTCAAAACACTATCGTACTAGCTTAGATCCTGAAGAATATCAAATATTTTTCTGGTTTTGTTTATTGCAGTGAATGATATGCTTTTTTTTGCATTATAAAAGTCGTGTTTAGCTCATGTAGTCGCCTTAAATATTTTTTGTTTATGTTCCGTTTTGTTATACCTACTCTGAATGTTTGTTATGTTTATTGTTTCTGTTTTCAAATTTTGTACGCACGTCATGTCCCTGCGCTGAATAAATATTTTTTCTTTCTTTCTTTCTTTCTATATTTCCGTTATCATAAACCTTTTGTTGTGATGTCCTTTTCAATACCTTTCGCTTATAAGGTTGGAAGGTATTAAGTCCCACGTATATTTTTGATGTACGAATATCTTATATTTATAACTTATTCTAAAGACAGCCTCGTTGACTGTTCGCAAGCGCCTCTGCTGAGCATGAGGTCCCGGGTTTGATTTCCGGGTCGGGCAAAGTATTATTAGGTTATTCCATCAATGATTTCTCAGTAGCAGCCACGGGGTCTGGATTTGTGCCAGTTTGATGGCAATAGGCTCGTCCCCTTTTACTTGGGACTTAAAACATAACTGGCGAAATGTGGGTGTAGGTACTTGTTAGGTACACCTCTGCCTAACCCTTCTGGGATTACAAGGCGGTATACAACAACAGCCCATAACATAACGTCCACTGCTGGACATAAGCCTCTCCCATGATGGGAGGAATTTGCCGTAATCTCCACGCTTGGCAGGCGGATTGGAGATCGCAGTGATGAAAGACTAACAGAAAACGCTGCTGCCCATTCTCTGGTCTACGGAGGCGCAAGGTGTTCTGCCTCAGACATTAGTCGCCTTATATGACACCCGTGAGTGTAATGGGTTGGTTCTATTCTACTCTGCCGGATACCACACAGCTAAAGGCGGTATATAAAGACGTTATTCTGAAGATACAAAACTAAAAGCCTTTTCTTCACATCATGTCATCAACCTTTTATTTAGTCAATTAATTGGCGATACTTAATATAAAGAGAAATTAAATACAAACTGTACAAAGATTTTGATAAATTGTTTAGTTTAGCGTACGAATTCAATTTTTCGCACAACGATACGAACATATTTCATAAGATCAACCAAAGAAATGGACCTCGTATTATTACGTAGAAATGCTCGGACAATTTGTCGAAGAAAAATTGAAATAAGTTCTCTATTTGCATTAGGGGATTGGGACGAGAACCCTCTGCAAATATAAGGAGTCGAGAAAACTACTCGCCGATGATGTCCTCTGTAAGCGACCTCTTTACATCGACTTGTATATTACCTGATGGAACGAATATTGCCTCACGACTCAATCCTTCAGAATGGTTTTCATGTTTATTTACCTGTGCATATTTTACATAAGTATTTAAAGAGCTGTTTGAAGAACCCTTACCTTGATAACTTAAAGCCTCATTTTACTAGGTACTTATGTACGTACCTAAGTAATTTCTAATCTACTTATGTAGTTAGATGAGGAATAAGAAAAGCAGTAAGGTCGGACATATTATATTATTTCTTTAGTAACTAGTAATTCGTTGTTATATGTAACACACAAAGAAAAGAAAGATACAGTGACAGAAAAGGTCGGAGGTATTTAAAAAAACACTTTTCGGCAAAAAAAAAAAATATCCTTTTTAGTTGGTTTGATGGTATCCATTGTTAATAAAAGTTATTAGCAGATCATTTACATAGACATAGAAGAAAAATATGTACTTATAATAGGCCTGCCACATACTCGACGAGTGGCATGGAAAGTAGCAAGGAAAGGAGGCAGAGACATAGTGTGGCAACATTACTCGTCTTGCCGCACGTCATGCTCCTCGTCGTGTGCGGCTCCTCCCTATTTTGTCGGTTTTTGTGCTCGAGTCAAAGGACAGGCAATACGAGCGCGAGTGGCTGGTCACATAATCGCGCGGTCGCAGTGATGTGATCCACCATCTCCGTTGGCGAGGACGACGACGACGATGTATATTCGTTTTTATGACATTGATATAATTAGCTATACTAAAAATGCATAGCGTGCACGCTGCCACAGTTTCATAGTCCATTGTCCAACTAAGGCAAATGACAAGTGAGGAGCGTCGCGATTAATTGCGCGAGTAGAGCAGTGTGTGGGCAGAGAGGGCAACATCAGCGGCAAACCGAGGCAGCGCGAGGAGCATAGCAATGAGCAGCGCAAGGAGCATAGTGTGGCGGCCGCATAATAGAATAAACCAAAGCAACGTACTCTTCCTTTTTAGAAGTCAGTTAAAAATATATTCTAATTATTCTTCTTCTTTTACTTTAAATAGATCATGTCTTGTTCTTTAATTTCTGATCTTGATTTATTGATTGCAATTCGCTACTTATCGCGAACACGGCAAGAATATTCCTTAAAGAAATCATTCGCGTAATTTTTTAAGAAATCAAAAAGCTTTTACGTAGTTGAAATTCAAAGTTTTTTTCTTATTAAAACAAAGTTGCAAGTTATAAGCTACGGATCTTATTGTACAACTGAATTTAAAATTAAAACAGGAACTGTTAAACGTGCTTTGTGTTTTAAGACAAGGTTTGCGATGAAAATTAATGCAACAGTGAGTAGAACATAACATTTAGGGGTTGGTTTTAAAAGAAATAAATTGTTGATTTGTTTCTTTTTGCTGCATTTGGTTAAAATACTAAAGTTGAAGAGATTCTTGAAGACTCATGATGACATGGATTTATAGATACTAGTTTCCAAAGAATTAAAAAAGGCGCCATTATTGATGACAAGAGCCCTCGAAAACGTTAGAAAGAGAGGGAATAAAATAAAATGGCGCACGATTTATATCAGCGCTCCTTGAGTTTGAGTGCAATGTTGCAGTTTTTAACGCAGTACGCTACGTTACGTTTACGACACAGCCAATTCCGAGAAAAATACTGAACAATCGGAAGCCATAATGAGTGGATAAATAGATTACTTCGAAGAAGAAGACGCTAATTTTAATAAGATACCTGGAACCAGAACCAGGCCTGGATGGTGGCAATGGCCTATATTATTTTGTAGTAGGTTGTTATTTGCAGTGCAAGGTTGTCAATGATGATAATGGTAATATATGTATCTTATTAATACCAGACTGGAAAATATGCCACAAAATGTAGGCGGCTTATATTCCCTGAAGAGGCTGTCGATCATTATTAAAATAAAATTTCCACTAGGTATGGTAAGCCCATCTATCCTGTAGCATTTTTGTTAAATTGTTTGTAACAAACACAATATTTTTTTTTATAAATAACCGTATTCAAAAGCCTTTTGCGAGTACATTTAATTTTGTTTATTATTGATGAAAAGAGCCCACGAAAACGTTAGAAAGAGAGGCAGAGAAGTAAACAAAATGAAATAACAATTGTTTATAAACTTGTTCAATGTATCAAATTTTTGTTTCCATTTGTAAAATATGCACATTTAACAACACTAGTTGACTCGCCAACGCACCACCGCTCAGTCCGACAGCCTGACAACGACTGATCTCCCCACCACTCGGACCGGTACTTATAACCGAGCGACGTGTGCGCCCGAGGCAACGTCACAATACTATTATCGGTTTGTAGTGCGATATATATTGATATCTACATACACTACATCCCTCCCTTATTTTAGTTTCTTTTAATTATTTTTATTTCTATAAGGACACTATCTGCTTACTACCTATAGTGCTCACTATCACGGCTATCACTACTAATCGCTATATCACTGTCTCACTATTACGCGCAGCAATGGCTCAATCGTACGTCCACCTCTCACGGTGTCTATCGCTAGACTGACCGATTCCTTTTATTCCTCCTTTGATTTCCTTTTTAGATAATCATACTGATTTACATTTTATATTTTATTTATATAACCAATTCTCCCTTTTACTAGATAGACAACCAGTTTCTTTTTTATTTGTTTTAATGCTTTACCTTCTCAGGGTTTACCCAGTTACCCCATTTGAACATCACTTCCAATAACCACCACTAACTTATCTATAAACTTTATCGTCTACTCTAACCTCTGGGTCAGTATGATCTCGTTTTCCTATTTCCATATTCCTTTCCATTTTTTTTTTCGTTTCCTTTCATAATGACTTATGTTTTTTTTTTTCATTTTTTAGCCATTACGCATTAGGAATTTGATTTTTTGTACAGGGAATATAATTTAAGGTATAGAAGTATGAATATTGTTTTACTCCCTTTACATGACGTTCACACAACCGGTCATAGAGATGTACAAAGACATTCAAATATATTACTTGTATAAGTCTTTTTAGATCTCTTTGGAGATGTAGCATGTTATAGAAACTGTTTTGATAAATCGACAGTCATTCCAACAGTTTCTTTTTATTTTAAATCATAGATATCTAAGTTACACTAGATTAGCAATTACCGCGCCAAGGCGTTGCCACGGGCATATGACCAGGGTCATATGCGTAGCTTATGTCAGTTCAGTGTTCTGTTTGACGCAGTACCGAAGTGACACGCGACAAAATATGGGCAAATGCGTAGTGAAAGAGTGCGATTCAAAATCACAAAAACATGACAAATTAATCGCAATAACTTTCCACACGTACCTAATTTTATTGTTTCTGTGTTCCCACATGTATACGTCCCACGTGTATTGGTTAATATCACTGTCAAAACACAATTAATTCAATGAAATTTTGAATTTTGACAATTAGGTTCAGTGTTACCACTAAAAACTTGTTTTAGTTTCCCACATTTGTGGGAGAGTTTTGTAATTGATGAAATAAGTGATTTTAATATTATTTAATTGTTTTTGATTTTTAAACGTTTTTCATATTGTTTTAATATTGGAATATTTAAAAAATGTAAACAAATAAAAAAATGATTTCTTTTAAATGTTTGTGGTTTCAAAGCTACGTCGTCGCGTTTAAAAAGTGTTTTTTTTTTTTTTTTTTTTTTGACACATTTTATTGAGGTTTGCATCTCTAGTATATTTAACTCAATGTTATAAATACTTATGACGTTTGCTTCAAAATTATTTACCAAATTATTTATTACATAATTATTTTTTACAACTTATTTTCTTTTTTATAAAATTACTCCAAAACTCCGATTTTATTTACAAAAGAACTCTTGAAGGAGTTAATATGATAAGTGTAGATTAGAAAACAAAGTTTGATTTTGACGCAGCATGGTACGGAATTTCAGATAACCATGAGCATTCTCCTTCATACAACATGAGATATACCGAGAGAATTTCTCTTACCTCTTTGACTTTTATCAATATTATAATATATCTTCAATATTTTGTGGTCGGTAATCAAATTGCTTCATAAAATAAAGATGTTTAAATGATTGATAGCCCAGACAAGAGCTAAGCTTCTTCCTTCTCTATCTGGCTATATCTTCGTACACAATCTGATTGACATTTACACCAATACTGTAAAGCTGGAGAGGTTGTTTTATACGTACGCTCAGTTTCTGGCCTATCCCTCTGCAGCGCGGTATGAAACAGGGAGACGTCATATCCCCGAAACTGCTCACCACCGCACCGGAGGACGCCCTCAAGGTTCCGGACCAGAGAGGGCCCGGCATCAACGCCAACGGCGAGCACATCACTCTCCCACGGCACGCCGGTAATACAGTAGTCTTGGCTGAGACCCTGCAGGACCCCAGCACAACGCTCGATGACCTCAGCAGAGCTTCCAAAAGAGTAGGTCCCAAAACGAACATGGACAAAACCAAGGTCACGTTAAACGCCCATGTAACACCCACTCCTATCAAGATCGGAGACACCACACTTTACTTTATATTTCGTGTACCTACCTGGGACAAACGGTCCAGCCAGGCAGGTTCAACCTCGAGAAAGAGGTCAATCGTCGAATCTGACTTGGCTGGGCAGCTTTCGGGAAGCCGTGCGGAATCTTCTCGTTGAACTTACCGCAGTCAGCAGTGTCACAATACGAAAGTCTATGACCAGTGTATGTTGCCAGTGATTAGATCTTCTTTTTCTTCGTTGTCAAACACTTGGCAGAGTGGTCGTGGTCGTATCATCAGGGGTAGTGGCAAGCTTCACAACCCGTCGCCATTCCTCCTGTACTGTGGCTTTTCCATATTTTTCCAAGCTGATCCATGGAGGATCTGGTAATAGCCATACGCTGTTTGATGCGCCGTGAAGGTTGCGGGGATCCGCTGGATGCGAGTCGCACGGGACCGGCCAATGCGGTGACACCCGGGGGAGGCCCACGTCCAGCAGTGGATGTCTCTCGGCTGAAATGATGATGATGATCCGGATTCTTCTCCAATCCGATGCCCAATACCTCCAATTTCATGATTGTTAATTGCTTTTAATTTGATGTATGCCCAATGCTTCCAATTTAATGGATGCTCTTAACCTACCACGCGAAAACAGTGCGTGGTAAGTGTCACATGTCTTTCGAAGTATTTTTTCTAGGATCGGCGTTTCCTCAAGATGTTTTCCTTCACCTTTTCAATTTAATGACCAATAGGTATATTCTACTGCAACCACCGTCGTCCTTTGACGACTTGTCAATTTAATGACCAGTAGATACAATCTACTGCGGTTACTGTCAATTTAATGACCAGTAGATATATTCTACTGCAATAACTGTCATCCTTTGATGACTTGTCAATTTAATGACCAGTGGATATATTCTGCTGCAATAACCGTCATCCTTTGATGACTTGTCAATTTAATGACCAGTAGATATATTCTACTGCAATAACCGTCATCCTTTGATGACTTGTCAATTTAATGACCAGTAGATATATTCTACTGCAATAACCGTCATCCTTTGATGACTTGTCAATTTAATGACCAGTAGATATATTCTACTGCAATAACTGTCATCCTTTGATGACTTGTCAATTTAATGACCAGTAGATATATTCTACTGCAATAACCGTCATCCTTTGATGACTTGTCAATTTAATGACCAGTAGATATATTCTACTGCAATAACTGTCATCCTTTGATGACTTGTCAATTTAATGACCAGTAGGTATACTCTACTAACAAAAAGCGTCCACTGGTGATGAGTGGAATAATAACACAAAATGCCTGTCTGGTTTCGAACCCACGACATATGTCGGACAAGGCCATCAACGCTCTTTAATAAAACACAGTCACGTACGATTTACAATTTCATGTAGGTTCGCACTACCTGACACAAACAATCACGTACGATTTACAATTACAACTACTACTAGTGCACAACTGTCAATTGAATGACCAGTAGGAATGTTCTACTGCTTTTGGTTTCATATAGCACAAATCTAATAACCAAGCGTGAGGTCCCGGTTTCGACCTTAATTGTACTACCCAAATATTTAATACATATCTAAGGTGACATAGTACTTGCTTGTTACTTCGTAACCTATCTACCCATAATTTATTTGTAACATACCATCTATCTAATCGATGTAACTTATCCCAATTAATAATGAAATGTTACAAACTGGTACCCTTTTAAAAATTAATTTCTCATGTTCATTTCCACACTGTATTGGTACAACACCCATTGAAACTGCACCTTACACACTTCAAATCATTGCTTAAAAACTGAAACGGTTTTTATTTAGCCAATGACTGTGTGTTATTTACTTTACATTGCTCACTTTTATCACGTCAGTTTAATTACCAAAAAAGCTGTTGAGGATATAATTCCCCTGAATATTGTCAATCAGTGTCAATTAAATGACCAGCTATGCTGCTTCCATAATATCAATTTAATGATCAGTATAAACTGTTTACACTGCATAAACAAAACTAAAAAATAACTTTGCTATTTCAGGCACTACGCCAGCTTACTTGCTTTATTATGTTTTGAAATTATCCAAAGTAACCACTATTAAACACCTCTGCCTATCTCTTAAATATAAGAGAAATAAAGCGTGATATTGATTTGATCATGATTTTTGTTAAAAATAGCAGACGTACACACATCACACATATCACTTGGTGAGTTTTATAGGCGTGATTGTGATTATTTGCACTCCACATTACATCCACACAAATACCTTGTTTGTATTATAAAAACTATAAACCTCAGTAATAGTCAGTTTAGCAATAGATACCTACTACTAATAAAATAACCAAGTTAATCATTTAAAAACACTGTTAGCAATGCAGCTGCGTACTGATCTAATGAGTCGTAACACTCTAAAGGCTGTCATCACTTCCATTACTTATAAAATTGTTTTGGTTACTTGAATCATAACATCTCTTTGGTAATTGTAATAACACAATTATTTAAATATGATTATTTAAAAATCATAGGTAGGCTGTACTGGTCTAGATAAGGAACTCACCTGATAGTGTCGCGCACTTTAGTATTCCTCCCATGGAACACTATTATTTCACTTAACTCACCACGGGGTTTTTTTTTTTTTTTTACTTTACACTATACCCCACTTCCACTTAATTAAGTTTTATCCTCGTCGCCAATGTAAAATATGCACATTTAACAACACTAGTTGACTCGCCAACGCACCACCGCTCAGTCCGACAGCCTGACAACGACTGATCTCCCCACCACTCGGACCGGTACTTATAACCGAGCGACGTGTGCGCCCGAGGCAACGTCACAATACTATTATCGGTTTGTAGTGCGATATATATTGATATCTACATACACTACACCATTCAACGCTACTTTGATGTCAAATGAACCACTCAGAAGTCACGGAAAAGAGAAAATATAATTTAAATTACGCATATGGTTGCCTTCAGCAGAAATTGTGCGGAAACAAAATTGATAGGATCAATTTAAGGAGAAAGACGGCGTGCTTCCAAAACTTTTGCAATTACACTCGTCGCGCGTCGTTTTAGTTAAACAATAAAGTTATACAACATTGAGAAGTCCTCAGAAGTCTTTATCAACGGAACGCAATGTTCCCAAGTGTTTTTATAATTTAAGATTCCAATTACATGTCGTGTATGTCTTAGCGACGTTAATTAATAGTATTTGCACTGAGAGGATCACGAAACAAGTTGCTGAACAAATAAGTAAGTTGCAAGATACGACTTACAGGAAACGTTCGCTGAAAACACTATCTCAAGTGTAAACATAAACTCAAGCAGTGTATTCGTCGGAGTGGAGAATAAGTTGGTAACTAAGATGTTGTACGATTGTTTCAAGTTGTGATATCATCTGCTTTAAAAGGTAACGGTGCTAAAAAAGTTTCGCTTATTGTTTATTGGACTGTCTCGTTGGTCTAGTAGTCGCAAGCGCAACTGCTGGGCATGAGATCCTGTGTTTGATTCCCAGGTATTAAGAATGTAAACAACGTTGCCCAATCTTACATAAATTTAATGTTAAACCAAGTAACACTGTACGTACACACATCAAAAAAAGTTTGTGATCACTAGCATTAAGCTGATATTTTTTTTTGAAATCGAACTTTATCAAGAAAAAATCTTTGTTGTGTTTTTTCTCTAAATAGAAATACCCTGTTTGAAATAAAAAAATAAAACTATTTTTTATTTACACTAATATTATAAAGAGGAAAGATTTGTATTTTTGTGTATATGTTTGTAATGAATAAACTCAAAAACTACTGCGTCAATTTCAAAAATTCTTTCACCATTAGAAAGCTACATTCACTCTGAGTAACATCGGCTATATTTTATCCCCGTACTACCACGGAAACGGGAATTACGCGGGTTCAACCGCGTGACGTCCGCTAGTTTTTTTTAATAAAAACGTAACAAAAAACATTTCGAATTTTCAAAGTGATCACAAACTTTTTTTGATGTGTGTACATTATTACTTTAATGTAGGCTAATAAAATAACTATATATAAACAAATCAGACAAAATGATTTTAAGTAGATACTTAATAATTATGGTAGGATCGCAACCACGATGTTAGGAATGACCGAACAGGGAGGTTACCATGACGTCTTAAAGCAGGATTGTTTTAATGTCTCTCCACTGTGCGAAAGTGACGGGGCTATACAGGACGTTTAGCGCCATCTCTTTCTCAACAGCATGGTAGGCCACCGGCTCCGTTGTCGAAAGCAAAGTGAGCGGTGCCGCCGTTGCAGCCTAGATGACGCCTTGCAAGTGCCCTATGTCGGCGTCTGGGGTAGTTTGCGACCGAAAAGTGTTGCCAACGACAACACAGATCGAATTAAAATCAAATATTTCAATACTATATCACCATGATCTATAGCGACTTTCAAGTTTTAAATCGTATTGTCTATCAACTTTTGCCAGCGACTACGCTCGCGATGAAATCGGAAATTATTCCATTGGAACATGTTATCTGGTTTAACAGAATTCCAAGTCTTTACCCACGTCATGGTTTACCTGTACCTATGCCATAGGGCTTGGAAGATTTTTGTATGAAGCCTGGCTGGCCTCACTTCCGCCATGGTTTTTGAAACGTAGTTCCTTAAAGCGGCTTGCGGGGAGTGCGAATTATTAGAAATCGTCACGCATCTCGCGTCACGTAACGAAATGCCGTATGCTGTGTGTGTGTATTATTATAATAATAATAGTATTATTATATTTTTCTTCATGGGTGTCGTTTTCGTGATTTTTGAGGTTAGCGATAATGAAAATGAGGGCAAAATAAAAATCCAAGATGGCACCGTTTTCGTGGTTTTTGGGGTCACTGATAATTAAAATGGAGTCAAAATGAGAATCCAAGATGGCGCCTATGAAAAATTTCAGTTTTTTCTTCATGGGTGTTGATTTCATGCTTTTTGGGGAACTATGCTCCTTACGGTTTCTCCCGACTGCACCATTTTTTTATAGTAGTGGCCACGCAGTCGATGGACTTTAACGTTGACACTTTAGAACATTTTGCCTACTGCAAAACTGGTTGGTTTTGATACCAGCTATTGATTAATATGGGTTTTAAGCGTGGCCGCAAATTTCAACAACAGCCGTTAAAACGAGAATTATAAGTAGACTAACACACATAAAAAGTAACTTTAGCATTTTGAGTATAGGTCTGAATTTCATACAAAATTACTAACGTACCTAATACCTACATATGCACATGCAATGTTAACCATATGACAACAAGGCGTGTATTCGTGTAATATTATCTGCATACGTCGGGTTCGTTGAGAATGTCATTTGCGTAATGAAGCTAAGGAAATATGAAAAGCGTCTGGAGCTTCGTACCAATTTCAATTACAAAGGATTTGCAGAGCAATGTGGGGTTATAACAGTGAAGTATTTTTATTTTCCGTTTATGATTCCATTTGTTTGTGCAAAAATTCGCCAGTTATGTTAGAGTCCCATATAATAAGGGGCCGCCACCACGAGCGAGAGAATCGTGGCGATATTATCGTCCTTGCCACGTTTTTCTATACACTCTCTTTTGGGCCGTCTCCACGAGCGAGAGAATCGCGGCAACATAATCGTCCTTGCCACGTTTTTCTATACACTCTTTTGGGCCGTCTACACGAGCGAGAGAGTCGCGGCGATATTTTAGTATAGAAATACGTTGAATCGCCGCGCTTCTCTCGCTCGTGGAGGTTTCCCCTAAGGGGCAAGACTATTGCCATCAACCGGGTACAAACCTATACTCCGTGGCTGCTACTGACAACTTCCTGATGAAGAAACCCAATAACACTTTTCCCGACTTGAGAATCGAACCCGGGACCTCATGCTGAGCAGTTACACTATTACACTAACTAATATTACAAAAGTGAAAGTGAGTTTAATTGTCATGCTCACGCGCATTAACGGCAGAATGGATTTCGATGACATTTGGCACGCAGGTAGACCAGACTCTCTCTCTTTCGGCGAGGACCAAACTCTTTCTCCTAACCCAGGTCGGGTTAGGAGAAAGAGTTTTTTTCATGCGTAGAATATTCTCGTGGGAAAACAGACCTCTAAACGAGCAAAGCAGTGGGCCAAGGAGTATACAGATGTTGAAATGTCCGTAGTGTATACGACGGGCAATCACTCACACTACAGTGTTGCTGACGTGCTTATATATTTAACACAACAAGAGCTATTCTTTTAATCACAATTCTTACTGAAACTAGAAAATACTATTATTTCACTCAGATGGTATATCTAAAAATGTAATAGCATGAAATATTGTCCCACGTACGCGTTGCAACGCGAGGAAGCTTGCAATGCATTTGGAGATTACGAATCGATTGCGCCGTACAATAACTAAAATATCGGCATTGGCCTTTGTTTCCTAACAACCGGGTATTATCGGAACAGTTCGAGTATTTCTATGTTAACGGTTCAATTTCTTAAAAGCTCTATCGTGGTTCTTCATTCGTTTTCCCCCGACATCTGCGACCCGCATTCATGATTGTTTGGCCCGCGGCTCTGCCCTGCATAGGACGCTTTTACACCCTCTTCATTAAAATTTACGTCTACCATTTCGTGTATTGTTTTCAAATTTCTTTGTTTTAGTATATAAAAACTGAAATGAATGTAGCTGAAAGTAAAGATATTTGGAGATAACGTAGGTCTCTGTTTTTATTCGCGAATTTTACGATGTGATCCTAACGTGAAAAAGATTTTTATGACGCATTATTGAATTGATATTCCATAGTAAAGAGTGTTTGTCTAGTGCCTATTTCAATTCGAATGCCGTCTTTTAGAGGCTGTTAAAAATTATGAAGGTCAGCGAGGGCTAAAACAACCTATTTTCCGTATAGTAAAACTAAATGGCCCACTTATATTAAAGCATTCGACTCATTTACTGTTTTGCTTTCCACCATTACCGAAATGGCAGTCAAATAATATTTACAATGAAAAGTTAGGGAATTAATTGTAGAATCCTGGCAGGCTCCACATTGAACAGGTAGCGAGCATCCTGGGGGAGCGTTCGCAGCCAAATTCCGACAAACTCCACCAAACTCCAGCTGAATGTGAAAACTTTGCGGGAAATTCTCGCAACCGACGAGTTTTTGCTTTAATTCGTATAACTAAAGACCCGTAAAGATTCTTTGATTAAGAAGAATTGATAACAATTCTCCTAGTTTTAATGAAATTTCTGCAAACTTGACCGTCTATTTCTTAGTTTGGAACTACAAAGCGAAACAGTGGTTGTGCTAAGATTACGTAATTATGTCCATAGTTGGCACTTAGTTCTACTTATTTGCCATGTTTTCCTCCTTTATGGGGCGATCAATGTCAACACCTGATACCTCCTAAAGCCGCTCTGTCGTGCGTAACAATAGGGTGTTATGTTTTATGTTTGCCATGGAGAATAATAGAAGTAACAATGATAATCATATCGTATTCTCAAATAATTATAGGTATTACTTTGAATTAACACGTGTCAAGTACACGTGCAATAGCTGCTAAGGAAAATAAATGTTTTGTTTATTATTTTCTCCATCTTACGACTATCATTAAAGGGGACATAATACTGCTCTGAAGTATGACTAATAATTGAATTCGCTTTATGGTTTTAAGAAAACAGAAATCTTCTTGATTATTTATTAGACATATGAGTAACATACTAACATACTTAAACTACTCCGTTTAGGAACGAAATTGTATCAATGTAATTTTTCAGTGGGAAATGTTTTTGCAGCAATTCTAATTATTATTATTGTCACAGTATAATATATAATTGTATATAGTATAATTGTTATAATAATTTCAGAGCGATTATGTCGAAAGTATGTTCTGTTAAATTGGAATCTGCCGAACAAGTGCATATCGAAGATGGGACCTGTCTATATAGTGTTTTTCGAAGGTGTGTGTAAGCAATGAGTAGTCGAACTATTGTTATTCGAAATTGGGACTGTGTCGAAATAATTAACTGTCGAAATTCAGGATGACACTGGGATTTATTCTTCGTTCACCCTGAAGTTTTGTCCCAAATTCCAAAAAAATCTTAGTTTGTCCCACATCACTAATGAAGTTGTGTTTCGTCCCAAATTACAAGTACTTTTTAAAGGTACAGTCAACAAAAAAAATAACAATAATTAATGCGATAGTTAATATTAAGTTTTATACTTATTTATACCTACTAATTCTACTGCCTCGTTGGTCTAGAGTTCGAAATCGCGACTGCTGAGCGTGAGGTCCTGGATTCGACTCCCGGTCGGCCAAATTTTTTTGAGTTTTTCCAGCAGGACTTCCTCAGTAGTCTGGATTTGTGTCCGGTTGATGGCAATTGGCTCGCCCCCTATCACATGAGACTTAAACATAACTGGCGAAATGTGGGTGTACTATTAGGAGCTCTGACTACCCTTCGGGTATTACAGGAGTGATGTTATGTTGTATTACTTATTCCATATGAATATTCGCTGGATATACTAAGCAACGTCTGCAAATCATCTCTGTGAACAGAACTAATTAACGTAATGTGTGCAAAGATGAGTTAACTAGTTGAGAACCAACAGGAACAAAATGTTCACCCATTATCTAAAGTGTGTAAAAAGACCCCTAACGAAGCCGAAAGGCACTTGTTCCCCAGCAATATTTTTTGCGTAAATTTACTTAGTATGATGTACAGAATGCTTGGTTGACTGCTTCGGGAAGAGTCTGTTTACACCCTGTATAATACATATAATATAATTATGTTCATAATAAAAAGGAAAGATTTTTTGTTTGTTTGTACCGAATAAGCTCTGAACCAATTTTAACAATTTTTCACCAATAGAGAGCTACATTATCAGGAAATAACATAGTCTATAAAATTAGGACATGAGTGTTTTAATACCTAATTATGTACAGTTGCATACAAGACTTTATCTACATCCATGTATGAATCCTCCAATAAAAGGTTCGAAACCATAAGGTGTTGTAGTGTTGTAAAAAGTCATGTAAATTCATGGAAAGTTTATGTGCTGAGTATTTAATACAAATACTAACTAACTAACTATGTTTAGGTAATAATAGAATTCTTTATTGTAAATGCTATTTACATTTTGGATCGTACAATTATAATGCAATACTAATGTCGAACAAAAATGGCGGGATAATTCGAATGAACCTATAAGTTTTTTGTTTAATTACGGCGCGTGGTAGTGAAACGCGCGTGCATGGTCTTTTTTTAAATGAGTTGCATAATTAAATTTAGTACAACATTATAACACCTGTTTGGATGATATTATGGTTATTATAAATACATGGTATATCATGGTATGGCATACATATTATGGTTGTTTTAATGTTGGCAATAAGCTGACTATTGAGGAGCTCGTGGCTAAATAATAACCGCCGCTCGGGTCGATCGTTCGGTTAAGTTGTGCTTGCCTAGGTTGGTCTGTGGATGGATGACCACCCATTACATACCGAGTTTCCTCCGTGCCTCGGAAAGCACGTTAAGCCGTTGGTCCCGGCTGTCATTTGTAGATCTTAGACAGTCGTTAGGTAGTCAGAGGCCCAAAAAGTCTGACAACCAGTCTTACCAAGGGGTATCGTATTACCCGGTACTAACTGGGTTGTGGAGGTCAAATAGGCAGTCGCTCCATGTAAAATACTGGTATTCAGTTGCATCCGGTTAAACTGGAAGCCGACCCCAACATAGTTGGGAAAAGGCTAGGCAGATGATGATGAATAAGCTAACTGTTTCAGATACTTTTATAGAGGATTTATAGCATGGGTGTAGATAAATTATGTTTATCTACACCCATGCTATAAATCCTCTCAATCTTCTGAAATTCAGTACAACATTATAACACCCGTTTGGGTGTTATAATGTTGTAATGAATTTCATTATGCAACTCGTTTTAAAAAAAGAACATTGTCTAGCACGTGCGATACACTACCACAGCGCCGTAATTAAAAAAAAAAAACTTATAGGTTAATTCGAATTCACGTCGTATCCCGCCATTTTTGTTCGACATTTGGATATTAGTATTGCATTATGTACTTTGTTGTTTACAAAAATGAGTGATACAAGCTTTGTGAATTTTGATAATTGAACAATCCAAAATGTAAATAATTATATTACTACCTATACACGGTTTGTTTGTATTAAATACAAGCAATTAAACTTTTCATGAATTTACACAGACTTCTTAGAACACTGCAACACCCTATGGTTTCAGAACCTTTTATGGAGGATTCATATCATGGATGTAGATAAAGTCTTGTATGCAACTGTACATAATTAGGTATTAAAACACTCATGTGATACTATTATCACACTCGGCTTCGCCTCGTGTGATAAACCCACATTCGTGTTTTAATGCCCCTCATTATACAACAGTTGCATAAATAACTATTATATAATGCAAATTAGCCGAGATATCACAATTTTTGCAGACAAAGTCGCGGGCGACTGTGCTAGTAACGTATTTCTTTATTTCCCTGTTGGGTCTGCGACCGTAAACTTCTGAACTCTGTCGAATGGAAAAACTTTATTTATATTTGAGTTGGGGAAGCTGGTTTGTGAATACTAAATCAGATTGGTACAGGATGCGGAGCAGAGCGTTATATTTCATCCTATGATATGCGATTCTTGGAAATACCTGCGTGGGAATAAAACAACTAACCAAATACATAATCCCCAAGATTATGTATTTGGTTACATGTTTTGGGTAAGGAAAATCGTGAATGAAATAATCAATAATCACGGAAGATATCCCGTAAGTGACATTTTAAATACAGTTATGAACCGTGAAACCTTAAAACAGTGATCGTGAATAAAAAGTTGATTTTTTTGGGTTCCGTAACCAACAGGACCCTATTACTAAGCCTCCGCTGTCCGTCAGTCCGTCTGTCTGTCAGCGGTCTCATGATTCGTAATCGGTAGAAAGTTGAAATTTTCACAGAATGAAAACAATAAGCATTTTATAGGCCCCTACAGGACTATACACAAAAAAAAACCCAAGGAACCCATTATGCGCGAGCCCGACTCGCACTAGTCCGGTTTTTTAAGATTTTTGGGTATACGACAGAGACAGTTCGCAGACTTGAATAAAAATTGGCCCATCGTAAGAGCTATGTAAAAACTTTGTAACTTTAAAAAGTCAAAGATCAAATTGTATAACGTTTTTTCCCACAGATTAAAAACTTTACAGCTATTAAATTAAACTGCGTTTTTTACACGCGTCTCTTAAATATATTGCAGTACGTATTTTATTGAGACCATCCATCCCAAACAAAAGCTATTCTGTCCAAAAACATCGCAGTAAAGCTGCGAGCTAAATTCAATTTATTAAAAGTGGAAAGTTTCACCGGGGTTTTCATTGTGTAGATAAAAATAAACAAAAATAAGCGGAGAAATATACATGAAGATCATTAAGCCATGTAGAGCAACCATTGTGTATAAAATTCCGGAGTTCGTGTATTCGTAATTCGTATCCTAAACGGCTTGACCGATTTTGATGCTTTTTTTTAAAAGGTACTTATTGTGTCACATCTATGCATCTAGTTTTAGTTGGATCCGTCCGGTGGCACTGTTGTCAAATTCTGTCGGGTGAGCTAATATAAACATTTACAAAACAAAGTCGAAATAGTTTCTTTCTGTGTATCTGCCTTGATCTCCTGTACTACCCAGTGGATCAGGGCCGTCTTTACCTAGTGTTCAGGGTGTGCGTTGCACACGGACGCTGCGGTCCTAGGGGGCGCCGAGCGCCGCTCGCTACGGAGCCTTCCAAAAATGTTTTACCCGTGTACAGTGGGCTTCGCTCGCAGTGAGCTAACCTTCCCAAATTTATCAAATGTTTACAATTGATATTGAACTTTGTATGTTTATATGAGGTCGTAATTAGAATGACGAAATTTCAAAATTTGGACATTGATAATGTAACCTCTAATGTTAACATGGGTAGGTTTTGGCTTGTTAGGGTAAACACCGGAACAACCTGTATAATTCTAAATACAGTCAACAGCACATCATGCTATCCAAAGCCGACAAATTTCTTCTTCATCTCCACACAAAGTTTATTATTTTGACCGCGCGCTTACTCGGGGGCGCTAGGGTAATGTTTGCACACGGGCGCTACATGGGCTAGAGACGCCTCTGCAGTGGATTTCGATACGGCTGCTAAAATTGAGAGTACTTATTCTGGAAGGTTTATATTTAATACATGAATATAAAACTTACCAAGGACAAGATAATTAAGAAATCTTAATGTTTTTCTCAAGGCGTAAAACCGCTGCGAAGCAGAGGTTTTCGCAAGTACTCGTATAAGCCATATACCTAAAGCAATATATAAAAGTAAACAATAAATGGGTCAAGTTGACACGAATATCTCACGACGCGATAGAATATCCGGCTGAAAGGGATTTTGTTTATTCTTTTGCGAAAGAATTACGGGCGGGGAAACAAATTGGGAAATATTCCGTTTAGCCGCCCACTGTCTCCAATTTGTTATAGCGTCTCTCTCCATTAGTTACACGCTCCTCGTTTGATTCCTACAATGAAGAGGAACGGTTTTATGCAATATGAAGTTAGTCTCAATAAAACGTAATACGAAAACTTCTGACATTGTTCTTTGAACCAAAGATTTTTATCGTTAGATGTTCTCACCGCAGGTCGATCGATGGGTATGATTTTCAGCATGAGTGAGCGTGATATCATCATCTACCTAGCCTTATGAATGAGCGAGACACGTCATCAGCCTAGCCTTGTCCCGATGATGTTGGGGTCGACTTCCAGTCTAACTGAATGCAGCTGAATATCAGTATTTGTGTAGTTTTGTAATATTGAGGTGCTGATGAGGTGCTGGTACGTTGGTGCCGAGGAAGATTAAAAATAACACGGCGGACAAGTAAATTTTAAGTCTGTATTGGACCAGTGTTAGAGATAGAAGGGAAGAGTGTTGCCACAGTTTACATAATTATTTAAATTTTAATGTTGTTGTTGCAATCTGATTAATTAAAATCTCCAACAGTATTTTAAATGAAGCGACCTATCTGACCTCCACATCCACAACTTAGTTAGTAATGTGTAACCCAGTGTTAGTTAGTGCTGTATTCCCGTTTGTAAGACTAGTTGTCATACTTTCGGGCCACTGACCTATAACGACTGCCAAAGATCTTCTAAGAGACTTTTCGAGGCGAGGTAACTCGGTATGTAATGACTGGCTGACTTTTTAATTAGCTTTGAGCTCTTCCGAGATAATTTATATTATTAAAATGAGTCAATGAAACATAAACCTTACACCTCTATCTAATAATTTATTACCTATAGAAAAGGTAAATCTATCGATTTCAATCTTCGATTTGGACCAGTAATTTTTATGACGATGTTTTTTACAGCCAGTTGGCGAGTTTTCCTTTGTTCAACACAAAACAATTACAGGGTAGGTACATCGTTTATCATTATCGGTAAAAGCCAGGGATGACTAACGGGCATACCTGACGATAAGTGATTACGGTACCGCGGTGGAAAAGATAATGTTTTTCTACCTTAACTTCTAAACTCTTTGTCATTTTTATTTTTTAAGTCGTGAAACACAAATTGCTTAATTGGATTCAGTATGCGGTTAAATGCCATTTTCTTTTGCCTTTCAAAAAGTTGAATTAAACCATTTTAAGATTGTTGTTTATACAGAAAATTTGTTCGTTTTAATTTTCATAATATTATTAAGTTTAAAATAACAACGGCGTCGTCTGCCGAAGTTGGAATCCCTTTATTATTTCTTGAATGAGTTTTATGAAACTTAAATAGAAGTCTTTATTTAGGATTCTGTAGTTACAGACTCTTTGCAACCTCTTTTAACCCCATGTTTAATATGTAACAAAAACACGAATTAACATAATATCTGACTAAAACTCGATCCGTGTGAAAACCAAGAGTGTTATTTTTTACTACTAACTATGACGTCCTAGGCACTATTAACCATTTATTAACACACACATACACACACACGCACATTCATTTTTCATTTATTTACTATACTAAAAAGGTACTCTAAAAAAAGATTATGTTTTTGTTCTTTAAATGTCTTGAATTAAGTTCTTCAGTTGTAACGTAAATTAGCTTGCTGCAACAGTATTCACGTTAAGCATAAAATGCTTAAGCCGTGCACGCTAAGTAAAGGTGCTTTTGCGTTATCTAGCTATATCAATATCTATGATATGACCCCATTCCCAATGTCTAGTCAAACCGAGTGAACTGGAGAGCGGACAGTGAGGTTTGACAAATAACATACCTACCTACTGCAATAATCTGTTAAAGTCCGCAGCCAGTCGGTTTAATCACACTTTAAAATCTTAACCACTGCTTTTGGTTAGAAAAAAAAAATGTCCAGATAGTTTGTTTTTATAATGTCGTTAGTCTGTAAGCTTTCATAAAATGTAAAAATAAAATAAATAAATAAATCACGACACGAGTTTTCATTCATGAAAGATAATAATAAATAATAATAATAACGTATATTTTTAAGTGTTTTTCTTTTTTTTATATTGTTTTATTTTAGGAAATACTTAAAAATGTAATGAGATAAGAATTTAAATGAATAAACGACATAATAATAAATTCTCCTCACCTGATAGTCTCCCCTGGTAGCACAGCTGAGCAGGGCCCCGGTGTCGTTGGTGAAGTCCACGTGATGAGGCGGCTCCAGGATGCTGGGGGCCCGCCGCGGCTCAGGGGACGCTCGCACTGCTGTAACAAGAGAGAAGGAATGTTAGAACTGGGGACTGTAGAAAGTTTAAGTAACGAAATACCACTCAGATACAAGGTGTAAACGGTCACTTTACGAAGCCGTCAACCAAGCATTCTGTACATCAAAATTAAGTAAACCTACGCGAAAATTGTTGCTGGGAAACGGCTTTTTTTCTTTGGTTGAAAAATCACGTTTTACGGTAAGACTTAATGTAACACACTCAACACATTGTGCTTATGGACGCATTTGCAATGCTATTACAATTTGAACCAAAAATGTGTAAAGACGAGCGCTAATCCCGCCGACAAACTATTACGCAGTTTGGTGGGTGCATAAAATGTAGAAAATGTTTGGTCCTAATTAAATGATTTTTATTTATTTTATTTTATTTAATAGTAAACGGGTTATGGAAGTATTTTAAGTCGGCAATGTTTGACCTAAAAAACTAGTTTTTAAAAAAACTTGTGAAAAAGTTGGAACTTTGACTTCCAATATCTCCGTAACTAGTAGGTTGTTCCAGACCATACCTGGGGTCTGGTATGGTCCAGAACAAAGAAATGATCGTTATGACAGGGAAATGAAGTGCCTTTCGGCTTCGTTAAGTATCTATTTATTACATCATTTATGATAAGATAGAGTCACAGTCAACAAAAATAATATTGTTGACTTGCTCGTGTGTGGGTAAGTGTTAATAAGAAAACGTACACTTTTATTGCCGTCACGATTATTTATTTTTCCTTTTTTTCCTGTCATTTTATTTTAATTTAGTTCTTATATATTAAAAAAAATGGGGAAGGAAACTGTGCAGGAACTAATAGCGCTAGCATTATATCTGGTTCCCAACATCGTCATTGATTGAAAATTTGGTAATGTCATTTTATATTTCAAAATAGCTTAACCTCATTGGTCAGATTGAGACTAACTATGGTGGCGCCATGTGAGATTTACTTTGCCTTCACCACCCCATTGAATCAAAATTTTTCTTGCTGGTTACATTTTGGATAAACTACGTCTTTTCTTGAAAATAATAGTAGGTAAAAGTAGTTATTTCAGAAAAGAAATATAGTCAAAGACAAGATCTAGTGTAGTTGATAAAGTAAATAAATAATAGCCCTAAAAGGCTAGGTGTCCTTCAACTCAAACGTTAAGATAAATAGTCCCGAGACATTGAAACTTTACATAAAAGAAAAATACCAACAGTAAACTTCGAATTACCGCAAAACCTTCACAATGCGAACCGAATCCTCTACCATACCCACCCATTTGTTTCTTTGAACAAACTACCCAAGTTAAACTAACCTAAGCTGACTTAAGTACATTTGTAAAATGATAAAATCGCCTTAAACGACTCCCGCATTTGATAGCGTGAGTCGGCTTGCACTTAACTTATCGATTTTATCTATGCAAACTTAAACTAGTTCCTTGGCTGGGCACAATGGGGGCTTAAGGCGGTTTTGCACGCTGTCACGTAGTATGCGGGAACGTCGTGTCGGCCTTAATAGAATAAGGTCCCAAAGTTCCCATTAAAGCGGTGGTGCTCCACTCATTTGGGGATGTGAGAATTGTAATAGATCCCTCGGGCGGTATCTCGGTGAATGTGACGTGACGGGAGAGTCCTAACAACTTTTTTGTTGTGTGGATTCTGAGGACACGTCCAGTCCAAACATCGTTCGGACGTTTCATTAGGTGCACGGAATCCTGAATGCCAGACAAAAGTTTGGACATTTCATTAAATTATAACGTCCCGAAATATCAAACAGTCAAACTGTTTCAGGTTTGAGTGAGTTTCTGTTCAGGCGGTTTACATAGTAAAACGAGAGTTGTTTCCAACTGAATTCAGTGCAAATTTAACACAGCGAACATTCAGTATCCAGTAATTTGACAGCAATGTGAAATTATTAACAGACACTAAAGTCTAGCGTCGGATTAATTGGATATTGCAAACATACCGATTGCAGGCTGGTAAGAGCAATTCAATTTGTTCGTTTGTAATTTAGTCTAACATACACTTGTAATTGAAATTGGAAAGCAACAGTGTTAGGCTTTGGTTAAATACTTTTGCCAACATTTAGCGTTTCCTTTCTAAAATATAATGTAAAAAAAAAACAAAACAAAGTTTTAATTAAGTGCTTATTTGCAGGTTTACAGCACTGAGTCATAAACCCCAAAAAACTTTTTTGCAAAAAATAAAACCGACTTCGAAAAACACAACAAAGTGAAAAATAACTTTAGCTTCAGAAGTCGGTGGTGCTTGAAAAATCGATGACATCCAGAATTTTTAAATTATCTTTCTGACGTTACTAGGCCTTTGTTTTCTTGAAAACCGAGATATTCGATTTTACTAATGTACTAATGGTCACATAATGAAATGAGAACTAAAAACACAGAGCATCTATATATAATAACTTTGATATTTTTTTATCCAATCATTCCACTTCCATTTGCCCTTATATACTTAAACTGAAAAGTATTACCGGCCAGTCCGACTCATTTGCCGTCAGCACACATTGAAATAAAACCTCTTTGCCGATGAACCTCGATACAGCAGACGGGTACACAATGGTACCTGTATACCCATAGCCCTGTATACAATGGCCCACTCAGAAGCGGTCACAAGCCGCAGCGTTCGATTTCCGTTTAATTTCGCGACAACCGCGAATGCCTGCCTGTCTGTCTGTCTGTCTTCATATACAGCTAGGGGCGTTCTATTGGCGTCGCAGTTGACTAATCGTGTTATAATGAGTGAGTTGAAGCGAATAGAAACGTCAGAGGTCGATTAGGCGTGAATGTGCGCGGGAATTGATTTGTTTATTTATGGTAAGTAGTGGAGGGATGTATATTGGCTTATTAATGTTCTGTTTGGGACGGAATGAGGGATTTTCTTTTTAGCTCTTCTCTAGACGCTGGATAGATGGCGCTAGGAGTTAGTATGATAATGCTAGGAACGGAACCTAAAAAAACTGATTTTAACAAAGCGCGAGAAAACTAGGTTATATTCGGAAGGTTAAGCAAATGAAAGTGTCAGTCAACGAGAGTATGTGACGTGACACAATGTTTTTTTTCCAAGCGTTTTGGCTTTGGCACCAACTATACCTAAATAAGTAGCTTCAGAAGTCGGTGACCTTTGTGATTGATTTAGTTTTTTTGTCACCGACTTCTGAAGCTTAAGTTATTTTTCAGTTTTTTTTTTTTTTTTTTTGTAGTCGGTTTTATTTTTTGCAAAAAGGTTATTTTTTAATTACGTTACACCGAACATCAAGATGGCCGAGAGAGAAGAACAGTGTTACCAACATAAAGCACTTACATTAGCAGTATAGCCAACAAAAACATATAAATGGTCGCGTTCTCATTTACGAACACTTTTATTTATTTGGGAGAGTAATTAAATTTCTAAGAAAAGAAAATGAGACCTCTGGCCAGTAGTGGGACCATTCAGGTTGAAGAAAAGCTTATACATATAAATGTATAAGCCTATTCTTCAACCTTCAATCTTGTTTTTTTGTTTATAAAAACAAGATTTAAAAAATAGATCTACATGCACACAAAAATAACCTCACACCTTTTCTCATGGGAGTAGTAGGCATAACTACAGGACGCAACCTAGTACGATTTTGACATGCCTTGCCTAGTCTTTTTGTTTTCAATCGTGTCATCCACTTTCTGACACGATTGATTTATTTGAATTTAAAAGTATGAATTTTGTGAAAATCTATTGACCACCACCATATCGTAATGAACCTATTTATGAAAAAACATTCCACGTTTGAAAATACCAGTCGGTAATGTAACGAACATTTAATTAAATTAAACGTAAATAGCCCAACACAATAAACAAGCCTGCAATAAACAGACTGTCAGCAAACAAACTGGTGTTTAAACAGGCTTTACGTATATAGACGGAAGCTGCACAGACAGCCCGTATCTGCATCCGAAGCTATTTCAACCCTCCCAGCATACTCTTGCATCCGACTGCACCGACACTTTACAATAAGGAAGTTGCTTCAATCACCTGTAACGTTATAGGGTTGATAAAGGAGCAGTGACTTGGCATAGAATTTCTATTCAAAGCTGAAGTATTGACGGCATTTTGGTATAGGTGCTTTTCTGTATTTTGGAAGGCGAGTTAGGTATTATATCTATTGCATCCAGAAAAGACAGAAAGAAGAAAAGATGAAGTATTCATACTGAATGCACTATTTTTATACCTCGAAATCGTTGAAATTAATAAGATATTGGTGTTGTTTGGTAAAGTGTAATTAATGTCTGAAATCACTCGATTGTAAGGTCATTTGGTAAGGACTGAACTCCGTCAAAGCGGAAAAAAGTGGAGCGGAGAGGGGGAGTGTCATCCTGAACTATCATCAGTTAATTATTTTGACACGGTCTCAATTTCCAATAACACTAGCACAGTAGTATTATGATACAGTATTCCGACTTCATAGAAACGGACGAAACGCGAGCTATACCTACGCGCCTCGATCTAAGGGTGCACTTGGGGCGCAGACAGTCACGGCTGTACCGCAGTGTCGAACGGACGGTGTGTTGTTTTTTTAACAATAACCGCGCGATTTTTTCTCTAAAAATCAGTTAATATGACGAGTAGGAAATATTGTGCTGTTTTTGGTTGTATGAATTCGTCAATAACGCATCCAGACATAAGTTTTTTTTAAATTACCTGGAAACTCTGAAAGGTAAGACTATAAAATAATTTTACTTACTAGTAGCCTTTGCGCAGTGCTGCGCGCGAGCTGTCAAAACTCCCAACCGCGCTGTGTCAACAATTATAGCCAATTTTTGACACATTTTCCGCCCGTTTCGATAAAAACACCTGTAGTTCAAAAACTACAAGTCCTAGAGCAATTTCAATACTACTGTTGTCACGCTGATTAGATAAGGAATCTATTTATCTAGAAATCAAAATGAAATACTTTAATTATATACTCCAAGTCATAATGTATAGCTAAAAAATAGTTACGAAAACTGATATTTCACTAGAAATATCAGATTTTTCTTAGTTTTTATCCATTTTAACAATAAAGAAATAAACTAGACTATATTTCCTTTCCAACAAGACCACAATCTCATTAATAGCTCAATAGCATCATATCTAAATGTACCTATGAAACTAGATACTCACTGTTTGTTTACATCTGGGAACTAATTTTTGCCAGCCGGTGTTGGATGAAAAACACACAAACCCACATGTTTTTTGGTGTAGATAGTTGAACAATCTAATCACCTCACTAATTAAGCACTGTTTTTCCCATTTCACACACGTTTTAGTCACTAAATCACGTATTTCTTCACACTACACAACCACTGTAGGTACATATAATTACTGCATTTTCACAGGCGAAATACTGCAATTTCGCGATTTGGAACCTAATTTGTGTTATCATAATACGATAGTACAACTTCTCACGAACATTTTAATATATAACACTGTATTCCAATAACAAATACGTAACTCGTAATAACTTGAAATGTGACACTAACGCAAATACGATGACGCAAGAAATGGCGCGCTCTGTTGACGTAATTGTGTTTTTATTATTTGACAACTTGTCAATGGAGTAGAGCTGTGATTTTTGGTACGTCGTTCAACAATGTTACATAGATTATAAATAAAGCATTGAATACATGGACCGAACACGATTAGTCGATATTTTAAATAAAGTTTTGGGACAAATTATGCCAACAGCGCGCGGTGGTCATTACAGCCGAGCGCGTACATATGAGTAAAGTTACTGGCTGTGATCTAATTCAGCCGCGGTTTACTGGGTAGGTAGGTACATAATGTGTGTCTTTTTAATGGATAAGTATTTCCTTTTATCTCACGAAAAAAAGGGTGTTTGGATTAATAAATAAAGCGAATAGAGTAACGGAAAGTTATTGAGACGAGTGAAATAGGTAGTTATACTAGTTATATGCGGTTCTGAATGAATCATGATACGGTAGGTACCTACCTACTTACGCTTGTGTTAAAACTTCGGTGCCTATACTTTAAAATTTAACAATAAAGCATTTCGTATGACTCAGTCGAGGCGCAAATATTTTTCGGTCGCAAATTTATAAGCCCGATTTGTTTTTCGAACAAAAACATGTTTTTTTAATTAAATCTACCAATAAAAAAACAACACGCATTTTTATTGAACACTTCCTATTCAATATACAAAGTATTTAATTTATTTATATAAAAAGGATATTTACAATCACAAAACTAAATAGAAACAGAAAGTAGGCAAATGTAATTAAAATGCTGGAGACGGGCAGCCCTAACGCATGTTTACGTACCGCGCGGCTGTAGGCATTTATTTCTATCATGCGGCCGAGTTACACTACTGTATCATAATATTACCGTGACACTAGTTCGACTACTCATTACTTAGACAGAACATATATTCGATTACCTACCATTAGTTCGACAGAACATACTTCGACAGCACACACCTTCGAAACGCACTACTTCGAGAGAACCCTTCTTCGATACGCACTGAGATGTGCAAGATTTGTTCCATCACAAGAGGGACAAGAGACGCGAAGTTGTTTTTAACCAATTTGATTGGTTGGTTTCCACACATCCTCTTTTCACTCACATTCCTCTCCGATCCGCTCACGATTCATTTCCATGGCAACGACGTTGTCATTGTGATTAACAGAGAAAAGTATTTTATAACAACCAGTCTCTACAAAAAGTAGGTATTAATTTAGTTTTCTCATGGAACACTCGTAATGGGTAGATAGGTAGTTAGTCTTTCGCTAGCCACAATTTGTAAGCGCAATCAGTTTTGCAGTCTACTATTTTTTGCAACGTTAATTAATTGAAAGTGTTCCGTATTTAATTGCGGCATTTATAAAACGGAGATCAGAGGGAAGGGAGCGGAACGCATGTTGCAATGTTTTCTTTTACATTTGTTTTGCTTGCCCGTAATGTAAGGTATACAAATAGGTACCTACTGTAACGTGTTTGCTTAGGCAACTGCAATTTAGAAATTAATGTGTGTGTACTTTTTAATGAAAGCTTGTGCATACCCTTTTGTGTTTGTTTACGATTGTAGATGGCATTATAGTTAAGATACAAATATTTTTTATAGCATTTATAGCAGATTTAATTCAGAGATTATCCAAATCTTAAGTGGTTAATGCCTGCCAAAAGTCAGCCTGTGGGTATGACCAACTTATCTAAACTTAAAAATAAACAGTAATGTTTACAAAACATAAATCAATTAAAATCACTGGAAATTACACACAGCGCCATCTGGTGCCACACTAAGCAACGAAGCTCGAGTCGTGGACACCAGATAGTTGATATACAACATAGATACTTTTTGTTTGTAAATACATACTTACTAAACATATAAACATCCATGACTAGAAAACAAATGTCCATGCTCATCACACAAACATTTGCTCCTACCGCGAACCTGGGATCCTAAGAACGTAAGGCAGCCTCACTACTTCTCACATGAACAGACCCCAACCAAATTCAGCCAAAAACACCATCCAATTTCTTCGATAATTTCGTTCGACAACCACGTATAAATCAACAATCGGATTTGTAAGAGTTCCTCGCTCACCTTGGACAAAGGAACCGAATAATGTAAGCACACTATAAAATGTCATCATAAAACAGATAAAGTATAATTTATTAGGGTTTGAATGAAGATTAAAATCATTGAACTGCTGTCCATAGTGCTTTATCTTGAGATATTGAATCTTGCCGAAGTACCTAGGTAGGTAAGTAGGAACAGCTATTAAGATATTACAATTTTTCTTGTATTGAGTGAAAAGTTTAAAGTCCAACACTCAAATACAAGAAAAAAAATATTTTTATTTTCAGCGCTCCCTAGAAAAACAATCAAACTTTCTCGGGTCTATTTTAAAAAAAAATTGTGGCCATATGTAAACCATAATCACACTCCTAAACTGAGATTTTTGATTATGGTTTAGATATGGCCCCAAAATTTAAAAAAAATATGCCCGAGAAAGTTTGATTATTTCCCTAAGCGAGTAATCGGTTTATTTCTAGAATAAGGACGGTGAAGTATACCTAAGTACATACAAAGACTTAAATATATATTTATATTTTTTTTTTGTTACGGTCATGTTAACATAATTATATCAATGAATTTGTATGTACCTCGAAGAATGAATTTAAATTTTATTTGTGATTTTCTTTTTAAAATTAATTGTTATTGAACATTGTGGTTATTTATTATTTTTTAGGACATGTTTTCTTGGATTCTAGGTATTAATTATAATTTTAATTTTTGACAATTGATTAAGTTTTTGGTGACATTTTTGAATATTTTTATGGTTTTTACTTTTTTATATTGAATTTTTTTATAATTGTGATTTTTATTCATTTAATTTGGTTTAATGATGGTATATTTGTCTATTTATTATTAGTTGAGTTGTGTTTTTTTTCTGTTTGTTTAACCTATTTATGTAACGCATTCAGACACAATTATTATTGTTATTGAATAAATGAAATGAAATGAAATGACTTAAACATAACTGGCGAAATGAGGTAATACTATTAGGATGACTTCTGCCTAACTCTTCGGGGATTACAGGCGTGATGTTATAATAATAAAAGTTCTGTAAGGGCAATTTAAATTCTACTAAAGTTACTCGGAATCATTATTATTCGTAGGTAATAGTTTAATTGCCCGACAGGTAGATATTATAAATTTACTCAGAAACCGTTTAAATGGCTCCGGCAAAATTCTCAGTGAAACTTCCGTCCATTATCTTTAAGTCCTAATAACTCTTGAAGGTTCAAGTTACTTACCTATTAAAATTAAATTTTGGAACTTGTAATAATTTCTTGTACTAGGTATCTTGTGATATTAAATTGAATACATTTTTCGAATGTAACTGCCCTACGATGCATTATTTGGTTTTAACTTCAAACTGTAACTGTAGTTAAAACCAACATGTCCCAAAAATATCTTTTATTCAAAATGCCTGATGAAACCGCTATTAATCACCCAGAAATAAGCATAAAATGTGACGATAATATACAATTATCCATTAACAAAAAACAATAAACAATTATGATATACTTAATTGCATGCGTTGAGCCAATTCCAACATAAATCATTCACATTATCGTGGAAAGCAAAATATGAATATAGTAATAAAACAAAAAACACAAAAACGTGGTTTTAAAATAACTATAGTTGCTGCCAGTAGCGGTCATTGACCCACCTACATTTATTAAAGTTCTTAACTTTGAAATCCAAAAATAAGCCTGTTCAAGTCTTGAATCGTCATCTATCGTGATCTTCAACATTTTTTTCTAATGAGAAACGATATTATGGTTCATTTGTTTTGGTTCGTACGAAGAGTTATTAGGGAAATCGCAATGACCGCTATTGCGATCTTAACAAGCAGCAACTATACTCCAATAATTAGAGGTTATTGAAAATATGTTCATTTGCTATTAAAACACCGCTTTATAAAGCGACCATCGTTCAGCGATGAAGCGCTTTAATGGTGCAGTTACAGCTGAATAACTTTCATTCACTGCAGGCACAACGACTAGTGGTAGGTAGATGGGGGAGATCGTCACTTTTCTTAAAAAGTCGTAAAATACTAAAGTGTAGAGGCTGCCGTTCGTCTTGCGATTATGACTTTCGTCTCGTTTTGACGTGAATGGCAGGAAAAAGACTGTAGTATAAAACTATGTGACTAGCTAAGTACAGACAGTATAGGAATGGCATGTGTTCGGGATTTGAAAGCAAAGCTCTGGTAGAAAAAACTGTCAGTCGAAGAATCCAATTCGAATTCGTTCGCCACTTTTGGGATGTTTATTTACTACGAAATTTTCATTTAATAAGCCGTTTCACGTTTTGAATTTTCACTAAAGCTGAGCGACAAGTGAAGAATATACGTAATTCAGTATCTGTTGTCATTTTCAGGTTGCTGAAAACGCACAAGTTTAATGTACGTATTGCTTAATTACAGTCAAAGTTAGTCGTAATTTCTAGAAGCATTTAGTATGAATGTGTGTAGGATTACTTTAGCTAGTTAATAGCTTCGTATATCTTAGCTTACATGAGCACTTTGAATGCAGATAAACTGTAGTTACTAGTTACTTAGTGCAGCGCTGCATAAAGCGGAATGTAGCGATATATCCAAATGTAGCGCTTTAGGGGTTCTACAGATAATTTATCTGTTTAGTTACTATGTTGATCATCTTTATTCAACGTCTCTTCAAAGCTTTGGTTTTTGGTTAATTATCTGTTAGATTTTTAAGTCTGTTGTTATAAACTTCGAATAATATTTAATTTAGAAGTCTCTTTTATTTTAACGCACAAAAAAAAATACAAAATACAAAAATATTTATTCAAGAAATTTGTTACAAAAATGGGTGGTTGTGTTTGGGGACTCCTTTTAAGCAATTTATGCCTGTGTTAGGAGACCCCGCTCTTCCATAGCAAAATAAATTACAACAGTAACAAATATGTGGGTAATTAAACTTATACTTAACTACTTATTTCTATTATTATTATTTATTTAAAAAGAGTAAAAATAAAAGCATAGCAAAAATCAAGGAAAATAGTGTAAAAGTGTGAGTGTGTGATGAGTGTGAGTGTGTGTGTAAGAGTGTGATTGTGCGTGTGTGTGTGTGTGTATGTTTCTATTTGATTTTAAGTGCCAGTTTTGTTTAATGAGATTGTATGTATGTGATGTGCGGGTGACAATTGAGTATCATATTGTTATTATGTATCTTGCTATTTAATGTGCTGTAGAAGTGCCTCAGTCTCTTCATACGTTAGTTTTTTGATCCAATTTGTTACGGCTTTCTTACAATCATAAGTGCTTTTGGTGTATATAAATATTTTTTTGTTTACCTTATTATATAGTTCGGCTGAGCGTTTATTGAATTGTCTACAGGCAAATACGGTTTTAGTCTGGGAAACTGGTGCTACTAAGTCTTTCCTTCTTTTGTTTAATTTTTCTGGATCCAATGGTAGGGTTTTATGTTTTTTCAAGACGGTTTGGATTATGTACAACTTTCTTATCGATATTATATTGCTGATAGCATAAAGGCTATTTGTAGGGTATAACATGTTTTTAAAGTACATAATCTTAATAAGAGCACGCTGGGCTCGCTCTAAGTATATAAGTTTGGTTTTAGTTGCACCTCCCCAAACCGTGATACAATACAGTAAAACCGATTGCACCAGAGCCAAGTATACCTCATTCAGGACGTTTCTAGTAGGTTTAGGTTTACTGATTACATCTTTTGGAGCAATGTGACGCAGTGATTTAAATATCCAGCTCAATCTCCTAACTCTATTTGTAACCTGTTCTAGATGCTGGTACCATGATAGACGTTGGTCAATTACTACTCCTAGGTACTTAGTCTGCGAAATTTTGGAAATACATAGACAGGCACAACATTTATCTAATGGATCTCCGCAAACATGAATTTTTATGTTAAAATCGTCAGTTGGTTGCGTCCTGTTTCTCACGCTAAAGCATACGTAATTCGTCTTGGATGTGTTTAGCGTGAGCAGGTTATTATTGAGCCAGCTGGCAACTTGGGCCATGCCCATCTCTGTCTTTAGTTTAACATCGTGCCATGAGTTCCCAGTAAAAACGACAGAGGTGTCATCGGCGTACGAGAAGACTTTTGCATTTTCAATGTTCATATTGCATAGGTCATTAATGTACAAAAGAAAGAGGGTAGGACCCAGTATGCTTCCCTGTGGGACACCGCACAGACTTTTATTGTTCTGAAAAAGAAACTATGTTTTAGCTGTTTACTTGAAAATTCGAGGATGTTTTTGGAGCTTAATTTAGACCTTTAAGCCAAAACACGTTTCAGATAAAAATATTTTTCTAAGCAGTTGATATACTTCAAGTACTTAAGTTTTAATGGAGCCTTTTAGGGGAATGTGACAGGGTAGAACGCGAAATTCATATTTTTTTTACGTTTTTTTGCAATTTCAACAAAATAATTATGATTTGCGACCGTATCACGTATGTATTTACAACATTATAATCGTTAATAAATAATCGTTGGCCCCGACTTACGAACAGATGGTAATGTGTATGTGTGTGATGGTAATGATGGTATATGTATGTTATTTAAATACAGAAACCGGGTTCCAAAAAAAAAAAGTACTAAAAACACTACTCCATTTGGGTACCGAACCCGTACCTATACGAGTAACAGTCTGCAATTGTGATCGCTGTTCCTATGAGGCACCAGTGGGAGCAGCGGTGGCCCAGTGGGGGCGGCCCCGACTTACGAACAGTAAGTCGTGGGTTCGGACCCAGGCAGGCGCATTACTTTGTGTAATTTATTTAATCACCACTGCTCTCAAAACGGTGAAGGTTTTCACCGGATGATGGTGAAACCCCCCCCCCCTGGTGATGGTTTTTTCGGATGTTTTCATCGTGAGGAAACCGGCATGTCCTAGAACCAAAAATTTGAAGACACGTGACATCTACCAATCCGCACTGGGCCCGCGTGGTGGATTATAGCCCATTCCCTCTCATAGAGAGGAGAGGGATTGGGGATTTGGGGGGGGGGGGGGGGGGGGGGCTAATGATGATGAATCGTTAATACAACCCTCCAAGTTCATTTAATCCCATTTAATGACTTTTTCATGAATTAGTCACAGTAAGAAAATTTGAATTTCGCGGGCTACCCAGCGTTTCCACTCAAAACACCGTTCTGAAAAGAGAAATATCAATGCATCTAAAACGCCCCATGCTATTCAAAATACGAAATAGTGCATTGTAAATACAGCGCTTTAAAAAGCTGTAGGAGTGCTGCATACTTCATCCCTTCAGCGGCAACTGGCAGGGCTGATTGCCTCCATTCAACATTTCAGCTCGTTGTGATTCTCAACATAAGCTCGCATAATCCTCGTATTTGACAGTAACGAAACATTTTTGGTTTTTCACGTTGTTTATATTTTTTTCATGTTATATTTCCAGACAGGTAGACGTGTAAACTCACGTCCTTACCCCGTGGGATTAGGCAAAAACTACAGAACGCCTGTAAACATTATTTTCTTTAAGTTTTGTTGCAATTACTGTTAAGCTGTGTCATCCCGTAGACGTGTGGTATCCGGCAGAGTAGAATAGAACCAACCCATTACACTCACGGGTGTCGTATAAGGCGACTAATGTCTGAGGCAGAACACCTTGCGCCTCCGTAGACCTGAGAATGGGCAGCAGCGTTTTCTGTTAGTCTTTCATCACTGCGATCTCCAATCCGCCTGCCAAGCGTGGAGATTACGGCAAATTCCTCTCACCATGCGAGAGGCTTATGTGCAGCAGTGGACAACGTCCACTGCTGCACATAAGCCTCTCGCATGGTGATGGTGGATGACACAACAACAACAGCCCATAACGATGGGCTGTTGTTGTTGTGTCATCCCACTGTTGGGCAAAGGCCTCTCCCCATGACTTCCAAATCCTTCCATCCAGGGCCAATGTGGACCACTGGTCGTTAGATCTGTCCAGCTCGTCCCGCTGTCTCCTGAAATGTCTACCGCGTCGCCTTCAGCCCGCTTCCGTAGACACGAAAGAGACTCGACAAATCTTTTGTTAATCTGTCATTTGGTCGATTCAATGAGAGATGAACAAAAGATTTGTCGTTTCTCTTTCGTGTCTACGGCGTTCATGCTAAGCGGGCTGGTTGTGTCAGGGCTCCACATCGTGGTTATTTTGGCCATGGCAGTATTGAATATTCAAGGTGTCGCTTTTCATCCTGGTCAAATTCAAGGAGGTATCTATGCTAATAATCGACCCGAATCGATAATAAAATGGGTAGGTTTATTTTTTTCTTATTTACTGAAATCGGTAAGTGTAAACCACCCGTATTAAAATGCAGCCTGTCTGTAACTGGCCCTATAACCGCGCCTTCACACACACAACAAAAGGCACACAGAGACATGTCGCGCGATGGGTAATTCTTCGATTACTTTCGTGTTATTCTGAAAAACTGATAAATTTAAACAATCTAAAATAAAAGCTTTATTAATTATTTAACCGAGTATCGTAATTTTAATTGATTATTTATGTCTTTTGTGATAAGCTCCATCATGAATTTTGACTTGGATGCAAAACTACACCTTGTATAATAAAATTTCAACACTGACAATGAGCTTAGAAATCAAATCAATATAAGCCCTCGATCCAGCTTTTGCAATGTACCTAAAGGAAGAAATTCCTTTTGAATACGGTCCTATCATTTCACTTTTCAACTTTAGTTTACACTTAAGGTGGTTACAGGAGCTAAACGCGAGTTTTATAATGCAAAAAGCATATGATTCACTGCAATAAACAAAACCAGAAAAATATATGATATTCTTCAGGATATAGGTAAGCTAGTTCCATAGTGTTTTGAAAACATAATACAACAAACTTGATTCGATAAAAAAAATCACGAACTTATCTCTAAAAATTTCTTTTAAAGAGTAAAAACCATACTAAAATACACGCGATCATGTTGATTTTTGGGCAAATAATTCTACAAGCAGCATACTAGTTTCATTGTTTCACTTTTTTAGTCCAATCAATAGATTTTTTGTAAATCGCAAAAAACCACTGATTTCGCACTATTCGGCCGCAGTGACTGACGTAACAACCGCTTTGTAGTGCAAGCTGATTAGAACTTTATTCTAACAGTATTTCAAACGAAGTTTGAACCACCACAAATAGAGTTGCTAATTTAGCTCATGTAGAGTACGCGAAGGGTATTCGGTTCAGTGTTACTGATAATAATTTCCACACAAAGTAGCTTTTCTAATTATTGTTTCTCCAAGAAACACATCGCACACATTGAGGATATCGCTAAAGAGGAATTACGCGTCTCATAACATATCATATCACGTTTCCGTTTCCTTTTACTAAATGACATTATATTTTGTTTATAGATTTATGATATCAATTTGCTGGAAACGCTTTGATATCTTTTAATGCGAAATGTGGGTTTTTCGATTTATTTTGCCCGAATTCGGTAACTGATTAATGTGTTTTCGTTTCAAAGAAAATCGTGGGAAAATCACACGTTCTTTGAGTACGTACCTAGTAACATATACTCGAACATATCATGTTATACGTATAGATACTGCTAGGTACGTTGAAAAGACTTACCTAATGTAAACGTACCTACTGCCACAGTCTTGCAGAAATAAGACGTGTGACAAGAATTGATCACGATTGATTTTCAATTAGATTGATAACATTTTTACTGTAGTTTTCTATAAGTTGTCGCTCGAATACCATTGTTACGCCTTATTATTTGGAACATGCTGTTACTTCTGTAAGGGGTATTTAAATCAATTTTAGTTTAAAAACTCAATCATATTTCTTAGTAAGCTCTATTTCGACAGATACCACCCACAACATCGATATCAATGAAACGGACTACTCTCACATAAAACATCTATTCAAAGTCGTCTATAAGTCTATTGAAAGGGCGGAGTTGCGTGAAGTGAGTCGCGGTGATTGCTCATTAGTGGCACAATAGATCGTGGTACAATACTCCTATAAGTACACTACAAGTATACATAAGTACAGCTTATAAGCGAACCCTTTTGGCCGGCGGCGCCGGGTGAACGCTTTTCAACAACAATACAGACGAATTATTAGAAAGATCCTTACTAAAATGCAACAATAAGATGGAAATTAGAACTGGGATTTTGACTTCATTGTATAAAGTAATTAGAAATGGAATCCCGTAGTCATCTTTCATGATTTGAGAGATTCATTTTACAGCTTAGAAATACTAATGATGAGGATAAAAGTCATTAATTTGTTGAAATTCGAGGTTTGTATTATATTCTTGACTAGCTGATGCCTGCGGCTTCGCCCGCTTGACAAATTATATATTAAAACCTTCCTCTTGAATCACTCTATCTATTAAAAAAACCCGCATCAAATCTGTTGCGTAGTTTTAAAGATCTAAGCATACATAGGGACAGACAGACGCGGCGGGCGACTTTGTTTTATAATATGTAGTGATAGTGATAGTGAAATTACGCAAAAGTCCCGACCAATTATTGTCTCAAGCTTCTACAAATTACGTATGTGTTCAACAAAGTCTTGCGTCTATGACGGCATAAAGCAAACTTGCAGCTCCACCAGCATGCAATTATTTGGCTTGGTAAAATACAGACAGGAATATGCGGGGCCGACAAACCAAGTTTCAATAGTGCGGTTCCAAGAACAAGTACGGGTCGGTGAACATTCAGCTAATTTAGACGATACTGCCAATGTATCAGAGGACCAATTATATGAAGAGTATTGCGTACTCTCAAAGCCTAGCATAATAGCTCTTGGTAAATGAGTACTATTTTTGCCTATTTCGGTCGCTTATCAGTGCTATTTCGATTTTAAAAGTAAGGTTGGAGATGTAAAAACTGTTTTTTGTCTCGATTATTGCATAGTATAAGTATCTGTTCTGTATGGTGTCGGACGTAAAGAATAGCACCATCCCATATCTTCTAGTGCGTGTCGTAAGAGGCGACTAAGGGACTTACCAGAGAATGGGCAGCAGCGTTCTCTGTGCTTTTGTAACAACCGCACTGCGATCGCCAACCCGCCTGCCAAGCGTGGCGATTATGGCAAAACCCTCCCTTTGGGGGAGGCCCATGTCCAGCAGTGGACGTCTTTCGGCTGAAATGATGATGATGATCTGTTTTGCCTCTGGTATTGGTGGTGTCGATAGGCGCGGCGGTCGCAAACCTTAAGTTAGCTTGACTTTCTTCATCAATAATAAAAACAACAAAACCCGCCCTTTCGATATTGGTAATACAGACCATTACCAAGTTCAGTTTATCGAACAAAGTACAAAATCGTGATTTCCATCGCCATTTTTTTCTCGATTCATCTCGATACCGCCGGCAATAATAAGCCGGGAGACGTCTCCGGATTTGTAAGAAATAAGTCAACCCAAAACTATATTATGTTAATACAAAACGGGTAGGTAATATATTGTATTCAGACATAAATAATGCCTTGGACCCAAATTCAAATAAATTGCCTGCCACATATCAAACGTGATTATGCCGGATGAGCAGTTTAAGGCCATTTGTGGCAATATTCCCTGTTCGTAATAGAATAATCTTTATCAACTTTTGTTCAGAATATTGTTATGTACGCAGCTTTGGTCACATGGGATTTCGTGTTTCTTAGGAAATAATGCCCTTTTATGTTGTGGGGTGACCGAAAAATTAAGTGTGATGTCATTATAGATTAGTTTAGGGAGCGGGAAGAAAGTGTAAGGACGAGCGAGCTGGCTCAAGTGAAATTAAGCTTTCTTTTGTAACGTGCGGTTTGAAAGGGTTCCTTCATTCATCCAGGCTACGGAACCGTTTGATTATATTAAAATATATGAATACTTATAGATGTTTAGGGGTGCCGCTCGGATCAATCTTGAGGTTGGTCCGTGGATAGGAGACCACCCATTACGTACCACGTTTCCTCCGTACGTTCCGACAGTCATTTGTTGATCTTTGACAGTCGTTACAGGTAGTCAGTGGCTCGAAAGTCTGACAACCAGTCTAACGAAAGGTTGTCGTATTACCCAGTACTAACTGGGTTGTGGTCAGATAGGTAGTCGCTGCGTGTAGTGCTGAATACTGGTATTCAGCTGCATCCGGTTAGATTGGAAGCTGGTCATAGTTGGAAAATGCCCAGTAATCGGGTTGTGGAGTTCAGAAGGCAGTCACTACATGTTAAAATACTTGTATTTATCAACATCCAATAGACTAGATACCCCAAAAAAATAGAAAACGCTAAGCAGTAGATGAACTACACTGTCTACACGACCACAGAATAGTATGAATTCAGAATTACCCTCGAACATAAAAACAGAATATTTTTTCGTGGAATCCTAATGTTCGTATTTCAGCCTGTAATGACCACCTGTTGCGTGAACTTTATGTGTGATAGATGATCTTTTAAGCGACCTATTAGTCGTAACTTAGGCTTGGCTAATAAGCTAAAAGTTGAGCATTAATATTCATGACATAATCTTAATTTCTGATAAAAAGATCTACATCTTCCTATAATTAATTAGTTATAGGTTCTTTTTTTCTTTTCTTTGAGTATTAAGGGTAAATTGAAAGCTGTTTTGTTGTATTTTTTTTCTTTGGTCTAGTGCAGTGTTTTTCAACCTTTTTCATGACATGACCCCCCATAGTATGAAAACATATTGGCGACCCCAGATCCTTCGCTTTTTTTTCGTTTTTTTTCTTATGTTACAATGTACAATGTGCAAATGACAGCCGGGACCAACGGCGTAACATGCTTTCCGATGCACGGAGGAAACTCGGTATGTAATAGGTGGTCACCCATCCACAGACCAACCTAGGCAAGCGCGGCTTAACCTAAAGATCGGCCCAAGCCGCTGTTGTTATGTAGCTACGAGCTCCTCACCCTTATAAGGTTCAAAAGTGGTCGACCGTCAGTAAACTCAGTAGTAATTAACTAAGTTTACTAACCATCTATTTTACCAAAACCTTTTTAACTCCACCCGTTTTTCAGCCTATCTAGGTAGATAGGCTGAAAAACTTCGAAGTTAATTTCGGTACTAACTTTCAGTTTTAAACATTTAAGCCAAGGCTGAATCATGGCTTACGGGAGATTATTTTTTTTATTAATTTTCAAACTTTTGTGGCAGTCACACGCAGGCCTGGATATCCTGTGATAGTAAATTAGTTTAGAAAGGTCAATTAGTGGTAATGATAAAGTTTTTACGAGGAAAGTTTAGAAGAATTAGGTATTACATCTGCTACAAAAGTCATACGCTCTGAGAACCAGAAACACGAATAATTTGTTCTCATTACTGAACTTGTTTAAAACGAGTACAAGTACAACAACTTTTATTTAAGTTAAAGTCGCGATGGTAGAATGATACAGAGTCAGGCATTAGTTACTCGTAATACAATAAAAAAACCTGTTAGAATCTATTCTGTCCTACTCTTAGGGAAGGTATGTTTAATTTATTTATCTACTTTTTGTATTCTATGCTAGACTGAGATTATAATAATATAACTACTTATCAATAAAGTCATACTATGAACTATGAAGTAGACAAAAGTCTAGGTTGTGAAACCCGGAGTCACGAGTGCTGTTCTTGAACAGTTCCACAACGACCAACCCCAAAAGCCAACGTTCAGATATTACATAAACCCCAAAAGAAGAAGAAGATTATGAGGCGATTATTTCTAAGTTGGCTCCTAATAACCATTATAACCTAGTGTTATCCGAAGAATGGTGATAAAAGGAAAGAGGTCAGTAGTCAGGTGCCTGTGGAATGCTATCAGCACGATATTGCGTCGACGACGCGTCCTAGGACGGCGCAAACGTGCCTGTGCTCATCTCCACATATTTCTCCAATAACCTATTTTTCTTATTCCTTTTTTAAATTTTGCAGTTTGATATTAGAATGTAATGTCTACTTGGACGTACGTACGTTACTTGGTTATCAACATTCATTTTTAACTCCCGACGCAAAAAGAGGAGTGTTATTAGTTTGGCCGCTATGTGTGAGTGTATGTCTGTGGCACCGTAGCTCTTAATCGGGTGAAACGATTTGGATTCGGTTTTTTACCCGACTGCCAAGGTATTTTATAATTTATTCATCAGAATTGCTGTAACAATTAGGAAATCACAATCTTCCAGTATCGTTTCAATATTTATATACCTTTAAAAAATTTTTTTACATATTTTGAAACATAATTTACTTCAACAACTTGGTTTTAGGCATTTGTAGCTACCGGTAAAACATAAATTACAATTCACCCTTCATTCCTTACGTTCGCGTATTTCCCAAGGTATATTTAGGGAAACTAATTTTCCATCTGTAATTCTGTTAACCTAACTCCCACTTCCAAATCGTTCCTTGTTTTAATTAATAAATAATTAGCAACAATATATAAAATAAACAGCCATTTGCATTTCTAAAAGGGTTGTGGAAACGCAAATAAATTCTCACATAAAAAAATTCTCGACCTGAATTTGCTTAATTGGCGAAGTTAATTACCACGCGGAGCCCCAGCCAACACTTGCCAATGTGAAGCATAAAATCGCTTTGGAAGAAAAATAAAGAGGCGTTCGATAGCTGTAATTACGAAGATTATTTCTGTAAACAGTTTTGTGTAAACGAAATGCGTAAAAAGATTTTTGTAAACTAGTTTACACATGCAAAAAACTGTGTACCACATTATGAAGACATTAAAATCAAAAATGTAATTGTTTTTTTTTGTGTGAAGTTGTAGCTACACCAGGGTTAGAACAAGTTTCAGCGAGTTAATACGATAGGGGCGTAGAACGTACATTCAACTTAATTGTTGGTTGTTTCCCTTTTGCATGGAAATGGAGACTTACGGACATAGGACATAAAGTGGACTTGGGCGAGTCATATATAGCCGGTAGACTGAATGGAAGATGAGAGAAGAAAGTGCTGGAGTGGAGGAATGTGGGAAGACAACCGACCAGATGGACAGACGATCTCATTAAAGTACCGGAAGAAACTGGGTAGCATGCCATAAAACCGCCAAAAGTGGAGAGATTTGGAAGAGACCTACACTCAGCATTGGATGACCAAAGGTTGAAGAAGAAGAATAAGGAGAGTAAGGAGGAATAGAGAAGAAGCAATCCCTGGTCGCAAAATATTGGCAAGATCATTTACAGTGGTTTTGGTGTTCAACAAGAGCTGTGTCTTGAAGAATACTTTCTCTAAAACAGGCCGTCAGCTACCCTTCGACTCTGGGGTTGCGGGACTGTTCGAAAGAGATACCACGGCCCCTGAACACAAAGGGCGATGAAGGAACATGGATGGGTTTTAGTCAGTAAAAGTCTGACACTCCCTCCTGCTCCGCCCAGAGCGGTAGGAGTCATTTGATGATTTTCTATCCGAAAAAAAAAACTACTCTTCGGCCAGTTTTAGTTTATTATTATTCTCATATACGTATCGTTGCAGCCGGTTAAACTGGAAGTCGACTCCATCAAGTCATCCTTGGAAACTGTCGTCTTATGCGCCGATACTGAAGAACTTCTTCTTCATGTATTTGGAAAGGTATTCTGCTGACTAATGCAACTAATACGTGTTTTCTAAATACAAATACGCTTTAGTTAGCTATTAACAACGTTTTTTTTTAAAAAAGTTTCGACACATACAGATTTGTGTGTATAAAGTTACACTGTCGATCGATTCTGCGTAACGGTTCGGTATTGATAACGAGAGAGCTGCTATTTCAGGCTTATGACTGCCATTAGTTTGTTTTGTGAACCGCTGGTGAACTGTCTGAGCACCCTGTATATGTGCCTATATAAAGTAGCAATATATCCATGCAATAGATACAGTATTACCAACCCGCGCTGGGGCCGCGTGGTGGATTATAGCCCATTCCCTCTTATAGAGAGGAGGCCTGTGTCCCAGCAGTGGGAACATTACTAAACTGATGATAAGATACAGTATTGAGCAAAATCTATACTAATATTATAAAGCTGAAGAGTTTGTTTGTTTGTTTCAACGCGCTAATCTCTGGAACTACTGGTCCGATTTGAATGATTCTTTCAGTGTTGGGTAGTCCATTTATCGAGGAAGGCTATAGGTTATATAACATCACGCTACGAGTAATAGGAGCGGAGCATATGTGAAAAATGTTGCAAAAACGGGGAAAATTTGTTCCTTTTGAAAGCTTTTTCTCTCTTATGTGACGCAGACGAAGTTGCGTGGGTCAGCTAGTAAGTGATATAGTCTAAGATCCCTTACAGAACGACCTTCACCGAGCTGGTTAATGGATGAAATGTATTTTATATCAAATTAAATGGGTCAATAAATATATTGCAAATGGGTTGACTAAACAATTTCTGTCCAGAATACGCCGACAACGCCGACAACGTTACGTGTATACGTAAGTTATAGTCTCAATAAGGTTTAAAATATGTATTAGTATATAATGGTTGTGTAATATATTGTGATGTGGGTACAAGAACAATAAATCAGTCTCGCATGAACTGTCTTTGGATTTGCATCGATATTCCACAGTGGCGACGAGTAATTTTAAAAATCATTAAAATATCAAGATGCCGATCGGAAAAATCCACGTATTTGATCTGGATGGAGGTGAAAACTGGCCAGCATATGTGCGTTTAGTGGAACAATTCGTATTGTTAAACGACATAAAAGATAACCTGCGCGTGGCCACGCTGGTGACGCATGTTGGAGCGCCGACCTACCGATTGATGTGTGATCTGTGTGCTCCAGACAATCCGGAGCATAAAACCTATACCACGTTAGTCGAGCTTGTGAAAAATCATCTGGAACCCAGAAGATCAGAAATAGCAGAGCGCCACGTGTTTCGTCAGCGGCGGCAAGGTGAAGGCGAAAATATCAAAGTGTTTTTACAAAATTTGAAACACTTGGCTACCTATTGCAATTTTGAGAACCAGTTGGAAGTGAACATTCGAGATCAATTCGTGTCGGGTCTTCGTAGCGAAGAGATTCGGTCTCGCTTGTTTGCGGAGACCACTCTTGATTACAAGAAGGCAGTGGGGCTGGCGCTGGCGCTGGAGGCGGCCGAGCAGCACGCGGCTAAGGCCGTGGCGCGCTCGCCGGCCGCGCCGTGGGCAGCAGCCGGGCCGGCGGGACTCCAGGCAGACGCGGGCGAGCGGGTGCACCGGGTGAGCGTGGACAAGCAGTCCAGCGCCGCCGGTCGTGACGGCGTGGCTCCGCGACGCAAAGGGTGCTGGCGCTGTGGCCGGGACGGTCACGCGCCGCACAGGTGCCGATACAAGTCGTATGTGTGTGACAAGTGCAAAGTGAAGGGCCATTTGGGGTCCGTATGTGATAAAAATGATGTGAGTGCGGGCAAGTCTGGTTCTAAATATCAAAACTTCATTGAAGCAGATTCGTCGGAGTCAGGAGGTGAGGAGTTCGAAGGACTGTATACTATTAAAGGTCGGTCAGTTCAAAATGTAAAAGACGGTCCCTATTATTGTGAACTCATTCTTGAGAATCAAACTGTACTATTTGAAATCGACACGGGCAGCAAGATATCGGCGGTATCTAAATTATTCTATAACCAACATCTTTCTAATTTACCGATTGAAAAAGATAATATTAAATTACAATCATATACAGGTGACGCAATAATACCGTTAGGCCGGGTCTCGGTGCAAGTAAGTTGTGCAGGCGCAGAGGACGCCATATTATTGCCTTTGTTTATTATTGAGCACGGCGGACCCCCGCTTATTGGACGCACCTGGATGCGTGAACTTAAATTAAAGTCTTTAAATTTATTTCATTTAAAAGAAAATGTAGATCCTGTGGTTTTAGTATTGAAACAAGAATTCCCAGAAGTATTTACAGAAAGAATTGGTACTTATAAACATAAGTTATCACTGTACTTGACTGATAACACGCCGGTATTTTGTAAGTCTCGCCCCCTCCCACTTGCGCTGCGCGTGCCAGTGGAAAATGAACTTAAACGCTTACAAGACGAAGGTATAATTTACAAGGTAGACAGATCCGATTATGGAACTCCTATTGTGCCAATTATTAAGCCGGACGGGTCTATTCGTTTATGCGGTGATTATAAAGTGACCGTGAATAAGTTATTGAAAGATTTTCATTTTCCATTACCGAAAATTGAAGAGTTATTTGCAACGTTAAGTGGAGGGGAGCAATATAGTAAATTAGATTTCAAAAACGCATTTATGCAACTTGAATTGTCAGACAGTTCGCAACCGCTTACAGCGATAACTACGCATGTAGGGACATTTGTATACCGCAGGGCCCCTTTCGGACTTAAGTGCCTACCTGAAAAATTTCAAAAAATAGTTTTCGATACTTTAAATGGTCTACAATATGTGGTAGCTTTTATTGATGACATTTGTGTGAGTGGCAGGAATAAATCTCATCACTTGGAAAATTTACGGGCGGTACTCACTAGATTAAGAGAAGCTGGATTAACAATAAAGTTTTCTAAATGTGAGTTTTTAAAAGATGAGGTTTGTTACCTGGGATATAGAATTAACAAACACGGTCTTTATACAGATACCACAAAAGTTAATGCCATAACGAAAATGCCCATCCCCGAAAATGTGTCTCAGTTAAGAGCTTTATTGGGTTTCATCAATTATTATGCTCGTTTTATACCCAATCTTAGTATGATTTTACATCCACTACACGCACTTTTAAAAAAGGGAGTAAAATGGGCGTGGTCGGAGAACTGTAATGCCGCTTTTGAGGAGATCAAGGTAAGATTGACGAGTGACCCGGTGCTGGCTCACTACTCACCGGCGCTGCCCCTGGTGCTGGCCGTAGACAGCAGCGCGTACGGTCTGGGCGCCGTGCTGGCGCAGCGCCACCCCGACGGCGGTGAGCGACTCGTGTGCTGCGCCTCGCGCACGCTCAACGACGCCGAGCGCCGCTACAGCCAGGTAGACAAGGAGGCGTTGGCCATTGTATACGGAGTCACGAGGCACCATCAATTTCTCTTTGGTAGGCATTTCACATTACGGAGCGATCATAAAGCTTTAAGCTATATATTCGGGCCTAAAAAGGGTATACCGCAAACTGCAGCCAGCCGCCTACAGAGATACGCTGTGCGTCTGGCGGCTTATGATTTTAACATCGTGTTTGTAAAGTCACAAATGAACAGTAATGCAGATGGGTTATCACGATTACCTTTACCGAAAACCAAGGTGGAGGACCAAGACGACGCGACATATCTACATTTTGTTGAGGACAGTTTCCCTTTATGTCACAAAGACGTAGCACATGCGACTACAAAAGATAAAATTTTGTGTAAAGTGTACGGTTACATAATGAGTGGATGGCCTCTCATAGGCGATTCAGAAGAAGAGAAGGCATATTTTCATCGACGTGAAAATCTACATATAGATCACGGGTGCATAGTTTGGGGATACAGGATAGTAGTGCCGGAGCAACTGCGGGCGCAGATCTTGGAGGAAGTGCACGCGGGGCACGTAGGCGTCGTGCGCATGAAGAGCATCGCGCGCAGCTACGTGTGGTGGCCGCGTCTGGACGCCGACATCGAGGCGCGCGGCGCCTCCTGCGCCGCCTGCCGGGCTCAGATGGACGCACCTCCGCGACACACTCCCGTACCGTACGTATGGCCCTCGGAACCTTGGACGAGACTTCATATAGATTTCCTACAGTACCAAGGTAAATACTACTTTTTGATACTAGACTCGCACTCAAAATGGATTGAAGTTTTTCTGATGGGGACCGGCACATCGGCTAATTTAGTAACAAACAGACTAAGAGAATGCTTCAGCCGATTTGGGCTGCCAAAGTGCTTGGTGAGTGACGGCGGTCCGCCATTTCGATCCCAGGAATTTGAGTTATTTTTAACCCGCAACGGAATTAAACATATACTAATAGCCCCTTACCATCCATCGAGCAACGGCGCCGCCGAGAACGCCGTCAAAACAGTCAAGAAAGTAATTAAAAAAGCAGCTTCTGAAGGTGAGAATATCGAGCGAGCAATAAACAACTTTCTTATAGTGTATAGAAACAGTACACACACAAGCACACAGCGCGAGCCAGCTGTGGCGTTGCTGGGACGGAGACTGCGCATGCGCCTGGACTTGCTGCGCAAAAACACTGCGGATGCGGTCGAAACGGCGCAGACCAAGCAGGTTGAACATGCTCAAGGTACAGACAGAGAGGTCCAGCTTGGAGACAGAGTGCTGTTTCGAGATTACTCGAGAAACAATCCCAAGTGGATGGAAGGAGAGGTCTCTGAGCGCACCGGAGCAGTGACATATAAGGTAAGATCGGATCAGGGGGAACACCGAAAACATATTGATCAAATAATGCCATTACGAAGACACACACGGTACTCTAATCCAATTATCACAGATACTGATAATCAACCGGTAAACACTGAAAACGAAACATGGGAGTCTGCACCTAATTCACCGCTGACGTCATCAGCATTACGTCAGACTTCACATGACTCGCCCGTCATACATGAGACTCAAAGCGATTACGCGGCTGAACCGTCCACTTCCGGGGATTGGGTCAATAATAGACATAGAAACAAAAACATTACAAATATTGATTAAAGCAGTTTAATCATGGGTGTATTAACCTGTAGTAGGTATAAAAGCCGTGTTGGTAATAATATACGTATAGGTAGATGTTTGATTAATTACTTTTAAGTACAACCGTTTTTTTTTTAAATTAGTTAACCTTAGGATTAAGTCATAATCATCGTAATAGAGTATAGTGCATAATATATGTTATTCTGTAGCAACATGTCAAACTAAAATAAAAAGGAAGAGGTAGGTAGGTATTATGTTTAAGCATTTTGAAGGTATTAAAACTTTAATTGTAACACTTATTTTTTTAGTTCGGATAAGTTAAAAAAGAAATTAAAATGTTGTAACTTAATTAAGTATCTATTTCTTGTGAGGGAGGAAATGTAATATATTGTGATGTGGGTACAAGAACAATAAATCAGTCTCGCATGAACTGTCTTTGGATTTGCATCGATATTCCACAGGTTGTTAAAGGTATTTTGTGTATTTTATCTCTGGGCTTTAGTTGCCCGACAATAAAATGATGATTATTTTCTTTATTCATTATTATACATATTTTTAACATTTTTCAATATTTCTATATAAACACAATAAAAAAAAAACATTTTAAAATATAAAAAATAGTAGCCCACCAGCGCTGGGAACAGGGTCCGAGCAGCCGGCGGTCAGGGCTCTTGAGATAGGAACCTCCTAGCAATACGTGCCGTGTCCAGAAGTACTGCTTTCTGAATCAAGCTCTTGATCCAGCTGCCAAGCAGGAGCCTCCTAAGATGTTGGTTATTATTATTACTACACTACAACAGCCCATAACGTCTACTGCTGGACATAAGCCTCTCCCATGATGGGAGGAATTTGCCGTAATCTCCACGCTTGGCAGGCGGATTGGAGATCGCAGTGATAAAAGACTAACAGAAAACGCTGCTGCCCATTCTCTGGTCTAAGGAGGCGCAAGGTGTTCTGCCTCAGACATTATACGACACCCGTCAGTGTAATGGGTTGGTTCTATTCTACTCTGCCGGATACCACACGGCTATTATTATTATTATTATATAACTCGCGTTAAGCTCATGTAGTCGCCATAAATACTTTTTCTTTATTTCTTTACTAGTTTGTAACTTGCAACTGGAGTTTGTCTTTGTACAAGCTTTAACAGTTTACCTATAGTTCCAGTTATTACTAATAGTACACAGAAACAAACACCCAACAATCTTCAGTAGAATCCTAGAATCAAATGTTACGAGTATATCATTAGTTAGGGTTAGGTTGCTGAAGACAGTGTAATTATTTAGTTGATGTATAATTACATACCATATCTAAAGCCTATCTGTCCATAGATACATATGTATTATTATGTGCATTCATTAGACATGTATCATGTTCAACCTTTAATATATTAGTATGCTAGTCAATTTATTGGATACCTACTGCCTCATAGGTATAGTGGTCGCAATTGTCGACTGCTAATCGTATACGCGTTCAGTACCCAAATAGTTGTTTGTATTGTGTTTTTTAGACAAACAAAATATCTGAAACTGAAAGTCTGAATTTACATAACATCACGCCTGTAATGTTCGAAAGGTTAGGCAGACGAGTACCTAATAATACAAATGTTTAAGTCCCTTGTGTTGGGGGCAAGCCTATTGCCACCAACTGGGCACAATTTCAGACTCCGTGGCTGCTGCTGAGAAATTCCTGATGGAAAACCTAATAAAACTCTGCCCAACCCGGGAATCGAACCCAGGACCTCATGCTCAGCAGTCGTGCTTGCAAACACTAGACCAACGATTGTCTGAATTTATGCTTGGATAATGGCAATAGATTTGCTATTACATGAAACTTAAACATGACTAGAATTATAGGTGAACATTTGTAGCGGCACAACAAAAAGTACTACAAAAACATAGAACAAAAAGTACTACAGCGAAATAGCAAATATATATTATATATATACAAGAACCAGACATAACACCCGTCCGGTCGGAGGATCCTCCCTTTTCTATGGGGGATGAAGAGCTTTACACCCTGTGGGGTTACCATGACGTCTTAAGGCTGATGCTCCAGGGTAGCCCGCGAAATTGGAATTTTCTTACGTTTTTGGCAAATTGCAGGCCAGTGCTAGGTTGTATGTTGATTAAAATATTGGACGCGATTGTAAGACGTATGTAGTTACAGAATTATAATCATCAAAACCATCAATACAACCCTCCAAGTTCATTAAGGTCTAGCAATGACTTTGACCTTGAAAAAATCGTTTCTCGATAATACATACGTCTTACAATCGCGTCCAATATTTTAATCAACATACAACCTTGCACTGGCTTGCAATTTGCCAAAAACGTAAGAAAATTTGAATTTCGCGGGCTGGTCGAAGCATTCACCTTAAAGCAGGGTTGTTTTATTGGCATTCCAGTGAGGGAAAGCGACAGCGCTATACAGGGTGTCTAGCGCCATCTCTTTCCCACACTGGAATAAGAGTAAAACAATACATGGTAGGCCACCTGTTCTTCTTACCAACCAAACATTAAACCACTGCCTACCATATCCGGGCGAAAAAGCGTGAGTTATGTAACTCATTCACAGTTTTATCGCCGACGGAACGTGTAACCTTCTTAAACACATATCTGTTACCAGGCTGTGGTACTGAACCTCCGTTAAATCACGTTGCCAAGTGGTAACTAAGTAATAAATCTAAAAAGAAACGGATTTACTTCCTCTGTTTATAACGTGAGCTTACTTCCTTCGGGTTCTAAGCGTATAATGTAATGAAATCCTCGCTTAGATATCGGGTCTGCCAAATATGTAAACAAATGGTGTTGTAAATCAATGCGTGTTTACATATTTGACAGTTGGCATTAACATGTATACGTAGACTAGTTTACGCCCGCGGCTTCGCCCGTGTGGAGTACGATAATGTCCCGAGATAAAATGTATCCTATGTGCAAAATCCAGGTTTAAAACTATCCGTGTGCAAAATTTCATCCAAATCTGGTCAGTAGTTTTTGTGTGAAAGAGTAACAAACCATTCATCCGTCCTTATAAACTTTCGCATTTATATTATTAAGTAGGAAGTAGGATAAAGACACGCCTTTTCCCCCAAGAGGGTGGGTATCAACTACAGAACGCTAATGGCATTTATAATAACCGATTTATCAATAGGATCAGAATTTTAGAGTTAACTACCTAAAGAAGCAATCGTGAGGAAACCGTCATGTCCTAGAACCAAAAATTCGAAGACATTTGACATCTACATTGGCAGATGCACTGGGCCCGCGTGGTGGATTAAAGTCCATTCCCTCTCATAAAGAGTAGGTCTGTGTCCCAGCAGTGGGAACATTATAGGCTGATGGTAATCATGATGACCTAAAGAAGCTAGGACGACCTATTTTCAGATTGTGCAAAAGGCTCTCAAAAACATAGCATAATAAAAGCTTTAACAACTGCCATCTTATTTTAAAACCGTTGTAAAATAAACAAAGATGAGGTGTTAAAAGTATGATTATAATAAAAACTCAAATACTTCTTTTTACGCTCCGTTAGATGCAATATCTTACTTCACGCTATATCCAAAGAAAAAACTGCAAACGAGAGTTGCAATTTCTGCAATACAAAATTCCAAGTTTTTTAAGTCATTCCTCAGATACATGTTATTAGGTTTTCCGTTAGGAAATTCTCAATAGTAGCCACGGAGCCTTAGGAGGAGCTCGTGGCTAAATAATAACAGCCACTCGGGTCGATCGTTAGGTTAAGCCGTGCTTGCCTAGGTGGGTCTGTGGATGGGTGACCACCCATTACATACCGAGTTTCCTCCGTGCCTCGGAAAGCACGTTAAGCCGTTGGTCCCGGCTGTCATTTGTAGATCTTTGACAGTCGTTAGGTAGTCAGGGGCCCAAAAAGTCTGACAACCAGTCTTACCAAGGGGTATCGTATTACCCGGTACTAACTGGGTTGTGGAGGTCAGATAGGCAGTCGCTCCATGTAAAATACTGGTATTCAGCTGCATCCGGTTAGATTGGAAGCCGACCCCAACATAGTTGGGAAAAGGCTAGGCAGATGATGAGCCACGGAGCCTTAGCCCGGGCAGTGACGGCAATATGCTCGCCCCCGATTACATGTACCTAACGTATAACATAACTGGGTGAACTATTTCGTATGATTCTGCCTAATTCTTCGGGGGTTACAGCCCTGATGTTATGTTTATGTTCTCAGATACATATAGCGCATATCCATATTTAAGATAACACATTCATGGAGGACGACATAATCACTAGATTCAATATACAGCGAGGAATTTCAGTGTGTACTAGTGTTGGAATTAACAATCAGTCCAGTGACCGCGTAGGTCGCACTTGGTCGCAGCACCACGCGTTACCGAGTCATACCGCGTTGCGCCGCATCGTGCCGCGTTGCGCCGCACCAGCCGAAGCACTCAACCGGCATCCAGTAGCTTTCAGTCGCCAAATTACTGCTGCCGCCGCTTTTTAGCCCTGAATTCCATAAAAATGCTTTCATGTCATCATTTTTCTACGTGATAACCCTAATAGATTGACGTCGTTTGTGGAAAAATGTTATATCTCTGTTCGTTTTACGTTTGTTCAGCCGATTGCGACGTAAAAACGATTTTTCGGAATAACTCACTCCGGAGAGAAATCATAAAACTCAACATAATACCGAGAAAACTGCAAAACAACAGAGTAAAATTAACCACTTAAAAGTAAAGACATTCATTTACAGTAACTTTGAAAGTCAGTTTCAGGTGAATTAATGAGTTTTTCTCTCCATAACTTGGCGACAATTTACGAGATTTAATTAGGTAGGTAGCAACAGCTGTGTAGATGCGAAAATGACGAATAATCTTCTAGCAAAATAATTTCAGTTTCTGAACTTACAGCTATAACTTTTTGAGGAGATGAACATTTTCTAGCACGGGTTACTAAAATGTCGTTTACACAGCCACTCGTGTCTCAAATATATTCGATGAGTAATCCTACTCTTTATGAAAATATATTCAGGTCACAAAGTGTAGTCACGCAAATGTAAATTTTCATATAGTGTAGGTGAATTTGCTACGTCGTAGCGGTGCTACGGCGTAGACGCTCTACGAACAATGTAGCTACACAGTACACAGCTTCAACGAGTTAATAAGCGGTTACACAGGTATGTGGCAGCTTTTCGTGTTAACTTGTCCATATCATTCTCTACATTTTCTCGTTAAATACTGTTTGAAATTTTGGCACAAGTCTTTTAACCCTTCGGGTATTAAAGGTGTGATGTAATGATGTTTGGAATCTGTAATAAGTCAATGCTGTTTTAATTATGGTCTTGTTACTACATTCTCTAGAAATGTATAAGTTGAGGAAATGTTCCTTAGAATGTTGAAAAAAATCGACCCCGCTTTAATTTTAAATTTATTATTTTTATTTTATTTAAAATTTCAATTGTCTACCTATTACGGATCATGAGATTCAGCCCACTGACAGACAGACGGACGGATCGGACCTCGAAGGCTTAGTAAAAGGATCCTGTTGGTACCCTTCGGCTACGGAACCCTAATAACAACCACGTGTCGAGCACTATTATTCTAATACCCGTACTAATTTCCTAATAAGATAGTAGTTACTGCTTCCGTGTCATCGCTATTCAACCCGTTACTTTGTATCATCTTAAGACCAAACACAATATAAAAAATCGGGGCACGTTGCTAACTCAAAAGCGCCATTTTACACGTTACGACGCCAGGGTCGCGGTTTCAAAGTCGGCAATTCAGTGTCTCAAGTCGCGTACCTTAATCTTTACAACATTCCAGCCAAAATTAATCTGCAGTGCTAAGACTGTGATTACTCTGTCTTAAAGAATATAAGAGAGGGACGTGACTCCCTGATAGTCCTCTCTTATCTTGGTTTAAAGTGTTTTAGAATTTTGAGACTTGATTAAATGAACATAAAATTTAGATTCAAACAAAGTGTTTGTAGGTATGTTAGCTGGCATGTACAGACAACAACAAGTTACCTGAAACTGTCAAATTTTCCCAATCAACTTGTAACCCATAGACACACTCGTATGTCAGTAGTTATATTCTTACAATCAGATATGAATTTGTAAATCTTAAACTTACACGTTTACGTTACGAATACAAATTGTAGCAGCTCGCATTTATTCTACCCATAGACGAAGATGGATTGATGATACATCTACATATATGTGTGTTTTACCTTGAACAAATTGTAATATACGAGTAGGAAGGTATGAGTACATAATAGGCTAGAATATCGATTAATGCCTTAGGCGTTTTATTTCCAAAATATAAACTCAATTATTTTTTTAAAAAGCTTTTAATTAACATGCCTTTTCGTTAGTTTACTATGTTTTGGTCAAAATTTGCAACTAAATTTCAAACCAGCACCCCTAGCCAAGTTGACAATCTACAATCGTTAACGCAAGTAGAAAACTAGTCAAATGAATGGGAATGACATCATCTCAACGTTAAATCACGTGATCAACAAAAACGAATAGAAAATTCGTAGACAAGTTTACATCGTTCAAAATGATAGAATAGAATGTTATCGTTTCTACAATGTTGATCGCTAAACTCTTTGGTAGGAACGCTCACCATACCTAAAGTGTAGGTTTTTTTCTACATACATTAGAGAACGAGCGATCGACTCAGTCGCGTCAACTTGGCTACCAATTTAGCGCTTTCTACAATCGCTTACGCCGAGGCGTTTACGATTGTAGAAAGAGAATCGATACGAAACATTTGTAACTTGGCTAGGGGTGCAGTTACTCCCAACCGATTGAGCTGGATTGAGCTGAGCTGATTGTTCTAGTGACAATACATTTATTTGACAGATATCACTGCTTCTTGCAGCCAAGATCGTCTCCTCATGAGAGAACTCCTCAACCTCAACTTTGTGTACGCGTTTTCTTCTTTTCATTTTAAGAAAAGCTTGTTTTTGTTCTTAAAAAGCGTATATTTTTTTAAATGACGTATTATTTAATATGAAAATTGTTCACTTCCGAATAAAGGCAAATATTTCAGAATGGCCGAAAATATCGTTGAAACGATAAATTCTTCAGTAAATGAAACTGGAGTAATGTTATTCGGATGAAAATCTCTTTGATTATATTTTAATTTGTACTGCACCAATCGAGCTTAATGATAAGTATTCATTTGAATTCCGTTAAGTAAAAGGGGTTTATTTATTTCGCCGTGTTTATTGTTGGTATTGCCAGAAGAGAAAACAAACATGAAAATTTTAACACAATTTTACGGCTTCAACTGCCGAATATTGGTGTTTTATTATTATTAAGAAAGCTTTTATTATTACAGATCTGCCTTCTGTGTCGGCCACTTTTATGTTTATAGGTAAACTAGCTTATGGCCGCGGTTGTGTCATCTAAATCTGTCCAGCCGAAGTGTGAAAATGAACAGGCATTCATTCAGATTAACTTTTGCATTTATGTATGTATTCCAAAAAATATGGAATACCTAAAATAGAATTCTAAAAAAAATAGAAAACGTAAAAAAAAAAACCGGCCAAGTGCGAGTCGGACTCGCGCACGAAGGGTTCCGTACCATTATCTAAACATTAGACAAAACGGCAAAAAAATCACGTTTGTTGTATGGGAGCCCCCCTTAAATATTAATTTTATTCTGTTTTTAGTATTTGTTGTTATAGCGACAACAAAAATACATCATCTATGAAAATTTCAACTGTCTAGCTGTCACGGTTCATGAGATACAGCCTGGTGACAGACAGACGGACAGACAGCGAAGTCTTACTAATAGGGTTCCGTTTTTACCCTTTGGGTACGGAACCCTAAAAATGGTGAGTTTCATTAGGCTCCCAGCAATGAGAAAAATCACAGTTGGCACATAGGCATCAGTTGTCTGTCGTACATACATACATGGTATGGTCAACCCAGGAGCATTCCATTTAATCATTTTACTGAATGCTACACACAAAACAAAAGGCGACTTCCATATGCCAAACGTATTGAATGAATGGAATGGAATACCCCTGACGACCTTAAATACGAAGGCTTACTCTCCATTTTCGACCCAATACGAATTTTAATAAGACCCGATTTTCACCTGACCTCATACGGTAATCCTGTCTAACTGAAGTCACTTGTAAGGCGCATTAAGTTCGTGGAACATGCACTAACGACCTCCGTTGCCTAGCAACGTAAGCTGGCGACCTGTGGCTATTATGCTCTTCTAGTTACTGACATACTGTGGTCATTAATTTTGGATTTACTTTCGGATAGGGTTAATCTTGTTACTTAAAGTACATAAGGTAATTTTGTCATGTTCTTTGTCTTCGAAGCGATATTGCTAGATCGTGTTTGTATCGTAAGGTTGTCAAGTCGTCCGGGGCTGCGGGACTGTTCGAAAGAGATACCGTGGCCCTGGAACACAAAGGGCGATGAAGGAACATGGATGGGTATTAGTCAGTAAAAGTCTGACACTCCCTCCTGCTCCGCCCAGAGCGGGAGGAGTCATTTGATGACTTCTCATCCGAAAAAAAAAAGGTTGTCAAGTCGTGGTCATCATGAACACTTAATCAAACTGAAATACAACGATAACATATAACTGGTCCTTTCTAATAACAGCTCAGAAAATAAAAACCGGCCAAGTGCGAGTCGGACTCGCGCACGAAGGGTTCCGTACCATTATTATCAAAAAAAGAGCAAAAAAATCACGTTTGTTGTATGGGAGCCCCCCTTAAATATTAATTTTATTCTGTTTTTAGTATTTGTTGTTATAGCGGCAACAGAAATACATCATCTGTGAAAATTTCAACTGTCTAGCTGTCACGGTTCATGAGATACAGCCTGGTGACAGACAGACGGACAGACAGTGAAGTCTTAGTAATAGGGTTCCGTTTTTACCCTTTGGGTACGGAACCCTAAAAACCTTAGAATAGTAGACGTCAGATTTTAGTGATAACTGTTTGAAACTACTTTTATTAAAGCTCTGAAACCATTTAATAGCTTTCAGCCTAGCCTTTTCCCAACTATATTGGATTCGGCTTCCAGTCTAACCGGATGCAGCTGAATACCAGTTTTTTACATGGAGCGAGAACCTATCTGACTTCCACAACCCAGTTAGTACGGGGTAATACGATACTCCTTGTGGTGATCAGACTTTCAGGCCACTGCAACGACTGTCAAAGATCTACAAATAAGAGCCGGTACCATAGGCTTAACGTCCTTTCCGAGGCACAGGGGAAACACGGTATGTTGTGTGGTGTATGCTGGGTGGTCACCCATCCACGGATCAACCTAGGCAAGCGCGGGTTAACCTTAAGATCTACCCGAGCGGCTGTTATTATTTAGCCACGAGCTGCTCAATTTTATTTTTGTACTCATTAACGAAAATTAAACAAAAAAGGCTCATTGTTAAATTCAATGTTCCGAGGGCTTAAGTCAAAAGTTACGAAGTGTTTTTCTTTTAAATTTCCTATTACTTTCTTTTAATTTCCTGGTCTTGTTTGCTTCTCTGGTGAAATGACTGTCGTAAAATATTTTTATGGGCATTTTATAGGCTAAAAGTTTTAACTTTTTGAACAAAGCTAAATTGAGAAGGTAGGAACAATAAGAAGTTATAAATCCTGAAAAAGTAATGGTCTCTATGGACAAACTGTCAACCGATGTTTTTTTTACAGGGAACCCTAAAAGTTGTTCGTGGGTCACTGTAAAAGAAAACCATAAAAGTTAAATAGGAAATTGTGTCGATATTGATTGCTTGCTCTGCTACCTTTTATGCTCGCCGTTTACAGTTTATTGTGTAAGGCTTTAAGGCATTGCCAATATCAATCTTATTGATCGACTGTAAAAGTTTTTTGGACATACAAAAGATAATAATAAAATCGTTGTAATTGTCAAGAAATAAATTATATTTAAACTTAGATGAAAAACAAATGTCAGGGAGAGTTTTTTGGATTCAAAATCGAGACTACCGCAAAAAAAGAGAAAAGTGGCCTTAATAAACAATGAACTGATTTTGAGATCAGCAAGCGATTTTTTAACGTACACATTGAATATGTTAAAAAGCTGTTATAAGCTATACAACATACACCATGATGTCTCTATGGTATAGTGTTTCGTATTAACATGGAATGCATAAGTCTCAAACTCATACTTATAATATGTCTATGTCTTTGTTATACTATTATATGTTATATTAGAGGAGCTCGTGGCTAAATAATAACAGCCGCCTGGCCTAGGTTGGTCTGTGGATGGGTGACCACCCATTACATACCGAGTTTCCTCCATGCCTCGGAAAGCACGTTAAGCCGTTGGTCCCGGCTGTCATTAGTAGATCTTTGACAATCGTTAGGTAGTCAGAGGCCCAAAAAGTCTGACAACCAGTCTTACCAAGGGGTATCGTATTACCTGGTACTAACTGGGTTGTGGAGGTCAGATAGGCAGTCGCTCCATGTAAAATACTGGTATTCAGCTGCATCCGGTGAAACTGGAAGCCGACCCCAACATAGTTGGGAAAAGGCTAGGCAGATGATGATGTCTTTGTTATACTATGCAGAAAAAACTTGCGAAGGTACCTAGTGTTTTAATACATAGTTAGGCTGTGATAGCCTAGTGATGTGACGGTCGGACTGCAACAACATAGGCCTCAGGTTCGAACCTAAGACACGCACCTCTGACTTTTCGGATTCATCATCATTATCATCATCAGCCTATAATGTTCCCACTGCTGGGACACGGCCTCCTCTCTATGAGAGAATGGGCTATAATCCCCCACGCGGGCCCAGTGCGGATTGGTAGATGTCACATGACTTCGAATTTTTGGTTCTAGGACATGCCGGTTTCCTCACGATGTTTTCCATCACCGTTTTGAGAGCAGTGGTGATGAAATAAATTACACATAGTAATGCGCTTGTGTAGGTTCGAAACCGCGCACTGTTCGTGAGTCGGGGCCGCCACCACTGGGCCACCGCTGCTCTCAATACCCAATTTTGGATTCATGGGCGAAGTATATAATCACTTGCTTCGGTGAAGGAAAACATCGTGAGGAAACCAGCATGCCTGAGAGATTTTTCTGATGGCATGTGAAACCATGCCGTGTGGTATCCGGCAGAGTAGAATAGAACCAACCCATTACACTCACGGGTGTCGTATAAGGCGACTAATGTCTGGGGCAGAACACCTTGCGCCTCCGTAGACCAGAGAATGGGCAGCAGCATTCTCTGTTACTCTTTCATCACTGCGATCTCCAATCCGCCTGCCAAGCATGGAGATTATGGCAAATTCCTCCCATCATGAGAGAGGCTTATGTCCAGCAGTGGACGTTTATGGGCTGTTGTTGTTGTTGTTGTGAAACCAACCTGACTCCAGGTTTTTTTTTGGAAAATAATAAGACTGTTTTTACACATGGACTTAAATGGTTGACCATTTCGACCAACCTATTTCATTTGTATGAAGCTACATGAAAAATGTTTCACTGTTTTCATATTTTCAACTCTTGTAAACTGTTTTAATTTCTGGTTCAGTTTGTACATCAAATTGAGTATCGAATAAATAGTAGTGGGTAAAAATAAAATATTTACAAAAGCTGCGAAATGAATATTGGATACTTGGTGTATTTAATCTATACATAAATATAATAAAACAGTAACGAAAGAAAAACTGTACATTGAGAATTTTCGAGAAAAAATAAGTGGTTTTTGTTATACAAACGTAACTGATGACAAAAAGTGACTTTTTAGAATTTTTGTCTGTTTGTTTGTGTGTATGGTAAGGCTTCACGCCAAAACCACTGGATAGATTGAATTGAAATTCAGCAAAAATGTTCTTTGTAACCCAAGGAAGGCTTTAGGCTACATATTATCACGCCGTATGTCATGGGAGGTAAGTAATATTGATTTTAAAAGGTTTTTGTTCGTAATTGAATGCACAAAATGACATGTTATAAGCTAAATTATGTGACGCAGACGAAGTTGCGCGGGTCAGCTAGTAAAACATAAAATGAAGGTAAATTAAAATAAGCTGTGCTTTTTATACTTTTGTAATTAGTTTAAAAACTGCACTATCGGTCAGCATAGGAGGAGGAAGTCGTGACTAAATAATAACAGCCGAACAGGTCGATCTTCAAGGTTAAGCAGCGCTTGCTAAGGTTGGTCTGTGGATGGGTGACTTTCCAAAATATCCATTACATACCGAAGTTTCTCCGTGCCTCAAAAAACGTGTTAAACCATTGGTCCTGGCTGTCATTCATAGATCTTTGTCGACGCCGAAAGTCTGTCAACCAGTCTTACCAAGGCGTATTGTATTATCCAGTACTAACTGAGTTGTGGATGTCAGATAGGCAGTCGCTACATGTAAAGTACTGGTATTCAGCTTCATCTGGTAACACTAGAAGCCGATCCATACATAGTTGCGAAAAAAGTTAGACAGATGACTATATCGTTCCGCCAAACGCGTCAGTCTACATTAACACTATCTTTAACTAGCGGACGTCACGCGGTTTCACTCGCGTAGTTCCCGTTCCCGTGGAAGTACAGAAATAAAATATAGTCTATGTGATGGTAGCATGTTGAATGTAGCTTTCTAATGTTGAAAGAAATTTTGAAATCGGCGCAGTCGTTTTTGAGTTTATTCATTACAAACATACAAATTTTTCCTCTTTATGACGTTAGTGTGGATTGTCTGACAAATAACGCATAACCTAAAATGCTAAGTCTAGAATTATAAACACATAACATATTATACAAAATTTCCATAAGCATACATATAACGAAGATAAGCAATAAGGAAGGTATTTTTTAATTAATTCCAAAGAAATTTTTATGCCTTTGGAATTTATTGGGGAATAACAAGAGATGAAACTTTGTATTTAATTTAGATAAGTTATCTCATGTTAAATTCAATGACTTAATTCAACAACAACAACAACAGCCCATAACGTCCACTGCTGGACATAAGCCTCTCCCATGATGGGAGGAATTTACCGTAATCTCCACGCTTGGCAGGCGGATTGGAGATCGCAGTGATGAAAGACTAACAGAAAACGCTGCTGCCCATTCTCTGGTCTACGGAGGCGCAAGGTGTTCTGCCTCAGACATTAGTCGCCTTATACGACACCCGTGAGTGTAATGGGTTGGTTCTATTCTACTCTGCCGGATACCACACGGCTGGTGACTTAATTAATTCATTATAATCATCTGCCTAGCCTTTTCCAAAACTATGTTAGGGTCGGCTTTCAGTCTAACCAGATGCAGCTGAATATCAGTATTTTTTATGGAGCGACTGCTGCCTATCCGACCTCCACAATCCAATACATTTTATGACAGCTGTCGATTTAATGTTCTTTAATATCATTACCTGCAAAAGTTTTCACATTTCTGATACTTTATTTTATCTAAAACTGCGTAAAAATAACCCTCCCACATCTCCATTACTTGACACATTAATTGTTAGGGTTCCGTACCCGAAGGGTAACCAACGGGACCCTATTACTTAGCGTCCGCTGTCCGTCCGTCCGTCCGTTCGTCCGTCTGTCTGTCAGCGGGCTGTATCTCATGATCCATAATAGGTATACAGTTGAAATTTTCACAGAATGTGTATTTCTGTTGCCGCTTTAACAACAAATAATAAAGATAAAAAAAATCAAGGGGGCTTCCTACTACGATGTCATGGAACCCTTCATGCGCGAGTCCGACTCGCATTTAGCCCGTTTTTTTTAGGGTTCCAACCCAAAGGGTAAAAACGGAACCCTATTACTAAGACTTCGTTGTCTGTCCGTCTGTCCGTCTGTCTGTCACCAGGCTGTATCTCATGAACCGTGATAGCTAGACAGTTGAAATTTTCACAGATGATGTATTTCTGTTGCCGCTATAACAACAAATACTAAAAACAGAATAAAATAAATATTTAAGGGGGGCTCCCATACACCAAACGTGATTTTTTTGCCGTTTTGTCTAATGTATAGATAATGGTACGGAACCCTTCGTGCGCGAGTCCGACTCGCACTTGGCCGGTTTTTTTTATACTTTATTTTCACAAAAAATGCGTAAAAATAGCCCGCACAAAACAACAGCCCTAATAGTAGAGAAGCCAGCAGTGAACAGAACCCTGTTTAACGAAACGAACATCATTAATCATCTTCCAAGGAGGCTTTCAGACATAATAACTTATAATTACGCTTGTAGTCAGTTTAAGCCTTCCGAATTTCTCTTCTGTACTCAAATGGATATCATTTGTCTACCGTTTTCAGTTTGATCCCAGCTTTAGGACGCCGTATCAATTTGCTAGTCATCTTTCCATTCTAAAATAACAATGTTTATTGTTTTGAATATAGGGCATACTGACAATCGGGCTTGCGGGACTGTTCGAAAGAGATACCGTGGCCCCGGAACACAAAGGGCGATGAAGGAACATGGATGGGTTTTAGTCAGTAAAAGCCTGACACTCCCTCCTACTCCGCCCAGAGCGGGAGGAGTCATTTGATGATTTCCCATCCGAAAAAAAAGGCATACTGACAATCCATCCCAGGGATAATACTTTGTATACAGCATGTATCAGAATGGTGTAGTCATATTTGTAGATATGGTTTAAGCCGTCGAATTGAATGACTTTCTGCATGGAACCAACCTCTGAATCGTGAAAAAATATTAAGATGACTAATACAAATTCAATACCTGCTGGAGCCAAATTAATAAATGGGGCAGCTGATTATTGTTTCGTGCAGATTACCATGGAGAAAGTAGTTCAGTTGAAATAATTTAGATTGGCTGTAACACACTACCATACATGATAGCACCATTCTGATACATGCTGTAAGATAAGAAAAGATAAGATATATTCTAGGGTTTGCAAACTATGACGTGCAAATATTTAGAATTCTACAATTTATATTTTTAATGTATCATTGCAATCCAATGTCACTAATTTAAGTTAATTTAACAAAATCTAGTTAAAATTAAACAATTCTAAAGTAACAAAAAAAACATAATTTCATCTGTTGTTAAGAACATCTTAATGAAATGAAATAAAATTTATTTGCTAGAATTGTAGTATATACATAGATGGTCGAGTTTTATTACAGTTGCTCACACAATTCGCTAAAACTAGCATGCAAAATTTAAGAACATTTATGAATACATGAATTTAACGTAATAATTGGAAAGTAATAGGTAATATTATGTATGTCAACAAGAGAATGTCAATAATAATAATGCCAATAACAAGAATCTTAATAATAAGTATGTCAGTTGTATGAATGTCCATAATTTTTCACTTAATTCATACCTAATAGGAGAATGTCAACCCGAATCTTTAAAGTTAAGATACTCATTTACAGAATAAAATGTCTTGTCTCATCTGAATAACGCTGTTTTAAATCGATTGATTGGCAGTTCCCTATATGATTTTGGTAGTTTGTTAAATATCCTTATAACCATTGGAAAGCAACTTCTGTGATATAAGTGACTTTTCATTGGCGGAATAATCAATCTATCAGGATATCTCGTATTAAACGTAACAGTATCTCCAAGACGTTGAAATAATTCGGAGTGTGTTTTAACAAATTTACAACATTCAAATATATACATTCCAGGAACTGTTAATATATTTAGTTCTCTAAAAAGAGGTTTACATGAAGTCAATGGTGGCACATCACAAATAGCACGGATACATTGTTTTTGGGCTATAAATACCCTATTTATGTTTACAGAATTCCCCCATAACACAATGCCATATCTAATATTAGAAGCCACGTAACCATGATAAGCCAAGAGGGCTGTTTTGAGGTTGGCTATTTTACAAAGTCTCCATAATGCATAGGCGAAACGATTAATATTCTTTGTGACCTTTTCGCAGTGGGGTTTCCCTGTACACCCACTGTCCACTGTTATACCAAGAAAAATTACTTCGTTCGCTTCCTTAATTTTCTGATCGGAATAAGTGATCATAAGGTCAGATTTCGATTTTCTATTGTGAAATTGAACGAAGGAGGTTTTGTCTATGTTCACTTTTAAATTATTATTATTAAGCCATGCTATTATAGCATTAACCGTCTCATTTATCTCTATATTATAATTAAATATTTTGTTTTCCGTAATAACCACCGCAATATCATCCGCAAACAGTGAATAATAATAATTGGTAACATTTGGGAGGTCGTTTATATATAATAGAAAAAATAACGACCCTGTTACACTACCTTGCGGCACGCCTGTATTATTGATCCTGACGTCAGATTTAGATAAAATTTCTTCATTATTTGAATTTATTTTGGTAATGGCTGTATATTGAGTCCTATTTGAGAGATAGTTTTGCAGCCATTTCAAGGGTAAACCGCGAAAACAGTACATTTCACATTTATCGAGCAGAATCTTGTGGTCCACAAAGTCGAAAGCCTTGCTCATATCGAAAAACACAGTGCAGGTACGTGTATGTTTATCCACATTAGCAGTTATTTTTGACATTAAGTTAAAAGCTGCCAAAGTGGTCGATTTGCCTTTCTGAAATCCATTTTGTTCAGTCTTTAGTATTTTATGTTTCGTCAAGAATTGGGTCATACGACAGTGCATTATCTTTTCAAATACCTTAGATAAAACTGGTATTAAGGCGACTGGTCTATAATTGTTAATATCCATTACCTCGCCTTTTTTAAATATAGGTTTAATAACGCAGGTTTTTAATTTATTTGGAAAAACTCCTTGAGAGAATGACATATTAATAAGGTACGTTAATATAGGTGTAATCAGAGCTGCTGTGTGTTTTAAGATATGTGTTGGGATTTCGTCATATCCCACGGAAGAAGTATTGTTTAACGAGTGTATAGTTTTAAAAGTTTCTTCATCACTAACCGGATAAATGAAGAAGCTGGCGTTTAGTGGTGTAATTAAATGGCGATGTCCCATGGTATATGCTGGTCTATTATTACCCGCCGTCATGTCAATTAAATAAGTATTAAATGTGTTGGAAATGTCATTAGTGTCTGCTAAGATTGTATTCATAAATTTTATTTTAGAGATAATTTTTTTTTCATTATTTGAATTGGTCATTGTATTTTTTTTATCAATGTCCAAGATGCTTTACAAATGTTCTTCGATTTTTTTATATATTTTTCATTGTACAGTTTTCGCGCTGCAAAAACAATTTTACCGACTGACCAAATGACCTAGGGGTGTTCTCCCCGAAAATCCTGTTCGATTTTAAGACACTGATGCTTGAAAAGTAGGTATATCGTACAGAGTCCATACCTACAGGAAAGTAACTCGCACAGACTTTAGTGGTTCAGATAATTTTACTCCAAAGAGCAATTATGTTCCTAGGTCTTACAAAGATTATCTCAAGTTATAGTCTGAGGACGAAAGTCTATGGAGCTTTTGTTTTCCTCGAAATTAATGTTCATGAGACTGTTTCCATACTTTCCCGCTCTGGGAGTCGCTTGATGTGTTACGAAGATAAATGACAAAACAGTCCCTATGTTGTCCGAAGTCACTTCTCCACTTAGTCCTCTGACCCACACGTCAGACAAATTGTATCATTATTATTAATTGACCAACTACAAGTCAATGACGTTTTTGGCGTACTGGTCGCAACCGTTACTGTAAAATAATAAATAAATATCGCTGGACATTACACACAGCGCCATCTAGTGCCACACTAAGCAACGAGGCTTGTATCGTGGATACCAGATAGTTGATATACTACATAGATACTTTTTGTTTGTAAATAAAAATAAATAAATACTTATTAAACATATAAACATCCATGACTTGGAAACAAATATCCATGCTCATCACACAAACATTTGCTCCTACCGGGATTCGAACCCCCGGACTCTAAGAACGTAAGGCAGCCTTACTATCGCTGCGTCATTCGGGTCGTCAAATAATGGTAAAGCATTTTTCGTCAGTTATATGTTTAACCTCCATGCAATCGAAGGCGAGGCTATTGCCAACAACTGCGTCATTCGGGTCGTCTGTACAGGCGATTCTTATGACGGGCAAAAGGGTGGAATTTCTCAGTAGCAGCCTGGAGGATCTCCTGGTAGCTTTCTCGAGACACCTCTGTCACTTGGGAATAAAAAAATTGGCGAAATGTGAGTGTTCTTTAAACATCACCTCTGCCTAAGGGGAAAACAGGCGTGTTAGAACTACTATTGTTTATAACTAGAGACATCATCATCATTCTATTGCCCTTATTCCAATTTATTTGTGGTCAACACAGTCACATTTCTGAGAAGGTGGCTAATGAGGTGACGAGTAATACTCGTCACCTCATTAGTCACCTCCTTTCTTGTCATATCATCCTTCACACAGTCCATCCATCGTTTCTTTGTTTTTCCTCTACTCTTATCTAACCACATTCACACACAAAACTTTCCTCACGATCACGACATTTTCCACTCGCACATACCAAGCTCCACTTTCAGACTCCTCTTATAAAGGGTGTAAATACCTTTAACGAAGCCGAAAGGCATTTGTTCTTCTCCCCGTCATTGCGGTATTTTTTTTGTTCTAGACCATGCCTGGGAACCTACTTTTTTCACAAGATTTTTTTTTTTTTAATACTAGTTTTTAAGGGCATAACTTTACTTTATATACCTCTATAACCCGTTTATTATTAAATGTGTCCATAAGCACAATGTTTTGAGTGCGTTATATTGAGTTTTACGGTAAAACGTGATTTATCACCCCGAAAAAAAGTCGTTTCCCAGAAATAATTTTTGCGTAGAGTTACTTAGTTTGATGTACAGAATGCTTAGTGCCGGCTTCGTGAAAGGTCTGTTAACATCCTGTATACTCATTTCTAATTCTACCCTTCGCGTAAACACACACTAGAAACATTCTAAAAAATTTACAAACATTCATACTGGAATTAAAATAAATTCTGCAAAAATTTATAGTTACGAACTTTATACGTTCAATGTAATGCATTTCAAATTCCTCGAAATACTCGTACCTTCGTTTTCACGTGAAATTAATATCTATTTTGCAATTGATACAAAATAATATTTGATGCTGGCTTAAAATCAAACTATTTTCCAAGTATAATTTTGACAGACTAGAAAGGGAAAAGGAGAAAGTTTGATTTTCTGTGATGAGTGGAACCAAGCATTCTGTACATCAAACTAAGTAACTCAATACATTTTTTTTTTGCTAGGAAACTATTTTTTTTTGGGTGAAAAATTACGTTTTATCGTAGGAGTCAATGTAACGCACTCAAAACATTGTGCTAATGTGAACATTGTGAGTATTACAGGGGGATATTTAAAGTACTTAAAGTTATTACATTCAAAATTAAAGAAAAATGTGAAAAAGTTGGAACTTTGGCCCGCAATATATCCGTAACTAGGTTTCCAGGTATGGTCTAGAACAAAAAAAAATCGCATCGACCAGGAGAACAAGTGCCTTTCGACTTCGTTGCACCCCTTATGATGCGTGACGACAATTGTTTGATAATAATGCTACCATACCTTTCCTAGCCTGCTCTGCCCCGCTCCTAGGTAAAGTTCTCCTCTACTCTTTCCATTATTTGACGACTTAAATGGCGCAGTGGTAGTGAGGCTGCCTTGCGTTCTTAGGGTCCCGGATTCGAATCCCGGTTGGAGCAAATGTTTGTGTGATGAACATGGACATTTGTTTCCAAGTCATGGATGTTTATATGTATAATAAGTATGTATTTACAAACAAAAAAGTATATATGTAGTATTTCAACTATCTGGTGTCCACGACACAAGCCTCGTTGCTTAATGTGGCACTAGATGACGCTGTGTATAATGTCCAGTGATATTTATTGATTTATTATACGCAAACCTACACGTCCTCCTTCCGGTTCTTTTTTTATTCAATAAAATTTTCAAACAATTTTTCATGTTTACCTACTATGACTCTCCATCATCTATTTCATTCAAGTGAGCATATCCTCCCACTATACTAAACCACCAGAATAAATAATTAAATAAATAAATAAATATTGCTGGACATTACACACAGCGCCATCTAGTGCCACACTAAGCAACGCTTGTGTCGTGGACACCAGATAGTTGATATACTACATAGATACTTTTTGTTTTGTAAATACATACTTAATATACATACAAACATCCATGACTCGGAAACAAATGTCCGTGCTCATCACACAAACATTTGCTCCGACCGGGATTCGAACCCGGGACCCTAAGAACGTAAGGCAGCCTCACTACCGCTGCGCCAATCAGGTCGTCAGGCAATTTTGCACATACTTTGACACAAATCAAGAAAAATGTGACCACATCTATAGGATAGATACTTACCCACATCCGTAAGACAAAATAAACCCATTGACCTGAAAACCTTGAACAACACGATTCCGAAAGCCATATTTTTTCGCCTTTCCCGATTTCCTGGACTATCTATCATCGTATACCAAAATAAACCGCCATGTGATGCCTTCAAGGGCCTTCATTCCTGACCCACTTTGCTTTCGGATTTCGCGCACTATTGATTAACTCAGAACGGATTTTTCATATGGAATCCCTTGCTTTACTCTGAAGATATTTGCTGTATGTAGATTTTTTTATTTTATATATTTTTTGTTTACATGATGCAAGGAAAACACCTCTTTGTCTTTATTCGTTCGATTTACCTTTTCAAGATAATCAATGCCTTGAAAATGGCCAATGCATATTATCAAACATTTTTCCAAATAAAAAGCATGATCTTTTATTTATTGGCTGTGATAAAACATAATAATACTTTGTTAAAATATCCACACAGGAACGCCCGCCACTACATCCACTCAGAAACATAATAATGAAGGAAAAGTTGTAATTGAAGTTTATTTAAAAGCTTGTACGTAACTACATATTACACCTGCGTAGTTAAAACTTTATAACTTTACTTACATGTTTGCTCCGCAGTCAGATAAACGTTGCCGCTACAGAAATACGCGGAATCTATTTCACTAATGGAAGGTTTACAGGTTTAAGTTTAGAGATTAAGTTAACTGAATGGTGTAAGCTGTGACTAAGTTGCCTTTAGCGACTTATTGGCAACTAAGTCGCCCGAACTTTGCAGATTTCCTACAGGTTCGGTCAAACTGATATAAGGACAAAATTTCAATGCGTCTCTGGACTTTCATAAATATGAAATTGAAGTATCCGTCAGTGTCCGCAATCAGTCCGCATTTTGACCGTACTGGCTTTACAAACTCATGTTTTCCTGTAAGCATGTGTTTAACTGTGTGTTGACTTCCGGTGGGTTAAATACTACAATACATCACCTTCACAGCAGCAGGTCAACAGTTAAAACGTGAATTTCATGCGACTCTGGAGGTACCTACCGCGAGCGCTTCAACTAAGTATACACGCGCTACAACTTGGCATGCCCTGCATCACATCTACCTTCTAATGATTGCCTTGGTTGATTGTTTGTCTTGTTGTGTTGTGATTTTTGTTGATTGATTGATTGTGTTGTGTGATTATTTATGATAGATTGATTGTGTTGTGTGATTGTTGTTGTACTGTGTTGATTGTGGTTGTTTTTGTGATGTTGTTGTGTGATGATTGTTGTGTTGTTGTTGTGTGTTTTTTGATGATTGTGTATGTTGTGTTGTGTGTGTTGTTGTTGGTTGTTGTGATTCTATAATGCTCTTGTAAACAAAACCTATGTGTGTATTCTGAATAAAAAAGCCTTACCTAAATCTAACCGTATCTTGACTTCCGTGCGCGAAAGTCCTACGTTGTTTATGTAGGGTAAAGCTTGCTCGGTGACCGCAAGGATTATACCGAGCCCTTTCTGCTAATTGGATTTTTTCGTAATTAAAAGTGCCTCTTAATACCCAAAGTTTAAAACATAACGATATTAAAAACGCGAGCGTTTGTTTTTATTTTATTGCGTTGACTTAATTTCCATCATAAATACGTTCTATTAATTAAGATAATGAGTTTAACAGTTCATTCTTAGGAGTTTTTGTAGATTATGCAATAAAGTAACGGTTAAGTACGGTAAGCTGGATGAGCTGTGGGCTAAGTTTACCTCGAAAATACTGGTGTGTTTTTGAGATAACCACAAAGTTGAACCCTGAAACAGATACAGTAAGGTATATTTTTAAATGTCGCAGCACCAAGCGGAGATATTGGCCTCATACAAGACCAACTTAGTTTAATTAATGTTTTTTTTTTATTATTTCCTTTTTTTGTAGCTGTTATTGGATCAATAAACATTATTGTTTGTCCTGTGTAAGTCTCTTAAATACTTATTCGGTATTTCATTTAAATACGACAAATAAATATTCTTCGAATATTGGCCACCCAAGCTCCGCATTGGAATTTTTGGAAATCACAAGAACTTAGTCAAGCATTTGAACAAAGTCAAAGCATTTATTTCAATGAAAACATTCAAGGCACTTTTGATATTTAAATAAAATAGGACATCGTATTGGAAAGACTTCAGTATTCTTGCCACTTTGTACCGTTACCGTACAAAAAGGCGTACAGTCACGAGCACCAATATGTAAACACTTCACAACTTTAAAAAGCGATTTTCTCCTACTGTTCTGATTAAAATTTCATGTTGTTACGAACATATTATTCTGGGACTCATATTTTTATGGAAAAGATCCTATCTCCAAGTTACAATCGTGATTTCTCGAGAAAATTGCGTTCAAATTAAGGAAAGTGTATACATATTGGTGCTCGTGACTGTACTTACAGCCAAACCAATAATTTGAAAGGTTTCTTTCTGCTGTCCGTCCGTTCGTCTGTCTATCAGTGGGCTGTATATCATGATCCGTAATAGGTAGACAGTTGAAATTTTCACAGAATATTTATTTCTGTTGCCGCTATAACAACAATTAATAAAAATAAAAATAAAAGCGAGTTCGACTAGCACTTGGCCGGTTTTTCATCTTACGTAGATAATGCAACTGAAAAAATTCGCTTTTCAGATATCGGGCGTATTTTTTACTTTTTGTAGCTTATGACATCACGACCAGGCCTCGTTAGTTTACTAGTAGCAAGCGCGACTTCTAAGCATAAGGTCCTGGGTTCGAGCTCCAGGTCGGGCACAGTACTTCATCAGCCCACCACAGTCCACTAGAGATACGCCTCTTCAATCGCACGCCACTTAACTCGATTGTCGCCAGTTCTCATCCAATAATTCCCTCCAGCCACCCTGCGAAGATCATCGGTCCACCGAGCCTGAGCAAAGTACTTATTATTGGATTTTTCGATCAACCAGCCACAGAACCTGAGTGCCCGGTTTATAGCAATAGGTTCACCCCGAATTACATACACACATAAAAAATGATATAATTTTTGAAATTGAACTTTATCAAGAAAAAATCTTAGTTGTGTGTTTTTTATTTTACTGTTTTATATTCTAAATCTATTATTTTTAAATGGGTAGCAATAAAACGAGTGACTGTAAATAACAATTTTAAGTGTCAAAATTAATTAATTTGGGTTATATAATTAATAAGTGAGCGACTGACTGTAAGTGACGAGAAATCAACAGAACAGTAATTTGAGTTACTTAAAATACAAAATGAGCAGCTTCATAATATTTGAGCGACTTAATATTTGTTTGAGTGTCAACGTTACGTCCTGCATTTTTTTCAATATTTATGCAAATGTATTTTTTATACTGAGCGGCATTTTATCTTAAATGAAGTGTTTCGAATACAAAAACCACTTTGAAAAATACACTAATGAGCTTATTAATTGTTGTTTAATGGTATTTGCAGAACTGTTTCTTTAGTTATTTTAGGACCTGCTACAATTCCATGACGCGCGCTCGCTTCGCTCGCATATTAAATAACACTCTTTGACTTCTGTCCCCGAAGTGCCGGGCCTCCACCGGCCTCCTTCGTCGGCCTACGGCCCGGTGCCCATGCCGCCCATAAAAGAAATTCCGTAGTAAGAATTTATAATTTTATCCAGTCGCTCACTTAGTAATGTAGTCGCTCGGATAAAATTTTAATATATGAAATAGATTAATCACAATCCACTTTTTGTAAGCTCGTTCTGGATTTTATTATTAATCAATATTCGTCGTTAGTTTAGTTCGCTTACTCAAATTCATACCGCTCAAGTTATTAATATAGTATGTCATCATCAGTCGCAAAGCTTTTATTTAATCGCTCATTTTATAATTCCCCTTTTTAAACAAAGAATCTAAAAAGAAGAAGAAATCATAATATAATCTACCGTAACAAAAAAGATTTCGATTTTTCAAAGTGATCGCAAACTTCTGTTGATGTGTGTAGGACATAATTGGCGAAATATTGGTGTACTATAAGGTACACTTCTGCCTAACGTTTTTGAATAACAGGCAAGATGTTATGACTGCAACTTCACTTTATGAAAAAAAAACATTAGGTTATTGAAACTCATTTAGGCAATAACGTTCGAAGTCGCGAGACGGAATCGATGAATCGTTTTTACGACTGCTCGTTCATCGACACAACGTTCTTTCGCACGCGCTTTATCGACAAATCATAGTTTTGGCAAATCGAATTTCGATATGAAGCGTCTAGCCAGTTGAATGCACCTACAAACTAATTTAGTTTTGATAACTTGTATAGAATGGCTTTGATTAATTGCAGTGGCCATTATATCTGACATCTGACTATAACTGAATTACCTATCAAAGAAAATTGGTAATATTCATCAAAATAGCAGGAACCTTTATGATTCTAAGATGCAATGTGTTGTTTTCTATTATTTTAATATGTTGATTTTTTGATGTCATCATCATTTCAGCCAAAAGACGTCCACTGCTGGCCTTAGGCCTCCGTCTCCCCAAATGTTGCTACATTGGCCGGTCCCGTGCTATATACATATATCTTCTATATATATAATAAAACAGTAACGAAATAAAAACTGTACATTGAGAATTTTCGAGAACAAATAAGTGGCTTTTGTTAGCAAAACGTAACTGGTGACAAAAATTGACTTTTTAGAATTGTTGTCTGTTTGTCTGTGTGTATGGTACAGCTTCACGCCAAAACTACTGGATAGATTGAATTGAAATTCAGCAAAAATGTTCTTTGTAAACCAAGGAAGGCTTTAGGCTACATATTATCTCGCCGTATGTTATGGGAGGTAAGCAATTTTGATTTTAAAAGGTTTTTGTTCGTACTTAGATACACATCAAAATTGCCACGCGAACGAAGCCGCGGGCAACAGCTAGTTTGTAAATAACTGGCTATTGGGACTCTTTTCGATCATTCTCAATTAACTCACATTGACCTGACGGCCATAAAATCTGCGTAAATAACTGTGCTTTTACGAGTCTATCTTCACTTTTATTGTTCTAACTTTGGTGTACCTACTGTTTATTTGTCTTCCTACCAAGACATCATTGTAGATGCTACAGAGAAACAAACAAAGTTGACTAGCCGAGTGATTATTTATCTTCTAAGTTTCTAAAATTAACTTTTTCAGGACAGAGTATAAACGCAAGCGCGTGCTTTCCACGTCAAGCCACAATTTCACCTACCATTTTTTGACATTGGAAATGTCTTTTCGTTTGCTCCAGTGTAGGCTCCGATTTCACGAAAAAGTGCCAATCTCTTATATAATCGGACAGTTGTGAAAATATGATACTCAAAAAAGACTCAAAAATCGCGTGTTTACGAGAGCTGTAAGGTGCAAAAAATTGTTTTGAGAAAGTCAAAAATGAAAAAAGTTATGGCCGAAGCAATGAAAAAGAAAATTTTTTTTTTCTCCGAATTTTTGATTTTGGCGCTCGATATTTTAGAAACGAAGAATGATATCAAAAATTTGAGAAACATTCCTGTGGAAAATTTAGTCAGCTACAATTTGAGCCTAAAACAAAGACGATCGGGTTAAGGGTTTGCCCTGTAGCCTAGCTTTTTTGAAAGGTTAACTCAGCGACAATATTTTTTCGAATTCCGTAGTTTCATTTCCATTGTGCTCGAGAGTTGTGTGAGGCACGAAATCTGTGAATTTTCACATATTTGTGTCGTTTGGCGTACAGGCACGTGTTGTTTTGTCACGTATATGTGACAATGGCGTTCAAAATGTTAAAGAAGTTTTCAAATCTCCTAAAAATCTCCCGATTTTTATGATAAAAGCTATCTTCCAACAAAATCTAGGTACTGAAGAAGTCCACGCTAAACGAAAACAAAGTTGTTTAGTAGTAAATAAGAATGGCGGGCGGGTGGCGTGTAATGGCCCATTCATGTCGAACTGTACTTGTTTACCGCCAGTGTAGACGGAACTTTATTAAAGGTAGAAGCAGCTGGCTACAGCCACTGGATACTATGGCTACCGGGTTTGTTTGTGAAGGCCAATTAAGTGCGGAATTGGTATCGAGATGATATTCGACGAGAAACTGCCGAAGGGAAAACGATAAGGCTTACTTTGATAATACTTGAGTTCACTTAGATAATACTTGGCTCGATGAAATAAATATGAAATCAACGAAATCAACAGTATTGTATAAAACTTGTTTTTTTTTAATATCCCATAACTCTAGGGTATGATTGAGACCATATCAAAGAATCAACTGGCATATGAGTTATGTTTCAATTATCCCTTCTTTTTTTAATTTTTATACAAAATAATTCGGCAAAGTCACGATTATTAACGTAAAGCACAAGGGTGTTTTGCGTTAGTAGCTAAGAAAATGCGACGTTGCCATATTTCACGTAAGGACGTGAAATATGGCAACGTCGCATTTTCTTAGCTTTAAATGTGAATGATTGCCCACATATCGCCAGTTATGCCACCCACGTAATAGGGGGCGAGCCTATTGCCATCAATCAGTTACAAATCCAGACTCCGTGGCTGCTACTGAGAAATTCCTCAGAAAAACACAATAACACTTTGCTCGACCTGGGAATCGAACCCAGACCCTCATGCTTAGCAGTTGCCCTTTCTACCACTAGACCAACGAGGCAGTCGAGTATTGTATATGGAAAAACAAATAACACTACTTAGATACTCGAAGGTCAAGTCTCTCGTTTAAACAAGATTCCCAAACCGTAATCAACTCTTAACAACTCTTCCCAAAACTTCAAGTAAACTTTTCCCAGCTGACATAATAAAGTCAATCTGCCTATCTTCCAATTTCCTTATGAGATAAATGCTTAACCCGCTAAAATAAAGAGCCAATCAAAATTCTAATATCCGCGACTCTCGTCCGTGTCATCCGCATCGCAGCGGATAAAAACCGTTCCAGTGCCGCGCTCTATAGCGCTGTAGCGGTCCAGATTGAAATAACCGAGCCCAGAAATAGGTCAACGATCTCTTAAGTAATTGTTCGATGGAGGCTATTGGTTTCAAGCTTACCGCACTCAAATGTACGCGCGAACTGCGCTGAACCAGAAATATTATACAGCTTTCACGACATCATCATCACACTAATATTTTAAATGCGAAAGTTTGTGTGGTTATGTTTGTTACTCTTTCACGCAAGAACTAATGTCCGGATTTGAACCAAATTTAGCACACAGATAGTTTATAACCTGGATTAACACATAGTATACTTTTTATCCCAGTAGTATGATCCCGTGGGACATTTATCGACACCGACGCGGGCGAAGCCGTAGGCATAAGCTAGTCAGAAATATTTTACATTAAAAATGCTTAGTGCAACCGCAGCAAGGTTTCACGTTTTCTTATCTCTCGCTAACTAAAGACTAAAGTTTTTCAGCGAACACAAGCTAAGATTTCTTGCTTATTCAACTCTTTGTAAAGCTTTGTCCAAACTTGCAGTTGGCGCAGTTTCCTCCAAAAACCTATACATTTGTCGTAAGCACGTGTTACTCTTACATATAAGCCGTCGCAAATTGGCGCCATTTCAAAGTTAAGACATGCGAGGACATAATATATGGACGCGTCCACTTTCAGAGCCGGCTAAGACAATGGCGGAGATTGGAACATTTCCAGCCGATAACTCAAATGAGGTCAAACTCGTCCTAACTTTTACGTTTTTATACATTTCTACTGTGGACCTATTGAGTTTTTTGTACTGGCAACTCTGACATAATTTTAAGAGATTTTCTCATCAAAGTTCAGATTTATGGAGAATTGAGCTTGTAAAATGTGTTTATTAAAGCCCGTCTTTTTTATCTGTACGTATATGAGTGTATGAAACCTACCTATGATACGTGAGCTATGGAAGGCAAGCAATATTCTTGCAAAGTTACTGAACTGTGCACCGCCGAGATTGCGCACTACGTCATCATACAGTTCTCAAAAGCGATGCATCACCGTTTCGCAATCTTGCATTGTTTTAAGATTCGTATGAAGGATGAAGGGAACAAAAAGACGTCGTTTTAATAGTTAGGTAGTAACTGTTGTTCGATTTGTAACCTTATAGGTGATTTGAGTTATACTGTGGGTCTGGAACCCGCTTCAGCATGCCCTACTGACAACCAGTCTTACCAAGGCGTATCGTATAACCCAGCACTAACTGGTGCGGAGGTCAGATAGGCAGTCGCTTTATGTAAAATACTGGTAGTCAGACTGAAAGCCGACCCCAATTTAATTGGAGAAATTATAGGCAGACGATGATGAATTTGAACAGAATGTTTCAAGACCTTTGCAAAACAATTAAATTATTCTCAAACAAGACTCTCAACATATAATAACAAAAATTAATACATCAGCCCAAGAGTTCCATTACCTGTGACGTTCACATATACGTTTGACCGCACTAATTTGCGATACAAATGGCATACCTTTGTCACCGCTCCTGACCCTACCTGGCACCTGCGATGAAAGGCTCGAAAAATCCATGTCACAATGTACCCGCTAAAGGTCGCGTGTAACAGGCTTTAATAGAATAATGGGCGTGAACCAGCCTGTTTTATTTGGGTACAATTCTGAATTATAATTCGGGATCCAGTTGGGTTTTCGAGGTATGGTTAGTGATGGCTTGTTTAGTTAGAGGGTGGTTGGGTTTTGGAGTTTTGGCTTGTAAGTACAAACTTTTGGCTTTGGATAAGTTAAGATGCAAGGATGTTGATTGACAATGGAGTTGCTAATATGTGCATATACATTTAAAGTCCGCGCCACCACTGAAGTCTTACGGCAAAAGCGGGAACTAAATTCATTAGGTTATGCAAGTACCACGTGATTGGCGCAAAACATTTACGGACGGTTTTGATTGGCTAATTTCTGCGATAGCAACGCCGCGTCTATCGGACTTGAGTAGTGGCGCGGACTTTACATCGAGTTTTTTTTTCTCGAAATTTTTAATCATTTGCCAAACTTCTTACCAATTAGGTTTTAGTTTTCGATATTACACGAAGGAAGTAAAACTGGCATCTGACCTCTACAACTCATAAGAATGTCTGATACTTCAATGTAGGATTCATTTATTAGAATTTCAGCCACCTGGATAACCGTAACGGCCATCGTAAATACAACTGGAGCTCTACAATGAAAAATATACCTACTAAATCTAAATTTGGCCATCAAAAGTCAAACATAAAAAAAACACGACACTGTTTTTTCCCGTAGCTAACTTGGATCCATAACTTTAACACTGAGGTCTACATCATATCTTTGTTTTTTCTCATAACACCCACCACATTTTAATATTCAACCTTAAAACACGTAAACACCCGAAAAAACAAACTTTGCCATATAATATAGCTACTTTTACATGCCAGGGTTCCGTTTATAAGAAAAGTTTTGCCCCATGAATATTATATAGGGCTCGGCATTATATATACAGAGCACAATTTAACTTGGAGCATGAAACCACGCCACGATGAGAATAATTGTGCGTAATTAGAAACACAGAGTAAATTAGTGCAGAGAGTTCAGATACCATCAAAGTTACGCGAGATATGGTAATGCTAAGGTTGTATTACAAAGGTTTAGAGCAGGGAACATCACTCTTTTAAGATATTTTTGTAAAACTTGGAATCTTTGTCATTCTCTTGTACTTTTTTATTTGAGGTTTATGTTTTATCTACCATCACCTCAATGACACAATAGGCTTTATCTACTAGACATTTTGTAAGCCGTCACATCACTTAGAATTAATTATATTTTTCTTTCAGCTATTGAAACTTTCCTTTGGTCGTTTCATACAGAGTGTTATCGATCGTTGATGTGTCGATGAGTGATCGTGGCGCAAACTTTTACCATAGATTTAACGTAATTCTAGAACCTAGTGGGTCTAGAATCATTTTTTTAAACTGTTAGTGTCTAAACTCACTACGCTGAAGGTACACGACCGAAGTTCGACATAATTAGTCTCTAAACACACTATGCCAAAGTTACGCCACCGAAGTTCAGCACAATTACGCTTGCAATGATATTTGAATTACTGACGACACACTATGCCGAAATTACGTCGCGTCATAGCGTACAGCCGAACTTCGGTCGGGTTTAAGTTCAGCGGCAATTCGGCGGCAACGTATTCTGTAGAGAGCACACATTAAAACGGCCAAAGTTCGGTGCGATTGCCGACGAAGATCCGGGGTGGGGAGCAGCGGGAGGCAGGTATTTCCGCGCCCCGCGTGCTTGCGCAAGTTGGGCAACTAAATTTCTGCCGCGTAAGTTCGGCACTTATGGTGTGTCATATCAGCCGAATACTTCAGCCGCGGAACTTGGGTCGCGTACCTTCGGCATAGTGTGCTTAGACACTTAGTCCGCTACTAAACAAAATCCTTCTGGAATCTTTGGTAAAATGTTGTGCCAGAAATTACTTTAAACCGTGTATGGTCCCTTTATATTCACACTTTTCATAATGGGTACTCTGTTTCTAAGTACTCTATGTCAAAAAAGTCAAAGTCAGGTGACTCTTATTAATGTTATTTCACTCTGCTACACATAATTTACTTTGAATGTGTCAATGATGTTGTATTACAAACACAAGTACATAAGTAAGTGTAGTGGATGTTATACGAATATATATCGAGGTAATTAGGGATTGCCGTAGTATTATATATCACTTTATTAAGGTCGTTAGCAGTCCCATTTTCCGTTATGTTACAGATATTGTAAGCTCGTATATTTCTTAATGTGTTAATCTTACTTCTGGTGAGTAAAGCCATATAGATATTGACATAGGTAATATAAGCCAATTGTTCAATAATAAATAAATATGTTGCAAAGTTACGTTTCTTTCTAATTATGAATGTATCCTACTGTATAGTTTCATAGCTGAGTTTTATATTTAAGTTGTAATTAATTAGTAAAATGATAGCGTTATTGTTTTTTTTTTTTTTAAGCTTTAATAAACTCTAAAATTTAAGGAGTTTACTGTTGTATTTAATTTCTAAAGCCCACTCGTTTTAATTTGTTATGGTATGTTATCACTTATATAAGTGAACGCTGGTTAACCAGTAATAGGCTTGTGTCCTGAAAAAATCTAATTAGTCCGTCAGCTACATTTTTTGATAATGTATTTTTTCTCTTGTTACGTAAACCAAAATTGACGAAAATACGATGCTTGTAAAATTCTCATTATGTCACGCCGTGCTATAATTTTTAGTGCGTTGTGATGTCACGAGCCCCCACTCTCGGGTTTTGATGCGTTTTATCTTTGTCAATATTCATTGATTTACAGAAACAAAAAATACGTGTCTATTATTTTCCAATTCTCTAACTGACGGACTAAATAGATTTGCAAATTAGTGATGGTGGAAACTAGCTTATTGGCGACTGTGTAAGTCCAAGACTGTTAAAACCTATACATAAGATATGTACTTGTACACAGGAGCTGTTGGTGAACCTATATAAGTACTGAAAGAATTTTGATACCAGTAGCCTTTTTTACAATTATTATCATAAACATAAAACCCAATAACGTTTCTGAACTTAAAACATGATTAAACCGAACCAAAACAAACCCGATATTGAACAAAACCAATCGCCGATCATAAAATCCTCAATAAACACACAGAGATAAGAAACATGGTAACATGACGAAAATACCAAAGAGTTCGGAATAAACTTGATATAAACGTTACATTTGTTAAAAGAAAGATATGTAACACGGAAAACAATGTCAGAAGAAAGAATACGACTGTATTATCATTCATCGATATACGGAGGAACAACGGAGTAAATTCTGTAGTTCGTTGAAACATCGGGAATGTTCGAGTAGGTTCGGAGATTGCGTGGCTTTGACGCCGTCCTGTGATAACAGTAGCTCCGAGACTTATCTCCGGTGTATATTCGTCCTGTGTGACATTTTATTGTTTGCTCGTGTTTTTTTTGTGAAAAGGTGTTGTTGGTAAATATGTGTTTTGTGTTATAGATGAGATTTGGAGCTGATAAGATTCCTACATTTTTTTTTTCGTTGAGGAATCTGTCAAGTAAACATACAAAAGGGAAAAATAAAGGAATAGGATACTAAGTTTGTGTTTCCAATAGATGAAACAGCAGAAGCCGTATGTAACCAGTGAGAAAGTACAAACAATAAAATAGAAAATATTTAAGATATAACCCAGAGAGATGGTTTTCTGCAGCAAAAAAAAAAATGATATACACGTTGTTTATGGCCCTTCTAACCCTAAAATTAGCAACTCTATTTGTGATGGTTCAAACTTCGTTTGAAATACTGTTAGAATAAAGTTCTAATCAGCTTGCACTACAAAGCGGTTGTTACGTCAGTCACTGCGGCCGAATAGTGCGAAATGAGTGTTTTTTTGCGAACAAAAAATCTATTGATTAGACTAAAAAAATAAAACACATAAAACCTGCTTTATAGTTAGTTTAGTTAGTATGCAAAGTTTCATGATCTAATTTGAAGTACTTATTGAATACCAGCGGTTTATTGTTCGATTTGGAGGTAACTTTAGTTTTTTTTCTATAGAGAAAAGTTTATGGAATCGTATTTTCGTCGCACATAGTACCTAGCATTAATCCTCAGCTCTACCATACATTTATTTCAAAATTAATGCTGCAGTATTTTAGGCGTAATGGAGGATCATGCTAAGCCATTTGAGGCATGTTAGGCCCTTAAGAATTCTGTCAAAGATACAATTTTGATCGACACAACTCCTGTTCCGTGTCATTCGTCTTCAATCCCAGCATTCGTCGCAAGTTATTCAAAGTCGTAACTTCACCTGCTCCCGTCTCTGTCTCCGAATGTACATGTACAGTCGCGGACAGAACTGGAACACGTTGTTTTATTTTTGTAACGGACAGCGGAAGATCTACAGCCAGGCATGGACATTAAAATTCAGAAGTTGGCACCGCGGTCTCTACCTTAATTGAATGCAGACCAGGCAAACACAATAAATTAACTTCAACGTAGCGACGGTTTATAGATAGGTCGCCATTCGCCAGACACATTTTCGTATCAATTATACTTTTTACTGAACAATTTTTTTAACTGAAATACGTTTTTATTAATTTTATTCTGGTGGAGGGTCTTTTCTGGGTAAGCCTAATTAATTTGGACGTTGGATATTTACACCAGAATTTAGAGCGGTTTAAAAATAAGCTCTCCCCGTTTAATATCGGAATGAACGAGAATTCCGTTAAAATTAGTATCATCACGCCTGTAATCTCCGAAGGGTTGGGCAGAGGTGTATCTAGTAGTACTTACATCCACATTTCACTAGTTATGTTTAAGTCCCATGTAATAGGGGGCGAGCCAATTGCCATCAACCGAGAGCAATTCCAGTCTCCAAGGCTGCTACTGAGAAATTCCTGACGGAAAAACCCAATAACACTTTCCCCGACCCGGGAATCGAACCCAGGACCACTAGACCAACAAGGCAGTCAGTAAAATTAGAGTGAGTTTAAAAAGAGGATAAAAAACTTTATTGCAGTTATTTTTCAGTTTTTTGTTTTTTTTTTAAGTCGGTTTTATATTTTGCAAAAAAGTTTTTTATTTTTCCATTTTTAGTTGTAATGTATCCTATGTGGTATCCTATACAAATATTTGCTATGCAAACTTTAATTTGAAGTAAGCCCAACAAAAGGTAACTGCTGTAAATCGTTGAGGAATTCTGTCACTGTCTATGGTCTCCATCATCAGACCTGTAATGGCACTTATCATCAATAAAAATTAATTAAGTCCAAATACAAGGTAGCTACTGTAAAACATTGAGGAATTCCCTTAACTGTCCTTCGTCTTCATCATCAGACCCCTAATGACAGTTATAACACACATCTAGGTGTAAAGTTCTGATCAATACAAATTAGTCAAGCCAAAATACCAGGTAATTGCTGTAAATCGTTGAGGATTTCCCTCGACTGTCTTTCGGTTCCATCACCAAAACTACTCCAGATCTGCATTAAATAGTAGTGCTTTAAAATACTTAATGAAAAAAATAACATAGTCACCAGTACGATTTTCGAAGGTTTGCCTCGATTTCTTTGGGATGCCATCATCTGACCCTTGTTTCCTTATCATGGTACCACCGTTGAGATATCTCCTTTCCAACAAAAAAATAATCATCTAAATCAGTTCATAAACGACGAAGTAATCCGCGAACACTCATAAAAAAAAATATATATATACGGTCGAATTGAGAAACCTCTTTTTTAGAAGTCGGTTAAAAACGGAGAAAGACAATAAAGGCTCTAGCTACAATACAAAAGTTTTGTTTAAACTTTTTTCATGAACCACACTAACACTAAGTATTTATAAGTGAACAAACTTATAAACTCCCCAACTTGTTTCTGACCCAACTTTAAGAAAGCTCATGTGACTTAAATTATTAATTTAAACAAACAAAGCACAGAAGTTGAAACAATCAGGACGCAAACTGAAGATAGAGTAGCGCTATCAGTGGGACGGAACAACTTCGAGAAGTTTCCTTTAGGAGTCGCCAGCTAAACATTTCCTCTTCTTAATGAATTTAAGAAACTGCTTGTGGAACACAAGGTCTTGTTTATTCCACTGGAAATTATAAGTTGGATCGCACTCCTGTGTCTTGTTTTAAAATAACTGCTTCGTCCGGGATCTTAGTTGTGTACAAATGTTTGTAAGCGATCTTTACTGCTTGTTTCAACACCTCTAGAGTTTTGGTAAAATTATTTGGCGGATATTTTCATTTCATACATACATTCGGTTTTGCTCCTTAATCGAGTTCAAAAAAGGAGGTTGTCAATTCGACCTGTATCTATGTGTGTAATATTGTTAGAATTGCACACTATTCTTATAATATGTTAGTCTATGTGGGCTTCTGCCATTTTCACATGTATGATGTCTGTTATATTATTATGACGTTTTATACATACCTAAAGGATGATGATGATGATAGTGATGATGATAAAGAGTGTAAAACACCTCTTAACGAAACCAAAAGGCACTTGTTTTCCTCGTCATTGCGATAATTTTTTTGTTCTACACCATACCTGGGAACCTTCTAGTTACGGAGATATTGGGGGTCAAATTTTCAACTTTTTGACAAGTTTTTAATGTAAGATTTTTAATTTAAACACCTCCACGACCACCGTTCTATTCAATCCATCCATAAGCACAATGTTTTGAGTGCGTTACATTGAGTTGTACCACAAAACATGATGAAAAGTCGTTTCCCAGCAATATTTTTTGCGTTAAGTTACTTAGTTTGATGTACAGAATACTTGGTTGACGGCTTCGTGATAAGGTCTTTTACATCCTGCAAATATAATGTATGTCTGTATGTTTGTTTTTACACGTCTCGGACCCTACTACTACTTACCATCTGGAAAATAATGCATTTCCTGCCTAAAACTTCCCTTTACGTCGGAAAATCGTTACGAAAACACAAAGGACTCTACCCCAAACTTAAACAAAATAGAAAAACAAACGTAATGGCAAATTTATTAGGTTCAATTTGGTTTTATTGGCTAATTCATTGGCGGTGGATGTCTGTCCGGGCTCTTAGGGGCTTTGCAGAAATATTTGGCAAATCCCTGATGTACGGGACCACGGACCCCGTAGTAAGTCTCACTTTGCTGTTCAAACGACATTTTATTACGTCGAGTTTTACATATAAATAGACTCCGGTGAGGAATTACACTTTTATTAGCCATAAAATGCCACGGTGTTTGATAAGGAAAACTAACTTATCACTTATGTTAATAAGGCACGAGTGTGTGCGCAGTAAATATCATTCGTAGCAAGAAAAGTACTTTATAGAAACTTGAAGTGAAATCAGCAACGCAGTAAAAGCTCAGCTTTTTACATTTTTCTCTAAGTAAATAAAAGGATTTTTCAGTTTATTATGTCAAGCTTTTTATAGCTGAATTAAGCCGTGTTAAAGAATCGTAAACTTTTCAGATGAAAGCAGCCGGTCATTGTTGCTTTAAAATCGTTTTGTATAAAGTGGATATAAAATGGATTAACTTTAATCTCTGAGGAAATTGGAGTGTTCATAGCATTGCTTTAAAAAAAACAATTACGTTTGGGAGTGACTAGCACTTGGGACTTAGGCTCCTTAAATTGTTGTGCTATTAATAGTTATGTTAGGTACGGTGGGCTGCATCAATTGGGTACCCCAGTTGGGTACCCCAGTTGGGTACCCCAGTTGGGTACCCCAGTTGGGTACCCCAGTTTGGTACCTCAGTTGGGTACCCCAGTAACTCGGGGTCGAACGTGCTTTCAGAGGTACCCCCCCCTACCACATCGTGAAGCTGACTGTTCCTAGACACATCACATCTTTCCCATCGAGTGAAGTCACATTTATAAAGACAATGATAGTAAGGATTATGGAACTCTTTATATACATACCTACGCCTAATCTGCTATTGGAAACAAGGACCCTGAAATGGTATTACAAAATCTCCTCAAGGATTTCACTAATAAAATCCCGGGAAAATACCATGTAACCTATTCACACTTAAAACACGAAACAATCAAAATCCCTAAAGGTAGATTTACATTTACAACCTCCCAACACCTTTTCTAATCTAGGTAGCTGTTTAACACACAAGGGTTATAGTTAACCGTAATTCATAGTTCGTGTACGCCAACAATCACCGTATTGTTTAAAACACCGGCCTAATTAGTCTTGCCACGCTTCCATTGTGATCTTGAAATAACAACGCGATCCGAATGGCGGATTTAATAGCTCGTTAGTTGATACACGGGTGTGTGAGAGGGATGGGAGATGGAGGTAGAAAGAGTGAGAGCATGGTTAATATTTATCTGCGGTTGTGGAATCGAATGATCGTAATTCTGTTACAGTTTGTTTAGGTGTGCAATGAACAAGGATCTGAATTGCGCAAACAAATCGTAATCACAATCGCTTTCATGTTGTTAGTTTAACATGCGTTGATTTCGTATAGATTTTTCTACAAGCTGATTCTTCTAAATTAGCGATGAACCTCATCTGGTAACAAGGTTTGCAATTTTCCATGCTGCTATTCTTTTTTGTCGCTCAAAACATCGGTGATGCTGCCACGTGTCATAGGGTTCCTTCCCACTGTGTTTTCTCAAACTCAAACTCAAAGCATTTATTTCAATTAGACCATTACGGCACTTTTGAATGTCAAAATACAAAAAAAAAACAAAGCTACAGTCCCAGTCACAAGACATAATAACTTGAGAAAGTACTGTAGTTGCCCATTCCCTAGCGTAGATCTCGATGGAGAAGAACGGGCAAGAAACTCCATGGACACTCTTTTAAATCAAAATACCTCACTCTACCAAAATGACGGTTCTATGTGATAGAAAAGAAAAGTAGCATGGAAAAGTGCTATTCCGTGCTGCTTTATGAGGTTCAGTCTTTAACAGAGAGTTTCAGGTCATTGCCTCAAGTAATTTTGTATTTTAAAAAGTGCTGATTTTGAAGCAACTGACGGTTGTTGTAAAATATTAATTCAATTTAATATTAACAAGTTTTTTTTTTTTTTTAATTACTTTTAATTATATTTTCCTTGTTATTATTACAAATTTTAAACTAATATGTAAATGTACTTGATTACCTAATTTGATTTTGAAAAAAATAAATAGGTTTGTAAGTACGAGTGCAACGTTATTAGTGTGTTGACAATGTTTGAAAATAGTACATTTTGATATGAGTGGGAAAACTTTGTTATTGCATTCGAGGCGAAATTCACACCCAAGTCGCAGGCGAGGTTGTTATGGAGGTGATATACCTGCAGTAACAAATGCCCACTTGTATCAAACGACGTTTTTCAATACACCACATAAAAGAAAAAATCACCGCCAACTATAGGCATTGAACCAAATTTGGACTTGTATAAGTATAGTTGATTGTTTTATTTACGTACACGTTGTGATGAATGAAAAAAAATCCAATCATGTGGAATATATTGCCATATTTATTGTATATTGTATTCTGATTTATTTTTATTTTAATTTTTATAATTGTTAATTTTTATTTAGTGTTTGACATTATAATTTTGGAATTTTAATTTATATTATTTAATTGATAATTTTTTTGGATAAATGCTGAGATTGTTATTTTATAATTGTAATTTTTTGGTTCAAGTGTGTGCAATTATGATCCTAAATGGATTGAAATAAATGAATTTGTATTTGTATTTGTATTGCATTTTGAACCTAATCGTAGTGCGATAACACTATTACTGATACTAATAACATTAGTATCAATGTAAGTATATAAATTCTCATAAACAAGTTAGTTTTTTAGACATTGTTTTGTACCCTATCACTATGTTTTCCTATTAACCCCAAAGGTTGACTGGTAGTGAATGCCTTGTGGTATTAAGTCCGCCACTATTGTACATGAAGTTTAAATAAGTAACGACAAGTTTTCGAGAAAGTGTATTGAAAAAATATTTTAAAGCCAACGTGAATTCTATTGTTATTCCTGATTTCCTTTGAAATCAGTTGAGTCGTTTCAACGTGATTGTTGAACAGATATCGCATTTATAATATTACAGAGCTCGCTTCGGACAGTAATATTAATATTCGCGACTCGCTTCGACGATTACCTTTACTCTCACTTGTAAAATAGTTTACAGAATATATTTATTAAGGTGAATGCTCCAACCAGCCCGCGAAATTCAATTTTTTTACGTTTTTTACAATGTGCTGGTCAGTGCTAGTTTGTATGTTGATTAAAATATTATTCGCGAATTTAAGACGTATGTAGGAATGACTTTGACCTTGAAAAAGTAATTTTTCCACCTTTATGAACTTGGACGGTTGTATTGATGATTTTAATTAATATAATTTTGTAACTACATACGTCTTACAGCCGCGAATAATATTTTAATCAACATACAACCTAGCACTGGCCTGCAAATTGCAAAAAAACGTAAGAAAATTTGAAATAATGTCATTTGACCGAATTTTCAAATGCACTAATTTTATTTAAACTAATGTTTCACTAGACTAATAATGATTTAGTCGAAAGATTGTATCGAATATTCAGTTCGGTTCTCTATTGTATTACCTAACTTTTTTATTCATAATTTAAAGTGCCATAACTTTTTTTGTCCTAATCATCATTTGTCCGAATGATAACTTACCCGAACTTAATATCACATAATATAACATGCCATAAAATTGAAATCCCTAAATACACTATGCCCTAAACCCGTTTGTCATAAATATTACAATCAATAATATACAAAAGACTTCAAACCATTTTCAATAATAGTTATAAATCCTAAATTCAAAATAATATTCAATGTTTTGATCCTAATAATATTTTTAAAACAAACCGGTATGTTCCCAGACGTTCCCAAAAGGGAACAGAACACTGTTATTTTAATTGTGTCTGTAATTACGGGTAACTACAGGTATTACTTAGCTTTTGCTATGCTATGATCTTCTCTCAACACAACACATTCTTATACAATATTGCTCTTATGAAATTTGTAAGAATTAAAAAGTAGAACCATCATAATATCGCAGAAAGTTCACAGTTACAATCTTCTTTTGGCATAGATTTCATATCGGTAGTCACTAAAAGGCAGAAAATCAATCAAACAAACATACACCAAACAAACATACACCATGCATGCAGCAAGCATGCAGCAAGCATTCAGCAAGCATTTAGCAAGCATGCAGCAAGCATGCAACAAGCTTGCAGCAACCAAGCAGCAAGCATGCAGCATGCAAGCACGCATACAGTATGCAAGCAAGCATGCAGCATGCAAGCGAGCAAGCATACAGCATGCAAGCGAGCAAGCATGCAAGCAAGCAAGCAACATGCAGCAGGCGTGGTTTCTGTCACGGCTCCGGCGCTGCGGGGCTCCGGCGGTCCCATGCGAGCTTATCGTCGCAGATGTGTTTAACGCTCACCGCCGCAGCTTCGGCTTGCTGGCCGGCTTCGCCGGCCAGCCTCAGCAGCGGCGGCGAGTGTTACAACCACCTGCTCCTCAACTCGCGGGCCGCCTCGCCCCTCCGCGCCTACGCGATTTTAAATTACACTCTCGGGGTAGGGCAGACAAGACTACGTGGGGTCGGATTTACAGCGATTCGTTTCTGTCACTAAAACCTAATTTTTAGCAAATGTTTTAGGACCAAAAATTTCATTATACTTATATGAACATTCGGAATAATACACATTATATAATAAAATACTTAGGACATTTGACTTTATGGCATGTAACATTAGAAGATTCAATTATTATAGTATTCGATATTATGACAGAACAGTTTTAGAAATAAAGATAATTATGTAAAACAAAATTTCGGGATTTTGAACATTATGGTTACTGAAGTTTATAGCAAACGTTTTATGGATAATGATTTTCGGACAAAAAATTTTAGGAAAATTAAGGGAGTACCATTCAGTTCATTAATAATTCGTTTCCTTTCATTGTCTATAAACTAACATTGTTCCTTCACCTACTGAATTCATTAATAATAATATTTATGGCATACCATTAACGAACCACCAGATTTAGCAAAATGTAACGGCAAAAAAATCACTTTTGATTGCCAAAATAATTAGTAAATTATCACCAAATTTAACAAAACACCAAATAAATATATTTTTGGTTCAATTAGAACCAAAAATATATTTATGACCACCAGAAATTTAACTGTTATGCTCTTGCATCCGAGTCGAGGGAGACTCGGTCAACGGAGCCCGCTTCGCGAGGCTCCTACTCCTGAATGGTTTATGAAAAAATAACCACGAAGGGTATGGCGGGGTCTATTCGCTCGCTTAGCCCGCTCATTCGACCCCGCCATACCCTTCTAACCTAATCTATCCATGTCGGGGTGGCCCAAGTCGGCCTAGGCAAAACTAGTTTGTCATCAACCACCTCATTAAAATTTGGTGTTCAATTTACTAAATTTGGTGATCAATTGATATTTCAGGTGATAGATGTTAGTGGTCACAAAGTTATTTTTGGTGGTCATTATATTTTCTCCCTATTTTATTCCCGTACTCTTACGGGAACGGGAACCACGCGGGTGAAACCGCGTGACGTCTGCTATATATACATAAACGAATTTTATTTTTAAGTTTGCGTAAAACCTTTTTCTTGTAATAGTCTATATCATTGTTTATATACTGCTTCCGGAAGTACCTACGCGTTTTTCATACGCCAGACGCATTAAGTTACACAAGTTTTAAGGAGATGTTTCATGTTTAAGAAGGGATTATTCAATTTTCTGCGTCGTTAAACAGTCGCAAATAAGAATTTTACGTTTGTGTAAACTATTTCACATCCCAATCAACCAACGTTAAAAAAAAAACAAAATGGAATTTAAGGTGAATGCTGGAGCATTCACCTTAAATTCCATTTTGTTTTTTTTTAAAGAAAATTTGAATTTAGCAGTATATAAACAATGATATAGACTATTACAAGAAAAAGGTTTTTCGCAAACTTAAAAATAAAATTCGTTTATGTATATATAGCAGACGTCACGCGGTTTCACCCGCGTGGTTCCCGTTCCCGTAGGAATACGGGAATAAAATAGGGAGAAAATATAATGACCACCAAAAATAACTTTGTGACCACTAACATCTATCACCTGAAATATCAATTGATCACCAAATTTAGTAAATTGAACACCAAATTTTAATGAGGTGGTTGATGACAAACTAGTTTTGCCTAGGCCGACTTGGGGCACCCCGACACGGATAGATTAGGTTAGAAGGGTATGGCGGGGTCGAATGAGCGGGCTAAGCGAGCGAATAGACCCCGCCATACCCTTCGTGGTTATTTTTTCATTAACCATTCAGGAGTAGGAGCCTCGCGAAGCGGGGCTCCGTTGACCGAGTCTCCCTCGACTCGGATGCAAGAGCATAACAGTTCAATTTCTGGTGGTCATAAATATATTTTTGGTTCTAATTGAACCAAAAATATATTTATTTTGTGTTTGGTTAAATTTGGTGATAATTTACTAATTATTTTGGCAATCAAAAGTGATTTTTTTGCCGTTACATTTTGCTAAATCTGGTGGTTCGTTAATGGTATGCCATAAATAATTATTAATGAATTCAGTAGGTGAAGGAACAATGTTAGTTTATAGACAATGAAAGGAAACGAATTTTAATGAACTGAATATTCGATACAATCTTTCGACTAAATCATTATTAGTCTAGTGAAACATTAGTTTAAATAAAATTAGTGCATTTGAAAATTCGGTCAAATGACATTATTTCAAAGAAATAAATATGCTAAATAAAAATCTACCAATTAATTATTCGGTCAAATGAATAATTATACGAAATGACTTTATTGTAACTAAAATTAACGGGAGCGATTATCGACAAAACGTTGTTATACCAAACAAGGGTGAACCTTTATTAAATACATAAGACTTTTAATATCGCATCTTCTTTTGGTAAACAGCTCAAAACATACAGGAAACCGTCACGAAACGCCAGTAATGCGTATGAATAATATTCTTACAAATAATTCGGACGTGTACATTTTTACCCTTTTACAAGTTTAGCACAGAATTATTTACATTCACGCGAAAAATACGTACTTTTTTTTAATAAATGCGAACCTCAACCGCCACGTATCTAATTTTGGGCGAATAATGGAGTTCTTTTTACGTGCAAATGCTTTTTATGTACCTACACATGTACGTGTTACGTCCCCGATTACCCCGGCCAGGACGTGCGCTCATCACGTGTTTAAACTTTCAAATCACACCCTTTTTTGTTTATTTATTACCATAACATCACGCCTGTAATCCCCGAAGCCTTAGGCAGAGGTGTACCTAATTGTACAACCACAGTTCACCTGTTACGTTTAATTCCCATGTATTAGGGCCTATTTCCATTAACCGGGCGCAAACTCCGTGGCAGCTACTGAGAAATTCCTAATAAAAAACCCAATAACATTTTGCCCGACTTGGGAATCGACCCCACGACCTCATGAACAGCAGTGCGCTTGCGAGCACTAGACCAACGAGACAGTCACAGTCAGTGGCAGTTATTTATTACAATTTTTTAATATTTAATTTAGGTTTCCTGCGAATCGTATTTTTGTTGGCACATAAAGTTTTGTATTTTCTCTATTCAGTCATCTATATACTTACGTAGAAATGAAAAGCGATTTTCTTTGAGATATCTTTTTATCACTATCTTTGATAAGTACGTTTAATCCTAATTAACCGACACTAACTGTTTGCATTATTAATTAAAAACTATAAAATAAACTAACAATAAAATATACAATAATTTTATTATATCAAAATATTGTAGTTTCGAAAACACTTTTTTGATAACACCACAATCGCTTTTGAGTTTTGCGCATGTGTAACGTAAGTATTTAATTCCTGAAATTTTCAGTATTTTTAAGCAAATTTTTCGGTATCAATACTTTACATATAAAACTAGATACCTATCTGCTTGTGGAATTATTCATAGCGAAAAAGCAAAAATAGCGAAATGTGAACTCTTTATTGACTTAAAATGCATTTTGAGATAAATAAGAAAATTATGATATTATTTTCACATTTGGTACTAAACTATCATTTGACAAAATATATCTATTATGAAGTTTTTTTTTTTTTTTTTTTGTGATAACTTTGCCATCACTTGTTTCTTTATTTACATACTAACTCTATAATAGAAATAAAAATATTTACAAGTATCAAAAAGGGTTACAGGGCGTCGAAAAATTCGTCCACATCGCTGTCAACAGGAAACGTGCCCAGAAGGCTGGCAGCATTGCCACGTTGGATGGCAATGCTGATTCTTTGGCCAAAAAATAGGCCCGCCCTCTGGTCACGTGAACAGTCGACCAACCGCTTGGCGATTTCTCGAAAAACTAGGTGGGCACTCGGACCCCATGGCCCTAGTGTTTCAACCCCAAACGGCTCAAACACATAATTACCAATTAAATTATTGTATTTGCGCCGTTTGAGGTTTTCAGCACCTGCAGCAGCCGCCCCAGCGCAGCACACTGTGCTAGGAAGATGGGATGGCGCAAGGGTGTCGACGCAAGTTGCGTCCCACACCAAAGGCCTACCCAACTTCCATGGCATTATGGTCATACCATCTGGTCTCTTGCCATCGACGCGTGCCAAGCCAGTGGGTTCTAATACAGCTGGCACCCCGGCGGTGGCAAGAGCACGACGGATGAGATCATTAATGCTAGTGTGCCGCGCTATCCGACCTGCACTCTTACTGCAAGAAAGGCCATGGTGTCCGAGGCAGTCGACTGCTTCACCACATTGACAGCGATGTGGAGCCCCACAATATATTTTCTGGGTCCACCCTTTATAGCAGAACTTTTTATGTCATAATATTACTTTGCATAACAGCGGGTAGCATAAACTTCATTTCGCAGAAAATCGTTTGGCAGACACTCATTTATCATACATTCAAAACTCATAATTTTAATGCAAAACTCATAACTAAAAGCAGAACTATCATATTTCAGAAAGTTTACAGTTAGAATCATCTTTTGGCATACATTTCTTATGCTTAACAATGGAAAGACTCATCTATCACATCCACATCACAGAAAACTCATTAAAACAGTTGATTGTCAACATGTGGTTTTTATTTACCTGTAAGTAGGAGGCAAACAAGCATATATCTTGCATGCAGCAAGCATGCAGTATGCAAACAAGCATGCAGTATGCAAACATGCAAACCAGCATACAATATGCAAACATGCAAACCAGCATAAACTATTCATGCAGCAAGCATGTAGCATGCAAGTAAGCATGCAGCATGCAAGCAAGCATACAGGATCCAAGCAAGCATGCAACATGCAGCAGGCATGGTTTATGTCACGGCTCGGGCGCTGCGGGGCTCCGGCGGTCCCACGCGAGTTTATCGTCGCAGATGTATTTAACGCTCACCACCGCAGCTTCGGCTTGCTGGCCGGCTTCGCCGGCCAGCCTCAGCAGCGGCGGCGAGTGTTACAACAACCTGCTCCTCAACTCGCGGGCCGCCTCGCCCCTCCACGCCTACGCAATTTTAAATTACACTCTAGGGGTAGGGCAGACAAGACTACGTAAAGTCGGTTTTGGAGCGATTCGTTTCTGTCACTATAACTTTTGTAGCCCATCATATTGACTTTTTGAGACAATATTTAAATGTTTGGTTAAAAATGCTATTTTATAGAAATGGCAATAATGCCAAATAAAATTATTCCAAATGAAATTCTGCCATCTTCGTAATATGCCAAGTGAAATTGTGCTAAATTTGAACATTGCCATAGGTAATTATGCCAAATAAAATTCTGCCATCTTAAAAGTATGCCATTGTAAATTCGGAAATGCAAACATTCGGCCAAACAATAACTATATTAAATAATTTTTATGCCTTAAAAATATTCGTTTAAAGAAGATTATGCCAAGTGTGTTATGCCAAATAAATTTCGGAGCATCAAGATTCTGCCAGATAGAAGGAACCCATATTTTCTGTATTATGAAGTTAAGTATGTACCGTATATTTGTTACAAAATAATAAACAAGGAGTACTATTTTTTTTTTTTATTTAAGTTCCTAATAGACGTCGTTGTATGTTATGTAGGTACTTATTTTTAGTCTTATTTTATAATAACATATAGTTTTAGTTGTAGTCTGTACAATGTATATAAATTTTGTATGAAATATTGTATATGAGAAAAATACTTTTAATTTAATACAATCTAATAAATTTTTACTCGTTCACCTGTCGCGTGCTTAAACGAATCATAATAACTAAAAAATATATACAACTAGTTCAGTTGTTAAAATGTAAATGTCTACTGTCCATTTAAACAAAGTAAAGTTATAAGTAGTAGTAAGGCTTTGACACTGGCAACACTGCCCGAGTGACATGTAATTTTTTTGTTCCGTATTTAAAATTTAAATTTAATTAGTAAATAAGTTATTTTATGGTGTAATTGTTTGTGTAAACGTATCATAAATGCGTAAATACTCAGGATAATTGTTATCCTGATAATTAATGAAGTTTTTTCGGCACTACAACGGTACCGGTAACCTAAAACAAAAACAGCTGACGTTCTAACTACGGACATAAACGGATAATTCAGGGGAAGTATTGTTTAGTTTTTATTGAATAACAGCGCACAAACCTCTCTTTATCTCTATAACAAATCCATGCCCATTTCTAGTGTAATTTTTCGCGTATTTAGTTCCCTGTACTGTTTCTAAATCTCTTTGTTGACAACCGGTCATAAAACATCAAAACTGTAATTCCTTATCTCATCTCTTCACTTATCAATCTTTTCAATGGAAATGATTGGATATATCGTTTAAGATAATTTATTGTGCATTATTGTCTTGTATTAATGTAATAGTATTTTTGTTTTATTTTTTTAGCAACATACCCACATAAGAAAAAGTAAATCATTAGGACAATAGAACCAATGAAACTGAATATTTATTCAATTATTTACATTGAATTGGATAATATTTTAAAGCTATAGTAGCCTACCTCATTCCATTTCATTACTTTAACTTTTTTTCTTTCCCCTTCATCGCTAACTTTTCTTTATTTGTCTATTCTATTAGTTCACACCGTTTCTTTACTTCTAATTTTCAGTAACCAATCCTGAAACCATGCCTGTGATGACCCGTAAGGCTACTGCTCAAGATATGGAGCTAAAATTGAGAACGGCCCTCCAAGAACTCAAAGAATCCAACCTCCAAGTTCAACTACTGTTACAGGAAAGAGAAGAGAGTGAGGTGGAAGTCAATAAAGTTAATAGCAAAAACTCCAGCTTAAAACGGGAGCTAGTAGACCTACATCAGCAATACTTGGACGTTGTTGATGAACGGGATCAACTGAAGGTGGTGACGGATGGTTTTCATAATTGTAGTAACTTGTATGAGGAGGCTTTGTTTAAAATTAGGGATCTAGAAGATGAGTTAATTCATGCCAATAATTGTATAGTTAAGTTACAGAAAGAAAAAGAATGTACTCAGGTTATAGAAACAAATCTCTTATATAATGAATTATTAAAAACTAATTGTAACCCCCCTTCCTTAATAACAATTGATCTAACTGAAGATTCCTTACTAAAACAGAACTTTATAGTTAGCAATAGGAAGATTAAAAAATATGCAAAATTAAACAGAATAATTAAAAAATGTAATCAATTTAGGAAACAACATAAACGCTTTTCCAAATTTATTCCACTGAGGAAAGAGCGTGTTGATTTACTTAATAAGTTAAATAATTACCAAATAAAATTAGAGGACAGTATAAAAATTTATGAAATTGATACTCAGCATTTGCAGTCTGAAATACAGGTACTTCAGGAATCACTAAGTTCCCTTTCTAGTAGGTATAAGATTTCTCAGAACCAAATTAGGGAACATATTTATGCAGCAAATGAGTTGGTAATGGGTCAATGTATTTGCCAGAGAGTTACCAACCATGATGCTATCCAGCCTGATACTATCCAGCCTGAGGTAATGGAGGACCCATACCAGGTTGAGAATTTGTCTCAGGACAGCATATCAAACCAACAAACAACTAATATTACATTAGATTATTCACACGTAGTACAGCCTGAGTTGCATGATAGTCTGCCTGTGATTGGTAATTTTGTTTCTCCTATTAGTCGTGACTGTAATCATTCAGTTATGTTCTCTGACAGTATAGGTAGGGGGCTAGGTAAATTAATTAGTAATAACCTGAGTTATTGTACTCAAAACAATTGTATGCCAGGGTCAACCTACAAACAGATTATGGCATCTGTAACTAAGACTGTTTGTGATCCTAGTACCACCATTACTATATGTGTTGGTAATAGTTCAAAGATTAAAAAGGAAGACATCACTGATTATGTCTCAGAGTTGTTGAAATTAAATTGTAATAAAATAATATTGTGCAGTTTTCCATTTTTTGAAAATTTATGTAACAGAAAAAACAATTATATTCACTTGTTAAATAGACATTTACATTTTTTAGCAGGTCACTACAGTGACAAACTTATATTTCTTGATATCAACACTTTTGTTGATAAACTTAGTTCGACTCGGGGTAAAGTGTATCTACCTATTAGTTGTAGACACAAAATAGCTCGGCTATTAGCTTATAATATTCACACAGACATAAGTAGTATGTCTAAGTCTAGTTATATTGTAAATACTGCGACTATTAGTAATAATACTAATGAACAGGTGGTGACCTTAAATAAATATAGCATTAGTGCTATTGATGTTTACAAACATTATAATGAGGAGGATCCATATGTCACCGTGGAAAATTCTCAATTAGGGTATATTAGTGATAGGATCTTGTTGTCTGGCGATGGCACGGGGGTCTCGGGGCTCTCTCCAGATATTAATATTAATTTAAACTAGAAAGTCAGACAACAGAAGGTGCCATTAACAATATTGTTAAACCTACCAACAGCAAGGTATCTTCTTGCACTCAATTAGCTAGTAAAAAAGGGCCTCAGCAGAACACTTTAAAATTATTCCACCAAAATATCCAAGGCATTTCTTCAAAATTATTAGAAATAGAATTGTTTTTAGAAAATAGTAAGTTTGACATTATTTGTTTTACTGAACATTGGCTTAAGGATTACCAAATGCTTATTAATTATGAGAACTATATGGTGGGTAGCTGCTATAACCGTAAAACTATGCTTCGTGGAGGTTCCTTAATTTTTGTAAAAAATTGTTTAAGATATAAGCAACGTAACGACATAATAGGTCTCTCGGCTGAACATTGCGTCGAACTGTCCTGTGTTGAGCTAGATAAGCATGTTATTGTGTGTGTGTACAGACCCCCAAACTATCAAAACTTTTCCTTATTTGAGTCAATAATGGAAGATGTCCTGGCAAAACTTGCAGCCAGTAATAAATCTATAATTATTTGTGGTGATTTTAACATCAATATTTTAGAAGAAAATTCAAATAGCAGTCGGTTATTAAATCTTTTCAAGTCATTTGACTTGAACAACACTTTTATAGAACCTACTAGAGTCACTCCATCTTCTGCTACTTGTATAGATAATGTTTTCTGCGATTGTGATTACTTAGATAAAGCCATAGTTAATTGTCTGCCGTCTGACCATAGCGGCCAAACTGTAACTTTTAGGTGTAATACACCATTGCAAAAAATTCAGATTAAATTTAGACCCATAACTTCTAACAAATTAAATAGGTATAATATTTCCCTACAGAACAAGTTAAGTGTTATGAGCCATGACGATATTAATATAAATCAATTTTATGATCATTTCTTTTCAATAGTTCACACTGAATTCAACAAAACTTTTGAAAAGAAGACAAAAAGTATTTGCCCTAAATTTATATTTAGTGATTGGGCAACTAGAGGTATCAGAAAAAGTAGAGAAACACTATATGAGCTTTATGGCCTTAAGCCTTATATGAACACTGAAACTTTTAACAGATATGTTGCTAAGTATTCAAAAATTTTTAGAGATACATGCAAGGTTGCCAAAGCCTTGCACATTAGCAACAAGATCAAAACAGCAGAAAATAAAATAAAGACAGTTTGGAAAGTCATAAATAGCGAGACTAACAGGAAGAAAACACGTAATACTAGCTACACATTAGATACAGCATGTGGTCCTAAAAGCTCTAATCAGGAAGTAGCTCAAGAATTTGTAAATTTCTTTACCGACATACCATTAAAAACTACGGAGGCTCTAAGTTCCTCTCCTGAAGTCTCAATTGGTTTACTAAAGGCGAATGTGTCTGGATGCCAGGCTGAATTTAAATTTAAACACATAAACCCGATGATAGTTATTAAAGCTTTCCGGCAAATAAAAATCAAACTGACCGAAGATCTATGGGGAATGTCTATCAAAGTTTGTACATCCATACTTGAGACTATAGCTCCATACTTAGCTTTAATTTTTAATTTGTGCGTAGACCAAGGAGTTTTCCCTGATTTAATGAAATACAGTAAAGTCATACCTCTATTCAAATCCGGTGATAGTAAAGATACAAATAATTATAGGCCTGTATCCGTGTTGCCAGTTTTTAGCAAGGTGTTCGAAAAGATAATGCTTAATCAAATGCTCAATCATTTTAACACCAACAGAATCTTACACGATCAACAGTATGGTTTCACCAAGGGACGTTGTACAACTGACGCCGGTGTAACCTTAATAAAGCACATATTTGCGGCGTGGGAAGAGTCCCAAGACGCTGTAGGAATATTTTGTGATCTCTCCAAAGCATTTGATTGTGTAAATCACGACACATTGCTTTTGAAACTTGAGCATTACGGACTAGGTAAACTTGCACTTAGTTTGTTAAAATCTTATTTGAGTGATAGACAACAATATGTTCAAATAAATGGTGTTAATTCACAGGGTTTAAAAGTAAAAATAGGGGTTCCGCAAGGCTCAATATTGGGTCCTTTCCTCTTTTTAGTATATATAAATGATCTACCCTATTTACTGAAAAACCAACCTCAAAATATGGTGTTATTTGCCGATGACACTTCCCTAATTTTTAAGATCAATAGACGGGCCCAAAATTTAGATGACGTGAATAATGCTCTACTTCAAGTCCATAATTGGTTCACAGCAAATAATTTAGTACTAAATGAAAAAAAACGAAATGCATAAGATTTGCTTTACCGAATGTTAAAAGTAGCGATTGTGATATAGTACTGAATAAAGAGAAACTTGAATTCGTAGATAAAACGGTTTTCCTGGGGATTACGCTTGATTCAAGGCTACAATGGGGTTCTCATTTAACATCTCTGGCGGGGCGGCTAAGTTCGGCAGCATATGCTATTAGAAAAATCCGTCAATTTACTGATGTAGATACTGCTAGATTGGTCTATTTTAGTTACTTTCATAGTATAATGTCTTATGGCATTCTGTTATGGGGACGGGCTGCTGACATTGAGTCTATATTTATTCTGCAAAAAAGAGCCATCAGAGCCATATACAATCTTCGTAGGCGCGATTCTCTGAGGGAACTGTTTAAGGAAATAAACATCATGACTGTACATTGTCAATACATCTACGAAAACATAATGTACGTAAGAAAAAATCTACATCTTTTTGGTAAAAGAGGTGACAGACACAATTACAGTACTAGAAATAGGGACCAATTAGTTCAGCCAGGCTTCAGACTCGCTAAAGTAGACTCATCTTTCATGGGGTACTGTTTGAGATGCTATAATAAAATTCCACAAAGCATTCTTGAACTGAATGAAACAAAATTTAAAACATGTATTAAACGCACACTTTGTAAGCGAGCATATTACAAATTGGACGATTATATCGCTGATAAAAATGCTTGGCTCAATGCCGGTCCTGCTCCACAAGGACAGGGGCGCATTAATGGATAGCACTAATTGTATTGTTGGAGCTGCTGAAGATTGTACAACTATCTTTGTATTGTATAAATTCAATATCTTTATTATTATATAGCCGCATATCGCATATTGTGTGAGTGCTATGTACTAGAATGCTATCAGTCGCTGGAAACCTACGTTTTTCCTTGACTTGAATGTGCCGTGGCGGTTAGGAGATATGTCATGCTCACTCAAATGTCTCGCTGATGGTGACGCGTGTGTCGGATCATTTAGTTCCCTTCAAAATGGTTGAGTTGAATGGTGCTGATACATGCGTCATGTTCGTGAACGAGCGCTGTCAGTTGGGACTGGTCGGCTCTTGGCTGCCACGGCTTATTTGAATTTTTATAATTTTATTTTTGAATTGTTTTTGTTTTGTTTTTACTATGGACACCTTTAACGTGCACATCTTGCTACATTGTTCTCACATAATGTACCATCTCAACATGAATGATGTAACCAAGATTTTGTAAAAATATTCTGATTTAAAAGAGTGTCCATGGAGTTTCTTGCCCATTCTTCTCCATAGAGATCTACGCTAGGGAATGGGCAACTACAGTACTTTCACAGTTTTTATGTCTTGTGTCTGGGACTGTAGCTACATTTAATTTTCATATTTGTTTCGACAATTCAAAAGTGCCTGTAACTGGCCTACTTGAAATAAATGCTTTGATTTTGATTTTTTTTTGATTTTTCCAAATCCTTCCATCCAGGGCCAATGTGGACCACTGGTCGTTAGATCTGTCCAGCTCGTCCCGCTGTCTCCTGAAATGTCTACCGCGTCGCCTTCAGCCCGCTTCCGTAGACACGAAAGAGACTCGACAAATCTTTTGTTAATCTGTCATTTGGTCGATTCAATGAGAGATGAACAAAAGATTTGTCGTTTCTCTTTCGTGTCTACGGCGTTCATGCTAAGCGGGCTGGTTGTGTCAGGGCTCCACATCGTGGTTATTTTGGCCATGGCAGTATTGAATATTCAAGGTGTCGCTTTTCATCCTGGTCAAATTCAAGGAGGTATCTATGCTAATAATCGACCCGAATCGATAATAAAATGGGTAGGTTTATTTTTTTCTTATTTACTGAAATCGGTAAGTGTAAACCACCCGTATTAAAATGCAGCCTGTCTGTAACTGGCCCTATAACCGCGCCTTCACACATACAAATAAAGGCACACTGAGACATGGCTCGGTGTGTTTGATTCTTCGATTACTTTCGTATTATTCTGAAAAACTGTCAAATTTAAACATTCTAAAATAAAAGCTTTATTAATTAATTATTTGACAACCCGTATCGTAATTTTAATTGATTATTTATGTCTTTTGTGACAAGCTCCATCATGAATTTCGACTAGAATGCAAAACTACACCTTGTATAATAAAATTTCAACACTGACAGTGAGCTTAGAAATCAAGTCAATATAAGCCCTCGATCCAGCTTTTGCAATGTACTATCGAGGACACTCCCGCCTGACCACCACTAAGCTTATTTTTGCTTGCACTCGCAACATAGAAACGCTCTCTAGCCCCGCCCCGTTGACTTTGTATAGAAATAATGAATGAAAAGATACCGAATCGGCCGAGCGCACTGACGACGCACGCCAATGATATTATATAGTAAAAAGAGGTAGATATCGCACTAGCACGCACAAATTGTTGAGGACAAAGTGACACAATTGTTGCACTTTGATAGCTAGCTATCTCTTTCTATCTTATACGTTCCGTATTATCTATCGCTGTCGTAGTTTTAAATTACTCGCAACGATATCTGAACGCCATTCAGTATGAACATGGCGTATCTTCTTTTTAATATCATTGACGCACGCCAAACGAGAGTAATTTTTATTTTGCGCGCCAAAGTTGAGGCTTTCCTAATAGGCCGAAACTTTAAGGGGGCGTGGCTCAGCGCCTCCGCATGTTTTAAGCGAAAAAAAAATTAAAATGGTCAGGCGGAGAAGACCCCGACTGTACCTAAAGGAAGAAATTCCTATTGAATACGGTCAGTAGGTACAGTTACATTTTAGCGCGTAAATTCCTATCATTTTACTTCTCAACTTTAGTTTCGAGTTTACACTTAGGCGCACGCAAAGGGTATCGGTTCAGTGTTACTGATAATAATTTCCAAACAAAGTAGCTATTCGAATTATTGTTTCTCCAAGAAACACATCGCTTGATTGAGGATAACGCTAAAGAGGAATTACGCGTCTCATAACATATCATATCACGTTTCCGTTTCCTTTTACTAAATTACATTATATTTTGTTTATTTTGTTTATTTTGTTTTTGTTTATTTTGTTTATATTTTGTTTGGCTTATGTCCAGCAGTGGACGTTATGGGCTGTTGTTGTTGTTGTTGTTGTTGTTGTTTATAGATTTATGATATCAATTTGCTGGGAACGCTTTGATATCTTTTAATGCGAAATGTGGGTTTTTCGATTTATTTTCCCGAATTCGGTAACTGATTAATGTGTTTTCGTTTCAAAGAAAATCGTGGGAGAATCACACGTTCTTTGAGTACGTACCTCTACCTAGTAACATAATGTATAGGTACTCGTACAAATCTTGATGTAAGTATTTATACTGCTAGGTACGTTGAAACGACTTACCTAATGTAAACGTACCTACTGCCACAGTCTTGCAGAAATAAGACGTGTGACAAGAATTGATCAAACGATTGATTTTCAATTAGATTGATAACATTTTTATACTGTAGTTTTCTATAAGTTGTCGCTCGAATACCATTGTTACGCCTTATTATTTGGAACATGCTGTTACTTCTGTAAGGGGTATTTAGATCAATTTTAGTTTAAAAACTCAATCATATTTCTTAGTAAGCTCTATTTCGACAGATACCACCCACAACATCGATATCAATGAAACGGAATACTCTCACATAAAACATCTATTCAAAGTCGTCTATAAGTCTATTGAAAGGGCGGAGTTGCGTGAAGTGAGTCGCGGTGATTGCTCATTAGTGGCACAATAGATCGTGGTACAATACTCCTATAAGTACACTACAAGTATACATAAGTCCATCTTATAAGCGAACCCTTTTGGCCGGCGGCGCCGGGTGAACGCTTTTCAACAACAATACAGACGAATTATTAGAAAGATCCTTACTAAAATGCAACAATAAGATTGAAATTAGAACTGGGATTTTGACTTCATTGTGTAAAGTAATTAGAAATGGAATCCCGTAGCCATCTTTCATGATTTGAGAGATTCAGTTTACAGCTTAGAAATACTAATGATGAGGGTAAAAGTCATTAATTTGTTGAAATTCGAGGTTTGTATTATATTCTTGACTAGCTGATGCCTGCGGCTTCGCTCGCTTGACAAATTATATATTAAAACCTTCCTCTTGAATCACTCTATCTATTAAAAAAACCCGCATCAAATCTGTTGCGGAGATTTAAAGATCTAAGCATACTTAAGGACAGACAGACGCGGCGGGCGACTTTGTTTTATAATATGTAGTGATAGTGATAGTGAAATTACGCAAAAGTATCGACCAATTATTATCTCAAGCTTCTACAAATTACGTATGTGTTCAAACAAAGTCTTGCGTCTATGACGGCCATAAAGCAAACTTGCAGCTCCACCAGCATGCAATTATTTGGCTTGGTAAAATACAGACAGGAATATGCGGGGCCGACAAACCAAGTTTCAATAGTGCGGTTCCAAGAACAAGTAGGGATCGGTGAACATTCAGCTATTTTAGACGATACTGCCAATGTATCAGATGACCAATTATATGAAGAGTATTTGGTATTGCGTACTGTCGGAGCCTAGCCTCTGTTTCTGTCGCTCAACAGTGCTGTTTCGATTTTAAAAGTAGGTATGCCTGGAGATGTAAAAACTGTTTTTTGTCTCGATTATTGCATAGTATCTGTTATGCCTCTGGTATATTGAAGCTTGACTTGCTTCATCAATAATAAAAACAACAAAACCCGCCCTTTCGATCTTGGTAATACAGACCATTACCAAGTTCTGTTTATCGAACAAAGTACAAAAACGTGATTTCCATCGCCATTTTTTTCTCGATACATCTCGATACCGCCGGCAATAATAAGCCGGGAGACGTCTCCGGATTTGTAAGAAATAAGTCAACCCAAAACTATATTATGTTAATACAAAACGGGTAGGTAATATATTGTATTCAGACATAAATAATGCTTTGGACCCAAATTCAAATAAATTGCCTGCCACATATCAAACGTGATTATGCCGGATGAGCAGTTTAAGGCCATTTGTGGCAATATTCCTTGTTCGTAATAGAATAATCTTTATCAACTTTTGTTCAGAATATTGTTATGTACGCAGCTTTGGTCACATGGGATTTCGTGTTTCTTAGGAAATAATGCCCTTTTATGTTGTGGGGTGACCGAAAAATTAAGTGTGATGTCATTATAGATTAGTTTAGGGAGCGGGAAGAAAGGACGAGCGAGCTGGCTCAAGTGAAATTAAGCTTTCTTCTGTAACGTGCGGTTTGAAAGGGTTCCTTCATTCATCCAGGCTACGGAACCGTTTGATTATATTAAAATATATGAATACTTATAGATGTTTAGGGGTGCCGCTCGGATCAATCTTGAGGTTGGTCCGTGGATAGGAGACCACCCATTACATACCACGTTTCCTCCGTACGTTCCGACAGTCATTTGTTGATCTTTGACAGTCGTTACAGGTAGTCAGTGGCTCGAAAGTCTGACAAGCAGTCTAACGAAAGGTTGTCGTATTACCCAGTACTAACTGGGTTGTGGTCAGATAGGTAGTCGCTGCGTGTAGTGCTGAATACTGGTATTCAGCTGCATCCGGTTAGATTGGAAGCTGGTCATAGTTGGGAAGTAATCGGGTTGTGGAGTTCAGAAGGCAGTCACTACATGTTAAAATACTTGTATTTATCAGCATCCAATAGGCTAGCGACCCCAAAAAAAATTAGGAAAACGCTAAGCAGTTGATGAACTACACTGTCTACACGACCACAGAATAGTATGAATTCAGAATTACCCTCGAACATAAAAACAGAATATTTTTTCGTAGAATCCTAATGTTCGTATTTCAGCTTGTAATGACCACCTGTTGCGTGGACTTTATGTGTGATAGATGATCTTTTAAGCGACCTATTAGTCGTAACTTAAGCTTGGCTAATAAGCTAAGAGTTGAGCATTAATATTCATGATATAATCGAACCGATTATTCCGCAAGGAGCTATAAATAGTTTTTTAGTACATGCTATTTGCACAGCATTTAAATATTTAATTTCCGATAAAAAAAAATATAACCTATATCTACGAACGGATGGCCGATGGGGCCGAAAAGTTCTAGAGTGGCGACCGCGAACCGGAAGACGTTGCGTTGAAAGGCCTCCAACTAGGTGGACCGATGACCTGGTGAAGGTTGCGGGAATCTGCTGGATGCGAGTCGCACGGGACCGGTCAATGTGGCGACACTTGGGGGAGGCCTATGTCCAGCGGTGGACGTCTTTCGGCTGAAATGACGATCCTCTAATTAATAGGTTGTAGGTTCTTTTTTTTCTTTTCTTTTGGTATTACATTACGTACTTTGATAAATTGAAAGCTGTTTTGTTGTACTTTTTTTCTTTGGTCCAGTGGTTGCGAGCGCAGCTGCACTAGAGCTCCTGGGTTAGATTCCCACTTCGAGCAAGGTATTGATCCTTCCATTAGGAATTCCTCAGTAGTACTAGCAACCCGGAATCAGGATGTATACTCGGTTGATGGCAATAGCCTCGACTTCAATTGCATGAAAGTTAAACGTATCTGACGAAAAGTGCTTCACCATTATTTGACGACCCGAATGCCGCAGCGCAGCGGTAGTGAGGCTGCCTTACGTTCTTAGGGGCTGCTTCCACAAGCGAGAGAATCGCGGTGATTTAACGTATTTCTAAAGGGAAATATCGCCGCGATTCTCTTGTTCGTGGAGATGCCCCAAAAGAGAGTGGATGGAAAAACGTGGCAAGGACGATAATTTCGCCGCGATTCTCTCGCTCGTGGAGGCGGCCCCTTAGAGTTCGGGTAGTCTCGGTAGGAGCAAATGTTTGTGTAATAAGCATGGACATTTGTTTCCGAGTCATGGATGTTATCTATATACATAAATATAATAAATCTGTAGAAAAATAGTTTTTGTACATCGAAAATATTTAAAAAAAAATTGCCAGGGTGTGAAAGGATAACCAACAGAATTCATTTCTAGCATTTTTGGAATTTTTGTCTGTTTGTCTGTTTATCTGTTTGTCTGTTTCGATGATCAAGCATCACGTAAAATATACGAAACCAATACAGATAACTTTTATACGTAAAAATTGTGCGTATCTTAAGGTATTATTTAGTTTTTGTTTCATCGCAATCGGTTAATTCTATCAGAAGATATACGAATTTAAAGTGTTCAAGAAGAAATAATCATCAAATGTAAGATGCAGCGACATCTATTCTGCTAGAATGGTACTAATGACTAAAAATGTGCTCACCAGATAACTTTTAAATTGACTGACCAGCTTTATAATCATCATCATCAGCCTATTAATGATTCCACTGCTGGGACACAGGCCTCCTCTCTATGAGAGGGAATGGGCTTTAATCCACCACGCGGGCCCAGTGCGGATTGATGTTTTCCTTCACCATTTTGACAGCAGCGGTGATGAAATAAATTACACACAGTAATGCGCCTGCCTGGGTTCGAACCCACGACTTACTGTTCGTAAGTCGGGGCCTAATTATATACGAGGTAGTTTTACTACCGAGCTTTAGCGACAACTCACGCAGTAGCGTGATGATGTAAATTTAGTAACTAATAGGAGCGAAGCATTAATGATAAATGTTGCAAAAACGGGGAAAATTTATTTCTTTTGAGAACTGCCGTTGCGAGCGCTGCATAAACGGTTAAAGTTACGCAACAATCATGTATAAGGGAATTGTTCCTCTTAAAAAGTTCAACATAAAATCCGCAATAGCATAATAATGTATATCTTTTAAGGTTGACTCACACTCTCTCTGACCCTCTCTCTCTCTCATGCGACGCAGACGAAGTTGCGCGGGTCAGCTAGTGTATAATAAGTATGTTTTTATAAACAAAAAATATCTATGTAGTATATCAACTATCTGATGTCCACGACACCAAGCCTCGTTCCTTAGTGTGGCCCTAGATGGTGCTGTGTGTAATGTCCAGCGATATTGCTATCTGGTGTCCACGCACGAGTCGACACAAGCTGCATTGCTTAGTGTGGCACTAGATGGCGCTTCTGCGCTTTGTTTTTAAAATAAATAAATATCGCTGGAAATTAAACACATGTAATGTCCAGCTATATTTATTTATTTTATTATTATTATTAGCTAACTGGTAGGTGGAACCCTGGCTAACCAATACTCACGTAATACAGCACACCTGTTTTTTTCGAAGGGTTAGACTTTGGCTTTGGTTTATGTTAAAAACATATAAAGTACTATCGAGTTCACTGAAGGTCTGCCACTTTTCACTTTCATGATCTAAGTCATCACCTGCCGAGCCTTTTCCCAACTATGTTGGGGTCGGCTTCCAATCTTACCGGATGCAGCTGAATACCAGTATATTACATGGAGCGACTGCCTATCTGACCTCCACAACCCAGTTAGTACTGGGTTATACGATACTCCTTGGTAAGACTGTTTGTCAGACATTTTGGGCCACTGACTGCCTAACGACTGTCAAAGATCTACAAATGACAGACGGGACCAACACTTTTCCAGGCACGGAGGAAACTTGGTATGTAATGGGTGGTTACCCATCCACAGACCAACCTAGGCAAGTACGGCTTAACCTAAAGATTGACCCGAGCGGCTGTTATTATGTAGCTACGAGCTCCTGACCCTTATGCTTTAAGTAATAAAGTTCAAAAGTGGTCGACCGTCAGTGAACTCAGTATATAGTAATTAAATTAGTTTACTAACCATTTATTTTACCTAAACCTTTTTAACTCCACCCGTTTTTTAGCCTATCTACCGAGATAGGCTCGAAAAACTTCGAAGGTAATTAGGTACTAACTTTCAGTTTTAAACATTTAAGCCAAGGCTGAATCATGGCTTACGGGAGATATTTTTTTTTTATAAATTTTCAAACATTTGTGGCAGTCACACGCAGGCCTGGATATCTTGTGATAGTAAATTAGTTTAGAAAGGTCAATTAGTGGTAATGACAAAGTTTTTACGAGGAAAGTTTAGAAGAATTAGGTATTACATCTGCTACAAAAGTCATACGCTCTGAGAACCAGAAACACGAATAATTTGTTCTCATTACTGAACTTGTTTAAAACAAGTACAAGTACAACAACTTTTATTTACGTTAAAGACACGATGGTAGAATGATACAGAGTCAGGCATTAGTTACTCGTAATACAAAAAAAAAAACTGTTAGAATCTATTCTGTCCTACTCTTAAGGAATGTATGTTTAATTTATTTATCTACTTTTTGTATTCTATGCTAGACTGAGATTATAATAATATAACTACTTATTAATAAAGTCATACTATGAACTATGAAGTAGACAAAAGTCTAGGTTGTGAAACCCGGAGTCACGAGGGCTGTTCTTGAACAGTTCCACAACGACCAACCCCAAAAGCCAACGTTCAGATATTACATAAACCCCAAAAGAAGAAGAAGATTATGAGGCGATTATTTCTAAGTTGGCTCCTAATAACCATTATAACCTAGTGTTATCCGAAGAATGGTGATAAAAGGAAAGAGGTCAGTAGTCAGGTGCCTGTGGAATGCTATCAGCACGATATTGCGTCGACGACGCGTCCTAGGACGGCGCGAGCGTGCCTGTGCTCATCTCCACATATTTCTCCGATAACCTATTTTTCTTATTCCTTTTTTAAATTTCGAAGTTTGATATTTGAATGTAATGTCTACTTGGATCAATGATATTTAAATAAACAGATATGTTATGAGCGCGCAATAGTGAAGACTCGAAAACGTGTCAATTGGCCTGTTTTTCCTTTATTCTGCGTCACTGCGTGTATGTGAGCTGGCTCTCCCCCGCGGCACACTTTTTTCGGTGGTTTTGTAGGTGTATAACATATCTGTTTGTTAGAATATCATTGACTTGGATGTACGTACGTTACTTGGTTATCAACATTAATTTTTAACTCCCGACGCAAAAAGAGGAGTGTTATTAGTTTGGCCGCTATGTGTGAGTGTTTGTCTGTGGTACCGTAGCTCTTAATCGGGTGAAACGATTTGGATTCGGTTTTTTACCCGACTGCCAAGGTATTTTATCATTTATTCATCAGAATTGCTGTAACAATTAGGAAATCACAATCTTCCAGTATCGTTTCAATATTTATATACCTTTAACCATTTTTTTACATATTTTAAAACATAATTTTCTTCAACAACTTGGTTTTAGGCATTTGTATATATACCGGTAATACATAAATTACAATTCACCCTTCATTCCTTACGTTCGTGTATTTCCCAAGGTATATTTAGGGATACTAATTTTCCATCTGTAATTCTGTTAACCTAATTCCCACTTCCAAATTGTTCCTCGTTTTAATTAATAAATAATTAGCAACAATATATAAAATAAACAGCCATTTGCATTTCTAAAAGGGTTGTGGAAACGCAAATAAATTCTCACATAAAAAAATTCTCGACCTGAATTTGCTTAATTGGCGAAGTTAATTACCACGCGGAGCCCCAGCCAACACTTGCCAATGTGAAGCATAAAATCGCTTTCGAAGAAAACAAAGAGGCGTTCGATAGCTGTAATTACGACGATTATTTTTGTAAACAGTTTTGTGTAAACGAAATGCGTAAAAAGATTTTTGTAAACTAGTTTACACATGCAAGAAACTGTGTACCACATATGAAGACATTAAAATCAAAAATTTACTATTTTCAGTAATATTTACATTATTTACATACTAACTCTATACCTAATAGAAATAAAAATATTTACAAGTATCAAAAAGGGTTACTAAAATTAAAATTAAAATTGACTTGTTTTTTTTTGTGTGAAGTTGTGGCTAGACCAGGGTTAGAACAAGTTTCAGCGAGTTAATACGATAGGGGCGTAGAATAGTATATTTCATTACAAGTGCGGAAAGGCTGTCATTGCAAAGAGTTCCGACCAATGTCTACCCGAGCCGAGGTGCAGCCGAAGGCGAGGGTTGACAGTCGGAACAAGTTGCAATGACGGTTCCGCAAGTGTACTGAACGACTATTTTTAATACAGTTGCGAAAAAATGAAGCAATTTAATAAAATAATAAAAACACAATAAACTCGCAAAGAAAATTTCTGGAAAATGGCGCCAACCGTAGAATATAAGCAGAGTTTTTTTTTCTTCACCCATTTTGGTAGGCAAAGGGAACTATCCATACAGCTTAGTCTTCAGTAGATTTTTTTAATTTGATATGAAATGAAATTTAATGAGATGAAATAAAATGAAACCTAACCTAACTCATTCAATTAAATCATTAAATCTGATATTGAAATAAATTAGTAGCTTCTTTTTAGAAATATACGTATTTGTATGAATCACAAAAACTCTTTAGTAAAAACTTCATGGTTGGTTTTTCTTTTTAATAGACATTATTTTGACAGTTGGGAAAGAGAACGCACTAGTTCGGGAAAGGTAAAAAACAAGCACTAGTATGTAATAGCCCACTCAACTCTAACAACGTTTTTTAAAAAAAAGTTTCGACACATACAGATTTGTGTGTACAAAGTTACACTGTCGATCGATTCTGCGTAACGGTTCGGTATTGATAACGAGAGAGCTGCTATTTCAGGCTTATGACCGCCATTAGTTTGTTTTGTGAACCGCTGGTGAACTGCCTGAGCACCCTGTATATGTGTCTATATAAAGTAGCAATATCCATGCAATAGATACAGTATTACCAACCCGCGCTGGGCCCGCGTGGTTGATTATAGCCCATTCCCTCTTATAGAGAGGAGGCCTGTGTCCCAGCAGTGGGAACATTACTAAACTGATGATAAGATACAGTATTGAGCAAAATCTATACTAATATTATAAAGCTGAAGAGTTTGTTTGTTTGTTTCAACGCGCTAATCTCTGGAACTACTGGTCCGATTTGAATGATTCTTTCAGTGTTGGGTAGTCCATTTATCGAGGAAGGCTATAGGCTATATAACATCACGCTACAAGTAATAGGAGCGGAGCATATGTGAAAAATGTTGCAAAAACGGGGAAAATTTGTTCCTTTTGAAAGCTTTTTCTCTCTTATGTGACGCAGACGAAGTTGCGTGGGTCAGCTAGTAAGTGATATAGTCTAAGATCCCTTACAGAACGACCTTCACCGAGCTGGTTAATGGATGAAATGTATTTTATATCAAATTAAATGGGTCAATAAATATATTGCAAATGGGTTGACTAAAAAATTTCTGTCTAGAATACGCCGACAACGCCGACAACGTTACGTGTATACGTAAGTTATAGTCTCAATAACGTTTAAAATATGTATTAGTATATAATGGTTGTTAAAGGTATTCTGTGTATTTTTATGGGCCTGAGTTGCCCGATAATAAAATGATTATTATTTTCTTTATTCATTATTGTACATATTTTTAACATTTTTCAATATTTCTATATAAACACAATAAAAAAAAACATTTTAAAATATAAAAAATAGTAGCCCACCAGCGCTAGGAACAGGGTCCTAGCTGCCGGTGGTCAGGGCTCTTGAGAGAGGAACCTCCTAACAATACGAGCCGTGTCCAGAAGTACTGCGCACTGAATCAATCTCTTGATCCAGCTGCCAAGCAGGAGCCTCCTAAGATGTTGGTTATTATTATTATATAACTCGAGTTTAGCTCATGTAGTCGCCATAAATCATCATCATCATCATTTCAGCCTAAAGACGTCCACTGCTGGACATAGGCCTCCCCCAAAGGGTTTTGCCATAATCGCCACGCTTGGCAGGCGGGTTGGCAATCGCAGTGCGGTTGTTACAAAAGCACAGAGAACGCTGCTGCCCATTCTCTGGTAAGTCCCTTAGTCGCTTCTTACGACACCCACGGGAAGATATGGGATGGTGCTATTCTTTACGTCCGACACCATACAGACGCCATAAATACTTTTTCTTTATTTCTTTACTAGTTTGTAACTTGCAACTGGAATTTGTACTCGTACAAACATTTCTAAAACCCACAAGCTTTAACAGTTTACCTATATTTCCAGCTATTACAATAATACACAGAAACAAACACCTATCAATCTTCAGTAGAATCAATTGTTACGAGTATATCATTAGTTAGGGTTAGGTTGCTGAAGACAGTGTAATTATTTAGTTGATGTGTAATTACATACCATATCTAAAGCCTATCTGTCTATAGATACATATGTATTATTATGTGCATTCATTAGACATGTATCATGTTCAACCTTTAATATATTAGTATGTTAGTCAATTCATTGGATACCTACTGCCTCATAGGTCATCATCACCAGCCTATTAATGTTCCCACTGCTGAGACACAGGCCTCCTCTCTATGAGAGGGAATGGGCTATAATCCACCACGCGGGCCAAGTGCGGATTGGTAGATGTCTCATTTCTTCGAATTTTTGGTTCTAGGACATGCTGGTTTCCTCACGATGTTTTCCTTCACCGTTTTGAGAGCAGTGGTGATGAAATAAATTACACAAAGTAATGAGCCTGCCTGGGTTCGAACCCATGACTTACTGTTCGTAAGTCGGGGCCGCCCCCACTGGGCCACCGCTGCTCCCACTGGTGCCTCATAGGTACAGCGATCACAATCGCCGACTGTTACTCGTATAGGTACGGGTTCGGTACCCAAATGGAGTAGTGTTTTTAGTACTTTTTTTTTTTGGAACCCGGTTTCTGTATTTAAATAACATACATATACCATCACGCCTGTAATCTCCGAAGGGTTTGGCAGACGTGTACCTAATAATACACCCACATTTCTGAAATCGGAAATGTGTCCCATGTAGGGTTTGGGTCCCGGGACGTCTCGTGTCTCGAAGTCCCGGGACTTTTCTTAATTTTTGTTGTCTCGAGTCACGGGACTTTCGAGTCGAGACTCGAGACGAGACAAGACTGTCGAAATTGTTATGTAATCATATTTATTTTTAAATAATTAAAGGAGCCTAGTGCCATATTTTGTTAGTTTAATGAATAATTACTTGGTCTACTAACTACTGAGTACACAACACAATAAATGCGTTTGCCATGCCGCTATACTGATTGTTCTGTGACGTTTGGATTATGATTGTGTCTGTGTCAGTTGAGTCAGTCAGTCGACAATTTCATTTATGATGTAAGTGTGCTGTGGTATTTTTTTTTTGCAACGGCGCTTTTGTAAAATCGACGACGCCCATAAAGCTCATCTAATTTTAATAGGTCATGTTTATTAATGCTGTTTTTAAAGAGCACCTTGTTCTTATAATTTGGTCGATTTGAAACTCGCAAAATATTGCGTTTGTGTTTTTTTTTATTTTCGTAAAAACTCACCCCTCTGCTATCGTGTATTATTTAATGTTATTTTATGAAAAAGATAAGAAAGAGATACTCACTCACCAAATAAACACAAAATATTTATTTTTTCTAATAAATGTTGATTTTTACTAAAAAAATGCCTTTTTAATACGTTCAACTTTTACCAAAAATCAACTAAATAAAAATTCCTATATGTCTCGAAGTCCCGGGAATTCCCGGGACTTTGACTGTAGGCTGTCTCGTGTCCCGGGACTTTGAAATTGTCGGGAATTCCCAAACCCTAGTCCCATGTAATAAGAGGCAGGCCTATTGCCACCAACTGGGCACAATTTCAGACCCCGTGGCTGTTACTGGGAAATTCCTGAGGGAAAAACCCCAATAAAACTCTGCCCAACCCGGGAATCGAACCCAGGACCTCATGCTCAGCAGTCGTATCTGCGACCACTAGACCAACGATTGTCTGAATTTTTGCCTGGATAATGTCAATAGGTTTGCTATTACATGAAACTTAAACATGACTAGAATTATAGGTGAACATTTGTAGCGGCACAACAAAAAGTACTACAAAAACATATAACAAAAAGTACTACAGCGCCATCTATGACACAGATGATGAACTAACAGCGAAACACGTCAGAAATCCTACATCGCGCAAGCAGAGTTATCCGCGACTTAAGACGATACGTATATACAAGAATCCGACAAAAACTGTCGGGTAGTAGCCCACCAGACATAACACCCGTCTGGTCGGCGGATCCTCCCTTTTCTATGGGGGATGAAGAGCTTTACACCCTGTGGGGTTACCATGACGTCTTAAAGCAGCGTTGTTTTATTGGCATTCCAGTGAAGGAAAGCGACAGCGCTATGCAGGGTGTCTAGCGCCATCTCTTTCCCACACTGGAATAAGAATAAAACCTGTTCTTCTCACCAACCAAACATTAAACATTATTTATTTGTAGTTTAGTTTATAAAATTAATTAATTTTAGTAATGTTATTGCTCATTCTTAAGTGAATCCTCTTCTGCAAATCTCGCTATCAAAATTAGGTTTGCTGTAAGAAAACCCAATTCTGGGTTAAGCTCGCCTTTGTACATGAGCTATATAATTGCAATTTTTTATGTATATTTGATTTTTTGTGTGCAATAAAGAATAAGAATAAGAATAAAAATTAAACCTCTGCCTACCATATCCAGGCGAAAAAGCGTGAGTTATATAATTCATTCGCAGTTTTATCGCCGACGGAACGTGTAACCTTCTTAAACACATATCTGTTACCAGGCTGTGGTACTGAACCTCCGTTAAATCACGTTGCCAAGTGGTAACTAAGTAATAAATCTAAAAAGAAACGGATTTACTTCCTCTGTACATAACGTGAGCTTACTTCCTTCGGGTTATAAGCGTATAATGTAATGAAATCCTCGCTTAGATATCGAGTCTGCCAAATATGATAACAAATGGTGTTGTAAATCAATGCGTGTTTACATATTTGACAGTTTGCATTAACATATATATACGTAGACTAGCTTACACCCGTGTGGAGTACGCTAATGTCCCGAGATAAAAAGTATCCTATGTGTAAATCCAGGTTTAAAACTATCGGTGTGCCAAATTTCATCCAAACCCGTTCAGTAGTTTTTGCGTAAAAGAGTAACAAACCATTTTACGCCTTTCCCCCAGGAGGGTGGGTAGCAAGAGCAACTACACAACGCCAAAAGCATTTAGTATAATATAACCGATTTATCAATAGAATCAGAATTTTAGAGTTAACTACCTTTTTTTTTTTTTTTTTTTTTTTTCGGATGGGAAATCATCAAATAACCCCTCCCGCTCTGGGCGGAGCAGGAGGGAGTGTCAGACTTTTACTGACTAAAACCCATCCATGTTCCTTCATCGCCCTTTGTGTTCCGGGGCCACGGTATCTCTTTCGAATAGTCCCGCGACCCCGGCAGGCATCGGTCCTTACGGACCCCTTCCTTTTTGCTGACTCTCTTTGAGGCGCGCGTGGAACACGAACGCGCCGTCGACACGGCCTGTCGTCATGTCATGAGACGGACGGACGGCGAGCTAGCCCATAGCTCACCGTCCACAGGCCCGCGCCTACGGTGGCCGGGGGCTACGTGGTGGTGGCCCCCGACGCCCGGGGCGTCTCCCGCGGCGGCCGGGACGTTGAGAGGTTCTCTCCCTCTCACGTTCCGCCACCTCCTTCTCTAGCATTACTGCTTCGCAGAAGGAGGTGACGGCGTCCCATTCCGTCTCGCTCCGGACCATGGCTTGCACCAGGGCCGGACGCGAGAGGTCGCCGCCGCCGATCGCCGCTTCGAGGACACGGCGGTGCTCCGCCCACGCGGGGCACACCTCCCCGTGTGTTCCACCGTGTCCTCCGGTCGATCCTCACAATGGAAGCACCCGGGCGTTTCCTCCCGCCCGATTCGGTGCAGGAACCTCCCGAACACTCCGTGTCCGGTGAGGACCTGCGTCAGGCGGAAGGTGAGGACGCCATGGCGTCTCTCAAGCCACTCCTCAAAGAGGGGACTTATCGCCACTATTGTGGCGTGCCCTGCACGGGGTTGCGACAGTCGCTCTCTCCATGTCGCCATGAGATCCCGCCGGAAGTCTGTCCGCTGAGCGACAATTTGTCGCTGCAGCGGAGTTTCCCCCCGGCGTAGCGCCTCCGCGCGCCATTCATGCAGGCGCGCGAGGACTATCGCCTCCAGATCCCATGGCGGCAATCCGGCAAGGAGGCTCGCCGCCTCGCGGGCAATCGTGCGGTAGCCCCGGGCCAGCCTTACGGCTACTACCTTTTGGGGCGCGTTCAGGTAGTGGGCGGCACGCCGCCTCAAAGAACGCGCCCACACCGGGGCCCCGTAAAGGGCCATGGACCGCACGACTCCCGCGTAGAGCCTCCGGCAGGAGGCGTTCGGCCCCCCCAGGTTGGGCAGGAGCCGCCTGAAGGCAGCCCCAGTCCGTTCCAGTTTGGGGGCCAAACGTCGGAAGTGCTCCACGAAGTTCCACCGGCTGTCGAGGACGAGTCCTAGGTACTTCAAAGTCGACTCGACACCGATGGATACCCCTCCTACCGTGAGTAAGGATCCCGGAGGTGGCGCATTCCGAGGCCCATGAAAGCACATGGCCTCGGACTTGTGCAATGCCACCTCGAGACCCAGTTGCCGGATCCTCTCAACGACTGTCGCAACCCCGCGTGTCATCACTTCGGCCGCCGCCTCGTGCGACCTCCCCTGGGCCAGCACCAGCGTGTTGTCAGCGTAGCAAACTACGCTGACACCACTAGGGAGGTCGGCGCGCAGCACTCAGTCGTAACCGATGTTCCACAAGGACGGCCCTAGGACCGATCCCTGCGGAACACCGCACGACATCTCTCGCCGGTTCCATTCTCCGCTGCGACCGGGGTAGATGACGGCTCTGTCCGTCAGATAGTCCCCGACCACTCGACGGAGGTAGGTCGGCACCCGGTGATACCGGAGTGCCTCCCTAATGCAGCTCCAGGGCATGGAGTTGAAGGCGTTGGCGATGTCGAGAGACACCGCCAAGACAACCCCCCCCCTAGACACCGCATCCCCCGTCGTGAGGGCTCTCACGCGCATGATGGCATCCACCGTAGAGCGCCCCTTGCGGAAACCATACTGGTGTTCCGCAAGGTCCGGCCCAGTCCCCGCAAGGTGCTCGGCGAGGCGGTTTGCAATGACTCTTTCAAAGAGCTTGCCCACCTCGTCGAGCAGCACCACGGGCCGGTATGCGGACGGAGAGTCCGCAGGGCGCCCCGGCTTCCGGATGAGGACCAGCTTCCCCGTCTTCCAACGAAGCGGGAACTGGCCTCTCTCCAGGCATGCGCTTAGGAGCCCCTCCAGTCGGGGCCCGAGAGCCTCCAAGGCCAGGACCCAGGCTTTGCCAGGCAAGCCGTCGGGTCCCGGGGCGGTATTTTTGGCACTGAGCCTGCGTACCGCCACTCTCAGGTCTACCCCAGTCACCTCCGGAGTGTCGTCGTCGTCGTCCTGATGATCCGCTTCCAGCACCGCAGGCGGCGGAGCCATAGGCGGGGGTGGGTGTTCCCCTCGCGAAGGGAACAGAGCGCTCACCACGTCCTCCACGAGCTCAGGCCGGAGACTCTGCGTCAGTGGGGGCGCCCAGGGGCGGAGTTTGTCCCGCACCAACTTGTAAGGGCGCCCCCACGGATCTCTGTCGAGAGTCCCCAGCAACTCCTCGCGGGCCTGATCCCTGGCCCGCAGGACCGCTTCGCGGAGGGCGGTCTTCGCCGCTCTGTACCCCTCATAGAGCTCCGCCTCAATGGCTGCCGCACCCGGTGGGCGGATGCGGAGCCTGCGATGCCTGGCGTACAGGTGTCGTGCAGCCACGCACGCCTTGCGCAGAGATGTCAGCTCACGCGACCACCAGTACACCTGACGCCGGGCGCTTCTTGGCCGAACACGGGGCATTGCCACGTCACAGATGTCAGACATGGCCTCCTGGAACCACCCTGCCTCATTGTTAACGTCGGCAGGCCTGTCCGGTGATGTCACCCAGGCCTGCACGATCGAGGCTTCCAGGAGGAGCTCCCGGTCCAGCTGCTTCAGCGCCCAGCGCGGACCACTCGGGGCCTGTTGGACCGGCGCGCTTGAGTTCTGGGTGGAGACGTCGAACCGGATGTACCGGTGGTCGGAATAGGTCTCCACCCCCTCCATGACACGCCAGTCAACGACACGCGGCGACAGAGCGGGGCTAGCGAACGAAATGTCCACCACCGACTCGCCCCGCATCCGCACACACGTGGGGACAGAACCCCGATTTAGGACAACCAGGCCCTTCTCCAGGGCCCAGTCTTCCACCATCCTTCCCCGCACGTCTGTGCAACGAGAACCCCAAGCCAAGTTCTTGGCATTGAAGTCCCCGAGCACAACCACGGGGAGGGAATGGTTCCCAACGACGACACTCAACTCTGCGAGAGAGTTGTGGAACTCGGCGAGAGTTCGGCTCGGGGAGAAGTAGACTCCCACCACTACAATCTCCCCGAACCGGGCTGCTACGTACCCCCGACCCCTTCTGACACCTTCAAGGGTCGGGGTACCGGCGGCGGCCGACGACACTATGGTCACTGAGCCGCTTAGGTCCGCCACCCAGTCTTCCCTGGGCAGGACAAAATACGGCTCAGCGACCACAGCGATGTTAATCGACCACTGCGCCATGCTCTGGAGCAACAGATCCTGAGCGCAGGCGCAGTGGTTGATATTCGCTTGGAGGAAGCGTAATGGCGCCGTTATTGGCATTCCATTACCGCTTCCTCCACTCGGGCCCCCTGTGAGGGCCCCTCTACGGGCACAATTGTCGCGGCGGCGGTGGCGGCGACAGTGGCAGCGGCTGCGGTTGCGGCTGCGGCTGTGGCGACGGTGGTGGTGGTGGCGGTGGAGGGCCCTCCCCTGCCTCTGGCCTTGGTCTTGGTGGGTGCAGCGCAGGCCTTGCTCCCAGCCCGGTGATCAGCTGACTTGCCGACCGCCGCACATGCGGCACAGTGCGGCGTGTCGCAGCAAGTCGCGGATGTGTGACCGGGCTTACTGCATCGGAAGCAGAGGCCACTGCGGTCGACCTCCGAGGCGCATTGCACTGACACATGGTGTCCCACATGGCATCGGTAGCACCTCAGAGGTCTGGGTTTCAGCAGCTTCACCTGCGCTGAAACCCAGCCCACCAATAGCCTACGGCCCTCCACAATAGTCTTGGCCGCCGTCACAGGGCAGCTCACCGTGACGGTTCGCATGCCCGTGGAGTCCGGGCGAAGGGTGCCTGCCCTGACCTGATCGGCAGAGCACCCTCCGGACCTGGCGACGGCGGCCACCACCTCCTCCTCGGTCACCGAGTCGTCCAGACCCAGGATGCGCAAGTCTGCGCATCTGACGGGCCTGGACACTCGGGCCTCGTCCGCGTTTAGGGACGCTCTGAGCTTTTCAGCCAGAGCGTCAGCGGACGAGCCACTAGTTTCCCCGGGGATCTCCAGCAACCGAGCTCCCGTCGCGGTGACTTTAAGCCGGAGGCCCCCGGTGATCCCGAGCTCCCCCAGGTCCACCGTCTCCTTTGCCTTCGCTAGGAGATCGCGGTAAGACACGCCCCTCTTTTCCGCGTCCGGCTGTAGTGTGATCACTACAGCCGCGGTCTTCGGGGCGCGGAGCCTAGCCGCGATCTTTCGCGCCCTGTGCTGGCGCTGCCGCTCCGCATTTCGGGCCTTTTTGGCCGCCTTCCTCCCCTTCTTCTTCTCCCCGACCACCTGCCATCCGGCTTCAGCCGCAGGTGTCGGGGGCTGGGGGGGCGGTGGTGGCGGCGGCAGCTGGCCTGCCGCCGGCACTGGCCCAATCGCCGCTGGCACTGGCGCCAGCACCGTCACCACCTGTGCCGCTGCCTTGCCCTTCCTCCTCTTCTTGGGCGACTTCTTGGCCGGCGCCGGATTCGCCGAAGACGGCTTTTCGGGGGTGGTCGCCACAGCCCTGCCGGAGGGCTGACTCGCCGGCCCCGGTCCGGGTGCGGGTGCCACAGCCGCAGCGGCAGCCGCGTACGACACCGTGCTCGGGCCCGCGGCTGCCCTGTTTGCACCCAGGGGGGGGCGCAGGACCCTTCCCTCCAGGACGGAGAACCGCTGCTCGAAAGCAGCCAGCTCCTTCCGAACCAGGTTTAGGATCTGGTTCTCCGCCGGTTCGGGCTGAGTAGGCCGCTGGGTCTGGCCCCCCTTTTGAGAGCCCGGCCCCCCCAGGCTGGCGAGATCTGCCCGGAGCTTCGCATTCTCCTTTTGGAGAAGCTCCGTGGTGGCCGTCAGGCGGGCCACTTCCTCCCGCAGCTTGGCCAACTCCTCTCCACCTACCGGAGGCGGAGGAGGGGAAGGCCCCGCAAAATTGGCCTCCGCTGCCGCCAAGATGGAGGCGGAAGCCGCGGGTATGGCCTTAAGTTTCGTGCCTGTCTTCACCTTGTTGGCCACGCCCCTTATCGCGGCTTCCACCGCCTTTGTGAACCTGGCCTTACGCTCCGCCTCGGAGCCGCCAGTTTCACCCGCCTCATCGCCAGGCCCGGGAACAGTAGTGCCCGGGGGGCGCACCTCCTCGGCAACTCTTGCCGACCTCACGGAGGCAGGGAGCCCCCTCCCCTTGCCCCGGATCCCCCCACGCTTGTTGGTGGGGATTTTTCGGGCCGAGGCCTCCTCATCTCCGGATGACGACCCCCGGTCGCCATCCCGCCTGGGGCGCTTGCGGAAGAACTTGCTGTTCTCCGCAGGCGTCCCGGCCCTCGCGCGACGGGAGCTCTCTGAGCCTCCCGCGCTCACCTCACTTGATGCAACGTCGGACTCCGACGCCGCATCCCTCCTCTCCTCTTCTTTGCCGTTGCCGGCGGTGTTGTTTTTTTTTTGTTCAATATCCATACTTAATCCCACGAGTATGGGGGAAATATTCTCAATCTAGGCAGAGACCCCTGTACCTAGAAGGGCAGATTTAAGTATTTATTACTCGCCATGGGGGCCTGCAGGTACCCTGGCGAGGAGTGCACTAGCGACTGATTTGTTCCATGGAACACCCGTCAGCCATACATCCCCTCGCGGTGCGTCGCCACTTGGGATTCGGGGTAACTTTTTATAGAGGTTTTCTACCTCGCGGTCCGGGCGGTTAAGCCAAGACCCTCGGTCCCCTATCGAAACCGCGAGACGTGATCCACAGCGCTTCGATAGCCAGATTACGAGATTGGCGGTGACAGAGGAGGACGGATCCTTCTCTGTCTGCTCGGAGGCAGGGCTTGGTGTGCACCAAGCCCGCCCTCATTCCCCTGCTGTGCCCTCAGCTTTACAGAGGGTCACGCAGAACAACGCTCCGTTGGTCCAGAATGGACCCTACCCTTGTCAGATTCATTAGCCGCGGCGGTCACATTCCCCGGGGGATAAAAGGAAACTCTCATTTCCTCTCATTCCCTGGAGAAGGATACCGCCGCGTCCAGGGTGCACCGGCCCAGCAGCTGCTCTTCCCTCCAGACGTATCGAGAGGGACCAGCAGCCGCCAGACACACGTGGAGGACTTCTGACATCGCACCCCAGAGTTAACTACCTAAAGAAGCAATCGTGAGGAAACCGGCATGTCCTAGAACCAAAAATTCGAAGACATTTGACATCTACATATTTAGATGCACTGGGGCCGCGTGGTTGATTAAAGCCCATTCCCTCTCATAGAGAGGAGGCCTGTGTCCCAGCAGTGGAAATATTGTAGGCTGATGATGATGACCTAAAGAAGCTAGGACGACCTATTTTCAGATTGTACAACGGGCTCTCAAAAACACAGCATAATAAAAGCTTTAACAACTGCCATCTTATTTTAAAACCGTTGTAAAATAAACAAAGATGAGGTGTTAAAAGTATGATTATAATAAAAACTCAAATACTTCTTTTTACGCTCCGTTAGATGCAATATCTTACTTCACGCTATATCCAAAGAAAAAACTGCAAACGAGAGTTGCAATTTCTGCAATACAAAATTCCAAGTTTTTTAAGTCATTCCTCAGATACAATGTTATTAGGTTTTTCCGTTAGGAATTTCTCAATAGTAGCCACGGAGCCTTAGGAGGAGCTCGTGGCTAAATAATAACAGCCACTCGGGTCGATCGTTAGGTTAAGCCGTGCTTGCCTAGGTTGGTCTGTGGATGGGTGACCACCCATTTCATACCGAGTTTCCTCCGTGCCTCGGAAAGCACGTTAAGCCGTTGGTCCCGGCTGTCATTTGTAGATCTTTGACAGTCGTTAGGTAGTCAGGGGCCCAAAAAGTCTGACAACCAGTCTTACCAAGGGGTATCGTATTACCCGGTACTAACTGGGTTGTGGAGGTCAGATAGGCAGTCGCTCCATGTAAAATACTGGTATTCAGCTGCATCCGGTTAGATTGGAAGCCGACCCCAACATAGTTGGGAAAAGGCTAGGCAGATGATGAGCCACGGAGCCTTAGCCCGGGCAGTGACGGCAATATGCTCGCCCCCGATTACATGTACCTAACGTATAACATAACTGGGTGAACTATTTCGTATGATTCTGCCTAATTCTTCGGGGGTTACAGCCCTGATGTTATGTTTATGTTCTCAGATACATATAGCGCATATCCATATTTAAGATAACACATTCATGGAGGACGACATAATCAATAGATTCAATATACAGCGATGAATTTCCGTGTGTACTAGTGTTCGAATTAACAATCAGTCCAGTGACCGCGTAGGTCGCACTTGGTCACAGCACCACGCGTTACCGAGTCATACCGCGTTGCGCCGCATCGTGCCGCGTTGCGCCGCACCAGCCGAAGCACTCAACCGGCAACCAGTAGCTTTCAGTCGCCAAATTACTGCCGTCGCCGCTTTTTAGCCCTGAATTCCATAAAAATGCTTTCATGTCATCATTTTTCTACGTGATAACCCTAATAGATTGACGTCGTTTGTGGAAAAATGTTATATCTCTGTTCGTTTTACGTTTGTTCAGCCGATTGCGACGTAAAAACGATTTTTCGGAATAACTCACTCCGGAGAGAAATCATAAAACTCAACATAATACCGAGAAAACTGCAAAACAACAGAGTAAAATTAACCACTTAAAAGTAAAGACATTCATTTACCGTAACTTTGAAAGTCAGTTTCAGGTGAATTAATGAGTTTTTGTCTCCATAACTTGGCGACAATTTACGAGATTTAATTAGGTAGGTAGAACAGCTGTGTAGATGTGAAAATGACGAATAATCTTCTAGCAAAATAATTTCAGTTTCTGAACTTACAGCTATAACTTTTTGAGAAGATGAACATTTTCTAGCACGGATTACTAAAATGTCGCTTACACAGCCACTCGTGTCTCAAATATATTCGATGAGTAATCCTACTCTTTATGAAAATATATTCAGGTCACAAAGTGTAGTCACGCAAATGTAAATTTTCATATAGTGTAGGTGAATTTGCTACGTCGTAGCGGTGCTACGGCGTAGACGCTCTACGAACAATGTAGCTTCACAGTACACAGCTTCAACGAGTTAATAAGCGGTTACACAGTATGTGGCAGCTTTTCGTGTTAACTTGTCCATATCATTCTCTACATTTTCTCGTTAAATACTGTTTGAAATTTTGGCACAAGTCTTTTAACCCTTCGGGTATTAAAGGTGTGATGTAATGATGTTTGGAATCTGTAATAAGTCAATGCTGTTTTAATTATGGTCTTGTTACTACATTCTCTAGAAATGTATAAGTTGAGGAAATGTTCCTTAGAATGTTGAAAAAAATCGACCCCACTTTAATTTTAAATTTATTATTTTTATTTTATTTAAAATTTCAATTGTCTACCTATTACGGATCATGAGATTCAGCCCACTGACAGACAGACGGACGGATCGGACCTCGAAGGCTTAGTAAAAGGATCCTGTTGGTACCCTTCGGCTACGGAACCCTAATAACAACCACGTATCGAGCACTATTATTCTAATACCCGTACTAATTTCCTAATAAGATAGTAATTACTGCTTCCGTGTCATCGCTATTCAACCCGTTACTTTGTATCATCTTAAGACCAAACACAATATAAAAAATCAGGGCACGTTGCTAACTCAAAAGCGCCATTTTACACGTCACGACGCCAGGGTCGCGGTTTCAAAGTCGGCAATTCAGTGTCTCAACTCACGTACCTTAATCTTTACAACATTCCAGCCAAAATTAATCTGCAGTGCTAAGACTGTGATTACTCTGTCTTAAAGAATATAAGAGAGGGACGTGACTCCCTGATAGTCCTCTCTTATCTTGGTTAAAAGTGTCCTAGAATTTTGAGAGTTGATTAAATGAACATAAAATTTAGATTCAAACAAAGTATTTTGTAGGTATGTTAGCTGGCATGTACAGACAACAACAAGTTACCCGAAACTGTAAAATTTTCCCAATCAACTTGTAAGCCTTTATACACACTCGTACACACAAAAAAGTTTGTGATCACTTTGAAAATTCGAAATCTTTTTGTTACGTTTTTATTGAAAAAAACTAGCGGACGTCACGCGGTTTCACCCGCGTAATTCCCGTTTCCGTGGTAGTACGGGGACAAAATATAGCCCATGTTACTCAGAGTGAATTTAGCTTTCTAAGGGTGAAAGAATTTTCGTCGGAAAAATTGGAATTTTTCCGAATTTGAATTTGAAAAAAATTTGAATCTGCGTAGTAGTTTTTGAGTTTATTCATTACAAACATACACACAAAAACACAAATCTTTCCTCTTTATAATATTAGTGTAGAAGTGTAGCTAAAAAATAGTTTTATTTTTTAATTTCAAACAGGGTATCTTTAATTTCGTACAGGGTTCTATTTAAAGAAAACACACAACAAAGTTTTTTTCTTGATAAAGTTCAATTTAAATAATTATATCAGCTTATGCTAGTGATCACACATATTATGTGTGTTTTACCTTAAACAAATTGTAAGTACGAGTAGGAAGGTACGAGCACATAATAGACGAGCATAATTATCTATTCTTGCTTTAGGCGTTTTATTTCCAAAAATATAAACTCAACAAATTTTTCAATACAAACAATTTTGAATCCACAGAGATCATAAATCAACAATGACATAGTAACGACCTCTTTTTAAAAAGTTTTTAATTAACATGCCTTTTCGTTAGTTTACTATGTTTTGGTCAAAACTTGCACCTGAATTTCAAACCAGTTACTCCCAACCGATTGAGCTGAAATTCATACACCAAAGGTGTATGAATTTCAGTTCTAGTGACAATACATTTATTTGGCAGATGTCACTGCTTCTTGCAGCCAAGATCGTCTCCTCATGAGAGAACTCCTCAACCTCAACTTTGTGTACGCATTTTCTTCTTTTCATTTTAAGAAAAGCTTGTTTTTGTTCTTAAAAAGCGTTTTTTTTTTTAATGAAGTATTTTTTAATATGAAAATTGTTCACTTCCGAATAAAGGCAAATATTTCAGAATGGCCGAAAATATCGTTGAAACGATAAATTCTTCAGTAAATGAAACTGGAGTAATGTTATTCGGATGAAAATCTCTTTGATTATATTTTAATTTGTACTGCACCAATCGAGCTTAATGATAAGTATTCATTTGAATTCCGTTAAGTAAAAGGGGTTTATTTATTTCACCGTGTTTATTGTTGGTATTGCCAGAAGAGAAAACAAACATGAAAATTTTAACACAATTTTACGGCTTCAACTGCCGAATGTTGGTGTTTTATTATTATTAAGAAAGCTTTTGTTATTATAGATCTCTACCTTCTGTGTGGGCCACTGCTATATTTATAGGTAAACTAGTTTATGGCCGCGGTTGTGTCATCCAAATCTGTCCAGCCGTTAAAGTGTGAAAATTAACAGGCATACATACAGATATACTTTCGCATTTATGTTTGTATTCCAAAAAAATATGGCATACCTAAAATACATAGTAAGTATTCCAAAAAAAATAGAAAACGTAAAAAAAAACCGGCCAAGTGCGAGTCGGACTCGCGCACGAAGGGTTCCGTACCATTATTTAAAAATATTAGACAAAACTGCAAAAAAATCACGTTTGTTGTATGGGAGCCCCCCTTATATATTGATTTAATTCTGTTTTTAGTATTTGTTGTTATAGCGACAACAGAAATACATCATCTATGAAAATTTCAACTGCCTAGCTGTCACGGTTCATGAGATACAGCCTGGTGACAGACAGACGGACAGACGGACAGACGGACAGACAGGGAAGTCTTAGTAATAGGGTTCCGTTTTTACCCTTTGGGTACGGAACCCTAAAAATGGTGAGTTTCATTAGGCTCCCAGCAATGAGAAAAATCACAGTTGGCACATAGGCATCAGTTGTCTGTCGTACATACATACATGGTATGGTCAACCCAGGAGCATTCCATTTAATAATTTTACTGAATGCTACACACAAAACAAAAGGCGACTTCCATATGCCAAACGTATTGAATGAATGGAATGGAATACCCCTGACGACCTTAAATACAAAGGATTACTCTCCGTTTTCGACCCAATACGAATTTTAATAAGACCCGATTTTCACCTGACCTCATACGGTAATCCTGTCTAACTGAAGTCACTTGTAAGGCGCATTAAGTTCGTGGAACATGCACTAACGACCTCCGTTGCCTAGCAACGTAAGCTGCTGGTGACCTGTGGCTATTATGCTCCTCTAGTTACTGACATACATGTGGTCATTAATTGTGGATTAATTTTCGGATAGGGTTAATCTTGTTACTTAAAGTACATAAGGTAATTTTGTCATGTTCTTTGTCTTCGAAGCGATATTGCTAGATCGTGTTTGTATTGTAAGGTTGTCAAGTCGTCCGGGGCTGCGGGACTGTTCGAAAGAGATACCGTGGCCCTGGAACACAATGAAAGAAGAATGAAGGAACATGGATGGGTATTAGTCAGTAAAAGTCTGACACTCCCTCCTGCTCCGCCTAGAGCGGGAGGAGTCATTTGAGGATTTCCCATCCGAAAAATAAAAAAAAAGGTTGTCAAGTCGTGGTCATCATGAACTCATAATCGAACTGAAATATTTAACTGATAGCGGGTCCTATCTAATAACAGCTCAGAAAATAAAAGCCTCAGAATAGTATACTTCACATTTAGGTAAGTGATAAACTGTTTGCAACTACTTATATTCAAGCTCTGAAACCACTTAATAGCTTTTAGCCTAGCCTTTTCCCAACTATATTGGGGTCGGCTTCTAGTCTAACCGGATGCAGCTGAATACCATTTTTTTACATGGAGCGAAGGCCTATCTGACTTCCAAAACCCAGTTAGTACGGGGTAATACGATACTCCTTGGTTGTCAGACTTTCAGGCCACTACAACGACTGTCAAAGATCTACAAATGACAGCCGGGACCATAGGATTAATGTTCTTTCCGAGGCACAGGGGAAACTCGGTATGTTGTGTGGTGTATGCTGTGAGGTCACCCATCCACAGACCAACCTAGGCAAGCGCGGGTTAACCATAAGATCTACCCGAGCGGCTGTTATTATTTAGCCACGAGCTGCTCAATTTTGTTTTTGTACTTATTAACGAAAATTAAACAAAGAAGGCTCATTGTTAAATTCAATGTTCCGAGGGCATAAGTCAAAATTTACGAAGTGTTTTTCTTTTAAATTTCCTATTACTTACTTTTAATTTCCTGGTCTTGTTTGCTTCTCCGGTGAAATGACTGTCGTAAAATATTTTTATGGCCATTTTTATAGGCTAAAAGTTTTAACTTTTTGAACAAAGCTAAATTGAGAAGGTAGGAACAATAAGAAGTTATAAATCCTGAAAAAGTAATGGTCTCTATGGACAAACTGTCAACCGATGTTTTTTTTTTTACAGGAAACCCTAAAAGTTGTTCGGGGTCACTGTAAAAGAAAATCATAAAAGTTAAATAGGAAATTGTGTCGATATTGATTGCTTGCTCTGCTACCTTTTATGTTCGCCGTTTACAGTTTATTGTATAAGGCTTTAGGGCATTGCCAATATCAATCTTATTGATCGACTGTAAAAGTTTTTTGGACATACAAAAGATAATAATAAAATCGTTGTAATTGTCAAGAAATAAATTATATTTAAACTTAGATGAAAAACAAATGTCAGGGAGAGTTTTTTGGATTCAAAATCGAGACTACCGCAAAAAAAGAGAAAAGTGGCCCTAATAAACAATGAACTGATTTTGAGATCAGCAAGCGATTTTTTTAACGTACACATTGAATATGTTAAAAACCTGTTATAAGCTATACAACATACACCATGATGTCTATGGTAGTGTTTCGTATTAACATGGAATGCATAAGTCTCAAACTCATACTTATAATATGTCTATGTCTTTGTTATACTATGCAGAAAAAACTTGCGAAGGTACCTAGTGTTTTAATATATATATATACTCGTATATATTAAAACACTAGGTAGGTAATGATAGCCTAGTGATGTGACCGTCGGACTGCAAAAACATAGGCCTCAAGTTCGAACCTAAGACACGCACCTCTGACTTTTCGGATTCATCATCATCATCATTATCATCATCAGCCTATAATGTTCCCACTGCTGGGACATGGCCTCCTCTCTATGAGAGAATGGGCTATAATCCCCCACGCAGGCCCAGTGCGGATTGGTAGATGTCACATGATTTCGAATTTTTGGTTCTAGGACATGCCGGTTTCCTCACGATGTTTTCCTTCACCGTTTTGAGAGCAGTGGTGATGAAATAAATTACACAAAGTAATGCGCCTGTCTAGGTTCGAAACCGCGACTTACTGTTCGTAAGTCGGGGCCGCCACCACTGGGCCACCGCTGCTCTCAATACCCAATTTCGGATTCATGAGCGAAGTATACATTATCAGTTGCTTCGGTGAAGGAAAACATCGTGAGGAAACCAGCATGCCTGAGAGATTTTTCTGATGACATGTGAAACCATGCCGTGTGGTATCCGGCAGAATGCCGTGTGGTATCCAGCAGAGTAGAATAGAACCAACCCATTACACTCACGGGTGTCGTATAAGGCGACTAATGTCTGAGGCAGAACACCTTGCGCCTCCGTAGACCAGAGAATGCCTATTCTCTGGTCTACGGAGCAGCATTCTCTGTTACTCTTTCATCACTGCGATCTCCAATCCGCCTGCCAAGCATGGAGATTACGGCAAATTCCTCCTATCATGGGAGAGGCTTATGTCCAGCAGTGGACGTTTATGGGCTGTTGTTGTTGTTGTTGTGAAACCAACCTGACTCCAGGTTTTTTTTGGAAAATAATAAGGTTGTTTTTACACATGGACTTAAATGGTTGACCATTTCGACCAACCGATTTCATTTGTATGAAGCTACATGAAAAATGTTTCACTGTTTTCATATTTTCAACTCTTGTAAACTGTTTTAATTTCTGGTTCAGTTTGTACATCAAATTGAGTATCGAATAAATAGTAGTGGGTAAAAATAAAATATTTACAAAAGCTGCGAAATGAATATTGGATACTTGGTGTATTTAATCTATCTAAATATATAAAAGAAGAAACTGACTGACTGACTGACTGACTGACTGACTGACTCATCTATCAACGCACAGCCCAAACCGCTGGGTCTACAGATTCCAAATTTGGCAAGTAGGTTCCTTATGTGGTCTAGGGGTGCACTAAGAAAGGATTTTTCAAAATTCATCCCCTAAAGGGGTTAAACGGGGCTCCAAAGTTTGTATGGGGAAACAAGATTAGTTGGACTATTTTATTCGAAACTTCACAGGAGTGCTCCTATTGATAAATGAGTAGAAACGGGTTTCAGGTTTTTTCCAGAATTCAACCCCTAAGAGGGGGAAATGGGGTGACAAAGTCTATAAATCAATGCACAGCCCAAACCGCTGAGTCTAGAGATTCCAAATTTGGCATATTGGTTTCTTATGTAGTCTAGGGGTGCACTAAGAAACGATTTTTCAAAATTCATCCCCTAAGGGGGTTAAACGGGGCTCCAAAGTGAAAGAAGATTAGTTAGACTATTTTATTCCAAACTTCACAGGAGTGCTCCTATTGATAAAAGAGTAGAAATGGTTTTCGGGTTTTTTCAGAATTCAACCCCTAAGAGTGGGAAATGGGGTGGCAAAGTATAAAAATCAATGCACAGCCCAAACCGCTGAGTCTAGAGATTCCAAATCTGGCACATAGGTTCTTTATGAGGTTTAGAGGTGCACTAAAAAAGGATTTTTCAAAATTCACCCCCTAAGGGGTTGAAACGGGGGTCCAAAGATTACATGGGGAAATAAGATTAGTTAGACTTATTTATTCGAAACTTAACAGGAGTACTCCTATCGATAAATGAGTTAACATTTGTGTTTCAGGTTTTTTCAGAATTCAACCCCTAAAGTGGGAAATGGGGTAACAAAGCCTGAAATTCAATATAGGTATTGTTTTTATGGTGAATTGGGTCGGGTGTATTACAAAAACAACGATTTTAAGATTTAATGTGGCGGACCTGAAATACAATCATTCCCTGTTGGGGTGCGATGGGGTTCAAATGTCTAAAAATCAATATGGGTGTCGATACCGAGATTATCAGGGGCGCTGATTACGAAAATGGCATTTATTTTGAGATCCAGAAGATGGCGGATTCGTCTTCTATACAGGGTTATTGTTGATTTATTGTGATGATTATGATCATCAATCATCATCTGATTGTGATTACGATGATAATGATTGTGATTACGATGATGGTTGTGATAATGATGATTGTGATTAGGATAATAATGATTGTGATAACGATGATAATGATTGTGATTACGATGATGGTTGTGATAATGATGATTGTGATTAGGATAATAATGATTGTGATAACGATGATAATGATTGTGATAACGATGATGGTGATTGTGATAGTGATGGTGATTGTGATAATGATGAAGATGATCGTGATTACGATGATAATGATTGTGATAACGAGGTTACTGATTGTGATAGTGATTGTGATGGTGATGGTTATGGTGATTGTAATTGTAACTGTAATTGTGATTGTGATAGTGATAGTGATGGTGATTGTCATAGTGATGGTGATTGTCATAGTGATGGTGGTTGTGATAATGATTGTGGTTGTGATATTGATGGCGATTGTGAATTTGTGATCATGATGATTCTGATTAAGATGAAAATGATTGAGGTTACGATGATAATGATTGTGATGACGAGGATGGAGATTGTGATGATGATGATTGTGATTACAACGATAATGGTTGTGATAATGATTCTTAAAATGATGGTAGTGATTGTGATGGTGATTGTGATGCTGATTGTGATGGTGATTGTGATGGTGATTGTGATGGTGATTGTGATGGTGATTGTGATGGTGGTTGTGATGGTGGTTGTGATGGTGATTGTGATGGTGATGATTGTGATGGTCATTGTGATAGTGATTGTGATGGTAGTGATTGTGATGGTGATTGTGATGGTGATTGTGATGGTGATTGTGATGGTGATTGTGATGGTGATTGTGATGGTGATTATGATGGTGATTGTGATTGTGATGGTGATTGTGATGGTGATTGTGATGGTGAATGTGATGGTGAATATGATGGTGATTGTGATGGTGATTGTGATGGTGATTGTGATGGCGATGGTGATTGTGATTGTGATGGTGTTGGTGATTGTGATAGTGATTGTGATGGTGATTGTGATGGTGGTTGTGATGGTGGTTGTGATGGTGATTGTGATGGTGATGTTTGTGATGGTGAAAGTGATGGTGATGGTGATTGTGATGGTGATTGTGATGGTGATTGTGATGGTGATTGTGATGGTGATTGTGATGGTGATTGTGATGGTGACGTTGATTGTGATGGTGACAGCGATGGTGATGGGGATTGTGATGGTGATTGTGATTGTGATTGTGATTGTGATCGTGATGGTGATGGTAATTGTGATGGTGATTGTGATAATGATGGTTGATGTGATAGTGATGGTGATTGTGATATGATAGTGACTTTGATAGTAATTGTGATGGTGATGGTGATTGTGACAGTGACGGTGATTGTGATGGTGATGGTGATTGTGATAGTGATGTTGATTGAGATGGTGACAGCGATGGTGATGGGGATTGTGATGGTGATTGTGATTGTGATGCTGATGGTAATTGTGATGGTGATTGTGATAATGATGGTGGATGTGATAGTGATGGTGATTGTGATAATGATGGTGATTGTGATAATGATGGTGATTGTGATAGTGATGGTGGTTGTGATAGTGATGGTGATTGTGATGATAATAATTAAATGTGATGAACATGTAGGACACTATTTATCCCTTTATAGTATAAGATCCCTTTAAGAACGACCTTCACCGAGCTGGTTATTGGATGAATAGTGTTTTATTTCAAATTAAATATGTCAAAAAATATATTGCAAACGGGTTGTCTAAAAAATTTCAGTACAGAATATTTTTTCATTTTTATTTTTTTTTCAACATTTCACTGGTTTAGCTAATAGACGAATTCCATACCAATCGAAAGTATGAAACCTGTAAAATATGCAAACGTTAGGTTAACCTAACATTTGCACATTCTATAGGCTGCATAACTTTTGCATATTCTATAGCCTATAGAATATGCAAACGTTAGGTTAACCGGTCAACCTAACGTTTGTATATATTCTATAGGCTTCATACTTTCAATTGGTATGGAATTTGTCTATTAAGCAAACCAGAGAAAAGTTAAGAAATATATTTAAAAAATAAATTGATAATTAATCATATTCTGGACTGAAATTTTTTAGACAACCCATTTGCAATATATTTTTTGACATATTTAATTTGAAATAAAACACTTTTCATCCAATAACCAGCTCGGTGAAGGTCGTTCTTCAAGGGATCTTAGACTATTAGTATGATTCAGTGGGACAGTAACCGAACTGCACGCGGGCGAAGCCGCGGGCAACAGCTAGTACATAAATATAATAAAACAGTAACGAAAGAAAACTGTACATTGATAATTTTCGAGAAAAAATAAGTGGTTTTTGTTAGAAAAACGTAACTGATGACAAAAACTGACTTTTTAGAATTTTTGTCTGTTTGTTTGTGTGTATGGTAAGGCTTCACGCCAAAACCACTGGATAGATTGAATTGAAATTCAGCAAAAATGTTCTTTGTAACCCAAGGAAGGCTTTAGGCTACATATTATCACGCCGTATGTCATGGGAGGTAACTAATATTGATTTTAAAAGGTTTTTGTTCGTAAATGAATGCACAAAATGACATGTTATAAGCTAAATTATGTGACGCAGACGAAGTTGCGCGGGTCAGCTAGTAAAACATAAAATGAAGGTAAATTAAAATAAGCTGTGCTTTTTATACTTTTGTAATTAGTTTAAAAACTGCACTAACGATCAGCATTGGAGGAGGAAGTCGTGACTAAATAATAACAGCCGAACGGGTCGATCTTCAAGGTTAAGCAGCGCTTGCTAAGGTTGGTCTGTGGATGGGTGACTTTCCAAAATATCCATTACATACCGAAGTTTCTCCGTGCTTCAAAAATCATGTTAAACCATTGGTCCTGGCTGTCATTCATAGATCTTTGTCGACGCCGAAAGTCTGCCAACCAGTCTTACCAAGGCGTATTGTATTATCCAGTACTAACTGAGTTGTGGATGTCAGATAGGCAGTCGCTACATGTAAAGTACTGGTATTCAGCTTCATCTGTTAACACTAGAAGCCGACCCATACATAGTTGCGAAAAAAGTTAGACAGATGACTATATCGTTCCGCAAAACGCGTCAGTCTACATTAACACTATCTTTAACTAGCGGACGTCACGCGGTTTCACTCGCGTAGTTCCTGTTCCTGTGGAAGTACAGAAATAAAATATAGTCTATGTGATCGTAGCATGGTGAATGTAGCTTTCTAATGTTGAAAGAAATTTTGAATACGGCGCAGTCGTTTTTGAGTTTATTCATTACAAACATACAAATTTTTCCTCTTTATGACATTAGTGTGGATTGTCTGACAAATAACGCATAACCTAAAACGCTTAGTCTAGAATTATAAACACATAACATTTATACAAAATTTCCATAAGCTTAGGTAATAACGAAGATAAGCAATAAGGAAGGTATTTTTTAATTCATTCCAAAGGAATTTTTATGCCTTTGGAATTTATTGGGGAGTAACAAGAGATGAAAGTTTGTATTTCATTTAGAAAAGTTATCTGATGGGAAATTCAATGACTTAATTAATTCATTATATCATCTGCCTAGCCTTTTCCAAAACTATGTTAGGGTCCGCTTTCATTCTAACCAGATGCAGCTAAATATCATTATATTTTATGGAGCGACTGCTGCCTATCCGACCTCCACAATCCAATACATTTTATGACAGCTGTCGATTTAATGTTCTTTAATATCATTACCTGAAAAGTTTTCACATTTCTGATACTTTATTTTATCCAAAACTGCGTAAAAATAACCCTCCCACATCTCCATTACTTGACACATTAATTGGTAGGGTTCCGTATCCGAAGGGTAACCAACGGGACCCTATTACTTAGCGTCCGCTGTCCGTCCGTCCGTCCGTTCGTCCGTCTGTCTGTCAGCGGACTGTATCTCATGATCCATAATAGGTATACAGTTGAAATTTTCACAGAATGTGTATTTCTGTTGCCGCTTTAACAACAAATAATAAAGATAAAAAAAATCAAGGGGGCTTACTACTACGATGTTATGGAACCCTTCATGCGCGAGTCCGACTCGCATTTAGCCCGTTTTTAGGGTTCCGTACCCAAAGGGTAAAAACGGAACCCTATTACTAAGACTTCGTTGTCTGTCCGTCTGTCCGTCTGTCTGTCACCAGGCTGTATCTCATGAACCGTGATAGCTAGACAGTTGAAATTTTCACAGATGATGTATTTCTGTTGCCGCTATAACAACAAATACTAAAAACAGAATAAAATTAATATTTAAGGGGGGCTCCCATACACCAAACGTGATTTTTTTGCCGTTTTGTCTAATGTATAGATAATGGTACGGAACCCTTCGTGCGCGAGTCCGACTCGCATTTAGCCCGTTTTTGATACTTTATTTTCACAAAAATTGCGTAAAAATAGCCCGCACAAAACAACAGCCCTAATAGTAGAGAAGCCAGCAGTGAACAGAACCCTGTTTAACGAAACGAACATCATTAATCATCTTCCAAGGAGGCTTTCAGACATAATAACTTATAATTACGCTTGTAGTCAGTTTAAGCCTTCCGAATTTCTCTTCTGTACTCAAATGGATATCATTTGTCTACCGTTTTCAGTTTGATCCCAGCTTTAGGACGCCGTATCAATTTGCTAGTCATTTTTCCATTCTAAAATAACAATCTTTATTGTTTTGAATATAAGGCATACTGACAACTGGGGTTGCGGGACTGTTCGAAAGATATACCGTGTCCCCGAAACACAAAGGGCGATGAAGGAACATGGATGGGTTTTAGTCAGTAAAAGTCTGACACTCCCTCCTGCTCCGCCTAGAGCGGGAGGAGTCATTTGATGATTTCCCATCCGAAAAAAAAGGCATACTGACAATCCATCCCAGGGATAATACTTTGTATACAGCATGTATCAGAATGGTGTAATCATATTTGTAGATGTGGTATAGCCAGTCAAACTGAATGACTTTCTGCATGGGACCAAACTCGTAATCGCGAAAAAACATTCAGATGTACAATCAAAATTCAATACCTTCTGGAGCCAAATAAATAAATGGGGCAGCTGATTATTGTTTCGTGCAGATTATCGTGGAGAAAGTAGTTCAGTTGAAATCAGTTATAGATGGGCTATACCACCACCATACATGATCGCACCATTCTGATACATGCTGTAAGATAAGATGAGACTTATTTAGGGTTTGCCACATACTTTGGCGTGCAAATGTTTAGAATTCTACAATTGACATTTTTAATGCATCATTGCAATCCAAAGTCATTAATTTAAAGTTAATTTAACAAAAAAAGTTAAAAATAATAATTTCATCTGTTGGTAAGAACGTTTTTTTACAATTTTACCGACTGAGCAAATGACCTAGGGTTGTTCCCCCGAAACCTCTGTTGGATTATAAGACACTGATGCTTGAAAAGTAGGTATATCGTACAGAGTCCATACCTACAGGAAAGTAAGTCGCACAGACTTTAGTGGTTCAGATAATTTTACTCCAAAGAGCAATTATGTTCCTAGGTCTTACAAGGATTATCTCAAGTTATAGTGTGAGGACGAATGTCTATGGAGCTTATGTTTTCCTCGAAATTAATGTTCATGAGACTGTTTCCATACTTTCCCGCTCTGGGAGTCGCTTGATGTGTTACGAAGATAAATGACAAAACAGTCCCTATGTTGTCCGAAGTCACTTCTCCACTTAGTCCTCTGACCCACACGTCAGACAAATTGTATCATTATTATTAATTGACCAACTACAAGTCAATGACGTTTTTGGCGTACTGGTCGCAACCGTTACTGTAAAATAATAAATAAATATCGCTGGACATTACACACAGCGCCATCTAGTGCCACACTAAGCAACGAGGCTTGTATCGTGGATACCAGATAGTTGACATACTACGTAGATACTTTTTGTTTGTAAATACATGTTCATTAAAGATATATAAACATCCATTACTCGGAAACAAATATCCATGCTCATCACACAAACATTTGCTCCTACCGGGATTCGAACCCCCGGACCCTAAGAACGTAAGGCAGCCTCACTACCGCTGCACCATTCGGGTCGTCAAATAATGGCCTGCACTTTTCGTCAGTTATGTTCAACCTCCATGCAATCGAAGGCGAGGCTATTGCCAACAACTGCGTCATTCGGGGCGTCTGTACAGGCGATTCTTATGACGGGCAAAAGGGTAGAATTTCTCAATAGCAGCCTGGAGGGTCTCCTGGTAGCTTTCTCGAGACACCTCTGTCACTTGGGAATAAAAAAATTGGCGAAATGTGAGTGTCCTATAAACATCACCTCTGCCTAAGGGGAAAACAGGCGTGTTAGAACTACTATTGTTTATAACTAGAGACATCATCATCATTCTATTGCCCTTATTCCAATTTATTTGTGGTCAACACAGTCACATTTCTGAGAAGGTGGCTAATGAGGTGACGAGTAATACTCGTCACCTCATTAGTCACCTCCTTTCTTGTCATATCATCCTTCACACAGTCCATCCATCGTTTCTTTGTTTTTCCTCTACTCTTATCTAACCACATTCACACTCAAAACTTTCCTCACGATCACGACATTTTCCACTCGCACATACCAAGCTCCACTTTCAGACTCCTCTTATAAAGGGTGTAAATACCTTTAACGAAGCCGAAAAGCATTTGTCCTCCCCGTCATTGCGGTATTTTTTTTGTTCTGGACCATGCTTGGGAACCTACTAGTTAGGGAGATATTGGAGATAAAAAGTGTGACAAACAAAGTTGTAGAGAATTTTATGAGGTTTTATTATGTAGTACAACAAAATTTTATACGACGCATCGTTTTCGAGATATAAGCAAAAAACCAAAAAACGGGACCTTCTTTGCCCCCCCCCTCGGGCTCACCTCGGAGGGGTCAGGAATTTTAATATGTTTATCTTCTAACTAGTCCAAACGAAGTTCCTAAGTCAGATTTTCTGCTTTCGACTTTTCCAACCACATACCCCTTTTGAGCACTCATTTACCAGACTAAATGCTTAGTGCCGGCTTCGTGAAAGGTCTGTTAACACCCTGTATACTCATTTCTAATTCTTCCCTTTTGCGTAACACCACACACTAGAAACATTCTGAAAATCTACAAATATTCATACTGGAATTAAAATAAATTCTGCAAAAATTTATAGTTACGAACTTTATACGTTCAATGTAATGCATTTCAAATTCCTCGAAATACTCGTACCTTCGTTTTCACGTGAAATTAATATCTATTTTGCAATTGATACAAAATAATATTTGATGCCGGCTTAAAATCAAACTATTTTCCAAGTATAATTTTGACAGACTAGAAAGGGAAAAGGAGAAAGTTTAATTTTCTGTGATGAGTGGAACCAAGCATTCTGTACATCAAACTAAGTAACTCTATGCATTTTTTTTTTGCTAGGAAACTATTTTTTTTGGGTGAAAAATTACGTTTTATCGTAGGAGTCAATGTAACGCACTCAAAACATTGTGCTAATGTGAACATTGTGAGTATTACAGGGGGATATTTAAAGTACTTAAAGTTATTACATTCAAAATTAAAGAAAAATGTGAAAAAGTTGGAACTTTGGCCCGCAATATATCCGTAACTAGAAGGTTTCCAGGTATGGTCTAGAACAAAAAAAAATCGCATCGACCAGGAGAACAAGTGCCTTTCGACTTTGTTGCACCCCTTATGATGCGTGACGACAATTGTTTGATAATAATGCTACCATACCTTTCCTAGCCTGCTCTGCCCCGCTCCTAGGTAAAGTTCTCCTCTACTCTTTCCATTATTTGACGACCTAAATGGCGCAGTGGTAGTGAGGCTGCCTTGCGTTCTTAGGGTCCCGGATTCGAATCCCGGTTGGAGCAAATGTTTGTGTGATGAACATGGACATTTGTTTCCAAGTCGTGGATGTTTATATGTATAATAAGTATGTATTTACAAACAAAAAAGTATATATGTAGTATTTCAACTATCTGGTGTCCACGAAACAAGCCTAGTTGCTTAATGTGGCACTAGATGGCGCTGTGTGTAATGTCCAGTGATATTTATTTATTTATTACACGCAAACCTACGCGTCCTCCTTCCGGTTCTTTTTTTTATTCAATAAAATTTTCAAACAATTTTTCATATGTTTACCTACTATGACTCTCCATTATCTATTTCATTCAAGTGATCATATCCTCCCACTATACTAAACCACCAGAATAAATAATTTTGCACATACTTTGACAAAAACCAAGAAAAATGTGACTACATCTATAGGATAGATACTTACCCACATCCGTAAGACAAAATAAACCCATTGACCTGAAAACCTTGAACAACACGATTCCGAAAGCCATATTTTTTCGCCTTTCCCGATTTCCTGGACTATCTATCATCGTATACCAAAATAAACCGCCATGTGATGCCTTCAAGGGCCTTCATTCCTGACCCACTTTGCTTTCGGATTTCGCGCACTATTGATTAACTCAGAACGGATTTTTCATATGGAATCCCTTGCTTTACTCTGAAGATAATTGCTGTATGTATATTTTTTTATTTTATATATTTTTTGTTTACATGATGCAAGGAAAAAACCTCTTTGTTTTTATTCGTTCGATTTACCTTTTCAAGATAATCAATGCCTTGAAAATGGCCAATACATATTATCAAACATTTTTCCAAATAAAAAACCTGATTTTTTATTTATTGGATGTGATAAAACATAATAATACTTTGTTATGTAAATACATTGATCATTATTGGTTAACCTGTATGCTCCCGGCCGTGCCTCCAGAGGCACAGTGCATTGTTATTTTAATTGTGTCTGTAATTGCGGGTATTGAAGTGTTAATATGCATGCAGTTATTATTACTTTTCCCCGACTGCGACGGAGCCTAAAAGGAGGGTTATGATTTAGAGAATTTCTAAATAGGCCTATGCGGTATATATGGTAAAAATATCCACACAGGAACGCCCGCCACTACATCCACTCAGAAACATAATAATGAAGGAAAAGTTTTAATTGAAGTTTATTTAAAAGCTTGTACGTAACTACATATTACACCTGCGTAGTTAAAACTTTATAACTTTACTTACATGTTTGCTCCGCAGTCAGATAAACGTTGCCGCTACAGAAATACGCGGAATCTATTTCACTAATGGAAGGTTTACAGGTTTAAGTTTAGAGATTAAGTTAACTGAATGGTGTAAGCTGTGACTAAGTTGCCTTTAGCGACTTATTGGCAACTAAGTCGCCCGAACTTTGCAGATTTCCTACAGGTTCGGTCAAACTGATATAAGGACAAAATTTCAATGCGTCTCTGGACTTTCATAAATATGAAATTGAAGTATCCTTCAGTGTCCGCAGTCAGTCCGCATTTTGACCGTACTGGCTTTACAAACTCATGTTTTCCTGTAAGCATGTGTTTAACTGTGTGTTGACTTCCGGTGGGTTGAATACTACAATACATCACCTTCACAGCAGCAGGTCAACAGATAAAACGTGAATTTCATGCGACTCTGGAGGTACCTACCGCGAGCGCTTCAACTAAGTATACACGCGCTACAACTTGGCATGCCCTGCATCACATCTACCTTCTAATGATTGCCTTGGTTGATTGTTTGTCTTGTTGTGTTGTGATTTTTGTTGATTGATTGATTGTGTTGTGTGATTGTTTTTGATAGATTGATTGTGTTGTGTGATTGTTGTTGTTGTACTGTGTTGATTGTGGTTGTTTTTGTGATGTTGTTGTGTGATGATTGTTGTGTTGTTGTTGTGTGTTTTTTGATGATTGTGTATGTTGTGTTGTGTGTGTTGTTGTTGGTTATTGTGATTCTATGATGCTCTTGTAAACAAAACCTATGTGTGTATTCTGAATAAAAAAGCCTTACCTAAATCTAACCGTATCTTGACTTCCGTGCGCGAAAGTCCTACGTTGTTTATGTAGGGTAGAGCTTGCTCGGTGACCGCAAGGATTATACCGAGCCCTTTCTGCTAATTGGATTTTTTCGTAATTAAAAGTGCCTCTTAATACCCCCGGCATAAAGTTTAAAACATAACGATATTAAAAACGCGAGCATTTGTATTTATTTTATTGCGTTGACTTAATTTCCATTATAAAAACGTTCCATTAATTAAGATAATGAGTTTAACAGTTCATTCTTAAGTAAGAGTTTTTGTAGATTATGCAATAAAGTAACGGTTAAGTACGGTAAGCTGGATGAGCTGTGGGCTAAGTTTACCACGAAAATACTGGTGTCTTTTTGAGATAACCACAAAGTTGAACCCTGAAACAGATATAGCAAGGTGTATTTTTAAATGTCGCAGCACCAAGCGGAGATATTGGCCTCATACAAGACCAACTTAGTTTATTTTATTTATTTATTTTCCTTTTTTTGTAGCTTGTTTATCTCTTGTTTGTAATTTGAAGTTATTGGATCAATAAACATTATTGTTTGTCCTGTGTAAGTCTCTTAAATACTTATTCGGTATTTCATTTAATTACGACAAATAAAATATTCTTCGAATATTGGCCATCCAAGCCTCGCATTGGAATTTTTGGTCGAAATCATAAGAACTTGGTCAAGCATTTGGACAAAGTCAAAGCATTTATTTCAATGAAAACATTCAAGGCACTTTTGATATTTAAATAAAATAGGACATCGTATTGGAAAGACTTCAGTATTCTTGCCACTTTGTACCGTCACCGTACAAAAAGGCGTACAGTCACGAGCACCAATATGTAAACACTTCACAACTTTAAAAAGAGATTTTCTCCTACTGTTCTGATTAAAATTTCATGTTGTTACGAACATATTATTCTGGGACTCATATTATTATGGAAAAGATCCTATCTCCAAGTTACAATCGTGATTTCTCGAGAAAATTGCGTTCAAATTAAGGAAAGTGTATACATATTGGTGCTCGTGACTGTACTTACAGCCAAACCAATAATTTGAAAGGTTTCTTTTCGGTTCCGCAACCTACGGGACCCTATTACTTCGCGTCTGCTGTCCGTCCGTTCGTCTGTCTATCAGTGGGCTGTATATCATGATCCGTAATAGGTAGACAGTTGAAATTTTCACAGAATATTTATTTCTGTTGCCGCTATAACAACAATTAATAAAAATAAAATAAAAGCGAGTTCGACTAGTACTTGGCCGGTTTTTCATCTTACGTAGATAATGCAACTGAAAAAATTCGCTTTTCAGATATCGGGCGTATTTTTTACTTTTTGTAGCTTATGATATCACGACCAGGCCTCGTTAGTTTACTAGTAGCAAGCGCGACTTCTAAGCATAAGGTCCTGGGTTCGAGCTCCAGGGCACAGTACTTCATCAGCCCACCACAGTCCACTAGAGATACGCCTCTTCAATCGCACGCCACTTAACTCGATTGTCGCCAGTTCTCATCTAATAATTCCCTCCAGCCACCCTGCGAAGATCATCGCTCCACCGAGCCTGAGCAAAGTACTTATTATTGGATTTTTCGATCAACCAGCCACAGAACCTGAGTGCCCGGTTTATAGCAATAGGTTCACCCTGAATTACATATCAAAAAAACAAAAAAAGTTTGTGATCACTAGCATAAGGTGATATAATTTTTTAAAATTGAACTTTATCAAGAAAAAATCTTCGTTCTGTGTTTTTTTTTACTGTTTTATATTCTAAATCTATTATTTTTAAATGGGTAGCAATAAAACGAGTGACTGTAAATTACAATTTTAAGTGTCAAAATTAATTAATTTGGGTTATATAATTACTAAGTGAGCGACTGACTGTAAGTGACGAGAAATCAACAGAACAGTATCTTACAAACATTAATTTGAGTTACTTAAAATACAAAATGAGCAGTTTCATAATATTTGAGCGACTTAATATTTGTTTGAGTGTCAACGTTACGTCCTGCATTTTTTTCAATATTTGGCAAATGTATTTTTTATACTGGGCGGCATTTTATCTTAAATGAAGTGTTTCGAATACAAAAACCACTTTGAAAAATACACTAATGAGCTAATTAATTGTTGTTTAATGGTATTTGCAGAACTGTTTTATTTAGTTATTTTAGGACCTGCTACGATTCCATGACGCGCTCGCTTCGCTCGCATATTAAATAACACTCTTTGACTTCTGTCCCCGATGTGCCGGGCCTCCGCCGCACAGTGTACGATTTGACTAATCTAGGGGGACAAAACTCGGAACCTGAATATTAATATTATTTATTACATTTATTGTATAAATAGGAATGTTGTAGTAAATAAAAGGCAAAAGTAAATGTGTAACATATTTTTTTTAATCTTTTAATAAAAATCTTATATCTATGTCTCGCTTAGATATTTGTTTTCGAGGAAGTTTTCTTAATAATGTTAAATAAGGGTCTGAAGATATTAACAAATGATTTAATAAGTAAATTTAATAAGTAAATCATAATTAGTTCTGTATCTTGATGTCTTCAATCTGGCTTTTCTTATTTCTTTATTTTTGGCCTCTGAAAACTCCTCGGACATTTGTCCTATCGGTATCACAGTCTTTTATTATATTTACTCTATGTACCAAAATGTTATGCACTATTGCCGGCATGTTATACCATCGGTATAAACTTAAATATTGATTTTCGCTGCATTCTGGCACCTATAAAGAAAAATTAAAAAAAAAATATAATCGCAAAAAATCGCAAAAAACGATTACTATAGCGCCAAAGTATATAACACACAGGATTTTTTAAGACTACTATCACAGCTTGACTACATTTGACTACATGGTAGATCTCCAAACAAAAAATATTAAATATAAAAATACATTTTTATTGATGTAGTTTTTCAGTGAGTGATACAATTCGCAAGCATACAATTTGATTTATTTTAATAACTTAATATATGGATAATTACCTCTATTTGATGACTCCATCACAAAAAAACACTTACAAGCACTCAAAACACCAAAGAACATGTATACACTTAAGCGTTAACGGTCACACTGAGCGGTCGGCCGACTCTGAAAATTTTCAAGTAATTTCGCCCATGATTAAAACCAGTTTTGCGTGTCAAGGAATTATTTGCCTTGTGCTGTCAGTTAAAAGATGTATTCGAAAGTGGAACAAGATTAAAAAAACGTAGTTTTAAACATTTCATTTAAATACCTATTGTCCTCCTAGATTGGTCAAATCGTACACTGTGCGCCGGCCTCCTTCGTCGGCCTACGGCCCGGTGCCCATGCCGCCCATAAAAGAAATTCCGTAGTAAGATTTTATAATTTTATCCAGTCGCTCGCTAAGTAGTAATGTAGTCGCTCGGATAAAATTTTAATATATGAAATGGATTAATCACAATCCACTTTTTGTAAGCTCGTTCTGGATTTTATTATTAATCAATATTCGTCGTTAGTTTAGTTCGCTTACTCAAATTCATACCGCTCAAGTTATTAATATAGTATGTCATCATCAGTCGCAAAGCTTTTATTTAATCGCTCGTTTTATAATTCCCCTTTTTAAACAAAGAATCTAAAAAGAAGAAGAAATCATAATGTAATCTACCGTCACAAAAAAGATTTCGATTTTCCAAAGTGATCGCAAACTTCTGTTGATGTGTGTAGGACATAACTGGCGAAATATTGGTGTACTATAAGGTACACTTCTGCCTAACGTTTTTCGAATAACAGGCAAGATGTTATGACTGCAACTTCACTTTATGAAAAAAAAAACATTAGGTTATTGAAACTCATTTAGGCAATAGCGTTCGAAGTCGCGAGACGGAATCGACGAATCGTTTTTACGACTGCTCGTTCATCGACAAAACGTTCTTTCGCACGCGCTTTATCGACAAATCATAGTTTTGGCAAATCGAATTTCGATATGAAGCGTCTAGCCGGTTGAATGCACCTACAAACTAATTTCGTTTTGATAACTTATAGAGAATGGCTTTGATTAATTGCAGTGGCAATTATATCTGACATCTGACTATAACTGAATTACCTATCAAGGAAAATTGGCAATATTCATCAAAATAGCAGGAACCTTTAATATTCGAAAACGCAATGTGTTGTTTTCTATTATATTAATATGTTGATTTTTTTATGTTATCATCATTTCAGCCAAAAGACGTCCGCTGCTGGCCTTAGGCCTCCGTCTCCCCCAAATGTTGCTACATTGGCCGGTCCCGTGCTATATACATATATCTTCTATACATATAATAAAACAGTAACGAAAGAAAAACTGTACATTGAGAATTTTCGAGAACAAATAAGTGGCTTTTGTTAGCAAAACGTAACTGGTGACAAAAATTGACTTTTTAGAATTGTTGTCTGTTTGTCTGTGTGTATGGTACAGCTTCACGCCAAAACTCCTGGATAGATTGAATTGAAATTCAGCAAAAATGTTCTTTGTAAACCAAGGAAGGCTACATATTATCTCGCCGTATGTTATGGGAGGTAAGCAATTTTGATTTTAAAAGGTTTTTGTTCGTACTTAGATACACATCAAAATTGCCACGCGAACCAAGCCGTGGGCAACAGCTAGTTTGTAAATAACTGGCTAGTGGGACTCTTTTCGATAATTCTCAATTAACTCGCATTGGCCTGACGGCCATAAAATCTGCGTAAATAACTGTGCTTTTACGAGTCTATCTTCACTTTTATTGTTCTAACTTTGATGTACCTCTGTTTATTTGTCTTCCTACCAAGACAGCATTGTAGATACTACAGAGAAACAAACAAAGTTGACTAGCCGAGTTATATATTATATTTATCTTCTAAGTTTCTAAAATTAACTTTTTCAGGACAGAGTATAAACGCAAGCGCGTGCTTTCCACGTCAAGCCACAATTTCACCTACCATTTTTTGACATTGGAAATGTCTTTTCGTTAGCTCCAGTGTAGGCTCCGATTTGAAATCGGACAGTTGTGAAAATATGATATTCAAAAAAGACTCAAAAATCGCGTGTTTACGAGAGCTGTAAGGTGCAAAAATTTTTTTTGAGAAAGTCAAAAAGGGAAAAAAGTTATGGCCGAAACAGTGAAAAAGAAAATTATTTTTTTTCCGAATTTTTGATTTTGGCGCTCGATATTTTAGAAACGAAGAATGATATCAAAAATTTGAGAAACATTCCTGTGGAAAATTTAGTCAGCTACAATTTGAGCCTAAAACAAAGACGATCGGGTTAAGGGTTTGCCCTGTAGCCTAGCTTTTTTGAAAGGTTAACTCAGCGACAATATTTTTTCGAATTCCGTAGTTTCATTTCCATTGTGCTCGAGAGTTGTGTGAGGCACGAAATCTGTGAATTTTCACATATTTGTGTCGTTTGGCGTACAGGCACGTGTTGTTTTGTCACGTATATGTGACAATGGCGTTCAAAATGTTAAAAAAGTTTTCAAATCTCCTAAAAATCTCCCGATCTTTATGATAAAAACTATCTCCCAACAAAATCTTGGTACTGAATAAGTCCACGCTAAACGAAAACAAAGTTGTTTAGTAGTAAATAAGAATGGCGGGCGGGTGGCGTGTAATGGCCCATTCATGTCGAACTGTACTTGTTTACCGCCAGTGTAGACGCAACTTTATTAAAGGTAGAAGCAGCTGGCTACAGCCACTGGATACTATGGCTACCGGGTTTGTTTGTGAAGGCCAATTAAGTGCGGAATTGGTATCGAGATGATATTCGACGAGAAACCGCCGAAGGGAAAACGATAAGGCTTAGTTTGAGTTCACTTAGATAATACTTGGCCGATATTAATGAAATCAACAGTATTGTATAATCATTATATTATATTATTTCCTTTATTCATTTATTTACATATCATTTACAATTTTAAATATTCTTAAAATTAAAACAATATAAATAAAAACATTTAAAAATATAAAAATAGTAGCTCTTGAGAGAGGAACCTTATATTATTATAATTATTATCATCATCATCATCACGCCTTGTAATCCCCAATGGATTAGACAGAGGGGTACCTAACAAGTACGTCCACATTTCTCCAGTTATGTTTAAGTCTCATGCAATAGGGGGCGAGCCTATTGCCATCAATCAGGCACAAATCCAGACTCCGTGGCTGCTACTGAGAAATTCCTCAGAAAAACACAATAACACTTTGCCCGACCTGGGAATCGAACCCAGACCCTCATGCTTAGCAGTTGCCCTTTCTACCACTAGACCAACGAGGCAGTCAAGTACCTATTGTTTAAGTTAAAACAAATAACACTACCTAGATACTCGAAGGCCAAGTCTCTCGTTTAAACAAGATTCTCAAACCGTAATCAACTCTTAACAACTCTTCCCAAAACTTCAAGTAAACTTTTCCCAGCTGACATAATAAAGTCAATCTGCCCATCTTCCAATTTCCTTACGAGATAAATGCTTAACCCGCTAAAATAAAGAGCCAATCAAAATTCTAATATCCGCGACTCTCGTCCGTGTCATCCGCATCGCAGCGGATAAAAACCGTTCCAGTGCCGCGCTCTATAGCGCTGTAGCGGTCCAGATTGAAATAACCGAGCCCAGAAATAGGTCAACGATCTCTTAAGTAATTGTTCGATGGAGGCTATTGGTTTCAAGCTTACCGCACTCAAATGTACGCGCGAACTGCGCTGAACCAGAAATATTATACCGCTTTCACGACATCATCATCACACTAATATTTTAAATGCGAAAGTTTGTGTGGTTATGTTTGTTACTCTTTCACGCAAGAACTAATGTACGGATTTGAACCAAATTTAGCACACAGATAGTTTATAACCTGGATTAACACATAGGGTACTTTTTATCCCAGTAGTATGATCCTGTGGGACAATTATCGAACTGGACGCGGGCGAAGCCGCAGGCATAAGCTAGTCAAAAATATTTTACATTAAAAATGCTTAGTACGACCGCAGTAAGGTTTCACGTTTCCTTATCCCTCGCTAACTAAAGACTAAAGTTTTACAGCGAACACAAGCTAAGATTTCTTGCTTATTCAACTCTTTGTAAAGCTTTGTCCAAACTTGCAGTTGGCGCAGTTTCCTTCAAAAACCTATACATTTGTCGTAAGCACGTGTTACTCTTACATATAAGCCGTCGCAAATTGGCGCCATTTCAAAGTTAAGACATGTGAGGACATAATATATGGACGCGTCCACTTTCAGAGCCGGCTAAGACAATGGCGGAGATTGGAACATTTCCAGCCGATAACTCAAATGAGGTCAAACTCGTCCTAACTTTTACGTTTTTATACATTTCTACTGTGGACCTATTGAATTTTTTGTACTGGCAACTCTGACATAATTTTAAGAGATTTTCTTATCAACGTTCAGTTTAATGGAGAATTGAGGTTGTAAAATGTGTTTATTAAAGCCCGTCTTTTTTATCTGTATGCATATGAGTGTATGAAACCTACCTATCATACGTGAGCTATGGAAGGCAAGCAATATTCTTGCAAAGTTACTGAACTGTGCACCGCCGAGATTGCGCACTACGTCATCATACAGTTCTCAAAAGCGATGCATCACCGTTTCGCAATCTTGCATTGTTTTAAGATTCGTATGAAGGATGAAGGGAACGAAAAGACGTCATTTTAATAGTTAGGTATTACTTGTTCTTCGATTTTTAACCTTATAGCTGATTTGAGTTTTACTGTGGGCCTGGAACCCGCTTCAGCATGCCCTACTGACAACCAGTCTTACCAAGGCGTATCGTATAACCCAACCCAGCACTAACTGGTGCGGAGGTCAGACAGGCAGTCGCTCCATGTAAAATACTGATAATCAGTTGCATCCGGTTAAACTGAAAGCCGACCCCAACGTAGTTGGAGATAGTATCAGATGATGATGACTTTGAACAGAATGTTTCAAGACCTTTGCAAAACAATTAAATTATTCTCAAACAAGACTCTCAACATATAATAACAAAAATTAATACATCAGCCCAAGAGTTCCATTACCTGTGACGTTCACATATACGTTTGACCGCACTAATTTGCGATACAAATGGCATACCTTTGTCACCGCTCCTGACCCTACCTGGCACCTGCGATGAAAGGCTCGAAAAATCCATGTCACAATGTACCCGCTAAAGGTCGCGTGTAACAGGCTTTAATAGAATAATGGGCGTGAAGCAGCCTGTTTTATTTGGGTACAATTCTGAATTATAATTCGGGATCCAGTTGGGTTTTCGAGGTATGGTTAGTGATGGCTTGTTTTGTTAGAGGGTGGTTGGGTTTTGGAGTTTTGGTTTGTAATTACAAACTTTTGGCTTTGGATAAGTTAAGATGCAAGGATGTTGATTGACAATAGAGTTGTTAATATGTGCATATACATTTAAAGTCCACGCCACCACTGAAGTCTTACGGCAAAAGCGGGAACTAAATTCATTAGGTTATGCAAGTGCCACGTGATTGGCGCAAAACACTTACTTAAGTTTTGATTGGCTAATTTCTGCGATAGCAACGCCGCGTCTATCGGAATTGGCGGTGGCGCGGACTTTACATCGAGTTTTTTTTTCTCGAAATTTCTAACTATTTGCCAAACTTCTTACCAATTAGGTTTTAGTTTTCGATATTACACGAAGGAAGTAAAACTGGCATCTGACCTCTACAACTCATAAGAATGTCTGATACTTCAATGTAAGATTCATTTATTAGAATTTCAGCCACCTGGATAACCGTAACGGCTATCGTAAATACAACTGGAGCTCTACAATGAAAAAGATACCTAATTTGGACATCAAAAGTCAAACATAAAAATCCACGACACTGTTTTTTCCCGTAGCTAACTTGGATCCATAACTTTAACACTGAGGTCTACATCATATCTTTGTTTTTTCTCATAACACCCACCACATTTTAATATTCACCCTTAAAACACGTAAACACCCGAAAAAACAAACTTTGCCATATAATATAGCTACTTTTACATGCCAGGGTTCCGTTTATAAGAAAAGTTTTGCCCCTTGAATATTATATAGGGATCGGCATTATATATACAGAGCACAATTTAACTTGGAGCATGAAACCACGCCACGATGAGAATAATTGTGCGTAATTAGAAACACAGAGTAAATTAGTACAGAGAGTTCAGATACCATCAAAGTTACGCGAGATATGGTAACGCTAAGGTTGTATTACAAAGGTTTAGAGTAGGGAACATCACTATTTTAAGATATTTTTGTAAAACTATGAATCTTTATCATTCTCTTGTACTTTTTTATTTGTTGTTTATGTTTTATCTACCACTAGCTGACGTCCCGTGGTTTTGCCCGCGTAGTTCCCGTTCCCGTGGGAGTACGGGAATAAAATATAGCCTATACACTCACGAATAATGTAGCTTTCTACCAGACAAACAATTTTTAAAATTGGTTTATTACTTCCGGAGATTACCCCCTACATACAAACTTACAATCAAATGTTACCTCTTTATAATATTAGTATAGATTATCTCATGCCCCAAAAGGTTTTATCTACCATACATTTTCTTAGTCGTCACTTAAAATTAATTATTTTCTTCCTAGCTATTGCAACTTTCTCAAAATCTAAAAAAACTTTCCTTTCGTCATTTCATATAGAATGATCGTGGCACAAACTTTTGCCATAGATTTAACGTGATTCTAGAACCTAGCGGGTCTAGAATAGTTTTTTTTCAACTGTTAGCCGCTCGGGTCGATCATTAGGTTAAGCCGTGCCTGCCTAGGTTGGTCTGTGGATGGGTGACCACCCTTACATACCGAGGTTCCCCCGTGCCTCGGAAAGCACGTTAAGCTGTTGGTCCCGGCTGTCATTTGTCGATCTTTGACAGTGGTTACAGGTAGTCAGTGGCCCAAAAAGTCTGACAACCAGTCTTACCAAAGTGGTATCGTATTACCAAGTATGAACTGGGTTGTGGAGGTCAGATAGGCAGTCGCTCCATGTAAAATACTGGTACTCAGCTGCATCCGGTAAGACTGGAAGCTGACCCCAAAATAGTTGGGAAAAGGCTAGGCAGATGATGATGTTAGTCGGTTACTAAACAAAAACCTTCTGGAATATTTGGTAAAATGTTGTGCCAGGAATTACTTTAAACCGTGTATGGTCACTTTATATTCACACTTTTCATAATGGGTACTCTGTTTCTAAGTACTCTATGTCAAAAAAGTCGAAACAAACTCATTGGTGACTCTTATTAATGTTATTTCACTCTGCTACACATAATTTACTTTGAATGTGTCAATGATGTTGTATTACAAACACAAGTACATAAGTAAGTGTAGTGGATGTTATACGAAATATATCGAGGTAATTAGGGATTGCCGTAGTATTATATATCACTTTATTAAGGTCGTTAGCAGTCCCATTTTCCGTTATGTTACAGATATTATAAGCTCGTATATTTCTTAATGTGATAATCTTACTTCGGGTGTAGTCAAGCCATATAGATATTGACATAATATAAGCCTATTGTTCATTGATGAATAAATATGTTGCAGAGCTACGTTTTTTTCTAATTATGAATATATAGGTTCATATCTGAGTTTTATATAATACTAGCGGACGTCACGTGGTTTCACCTGCGTAGTACCCGTTCCCGTAGGATTACGGGGATAAAATATAGCCAATGTTACTCAGTAAAGACGTGGCTTTCTAATGCTGAAAGAATTCTTGAAATCGGCGCAGCAGTTTTTGTGTTTATTCATTACAAACATACACACACAAAAATATAAATCTTTCCTTTTTATAATATTAGTGTAGATATATCGACATATATCTACACTAATATTATAAAAAAGAAAGATTACAACACAACAAGAAGAAGAAGAAGACAACTAGTCGTAGTTGGTTAGTAAAATAATAGCGATATTGGTTTTTTCTACGTAAGCTGTATTAAACTCTTAAATTTAAGTAGTTTACTGTTGCATTTCATTTCTAGAGCCAGTCATTTTAATTTGTAATGGTATGTTATGACTTATTTATGTGAATGCTGGTTAACCAGTAATAGGCTTGTGTCATGAAAAAATCTAATTATAGTCCGTCAGTTACATTGTCAAAAAATATTTGACACGTATTTTTTCTTTTGTTACGTAAACCAAAATTGACGAAGATACGACGCTTTTAAAATTCTCAATACGTCACGCCGTGCTATAATTTTTAGTGCGTTGTGATGTCACGCACTCTCGGGTTTTGATGCGTTTTATCTTTGTCAATATTCATTGATTTACAAAAACAAAAAATACGTGTCCATTATTTTCCAATTCTCTAACTGACGGACTAAATAGATTTGCAAATTATTGATGGTGGAAACTAGCTTATTGGCGACTGTGTAAGTCCAAGACTGTTAAAACCTATATTTAAGATTTGTTGTACACAGGAGCTGTTGGTGAACCTATAATAAATAATAAACAAGTACTGAACGAGTTTTGATACCAGTAGCCTTTTTTTACAATATCATAAACACAAAACCGAGTAACGTTACTGAATTTAAAACATGATTAAACCGAACCCAAACAAACCCAACATCAAAACAAAACCAATCGCCGATCATAAAATCCTCAATAAACACACAGAGATAAGAAACATGGTAACATGACGAAAATACCAAAGAGTTCGGAATAAACTTGATATAAACGTTACATTTGTTAAAAGGAAGATATGTAACACGGAAAACAATGTCAGAAGAAAGAATACGACTGTATTATCATTCATCGATATACGGAGGAACAACGGAGTAAATTCTGTAGTTCGTTGAAACATCGGGAATGTTCGAGTAGGTTCGGAGATTGCGTGGCTTTGACGCCGTCCTGTGATAACAGTCTCCGAGACTTATCTCCGGTGTATATTCGTCCTGTGTGACATTTTATTGTTTGCTCGTGTTTTTTTTTTGTGAAAAGGTGTTGTTGGTAAATATGTGTTTTGTGTTATGGATGAGATTTGCAGCTTATAAGATTCCTACATTTTTTTTTCTTTGAGGAATCTGTTCAGTAAATATACAAAAGGAAAAAATAAAGGAATAGGATACTAAGTTTGTGTTTCCAATAGATGAAACAGCAGAAGCCGTATGTAACCAGTGAGAAAGTACAAACAATAAAATAGAAAATATTTAAGATATAACCCAGAGAAATGGTTTTCTGCAGCAAAAAAAAAATTGATATACACGTTGTTTAAGGCGCTTCTAACCCTAAAATTAGCAACTCTATTTGTGATGGTTCAAACTTCGTTTGAAATACTGTTAGAATAAAGTTCTAATCAGCTTGCACTACAAAGCGGTTGTTACGTCAGTCACTGCGGCCGAATAGTGCGAAATGAGTGGTTTTTTGCGATTTACAAAAAATCTATTGATTAGACTAAAAAAATAAAACACGTAAGACCTGCTTTATAGTTAGTTCAGATAGTATGCAAAGTTTCATGATCTAATTTGAAGTACTTATTGAATACCAGCAGTTTATTGTTCGATTTGGAGGTAACTTTGTAATTTTTTTCTATCGAAAAAAGTTTATGGAATCGTGTTTTCGTCACACATAAAACCTAGCATTAATCCTCAACTTTACCATATATTTATTTCAAAATTAATGCTGCAGTATTTTAGGCGTAACGGAGGATCATGCTAAGCCATTTGTTATGTTAGGCCCTTAAGAATTCTGTCAAAGTTACAATTTTGATCGACACAACTCCTGTTCCGTGTCATACGTTTTCAATCCCAGCATTTATCGCAAGTTATTCCAAGTCGTAACTTCACCTGCTCCCGTCTCTGTCTCCGAATGTACATGTACAGTCGCAGACAGAACTGGAACACGTTGTTTTATTTTTGTAACGGACAGCGGAAGATCTACAGCCAGGCATGGACATTAAAATTCAGAAGTTGGCACCGCGGTCTCTACCTTAATTAAATGCAGACCAGGCAAACACAATAAATTAACTTCAACGTAGCGACGGTTTATAGACAGGTCGCCATTCGCCAGACACATTTTCGTATCAATTATACTTTTTACTGAACAATTTTTTAACTGAAATACGTTTTTATTAATTTTATTCTGGTGGAGGGTCTTTTCTGGGTAAGCCTAATTAATTTGGACGTTGGATATTTACACCAGAATTTAGAGCGGTTTAAAAATAAGCTCTCCCCGTTTAATATCGGAACGAACGAGAATTCCGTTAAAATTAGTATCAACACGCCTGTAATCCCTGAAGAGTTGGGCAGAGGTGTATCTAGTAGGACATCCACATTTAGCCAGTTAGTTTTAAGTCCCATCTAATAGGGGCGAGCCTATTGCCATCAACCGAGCGCAATTCCAGACTCCAAGCCTGCTACTGAGAAATTCCTGACGGAAAAACCCAATAACACTATGCCCGACCCGGGAATCGAACGCAGGACCACTAGACCAATAAAGCAGTCAGTAAAATTAGAGTGAGTTTAAAAAGAGGAAAAAGGAGAAAGACAATAAAGGAGCTAGCTACAATAGAAAAGTTTTATTTAAACTTTTTTCATGAACCACACTAACAGTAAATACAGGGTGTAAACAACCTCATCACGAAGCCGATCAACCAAGCATTCTGTACATCAAACTAAGTAACTCTACACAAAAAATATTGCTGGTAAACGACTTTTTTTTTGGGGGTGAAAAATCATGTTTTGTGGTAGCACTCAATGTAACGCACTCAATACATTGTGCTGATGGATGGATTGAATAGTATGAGGATCGTGGAGGTGTTCAAAGTAAAAATCTAACATTAAAAACTTGTATTAAAAAAAAAACTTGTCAAAATGTTGGAACTTTGACCCCCAATATCTCCGTAACTAGAAAGTTCCCAGGTATGGTGTAGAACAAAAAAAATATCGCAATGACGGGGAAAACAAGTGCCCATCGGCATCGCTAAGAGGTGTTTTACACCCTTTATAAACAAACTTATAAACTCCCCAGCTTGTTTCTGACCCAACGTTAAGAAAACTCATGTGACTTAAATTATTAATTTAAACAAACAAAGCACAGAAGTTGAAACAATCAGGACGCAAACTGAAGATAGAGTAGCGCTATCAGTTGGACGGAACAACTTCGAGAAGTTTCCTTTAGGAGTCGCCAGCTAAACATTTCCTCTTCTTAATGAATTTAAGAAACTGCTTGTGGAATACAAGGTCTTGTTTATTCCACTGGAAATTATAAGTTGGATCGCACTCCTGTGTCTTGTTTTAAAATAACTGCTTCGTTAGGGATCTTAGTTGTGTACAAACCTTTGTGAGCGATCTTTACTGCTTGTTTCTACACCTCTAGTTTTGGTAAAATTATTTGGCGGATGTTTTCATTTCATATACAAATTCTGTTTTGCTCCTTAATCGAGTTCAAAAAAGGAGGTTGTCAATTACACCTGTATGTATGTGTGTAATATTGTTAGAATTGCACACTATTCTTATAAAATGTTAGTCTAAGTGGGCTTCTGCCATTTTCACATGTATGATATCTGTTATATTATTATGACGTTTTATACATAAAGGATGATGATGGTGATAATGATGATGATACATAAAGAGTGTAAAACACCTCTTAACGAAACCAAAAGGCACTTGTTTTCCTCGTCATTGCGATCATTTTTTTGTTCTACACCATACCTGGGAACCTTCTAGTTACGGAGATATTGGGGGTCAAATTTTCAACTTTTTGACAAGTTTTTAATGTAAAATTTTTACTTTAAACACCTCCAGGACCACCGTTCTATTCAATCCATCCATAAGCACAATGTTTTGAGTGCGTTACATTGAGTTGTACCACAAAACATGATGAAAAGTCGTTTCCCAGCAATATTTTTTGCGTTAAGTTACTTAGTTTGATGTACAGAATACTTGGTTGACGGCTTCGTGATAAGGTCTTTTACACCCTGCATATATAATGTATGTCTGTATGTTTGTTTTTACACGTCTCGGACCCTACTACTACTTACCATCTGGAAAATAATGCATTTCCTGCCTAAAACTTCCCTTTACGTCGGAAAATCGTTACGAAAACACAAAGGACTCTACCCCAAACTTAAACCAAATAGAAAAACAAACATAATGGCAAATTTATTAGGTTCAATTTGGTTTTATTGGCTAATTCATTGGCGGTGGATGTCTGTCCGGGCTCTTAGGGGCTTTGCAGAAATATTTGGCAAATCCCTGATGTACGGGACCACGGACCCCGTAGTAAGTCTCACTTTGCTGTTCAAACGACATTTTATTATGTCGAGTTTTACATATAAATAGACTCTGGTGAGGAATTACACTTTTATTAGCCATAAAATGCCACGGTGTTTGATAAGGAAAACTAACTTATCACTTATGTTAATAAGGCACGAGTGTGTGCGCAGTAAATATCATTCGTAGCAAGAAAAGTACTTTATAGAAACTTGAAGTGAAATCAGCAACGCAGTAAAAGCTCAGCTTTTTACATTTTTCTCTAAGTAAATAAAAGGATTTTTCAGTTTATTGTGTCAAGCTTTTTATAGCTGAATTAAGCCGTGTTAAAGAATCGTAAACTTTTCAGATGAAAGCAGCCGGTCATTGTTGCTTTAAAATCGTTTTGTATAAAGTGGACATAAAATGGATTAACTTTAATCTCTGAGGAAATTGGAGTGTTCATAGCATTGCTTTAAAAAAAAACAATTACGTTTGGGAGTGACTAGCACTTGGGACTTAGGCTCCTTAAATTGTTGTGCTATTAATAGTTATGTTAGGTACGGTGGGCTGCATCAATCGGGTACCCCAGTACCTTGGGTTCGAACGTGCTTTCAAGGGGGTTGACCCCCCTCGTGAAGCTGACTGTACTATCGAGGACACTCCTGCCTGACCACCACTAAGCTGATTTTTGCTTGCACTCGCAACATAGAAACGCTCTCTAGCCCCGCCCCGTTGACTTTGTATAGAAATAATGAATGAAAATATACCGAATCGGCAGAGCGCACTGACGACGCACGCCAAACGAGAGTTATTGTTATTTTGCGCGCCAAAGTTGACGCTTTTCTAATAGGCCCGAAACTTTAAGGGGACGTGGCTCGGCGCCTCCGCATGATTTAAGCAAAAAAAAAATAAACTGGTCAGGCTGGGAGACCACGATAGTACCTAGACACATCACATCTTTCCCAGGTGAAGCTGTGAAGTCACATTTATAGAGACAATGATAGTAGATTATGGAACACTTTATACATGGGTATAAAGTGTTCCATAATCTTAGGTATGGACCTACGCCTAATCTGCTATTGGAAACAAGGACCCTGAAATGGTATTACAAAATCTCCCCAAGGATTTCACTAATAAAATCCCGGGAAAATACCATGTAACCTATTCACACTTAAAACACGAAACAATCAAAATCCCTAAAGGTAGATTTACATTTACAACCTCCCAACACCTTTTCTAATATAGGTAGCTGTTTAAACAGGGGTTATAGTTAACCGTAATTCATAGTTCGTGTACGCCAACAATCACCGTATTGTTTATAACACCGGCCTAATTAGTCTTGCCACGCTTCCATTGTGATCTTGAAATAACAACGCGATCCGAATGGCGGATTTAATAGCTCGTTAGCTGATACACGGGTGTGTGAGAGGGATGGGAGATGGAGGTAGAAAGAGTGAGAGCATGGTTAATATTTATCTGCGGTTGTGGAATCGAATGATCGTAATTCTGTTACTGTTTGTTTAGGTGTGCAATGAACAAGGATCTGAATTGCGCAAACAAATCGTAATCACAATCGCTTTCATGCATGCGTTGATTTCGTATAGATTTTTCTACAAGCTGATTCTTCTAACTTAGCGATGAATCTCTTAACTGGTAACAAGGTTTGCAATTTTGCATGCTGCTATTCTTTTTTGTCGCTCAAAACATCGGTGATGCTGCCTCGTGTCATAGGGTTCACTTTGTTTCTCACTCTAGCAAATGACGGTTCTAAGTATCAGAAAAGACAATAGCATGGAAACGTGCTATTCCGTGCTGCTTTATGAGGTTCAGTCTTTAACAGAGAGTTTCAGGCCATTGTCTCAAGTAATTTTGTATTTCAAAAAGTGCTGATTTTGAAGCAACTGACGGTTATTGTAAAATATTAATTCAATTTAATTTAGTTTTAAACCGTGAAAGCTTAAAACAGTGACAACAACAAGCAAACAACAACAACAGTAACAGTAACATATTAATTCAATTTTACATTAATCAAGTTTTTGTTTTTTTTTTTTTAATTACTCTTAATTATATTTTCCTTGTTCTTATTTTAATTCACAAATTTTAAACGGATATGTAAATGTACTCATATAATTTGAATTTGAAAAAAAAAATTAGAAAGTTTATAGGTCCGAGTGCAACGTAATTAGTATGTTGACAATCTTTTAAATACATTTTGATATGAGTGGGAAAACTTTCTTATTGCATTCGAGGCGAAATTCACACCCAAGTCACAGGCGAGGTTGTTAAGGAGGTGATACCTGCAGTAACAAATGCCCACGTGTACCTATCAAACGACGTTTTTCAATACACCACATAAAATAAAAAATCACCGCCAACTATAGGCATTGAACCAAATTTGGACTTGTATAAGTATAGTTGATTGTTTTATTTACGTACATGTTGTGATAAATGAAAAAAAATCCAATCATGTGGAATATATTGCCATATTTATTGTATATTGTATTTTGATTTATTTTTATTTTTATAATTGTTAATTTTTATTTAGTGTTTGACATTATAATTTTGGAATTTTAATTTATATTATTTAATTGATATTTTTTTTGGATAAATGCTGAGATTGTTATTTTATAATTGTAATTTTTTGGTTCAAGTGTGTGCAATTATGATCCTAAATGGATTGAAATAAATGAATTTGTATTTGTATTTGTATTGCATTTTGAACCTAATCGTAGTGCGATAACACGTGTGTATTAGTATCAATGTAAGTATATAAATTCTCATAAACAAGTTAGTTTTTTAGACATTATTTTGTACCCTCTCACTATGTTTTCCTATTAACCCCAAAGGTTGACTGGTAGTGAATGCCTTGTGGTATTAAGTCCGCCACTATTGTAGGTACATGAAGTTTAAATAAATAACGACAAGTTTTCGAGAAAGTGTATTGAAAAAATATTTTTAAAGCCAACGTGAATTCTATTGTTATTCCTGATTCCCTTTGAAATCAGTTGAGTTGTTTCAACGTGATTGTTGAACAGATATCGCATTTATAATATTACAGAGCTCGCTTCGGACAGTAATATTAATATTCGCGACTCGCTTCGACGATTACCTTTACTCTCACTTGTAAAATAGTTTACAGAATATATTTATTAATGTGAATGCTCCAACCAGCCCGCGAAATTCAATTTTTTTACGTTTTTTACAATGTGCTGGTCAGTGCTAGTTTGTATGTTGATTAAAATATTATTCGCGAATTTAAGACGTATGTAGGAATGACTTTGACCTTGAAAAAGTAATTTTTCCACCTTTATGAACTTGGACGGTTGTATTGATGATTTTAATTAATATAATTCTGTAACTACATACGTCTTACAGCCGCGAATAATATTTGAATCAACATACAACCTAGCACTGGCCTGCAAATTGCAAAAAACGTAAGAAAATTTGAAATAATGTCATTTGACCGAATTTTCAAATGCACTAATTTTATTTAAACTAATGTTTCACTAGACTAATAATGATTTAGTCGAAAGATTGCATCGAATATTCAGTTCATTAATAATTCTTAAAAGTAAAAGTAAAAAGTAAAAAGTTTTTATTTTGGAACATAGACAGTTGGCACAATTACAGTGGAAACGATGATAGCTACAAAAGTTTATAACTGTGTCGCAACTATCAACGCCCATCTAAACAAGAAAACAATTTGTTCCAGACTTAAACTATAAGTACAATATAAGCAACATTGGGATAATCTTTCGTAAAAAAAAAAAAAGGGGGGTGGGGTGGAAGTGTGTGTGTGAGTGTGAGTGGGTGTGCATGAGGGGGAGTGTGCGAGTGTCTGTGTGTGGTTATGTGGAGTGTGGGGTGTATCAGTGTGTGAGTGAGTGTGTGTGTGTGTAAGTGTTTTTGCTGTTAAGTTTCCACAATCTTTTCAGTTGCGTCATATGACAATGATTTCAACCATTCAGTCAACTTCCTTCTCAAGAGACTACGGGGTAAATGATAAATATGTAGGGTCTTATTTATGTTGTTATAGAGCCTGGGGCTGATAAACCTGAAATGTCTTCTCGCTACTGCTGTTCCACAGTGTAAATATTTGCAAACTCTGTCAGCAAGGCGTTTTGCAGTACTATAAGTTGGGTCGTAGTGGATCTGTTTGTGTTTTCTAAGTACAGTCTGCAGTACGAAGAGCTGCCTAACTGTGAGGACCTTGCATAATGAATAGAGGTCAAATGTCGGAAAGCGGATTGGTTTCTTTGATAGGACCTTTAGTACGGCCCTCTGCGCCCTTTCTCGACATAGCATGGTAGTTTTGTGCGCTCCCCCCCACGCGGTCACGCAATACCCAAGGACTGATTGAGCGAGGGCAAGGTAGACAGTTATCAAGCATTTGAAGTCGTTTCCTTTCATTGTCTATAAACTAACATTGTTCCTTCACCTACTGAATTCATTAATAATAATATTTATGGCATACCATTAACGAACCACCAGATTTAGCAAAATGTAACAGCAAAAAAATCACTTTTGATTGCCAAAATAATTAGTAAATTATCACCAAATTTAACAAAACACCAAATAAATATATTTTTGGTTCAATTAGAACCAAAAATATATTTATGACCACCAGAAATTGAACTGTTATGGTCTTGCATCCGAGTCGAGGGAGACTCGGTCAACGGAGCCCCGCTTCGCGAGGCTCCTACTCCTGAATGGTTTATGAAAAAATAACCACGAAGGGTATGGCGGGGTCTATTCGCTCGCTTAGCCCGCTCATTCGACCCCGCCATACCCTTCTAACCTAATCTATCCGTGTCGGGGTGCCCCAAGTCGGCCTAGGCAAAACTAGTTTGTCATCAACCACCTCATTAAAATATTTTGTTCAATTTACTAAATTTGGTGATCAATTGATATTTCAGGTGATAGATGTTAGTGGTCACAAAGTTATTTTTGGTGGTCATTATATTTTCTCCCTATTTTATTCCCGTAATCCTACGGGAACGGGAACCACGCGGGTGAAACCACGTGACGTCTGCTATATATACATAAACGAATTTTATTTTTAAGTTTGCGAAAAACCTTTTTCTTGTAATAGTCTATATCATTGTTTATATACTGCTAAATTCAAATTTTCTTTAAAAAAAAACAAAATGGAATTTAAGGTGAATGCTCCAGCATTCACCTTAAATTCCATTTTGTATTTTTTTTAACGTTGGTTGATTGGGATGTGAAATAGTTTACACAAACGTAAAATTCTTATTTGCGACTGTTTAACGACGCAGAAAATTGAATAATCCCTTCTTAAACATGAAACGTCTCCTTAAAACTTGTGTAACTTAATGCGTCTTGCGTATGAAAAACGCGTAGGTACTTCCGGAAGCAGTATATAAACAATGATATAGAATATTACAAGAAAAAGGTTTTTCGCAAACTTAAAAAATAAAATTCGTTTATGTATATATAGCAGACGTCACGCGGTTTCACCCGCGTGGTTCCCGTTCCCGTAGGAGTACGGGAATAAAATAGGGAGAAAATATAATGACCACCAAAAATAACTTTGTGACCACTAACATCTATCAACTCAAATATCAATTGATCACCAAATTTAGTAAATTGAACACCAAATTTTAATGAGGTGGTTGATGACAAACTAGTTTTGCCTAGGCCGACTTGGGGCACCCCGACACGGATAGATTAGGTTAGAAGGGTATGGCGGGGTCGAATGAGCGGGCTAAGCGAGCGAATAGACCCCGCCATACCCTTCGTGGTTATTTTTTCATAAACCATTCAGGAGTAGGAGCCTCGCGAAGCGGGGCTCCGTCGACCGAGTCTCCCTCGACTCGGATGCAAGAGCATAACAGTTCAATTTCTGGTGGTCATAAATATATTTTTGGTTCTAATTGAACCAAAAATATATTTATTTGGTGTTTGGTTAAATTTGGTGATAATTTACTAATTATTTTGGCAATCAAAAGTGATTTTTTTGCCGTTACATTTTGCTAAATCTGGTGGTTCGTTAATGGTATGCCATAAATAATTATTAATGAATTCAGTAGGTGAAGGAACAATGTTAGTTTATAGACAATGAAAGGAAACGAATTATTAATGAACTGAATATTCGATACAATCTTTCGACTAAATCATTATTAGTCTAGTGAAACATTAGTTTAAATAAAATTAGTGCATTTGAAAATTCGGTCAAATGACATTATTTCAAAGAAATAAATATGCTAAATAAAAATCTACCAATTAATTATTCGGTCAAATGAATAATTATACGAAATGACTTTATTGTAACTAAAATTAACCGGAGCGATTATCGACAAAACGTTGTTATACCAAACAAGGGTGAACCTTTATTAAATACATAAGACTTTTAATATCGCATCTTCTTTCGGTAAACAGCTCAAAACATACAGGAAACCGTCACGAGACGCCAGTAATGCATATGAATAATATTCTTACAAATAATTCAGACGTGTACATTTTACCTTTTTACAAGTTTAGCACATAATTATTTACATTCACGCGAAAAATACGTACTTTTTTTTAATAAATGCGAACCTCAACCGCCACGTATCTAATTTTCGGCGAATAATGGAGTTCTTTTTACGTGCAAACGCTTTTTATGTACCTACACATGTACGTGTTACGTCCCCGATTACCCCGGCCAGGACGTGCGCTCATCACGTGTTTAAACTTTCAAATCACACCCTTTTTCAACCGACTTCCAAAAAGAGGAGGTTCTCAATTCGACTGTATTTTTTTTTTTTTTTTTTTTTTTTTTTTTTTTTTTTTTTTTTGTGTTTGTTACCTCAGAACTTTCGACTGGGTGAACCGATTTTGATGATTCTTTTTTTATTTGAAAGCTGGTGCTTCCCGTGTGGTCCCATTTAAATGTTGTGAACATCTGATGCTGATCTTCGGAGATATACAATGGAACTCTTCAAAAATAGACGGCAAATCTGCCGTGATTGCTGAAATCGCTTGGATGTTTATTGTTTATACAATATCATGACATAACATCACGCCTGTATGCTCTGAAGGGGTACACAGATGTGTACAATACACCCAGATTTCGACAGTTAAGTATGTTAAGTTGGCCCGATCGTGTTCCGCCGCGCGCGCGCCTCTAATGACGTAACATCACGCCTGTATCCTCTGAGAGGGTACGCAGATGTGTACAATACACCCAGATTTTGACGTTCGTGTTCCGCGCGCGCCTCAAAGCGATGTCAGCAAAAGAGACTGTTCTAAAGAGATACTGCGGCCCTGGAACGCAAAGGGCTAAGAAGGAACATGGATGGGTTTTAGTCAGTAAAATTCTGACACTACCTTCCACTCCGCTGAGAGCGGGAGGGGTAAATTGATGATTTCCCATCCGAAAAAAAAGGTATGTGAAGATCCATATATTGGGGATACGCCTATTACCATGACATGTGTTGTTAACAATTTGACAATAAATTCATGGCAAATATGTTTGGGGACAACTAAAAATGGAAAAATAAAAAACTTTTTAACAAAAAATAAAACCGACTTCAAAAAACACAAAAAGTGAAAAATAACTTATAGCTTCAGAAGTCGGTGACAAAAAAAGTAAATCAATCAAACAAAGGTCACCGACTTCTGAAGCTATAAGTTATTTTTCACTTTTTGTGTTTTTTGAAGTCGGTTTTATTTTTTGTTAAAAAGTTTTTTGTTTATTTATTACCATAACATCACGCCTCTAATCTCCGAAGCGTTAGGCAGAAGTGTAGGTACCCAATAGTATGGGCGAACAAGCTATTTGGTTTACAGTTTAACCCACAAATTACATTGTAAAATGTAAACCAAATAGCTTGTTCGACCGTACACCCAGAATTCTCCAGTTATGTTTATCATCATCATTATCATCATCAGCCTATTAATGTTCCCACTGCTGGGACACAGGCCTCCTCTCTATGAGAGGGAATGGGCTATAATCCACCACGCGGGCCCAGTGCGAGTTGGTAGATGTCACATGTCTTCGAATTTTTGGTTCTAGGACATCGGGTTTCCTCACGATGTTTTCCTTCACCGTTTTGAGAGCAGCAGTGATGAAATAAATTACACAAAGTAATGCGCCTGCCTGGGTTCGAACCCACAACTTACTGTTCGTATGTCAGGGCCGCCACCACTGGGCCACCGCTGCTCTCTTATCTCATTATGTTTAATTCCCATGTAATTCGGGGCAAGCCTATTGCTATCAATCAGACGCAAATCTAGACTCCGTGGCTGCTACTGAGAAATTTCTGATGGAAAAACCCAATAACACTTTGCCCGACCTGGGAATCGAACTGAGGACCTCACGCTCAGCAGTGCGTTTGCGACCACTAGACCAACGAGGCAGTCACCGTCAGTGGCAGTTATTTATTACAATTTTTTAATATTTAATTTAGGTTTCCTGCGAATCGTATTTTAGTTAGCACATAAAGTTTTGTATTTTCTCTGTTTAGTCATCTAGTCACAAAAATATTGTTATTATTTGTTATGTTTTGTTATGTTATTGCTGTCTTCCTAACTGTACCTAACGTTTAAAGTTCCACACAAAAAGAAACGTGGGACGAGTTGCAGAACGAAAATATAATTAATTTTGATTTTCATCAACTCGTCCCAAATGGGCCGTGGGCATGTGGGACGAGTTGATGAATTACTCTTGGTAGAAGTGAAAAGCGATTTTCTTTGAGATATATATATATATATAATATGTTTTTCAATATCTTTGATACATTTAATCCTAATTAACCGACACTAACTGTTTACATTATTAATTAAAAAAAATTGGTTGCCTGTAAAGTCGGTATACGGGCGAAAGTTTTACGTGACAACGACTTTGAGTGGTAAAATAAACTTTTTATGTCTGTCTCTCTCGCTCTTAGGCGGGACGCGTGCCTCTCACTCGCTCTCATTGTGAGCGCATAACGTGAGCGGAGCGTTACCCAGTTTCTTGAAGTGTCACCCGGCAAACCAATTTATAAGACGTTGTCACGTCAAAACTATTAACTAAACTAAAATAAATAAACAAACAACATCCTATAAAATAATGTTATTATTTAAAAATATTGTAGTTTCGAAAACACTTTTTTGATAACACCACAATCGCTTTTGAGTTTTGCGTATGTGTAACGTAAGTAGGTATTTAATTCCTGAATTTTTCAGTATTTTTAAGCAAATTTTTCGGTATCAATACTTTACATATAAAACTGGATACCTATCTGCTTGTGGAATTATTCATAGCGGTAATAATTTAGCATACAAATGTTATTTATTACGCTTATAAAAATAGCGAAATGTGAACTCTTTATTGACAAAAAATGCATTTTGAGATAAATAAGAAAATTATGATATTATTTTCACATTTGGTACTGAACTACCATTTGACAAAATATATCTATTATGAAGTTAGGTATGTACCGTATATTTGTTACAAAATAATAAACAAGGAGAACTATTTATTATGTAGTCTGAGCCTGTCTGAAACCTAGTAAACATGTGAGATAGGCGTTTCGACTTTCTCGGTATTATCGGCATTATTTGGGTCACAGTGATAACATTTTTTATGAATTTTCTCTCCACTGTAGGTAGGTGTGTGTTTGAGTCTATAAAATAGATAGCATTGTCACGCGGACTCAGTTGGTTTTTCGACTTCGTAGCGTTCACATCGGCAAAAATGGCTAAACGTAGTCACGGTTCTCGGCGGCTTTGCTTCCCGGATGAAGATATTTCCGATTCGGACGAGTCTTTGCCGCCGCCCAAAACGCCGCGGCGCGACGCGGGGCAGGCGAACGTGAGTGTCGGGGCCTCAAGCACGTCGGCGCAGGTCATGCTGGACCTGCCTTCGCTGCTGCGGACACCACCGTTGTCGCGCACGTCGCAGACGTTGCGATCACCCGACATACCGCTAAACGTACCGCGTTCCGCTTCGCAAAGCAAGGATGAAAACCCTCCGGATGTCCTTGACAAGAGGTTTGAACAGTTTAACCGTGAGTTAGATTCAATTAAATTATTACTTTCGCATGTGCAGCCACCTGGTTTATCTGCTCCAGCGGCGCTTGGGTTTATTAATCCCACGCAACAGGGTCGGCAGAATAATGACTCGGACGCCCTGTCGGATTTTATGCCTCCGGCCCCACCATTGGCGCCTGAGTTAGAAGATTTGGAAACCACGTTGGCTGAATCTATTAAAAAGGCTGATAAGACGCGTCTCGATGCAGTCACAAAATTACAACATTTTGATGATCCTGAATGGACAAATATACGTTATGTTGAGACTCAGAAAAAATATCTGGCTACCCCCGCTTTTACACATTTAGATTTAAATGAAGAATTAGCCCCGTTCGAACATAAACCTTATTTTCTGAGATCTCTTGACCAATCATTTGCTGCTATTACGAATATGCTCTTGGCTCAACGTGAAGCTGTGCAAATAGCTATTAGGAATATTCTCGCAATGAAGGATGCTCCAGCTTCTTTGCACGCCACGCTTTCAGAAGCTTTTGCAAGCGGCAGTTTGTTCTCAGAAGTTTCTAAAGATCTGTTGCAGATTGTGTGCGGCAGAAGATTCTATTCTAGAACAGCGTCGTGATGCAGTACTTAGTGGCGTTCGGGACATGTACAACAAAGCCGCCCTTAAACGTGTCCCGCCGAGCCGCGACTGTCTGTTCAACAGAGCAGCATTCACCGAGACGCTCAACCGGTTTGGAGGGGGTTCGAAAATATTCCGCCGGCCGAACTTACCCGCTGAGAGTAGGCAGGCTTCGCCACATCGGACTCAGCTTCCAATGGCGCAGAATTTTCGTGGCTCAAGCTCCACTACCAGATTCAACAGGCCGCACGCCCCTGCCCCGGCCACTAGATCCAAGGCACCCCCAGCTGGGAAGCGATCAGATGGGCAGCGCAACCGTCAGCAGCAGTGCCGCCAGGACGGCGGCCACTCCCGCCGACGACAATGACTCCTTCAAAGGGGGTCAGCTTCGTCATTTCCTAGCTGCGTGGATGGCCAAGCGCGCTCCCCCTCACATTCTAAAGGTAATACAGGGATACCGAATCCCTTTCGTTTTAAAGCCTTCGCTGAGGAGATTTGCTACGCACAGCCAATTTCCAGTCGACAACTCACTGGCGATGCGGCACGAGATTCAAAAGATGGCAGCGCAGGGTGTGATCGAGCCCGCTCCAGACCATGCTGGTTTCGAATCTCACCTATTTTTGGTACCGAAGCAAGACGGCTTGAACCGCCCGGTGCTCAATCTGAAGGCACTCAACAGGTACCTGAACTCAACAAAGTTCCGTCTTGTCAACATGTTCAAGGTACCAGGTTTTCTCCAACCCAACGACTGGATGATGAAAATCGACTTGAGCCAGGCCTACTTTCATGTGCCGATCGCCGAGTCACATCGCCGTTTTCTAAGGTTTGTAGCACCAGACATTCAGGCGCCTTTCAAGGCCCAAGCCGTGTGGCAGATGACCTGTCTGCCGTTTGGCCTAGCGAGTGCACCGAGAACCTTCGCTACACTCTCAAATTGGGTAGCCCAGCAGCTGCGGCTACGAGGGGTAAGGGTTCTCGTCTATCTCGACGACTTCTTGTTGGTAAATCAGTCCCGGCGCAAGCTCCAGAGACATGCACGCCTTACCAAGGCCCTGCTCCACGAACTGGGCTGGAAAATAAACAACGAGAAATCGTCATCGAGGCCAGTTCAGAATCTCGAATTTTTAGGTATCGAGTGGAGCACGAGGACGAATCTCAAGTCTTTACCAGAGAAAAAGCTTCAGAGTCTGAATCACTGTATAGAGGGATTGCTTGTCAGGACAGTCTGGTCCCCGTTGAAACTCCAAATAGTAGTAGGTTGGATAAACTACGCCAGCTTCATAGTTCCATACGGCAGAATAAACTTCCGCGGTATCCTGGCACTCATGCAGAGAGCAGTCCGCGAGGAAACCTCGGTAGCACCAACTCCCCAAGCTCGAGCAGACCTGGTCTGGTGGAGGGACCACTTTCAGAAGGTGAGCAAAATTTGGCCCCAACCACCGTCTCACTTTATAGTGACGGACGCGTCGGATCTCGGTTGGGGAGCCTATGTAGACGGAGCTCTCTTGCAGGGCTCGTGGTTACGTCAAGAAACCTCGCTTCGAGCCAACAGGAAGGAACTCCTAGCTGTTTTGTATGTCCTACAGAACAAAGCTCAACTGTTCGCGGGCAAGATGATTCTGGTGCAGAGCGACAATCGGACGGCTCTTGCTTATCTTCGAAACCAGGGCGGGACCCGCTCCGAACCTTTGTTAAGTATCGCCAAGACTATTTACAGTTACCTAATAACTTACAAAATCCATCTGGTAACAAGTTACATACCAGGCCCGCTGAACTCTGTGGCAGACAGTCTGTCAAGATTCAAAGAGCTTCCCGAGTGGCATCTACTTCCTGAAGCCTGCGAAGTCATATTTCGCAAATGGGGAACTCCAGTAATGGATCTATTTGCATCACAAACTGCCCACGTAGTCCCCCGGTACGCATCGAGGGATCTCAGGGATCCGATGGCAGTGTATCACGACGCGTTCAGCAGGAGTTGGTCGTACAAACTAGCATGGGTATTTCCACCACCATGCCTCATGCACCAGGTACTGTTTGCACTCAATCATGCGAGGGGGAAGTACATGGTTGTGTGTCCACGGTGGCTGAATGTGTTTTGGCGAGCGGACCTCAAGACGAGAGCTCTGTGCCCGCCCTTCACCATTCGCAACCTACACAGGGTGTTGATAGATTCAACCACGGGCCGTCCACCTCCTCAAGTGGACCGTCTTGCATTGGAGGTATGGCTGATACGGGGTGGGACGACTTATTACGTGACTGGTCATCGTCACAAAGATCGTTGATCGAGTCCAGCTGGAGGCCATCCACCTGGAGGACATATAAGCAATCATGGCTGAAATGGGTTACTTGGTGTCGATCAGTAAAAACCGATGCCAAAAATCCAGGTCCAGACGGCATCGCGAGGTATTTAATTTATTTGCATAAAACACTGGGCCTTAGCTACAGGACCATCCTCGTGCACAAATCAGTGGTAGCTAACTTCTGTAGACCACAAGAGGCCAATAACTTATGCTCACATCCATTAGTGCGACAAGCACTCAAGGGTATTGCTAATGAAACCTGTGCAAAGACTATTACCAATAAGCCACCCATTTGGAACCCTCAGCAAGTTGTAGACTGGCTTATTAGTAATAGTCCACAGGCGGATAGTCTGTTTGATGTTTCCAGAAGATGCGCCACGCTGTTACTCTTAGCGTCTGGAAGACGCATTCATGACCTGACGCTACTCTCGATCACTGCGGCTCACATGGTCGACCAAGACGACCATATTACATTCTGGCCAGTGTTTGGATCCAAAACCGACTCGCTGACTCACAGACAGTCGGGCTGGCAGCTGTCAGTTGGTCCTGATTTAAACATTGACGTGGTCCACTGGCTAAGAAGATTGCTGGAGTTGTCTGCTTCACGGCGGGCTCAAGCTGATAACACACCTAGTCTATTTATCACAACACGTGGTGCTCCACGTGCAGCGAGCCGCACCGTCATCGGTGGCTGGGTGCGCACGGTGTTGCGTGCAGCTGGTATTCATGAAGCACCTGGATCCTATTTTTAGTTTCGTATTTTTAATTCCGACTTATTTTTAGTCTTATTTTATAATAACATATAGTTCTAGTTGTAGTCTGTACAATGTACACACTGCAAACTAGTTCGGTTTGCAGAGCACACTAACAAAGTTATTGGTGTGCGTAAAGTCAACGGCTGTCTGGCTTCGCCTATTTATTAGTGTTTGCGCTTTACAATAACCCGTTGTCCACCCACACACTTGCAATTTCTTGTCACTTGATGTTGCATGGAATATGAAGCATAAATTTAGCCAACTTAACAATCTTCTCCGTGGCGCAATGGTCGAGCGTGCGGTAAACAGTATCTTACGCCGCCAGCGCCTAGTGCCGTAAGTTCAAATCCGACTGTCAACACATCGGTGTTTTTGTATGTTTTAATGAAACGTTTTACATTTGTTTGTTCAATTCATTGCTTAAATATTGGCAAGTCTTCTTTATATTTGAGTTAGAATTTATTTGAGGTCTACCCTCTAAAAATTACAAATCATGTGCAAATTAGTAGTTAAGTTCATCGTCATAATGTTATTGACTATCGGGCTTACGTTACTTTTTTAGACATTATACCCTGCGTGTTTTGAGCAGTGCTTTTATTTGTTAATCATTATGAATTACTTAACTACACTTTTAAGAGCTGAGATTATTATTTTGCGTGAGCAAAACGTTTCAATTAGTGAAATTGCGAGGCGTTTAAAGATATTGGTAAGTAACAAAATGTTATTAATATGTTTAGAAGATTAATAATAATGTTTATACACCACATGTTATTGATTGTTGTTTTTTGTAACAATATTTTATTATTGTTCACAGAGAAGGACTGTGCAATTGTGGGTCCATCGATATGCAGATTCGGGAAGCATTGATCCTTGCCGACCGGGACCGAAGGCTAATCCATAGCATACACAGATGGCAATGCGCGGCACCCTGATATAGTTGCAACACATATCGCTGAGCACTTCTTCACTACTCCTTTAACGGCGACTAAACATGACGTGAAATTACAAACTGTACGGTACCACTTGCGTGCAGCTGTCGTGAAATGTCGTAGGCCAGCCAAGAAAATATTACTGTCAGATATTCACAGACAAAACCGGGTACGCTTTGCAAGAGAATATTTGGATTTCGATTGGTGCAATAATGTTGTTATATTTAGCGATAAAAAATGTTTTAAGTCGGACAGAGACGGTCGCAAAATATTGTGGCGAAAAGATGGTGAACGCTATAATAAAAAAAAAATCTTCCATGCAGGTCTAGTGGCTGTTTTACTTTGGGATTTTGGGGATGAATGTCATCAATGGGTCCTGGTGAATTAGTGCAGGTAGGGGGTCGCAATGCCAGTGAAGGTTACTTGAACGTTTTACATAACCTGATGCTACCAAGTGTGCGCGTTGCATACCCCGATAGTAAAGGCGCACCAATCGGCTATTAATAAAAATATCAAGGGGTAATTTGTTTTATGTGAGTGAAGTTATTGTTAGTGAGATAACAATTTAGGATAACTGTATCTTAATATCTTTCTTACTAACATGTTTATTCATATCACTATAATTAAATTACTCTCTTGAATATGAAAAATAACGTTATTTCCTGTCCGACTTAGAATATTTGTCATGCACAAAACTTTATAATTTGTAATTATAATTATTATAAAAACCTAGGCAATAAATATTGTTGATTTCTTATTACAGATTGTTTAATTTTCACTTCCATATTTTTTTCTTATTATCAGTTAAAATATAAAAATAAAAAAATCAACAAAATGACAACAAAAGTTTTTAAAAATGCAAAAAGTCAATGACGGTGGCGGGATTCGATCCTACGACATTTGTTTTACCAGCCCATTGCTTATACACCTATGCCACAAGACCAGTTAGCAACAACGTGAAATTATTCTTTGCCTACAAAATAGTCCTAACCGTTTTCAATCACGGCGGCCAATCTTAGCGAAGATTAGCTACACACACGCGTGTTTGCTGACTTATTGTGAGACGTGAGGCGAAGTAATACACCAGTTGACTTTACGCACACCAGCATTATATTGGTGTGCTCTGCAAACCTAACTAATTTGCTGTGTGTACATATAAATTTTGTATGAAATATTGTATATGAGAAAAATACTTTTAATTTAATACAATCTAATAAATTTTTACTCGTTCACCTGTCGCTTGGCCGTGCCTATACGAATCATAATAAATAAAAAATATATACAACTAGTTCAGTTGTTAAAATGTAAATGTCTACTGTCCATTTAAACAAAGTAAAGTTATAGGTTTTTGTTTTTGCCTCTTTTCCGTTTTTTTTTTTTTTTTTCAATGAATTTCGGCTGGACACAGGCGCGGGGCGCGCGAGCTGTTTTTCACGTTTTTATTTTATATAAAAAAATAAGTGCCATATTATAAATCTATCCAATAATATCCCTGTCAAACCTGATTAGTAAATGAAATGTTAAATTTTCATAAAAATTGCGTTCCCCCAAGTCTCATACAACATAAAATACTTTCAAAATCGATGTTACTTTTGATTTTTTTTATGATGCAAAATGTTAAATATTGTGTTTTTAACCAAAAAAAAGTCACTAAATCAAACATGTATCTATACTACATATTATTTTCCGAATTTTAATATGTTGATTTCTCTAATGACAACTCAATCTAGAAACGTAAATCTTGGAAAAGGATCCCCTTTTCCGAGATTTAACAACCTGTCGAAATTACGATGGTGGGGATGGAAGGCTTACAAAAATAAGCGGGTGTAGAAATAAAGGACCTACGGAAAATCAATTAAGGCACCCACTGCCGAATTCCGCTAAACCGCTTATCAAAAAATAATTCCTAATAACAACACCGCCGCCTAATAGAAACGAGTTATGCAACAGTCTCACAATTTACCCGAATTGATTAACTGTATAAAATTACTCGATTTTTTTGTTATCATTAAGCAAAACAAAGTTTTAACGATCCACGAGGCACGGTGAGGTCGGCTCTTTGATAAAAATGTTCGCCATTTTTAATTACGGATCGGCATCATTGTCGAGATCCGACGCGCGACGTATTCTCGATGGAGCGTGATCGACGGCAGCCATACTGCGAGAAATTACTAGCTGCGACAGACTGATTGATTGCAGTGTCTCGTAATACCGGCTTTTAATCTTTAATCGGGTTCTTTATGAGAAGCTGTTTAGGCTGTCTGGTGGGTTGGGGTGGGGTGGGATTTCTGTGACATGGTGTCAAAATTTCTAAACACGTAATTCCCGACGGTTTATGCAGACGTGTAGCTAGTAGTAGGTACACTCACATTTCGCCGCCAGTTATGTTTAAGTCCCATGTCATAGGGGGCGAGCCTATTGCCAACAACAGCACAAATCAGACTCAGGGGATCTATCCGTCTCTCTCACTCAATCATCTGCATACGTGCGCGAGAGAGACGGATATACGGACGAAACGTTAGAGAGTAGGGCCTCTGTGGCTGCTACTGAGAAATTTCTGATGGAAATACTCAGGTTTGATAAAAATGCATTGGTTTTTTAAGAATTGCCAGAGCTTTTAGTAAAAAATGTGTACAATCACGTAGTTCTTTCAATATCTAAATAGTTTCAATAAAGAAGACGAATATTTCAAGAAGAAACGTTTAAGTATTCATTCCAATTAATTAAAAGTAAGTACCGCTTGTACTATACCAATAGAAGAAATAAAGGACAATTTATGTGTAGTCCAATACGGAGGGCCCAAGTGTTGGGTCTCAATCCTACAGACTTCAAGTTTAGCCTGTAATTATACTATTTGCTAAGCAATAATTTCGCTTACAGAATGGTTGGACGATCGTGTCGAAAGGTTCGGGAGTGACGACCAAGTGCCGAAAGGCGCAGCGATTCGAAGGCTTCCCACAAGGTAGACCGATTACCCGGTAAGCAGACCGCGGGAATCTGCAAAATTACTGGGACGTCAACTTGGTGACTCTCGTGGAGTCCTGTTGTGGACGGGTTTCGATTGCTAGGATGATGAAAGTTCAAACACGTTCAAACATCTAAAAAAATATGATTATAGTCAAATGTTAATTATTTCTTTAATTAAATAAGGTTTATAAATAAACACCAAATATTTTGTATTATGAAAGCTACGAAATATTCTCAGAATTTATATTAAATGGAAATTATAATTTCACTGAGTCGGATATGATTGTCGAAATTACTGTAACAAATGGATTCTGTTATACCCATTCCGTATTTTCCTGGTAAGTATAATTTTTGATATTTTGTGTGTAGATACTTAAATACACATACCTACACACATCGGTTCATAAGAGCATCCTGTGTAATTTAAATTTAAATAATTTTGGCCTACTCCCAAAGCTTTGCTTAGAATTTACCTGAAACAATTACATCTTAAAATTGCCGGAACATTTTTTAGAACAATGTAGCCTAATTTTGAAATATAAGGGTAATCTTCCGGTCTTGTTAGTGAAGGGTTTAACATAATCCACGGTTTTTATTCCTTAATTTTAGTACAAAATATTTCGAAAGCCGTTGTTGCTATTTTGTCCAGTTTTGTAACAAAAAATGGGTGGAAAATACCATTCCAGGTATTCCATATCAACTTTTACATTTGTTTTCAATTCCAGGAATTGGAGAACACAGTCGACATAGTTTTCAAATAAAGTTATTATGTTTTAAAATTCGTAGTGCATTTTATTTTTAAAAAGGTATTTTTTTTTTTTTTTAAACGTTACCCCTACTAGGAATTTCTCCGGTATCGTGGGTGCGTTTACAAACATTTAAACTCATAAACACAAGGGTTTATTTGATAGTTTATAAATATTCCTCTATAAACTAGTATTACCAGTGTTTTTATTTATTGTCGTCGTCGGCGCCACCTTATATATTTTCTCTTTCTTTCTATATTGAAACTCAATAACAATACACTTAAGATGCATCTCTCCTACGTCAACACTTTGCTATTCAATCACATTAAGCGCCATTCCCTATTCACCCCACACCGCGTCACACTTGTACGTTCTTTCTCATTACCGACACTTTAAATAACAAGGAAACTCCAATATACACGACTAATAATAGGGATGTAAAAGGAATATAAATGATCCTTAAAGCAGATATTTGTTGGAGATAGGCCGGTCGGCGCCAGGCTTGCGTAGATAGGGCACGTAACTCCACTCAAGCTACCCACCTCTTGAAGCGAGGAGGAACTCCTACACAGGAATAAGTTTTGGATAATTCGCACAAAGGAATTTTGCAATTCTTGCTTGTGGCGCAAGGAAAAATGGACGACAAGCATTTTAATGAAAGGTTAATTTCATGCCGAATCTAGTAATAAGTCAAGCAAAGAAAATTGTTTGCCAAAAAAAAAATTGCTGAAAAAAAATATTGTTACATAATTGTTTATTTTTTATTTTTTTCAGTGGAACAATTATATACCAAAAAAAAAATGTAAAAATTTATCAGCACTATCAAAAATATTGGAAAAATTGTTGAACCGTAGACTCATGAAATACCTAGAGCACTGCAAAATAATTTCGGATGCACAATTTGGATTTAGGCCCGGGAAAAGCACCGCAGATGCAGTTAATCAACTCGTTGATTACGTGACTGGAAAACTCGACGCAAAGCAGAAATGTCTTGGTGTTTTTCTAGACCTAGCCAAGGCGTTCGACACCGTCTGTATTCCAACCCTTGTGACCAAGTTAGAGCATGCTGGAATCCGGGGAAAGGCTCTGGGAATATTTACAGACTTTCTCAACGACCGGACACAAAAAGTAAAGATTGGTGAGGTCATTAGCAACGAAGCCAGGGTTAATTACGGTATGCCTCAAGGTAGCTGCCTATCCCCCAGTCTTTTCCTGGTCTATGTGAATGACCTATGCCAGCAATCTCTTGATTATGGCAAAATCTTTAGCTATGCCGATGACACGGTATTAGTATTCCACGGTGAGTGTTGGGATGAGCACGGGAAGCTGCTGAGACAGGCTTACGTAAAATAATCCATTGGCTGGAAGCTAACTTACTAACCCTTAACATCTCGAAAACCTCATTTTTACAATTTACTTTCGCCAAAATCAAACCTACAGTAATAAGTCTCAAAGCACACTCCTGTGACGTCGCAAACAGTAGTACTCCATGCACATGTCTTCCAATCACACAACAAAAAATAATGAAGTACCTAGGAGTGATTCTAGACGACGGACTTAGCTGGCGACCCCACATTGAACAGACCTCCTCCCGCGTTAGGAAACTTATATGGGCGTTTAAAAAACTACGACAAGTGACCGAGTTTAAGCTTCTCCGTACGGTTTATCTGGCACTGGCACAGTCAATCGTAGGTTACTGCATTACTGCTTGGGGAGGTGCTTGTAAAACCTACATGATACGCCTCGAGAGAGCCCAACGCTCACTGTTAAAAGTCATGACCTTCAAGCCGTACCGGTTCCCTACAAGAACTCTGTATGAATGTTGTCAATTAGTTACAGTGAGACAACTATACCTGCTCAATCTTATTTTGAAACAGCATGAAAGACACCGAAAAATTACGCAACTAGACATAAGAGAACTATCGGTAATGCATGTAGTACAGTCAAATGCAAGACAGCATCCGCTCGACGGCAACGTCTTTATTTATCTACTTATTTATATAATAAAATAAACATCATCCTCAACTTCAACCCACTAACAAAAAATAAAACAAAGATAAAACTGAATACTTGGCTTCAAACACTGGATTACCAACAGACGGAAAACTTAATTAAAGAACAATACTCGCGATGACTATTAAACCCAAGTCCAGCCACCAATCACGATCACTCACACCACACATCAAACACACAAACACACACACGCACACACACACACACCACACTAAAGCACGCATGCATTATTTGTAATGGTTATGTTTTATTTTTTTTATTTCTGATGCTAAATGATGTGAACATTAGTACCAAAAACGGGTGAAGACACTGACTCCTGTAACACAGGTCTCACCTAGCACAGGAGTCAGGGTTTCAAATGGAAATGTATTACTTTTTTCTTTGTGTCAATAAAAATATTTTATTATTATTATTATACCATTAATTTCGTGCCGAATCTAGTGATACGTCAAGCAAAGTAAACTGTTTCCCAAAAAAAAAATTCAAAAAAAAAAAAAAAGTTTAAATGATTTTTTCAGTGTAAAAATTATATACTATTCAATGTAAATAATTGTACACCAAACTATTTACAAAATTAATTAAGTATTTTTGTTTCTGACATTAATTAAATCACATTTTGTACTCGAAACGACTTGGGTTTGAAATATTCTTTGTATAAACTATAGAATCTTGAAGTACCATAGTACCAAGTAGCTGTACCATATTATGTACCTCGCTTAGCTAAAATAGGAGGTTCCTTCACAGACAATGTCGAGTATGCTCTGAGGACGTACCCCAGTTATAACAAAGAAGACCCAATGCTTCAATGTATAATTGGATAATAAGGTTTCTTGACCCTACTCAATGGTTGAATAGATTAGAGCTGAAGAGGACTGTACAGTTAAAAGCTACATAATACAGAAAGTAAAAAGACCTCATCACGAAGCCGTCAACCAAGCATTCTGTACATCAAACTAAGTAACTTTACGCAAAAATTATTGGTGGAAAACACCTTTTTGTTTGGGGAAAAAAATCATGTTTTGTGGTAGATCTCAATGTAACGCACTCAAAACATTGTGCTGATGGATGGATTGAATAGTACGGGAGTCGTGGAGGTGTTTAAAGTAAAAATCTTACATTAAAAACTTGTGTATAGAAAAACTTGTCTAAAAGTTGGAACATAAATGTCGAAATGTAGATGTGCAAAGAGGGATTTTCTTTTTAGCTCTTCCCTAGTCGCTGGATAGATGCCGCTGAACTTGGTATGTTACTGCAATTAATGGAACCTAAAAAAACTGATTTTAACAAAGCGCGAGAAAAATAGGTTATATTCGGAAGCTTAAGCAAACGAAAGTGTCAGTCAACGAGCGTATGTGACGTGACACAAGGTTTTTTTATCCAAGCGTTTTGGCTTTGGTACTTAGTAACGTAGTCAGTTCAACGCTGTACAGAGTTCTTGGAAACTAAGTTTTTTTTTAATACCCTCAAAAAGAAAACCTCTCATTGGGTACACCTCTGCTTAACGCTTCGGGTATTACAGGCGTTATATTATGCAAACATGCTAACGTGGTCAGTGTAAGTAATCCTAAAAAAAACGCCTAAAAAGAGCCTGAGCTAAAAAGAGTCACTTAAATAACTAATGTTGTCCATTATTCAGCATCTGAACACTTAGCGCTAATCACAAGCAAGCCATCTCTAAATTACCCACACATTACAGTTTCTTGCTGCCTTTATCTTAGCTTATATTTAGAACAAAAGCTATTATTTAGTTTAGACAGTCCTGCTTCCTGAAAGCATGGCAACACTGTATAACGTGGCTGTTAATTAACTCGGACGAAACAAGCTGGGAAATGAGAAAATCTTACCACTATAATAATACATTTAGAGGTGCAAAATTCAATGTTCAATTTCACATTCTTTATTTCAGATTCTCAATCAAAAATCAAAGATTTTTAGGTTGAGAATCTGTAATAAAGAATGTGTGTACTTTTTCAAGTTATTATGCCTTGTGACTGTGACTGCAGTTTCGCTTGTTTTTTGTTTTTTTGACATTCAAAAGTGCCGTAATGGTCTGATTGATATATATGCTATATGCTTTGAGTTTGTTATGTGTTTGTTTTAATTAATTTGGTGTTCGTGCCATCACTACATATTATAAAACAAAGTCGCCCGTCGCGTCTCTCCCTATGTATGCTTAGATCTTTAAATTACGCAACGGATTTCGATGTGGTTTTTAGGGTTCCGTACCCAAAGGGTAAAAACGGAACCCTATTACTAAGACTTGGCTGTCTGTCCGTCTGTCCGTCTGTCCGTCTGTCTGTCACCAGGCTGTATCTCATGAACCGTGACAGCTAGACAGTTGAAACTTTCACAGATGATGTATTTCTGTTGCCGCTATAACAACAAATACTAAAAACAGAATAAAATTAATATTTAAGGGGGGCTCCATTACAACAAACGTGATTTTTTTGCCGTTTTGTCTAAAGTTGTATAGATAATGGTACGGAACCCTTTGTGCGCGAGTCCGACTCGCACTTGGCCGGTTTTTTAATAGATAGAGTGATTCATGAGGAAGGTTTGAGTATATAATTTGAAGGCGGGCGAAGCCAAAGCTAGTAATTTAATAACTTAGAAAAAAGTTTAAAATATTGTAACCCAACTACGGAAAAAATGTAGCCTATGTTACCCGGGCCATAATAACGAATCGATTGACACCTTATTCATCAAAATCCAATCACTAGTTTAGCCGCTACGGAGGAACATACGGAAATACAAACATACATACACACACACTTCAGCTCACGACAGCTCTAAATTACGTCCGTCTCTTTCTTATTTTATTACAGAGAAAAAGATAGCAATAGCCTAAATTAAGTTTAGTTTGTGCACAACAGAATCGACATCAATGTCTAGGCGTCAACTATGTTATCTTCCACCGCTTTCAAAGCGATGAACATTCTGAGGAAACTTATGTAATATCATGTCCTAGAACCAAAAGATCTAATACATGTTTTATTTTTTCCCTTTTATTCCTCCGCCTCCAAAGAGGAAACCTGTGCCACAATAGTGGAAACTGCAGGCTGATTTTGCAATTTTTTTAAAAGATTTTGCAATTAATGAAAGAAAGAAGAAAGGGCTTGGAAAAAGCTTGCCTAACATCCGCCGTTTCTTTTTTCATAGTTGCTGCCACGCATAACACCTATATTAATCTACAGCTGGTGATGATATAGGTTTTATGCCATTAAATTCAAATCCTTTTCAAATACAGAACATTTAACATTTTTAATTATTAAATGTTGTTGTGTTCAAATTCAGAGTGCTGTTTCAGTAAATTAGTTAAACTTTTTCCTACATTTAATTCCGTGGAACTTCAACGTTTTGCAGCAGCTGCAGCTTATATCAGGCTAATGAGGCAAAACATAGCTAGCATTAGAATCGCGCTCCAAATTACCACTGCAATGCAAACTGCACAAAAACTGAGATTGATAAAAGACGTGTTAACAGCACTTAAAATGAATTAAGCACTTACTCGTAATATAAATAAATTCCGATCGTAGGTGTAAAATTCTATACACCACAGATAAAAAAATCGTCAGTTAAAAAAAATACAGGTGGAACTGCTACTTTTTATAAGGGCCGAAAACATTTCAACCCTGTCTAAAAATATGATGACGACAGTACTGACAAGCCGTTTGCAAAAAAAAAGAATCAGTCAAGTGGATTATTTCATGTCACTAAAAATTACTTTTCAATATTTAACACAAAACAATTCCCAGATCTCTCTGTGTCTTCATCAACGATTAATCATCCCTGACAGCTAACATAACATTGTAACAATAATTCGGGTCACAAACGATTAATCGTTGGTTTAACAGGTAAATTGAATGTCATTAGTTAGTAACAGTCGTTTGTGGGAAACCTTAGGTGTGAACACGTGGCATAAGCTACGACGCACAGTGTACGATTTGACTAATCTAGGGGGACAAAACTCGGAACCTGAATATTAATATTATTTATTACATTTATTGTATACATAAGAATGTTGTAGTAAATAAAAGGCAAAACTAAATGTGTAACATATTTTTTTAAATCTTTTAGTAAAAATCTTATAGGTATCTATGTCTCGCTTAGATATTTGTTTTCGAGGAAGTTTTCTTAATAATGTTAAATAAGGGTCTGAAGATGTTAACAAATGATTGAATAAGTAAATTTAATAAGTAAATCATAATTAGTTCTGTGTCTTGATGTCTTCAATCTGGCTTTTCTTATTTCTTTATTTTTGGCCTCTGAAAACTCCTCGGACATTTGTCCTATCGGTATCACAGTCTTTTATTATATTTGCTCCATGTACCAAAATTCTATGCACTGTTGCCCGGCATGTTATACCATCGGTATAAACTTAAATATTGATTTTCGCTGCATTCTGGGACCTATAAAGAAAAATAAAAAAAAAATATAATCGCAAAAAATCGCAAAAAACGATTACTATAGCGCCAAAGTATATAACACACAGGATTTTTTAAGACTACTATCACAGCTTGACTACATTTGACTACATGGTAGATCTCCAAACAAAAAATATTAAATATAAAAATACATTTTTATTGATGTATTTTTTCAGTGAGTGATACAATTCGCAAGCATACAATTTGATTTATTTTAATAACTTAATATATGGATAATTACCTCTATTTGATGACTCCATCACAAAAAAACACTTACAACCACTAAAAACACCAAAGAACATGTATACACGTTAGCGTTAACGGTCACACTGAGCGGTCGGCCGACTCTGAAAATTTTCAAGTAACTTCACCCATTATTAAAACCAGTTTTGCGTGTCAAGGAATTATTTGCCTTGTGCTGTCAGTTAAAAGATGTATTCGAAAGTGGAACAAGATTAAAAAAACGTAGTTTTAAACATTTCATTTAAATACCTATTGTCCTGCTAGATTGGTCAAATCGTACACTGTGCGACGCCTACAACTCAGGTGAGTTTCGTGGCATGTTTGGCCTCTAGCTGCGTATTGTGCGACCCAGTTACGGTTTGAGAATGAATTCGGACAAACGCCTTGTCTGAATGTATTGAGCGGATGCTGTGATGTTTGGAGATGAATCTTGACAGCATTTTCCTATTAATCCTAGCCGGAGAGCTGAGTAATATGCGAACTATTCGTTACCTTTAGTTCAAAAGCTTAAAGTAATAGATAGAATATTTTTTTCAATACACTTCCTCGAAAACTGGTCCATAACGCACTACGATTAGGTACAACATGCAATGTATTTCACACGCGTGCGATTTTTTCCACTTTCCCGCACGTGTGCAGGAATGAAAATTGCCACAGATAACTATACATATACTTAGTCCAAATTGGTTCAATGCCTATAGTCTGAGGTGAATGTTTTTTTTTTAATTTCGGCAAAGCACTACGCGTCTTTAGGGCATAAATATTTTTTGAATATTCAAATTGTGTTTATAAATAGAATATCGTAGATAAACATGATTATTTAAAAGTAATAGTTACTTTTATACACAAATTACATTTATTTGTGTTCTGAATTCAAAGATATAAAATAAATCTATTTTTTATATTAGGCTGTTTAACGGCTTCATACCATTGCCTCTCTTTCAACCTGGCGAGACCAAAGCGCGAAAAAAAAGAAAATTTAAATCATAGTTTCATAGTTCGTGTCAAAAATATTATTCGTTATTTTATTTTATTTCTTCAAAAGTGTATTGAAAAACGTCGTTTGATACACGTGGACATTTGTTATTGCAATTCTCGGCTCAAAAACACCCTCGCCTACGGCTCGAGTGTTATAATTCCGCCTCGATTGCAATAACAAACTTTCTCCACTTGTATCAAAATGTACTATTATTGTTTACATCATTCTTCTGCCCTTATGTTTATTTATTTGTGGTCGGCGGAGCATGTTTTCTTCTTCCATACTTCTCCATTACTCGTCATCTCATCTGACACGTCTTCCTTCATTATGTACACCATGCAAATTTCAATTTCCGTAAAAGTAATGACACAATGTTGTAGATTCTGTTGTGCACAAACTAAACTTAATTTAGGCTATTGCTATCTTTTACTAAAAGACAGTGCGAGAAAAGGACGGATATAGCTATGAACTAAGTTAGAGATGTCCAACTAGTATACGCCTTGCGCTTCACCGTGTTTTTAGTCGACATGTTTTTACGTGCACCCTTCATTTGTATGGAAATATTAGTTCCAACTAAATTTGACAGCTCTAAATTACGTCCGTCTCTTTCTCGTTTTATTTTTGAGAGAAAAAGATAGCAATAGCCTAAATTCAGTTTAGTTTGTGCATAACAGAATCAACACCAATGTAAAATGTTACATAGAGTTACGTCAATAAGGTTTTTATTTATTTGATTTTCTATTCATAGATTGAATAAACGAAATTGCTGACTTAATGTTGCTCACTTCATTAATCAGGAAACTACACCACTACGGAATCCGTAACGCCTCTCTGGATCTTCTTATTTTATATTTGAGTAATAAGATTCAGAGAGTTGATGTTAACGGGAAGAGATCTCCCGGATCCGTAGTAAGAATGGGGGTACCACAGGGCTCAATTCTTGGTCCATTTTTGTTTCTTATTTACATAAATGACTTGCCTCACCTCATAAAGGATAATCATGACATAGTATTGTTTGCAGACGACACTTCTCTTTTATTTAAACTCAAACGTCAGCAGTTAGTTACGGATGATGTTAATAGCGCCCTGGCAAAAGTCGTTAATTGGTTTAATGTTAATAACCTACTACTAAATGAGAAAAAAACTAAATGTATTAAGTTTACGATACCCCATGTAAGACAAGTGGAAACTACTGTACTAATTAAGGATGAAGAGTTGAAACCGGAAGATAGCACAGTGTTCCTAGGCATAACTTTGGATGCCAAGCTTCAGTGGGGCCCGCATATAGACAAATTGTCAAAAAAACTTAGCTCTGCAGCATACGCCGTTAGAAGGATTCGTGAGTTAACTGATTTAGAGACAGCCCGTTTAGTTTACTTTAGTTATTTCCATAGCGTGATGTTGTTGTAAATGTAAACTATTCTATAGCTATTAAACCTCTCTGATAAGCTGAAGAAGAAAATACTAATTTAAAAAATGTATGTTATGATTCTATCTTTGGTTGTGACAACTCTCAAATAAATTTTCACATCTTTAAGTCGTATTTTTCCTAGAAATTACAACACGTGATCAGCACGAAAAGCGCTCATAGGAAATACAGTGAATCTTAATACAAATAGTGTGTAAACGGTTATTTTGTGTGGTTGAATATTTTTCGAAGATTTTTTTTTTGAGATGTCCAGTGGTGATTCTGTAGCGATCAGATGGTCATCATCATCAATACCCTCGCTCCTCCTATCTAATAGAGACGGGTACCCTTCGTGGAAGTTCAAAATGAGGAACTACTTAATTCATGAAGATTTGTGGTGCACAATAAATGGGTACGATGAAGGAGATGCCACCTCTGAACAGGTAAAATCTCGAAATGATAGTAGAGCATTAGCAAAAATATGCTTAACAGTAGATGGCTCTGCAATAACGCATATTAGGAGTGCAAAGTCTGCTCTAGAAGCCTGGAAGGCATTGCAAGATGCTTATGAAGATAAAGGCATGGGCAGAAGGTTGGCTTTAGAGAGAAAGTTATATAGGCTCTCGCTGAATGAATTTCTAAATATTGAAATGTACATTAACGCTGTTTTGAGTACTGCACAAGATTTGGCTGACATCGGCAAGGTAATTGAAGATGCTTCGATTGCTGCGATTTTATTAGGAGGTCTTTCTTCGAAATACGAGCCTCTAATAATGGCATTGGAGAATAGCAATGTAGAAGTAAGTACCGAGCTAGTTAAAAGGAAGCTACTGAATGAAATGTCAAAGGTTGACTCCACAGAAAGTGTTGCAGCTTTTCAACTGAAAAATCGATCTGAAATTGATGTTCATAAAACAAAGAAGAAGAAACCTATTGTATGCTATGAATGTAACAAACCTGGACACAAACGGCCTGATTGCCCTCTACGCAATAAGGTAAAGAAAGGCGTTAGTTCATCAGACAAAGAGACTACTTTTAGTGCTCTTGGTTCTTCGTGTTTGGAGATAAATAAGTGGTTTATTGATTCTGGTGCATCAAAACACATGACTCCTAGACGAGATTGGTTCAAGGACATCAAACCATTAGAAGGTAGCACTGTTACTGTTGCCAATGGTGAGAAGATCGACTGTGGTGGTATTGGTGACATATCTATTAACACTGTGTGTAATGTGGTAAATAGCATCAAAGATGTAGCGTATGTACCTAAACTTACTAATAATTTGATTTCTGTCAAGAAAGTCGTAGACAAAGGTTTTGTAGTAGGTACTTTTTGATAAGAATGGTTGTAGTTTTTATAAAGATAATGATTTTTCTTTTGAAGGTGAGGCGATTCTACATGGTTCGGCTAGTGGTGGACTGTACACTCTCGATTGTACAACTAATTCCCTCCAAAATTTGGCGTATGAGGTGCACTCTGACACGTTGAGCAGGTACCTGTTATGGCACAAACGGTTAGGTCACTTATGTCGCATTGGAATCGGAATTCTTTAATTGGTTCATAAACCAATTAAAGAATTCTCACGTAGGTATAGATTATACTGAAATAGATAAATCGAGTTGCGTTGCCTGTGTTGAAGGCAAGCAGGCGAGAAAACCTTTCAAGACGACTGCATACAAGAAAGCTATCTCAAAGCTAGAGTTGATCCACTCAGATTTATGTGGACCAATGTCTGAGACATCATTCCAAGGTAATAAGTATGTTCTTATTTTCATAGATGATTTTTCGCGGATGGTTTATCCTTACTTTATTGCTTCTAAAGCACAAGTTAAAGATAAATTTTGTATTTTCCAAGCATTAGTGGAAAGACAAACTGGCGCTAAAATCAAGAGATTGAGAACTGACTGCGGAAAGGAGTATGTCAATAAAGAGCTTGCGGATTACTTAGCTACGAAAGGAGTGACGCATGAGACTACAGTAGGGTATAGCCCTCAATCAAATGGAGTAGCAGAAAGGACCAATCGTTCCATCGTGGAAAAAGCACGGTCCATGCTAGCTCAGAGTTCGCTATCCAAAGCGTACTGGGAAGATGCCTTCAAGACTGCTGTATACTTGAAAAATAGGTCACCACATCGGGCTCTAGAAAGAAAAACACCATTTGAAAAATGGAATGGCAATAAGGGTGATTTGACCCATTTGCGTGTGTTTGGGTGTAGAGCACTTATACAAGTTCCGGCTTGTCAACGGAAGAAACTAGATCTGAAGACTAAAGAAGTAATCTTTGTTGGATACTCAGAAGATCCAAATGGTTATTATTTCAGGGATTCTTCAAATCCAAGAAACATCCAGAAGTCAAGAGATGTAACATTTTTTGAAAATCATTTTTCACAATTAAAAGATAATGCTGTTGAATCTGTGAAAACGGAACCAGTCATTTTGATCAATGAGCAGCAGCAGGATGAGAATGAAGTTCGTCAAGAAAATAATTCTATGTGTAGTGATGATGAAAATGATTATAATTCAGCAGAATCAGAGGATCCTACAAGTCCTGAACGGATAGAGCCAGCTGTGGATCAGCAAGTAAGTAGATATCCTACTAGGATTCGTAAAAAACCGGATTTCTTTACCTCTAAGGTATTTGCTGAAGAGATTATTGAACCGAAGAATTATCTCGAGGCAGTGAATGCAAATGATGCTGATAGATGGCTTTTGGCAATGACAGATGAATACAATTCTTTGTTAAAATTAAAAACCTGGAAGCTTGTTGACCGACCCAATGGAAATAAGAAGGTCATACCTTGTAAATGGGTCTACAAGTTAAAGATGAATGCTGACGGAAATATTTATTTATTTATTTATTAAAACTTTATGCACAAAATGTACAAAGGCGGACTTAATGCCTTGGGCATTTTCTACCAATCTACCTTAGGGTGATGCAGAGACAAAACAGTAGGTGCAACAGAACAGAAAATTTTGAATAATAAAATATTATTATAATAATAAATACTTATATACATACATACAACAAATTATACAAAGTGAGGAAAGGTAAAAAATATTATGAAGTATAAGGCAAGACTAGTGGTTAAAGGTTTCAGACAAGTCGAAGGTGTTGACTACACTGAAACGTTTGCCCCTGTAGTTCGTCATTCTTCACTCCGTACATTGTTTGCTTTAGCTGTAGAAATGGATCTACAAATGAGACACTTGGATGTTGATACAGCTTTTCTAAATGGAGATCTTGAAGAGGAAGTGTTTATGGAACAACCTCAAGGTTTCGTAAAGAAAGGTCAAGAAGCTCAAGTTTGTCTGCTGCAGAAATCCTTATACGGGCTCAAACAAGCACCACGAGTATGGAACAGGATGTTGGATACAACACTGTTGAAGTTAGGTTTTGAAAAAACTCCTTCCGAACCATGCGTGTATAAGAAACTTTTTGGTAAAGAGTTGGTCTTATTGGCAGTTTTTGTCGATGACATTATTGTCTTTTACCAAAATGAAATAACATTTGACACTGTCAAACATGTTTTGAAAAATATTTTTTCAATAAAAGATCTGGGAGAACTAAAATATTATCTCGGATTAAATATCCATAGAAGCGACGATGGTAAAGTAAAAATTAGTCAAAGAACATTCATTTTAAGTTTGCTGAAAAAATATGGTATGGATATGTGCAAGACGGTTGAGACACCATCAAGCCTGAAGAAGCTGAGTACTGGAAATGGAGAAGACGAGTATCCATTTCAAAGTTTAGTTGGATCCCTTATGTTTTTGGCAGTAAACACTCGTCCTGACATAGCATTTGTGACGAGTTATCTCAGTCAGTTCAACACAAAGTTCAATAAAGAACATTGGCTTGAACTAAAGAGAGTGTTGCAATATTTGAGAGGTACAATAGATTATGCTCTTACTTACAGGAAGACTGGAGAGTACCTTATGGGATACACGGATGCAGATTGGGCTAACTGTAGCATGGACCGAAAGTCATATACTGGCTACTATTTTATGCTGGCTGGAGGTCCTGTAATGTGGCAGGCTAAAAAGCAGCAAACGACTGCTCTGTCATCTACTGAGGCGGAGTATATGGCACTAACCGCTGCGGCTAAAGAGGCGTGCTACCTAAGACGATTTGTATCGGAAATAACTGGTAAGTCCGATACTGTTACTTTGTTCAACGACAGTCAGAGTGCACAAAGTTTGGTGCATAACCCTGTCCATCACGAGCGAACGAAACATATAGATACAAGATATCACTTTATACGGGAGAAGGTATCTGACGGTATTATAGATATTAAATTCGTCAGATCAGATTTGAATTTTGCTGATATGTTAACAAAACCGTTAGGGCGTATTGCACATAAGAGATGTGTAGCTGGTTTGGATTTAGCATAGGTTTTGATAATGTGCTATTTTTTTTTTGTCTAGAGAGTTTTAATTGAGGCCGGATGTTGTAAATGTAAACTATTCTATAGCTATTAAACCTCTCTGATAAGCTGAAGAAGAAAATACTCATTTAAAAAATGTATGTTATGATTCTATCTTTGGTTGTGACAACTCTCAAATAAATTTTCACATCTTTAAGTCGTATTTTTCCTAGAAATTACAACAGATGTCGTACGGTATTCTCTTGTGGGGCAATGCTGCCGATATTCAGACAATATTTGTTTTGCAAAAAAGGGCAATTCGTTCAATTTATAAATTAAGTCCCAGATACTCCCTCAGAGAAAAATTTAAAAATATTAATGTTCTTACTGTCCCTTCTCAGTTTATTTATGAAAACCTTTTGTACGCACACAAAAATATTAATTTGTTTAAAAAATACAGTGAAATCCAGAACACAAATACGAGGAACAAACACAAATTTGTTGTTCCTGCAACGAGGCTCAAAAAAATAGGGGTACGTTCAGATGCCAATGTATACGTTTTTACAATAAACTTCCGAGCCAAATTCAAGCACTAAGCCTAAATAAATTCAAATCGTTTATAAAACGGAAGCTGTGCCTGAAAGCCTACTATCATGTTAATCACTATCTCGAAGATAAAAAGGCTTGTGATTAAGCTGCTCCAATGAAATTTGCTCTGTGAATGTCGAAGCTTCGGACTTCGCTTGTTTATTATTTATTCCTTTCTTTTCCTTTTTTTATTTTTTCTTTTCCTTTTTTATACACTCTGACATTTAATGTTTTGACATGTATTTTATTATTTTTTACTTTTTTTTTTTATTATTTTATTTGACATTTACTGATTTGACATGAATACTTATTTTGTTAAGTATTTTACTTTTTTTTATCATCATTGTGACTTTAAATGATTTTTGTGATTTTTATTTACATTCTTTTTTAATAGAACTTGTTATGAATTTTATATGATTATTGTGAATGTCCATGTGGGTCACATTTATATTTTTTGTTTATTTTTTCCCACAACTGTCTGACAGTTTGAGTACTATAAGCGACCTACCCAAATGTCCTTTCTTTGGTATTGTTCGTCGTTTCGTTGAGCTCCTTGAGTTATAAGTCGAGCTACACGTTAACTGACAAATGCTTGCACTGACTGGACAGGTCCACTCAAAACTGTATGGTTCTTTCTTCAAAAGACCATATCAGGCACTAATCTGCATAGTCCTCATGTGAATTGAGCAAGATTGTCTGGACTTTAAAAGAGACTATGACCTCTGAGTTTGTTTCGGCTGTTTCTTCTCAGAGTAGTCAGGTACGAAACACCGGCCCCATCTAGTTTAAAAAATGACATGTAAAAGTGTTTGTAAAAACCTACTTGCAAAATAAACATCATTTATCATTTATCATTTATCATGATAAAACAAAATGTAGTACCTAGAGTTTTGTGTACACTGTACAGCCACAGAATTTTCACTCGACCTCTCAATATCGGTTTTCTATCTAAAACCTTTAACCGAAGCGGCGCTATTAATACCTCATCCGACGTGAAGGATTTACCCTTATAGCCCACCAATTTAATACCCATTCGCTGCTAATACCGCCAACATTTCATTAGTTAAGTTCCAACTATCCTTCGTGGGTGAAATTCAACAAGTCGCTACGTTGCTACGTCGCGTAGACGTCACGTCGCCGCGACGCGACGTCCACGCCACGTCTCCCAGTCGTTTGTTACACAACACTTATTGAATTTCACGCCTCAGTCTACCCGAGGTCCCTCGTGCTCAGAATTAATATTAGGTTTTTAAGCGATCATTCCTCAAACATAATTGGTCGTCGAAGGCGGTACTTTGTGTAAAAGGTATAAGTTTTTGTTTCAATTTTCTTTACCTTTTTGTTTGTTGGGTGGAAATTGAAAAATAATAAGCGGTAGAGGGTGATTGTGTTTAGTAAAAGATGCTACAAGAATATTTTGGCTATCGAATAGTAAAAATATATGAAACTGTTTTGTGAAATAACATAACATCACGTCTCTTATCCCTAAGGGTTAAGCAGAGGTGTACATAACAGTACTCCCATATTTGGCCAGGGGTCGAGCAAATCCAGACTCCGTCCGGATACTGAGGGATTCATAATGTAAGCTTGATTAATATTCATGTATTTATTTTTATACATTGGCCAAATTCATTAAAAATAAGTTGTGAATTCTATTAAAACTTGTTGATATTAGGGAAGTTTGAATTAGTTAAATATTAATAATTGTTTATTGCATTATAAATAATGTTGGTTTTTACGTGTATTTTTAGAATAATCCTATGTTTTATTTGTAATATTATTCTTACTGTTATTTTAAATTCGTAGCTCAATTTTGACTTCCGATACGGTAATGACGGCAAATGTCGTTGGTAGTCAGTTGAATAGGTACCTACTGCTGGCAATCTTGCTTATGTCTCTTCGGTGATTCCATGGTAGTCATCTTTGAGCTACGAAGCGAGTTTGTCTAGATTATCATTGTGTAATACGAATAAAAGTTATTACGAAGAAGAACAGTTTTTAACCGACTTCCAAAAGGAGGAGGTTCTCAATTCGATGGGTTTTTTTTTTTTTATGTATGTACACCGATTACGCTGACGTTTATGATACACAATTACACATACCTATAACACAAAGAACAAAACTGTTTTACGTCCGTCACATCACCATCTCAGGTCCAGTTGAAAACCAGCGTCGGGCACTAGATGCTCGGCAGTTTGCTGAACTGGGCCTATTTGGCGCAGCCGTGAGACACAATATTATCTAATTTTTTCTGTCTCGTTTTAAGTTTTTATTGTGTAGTTTTAAGTTTACTCTTTTGTTTTTACTTTTTTTATTTTTTTGTTGTGTGCATTTACGGCATGTGCCGAATAAACATGTTTTCTTTCTTTCTTTCTTTATAGTACACCAATATTTCGCCAGTTATGTCCTACACACATCAACAGAAGTTTGCGATCACTTTAGAAAATCGAAATATTTTTTGTTACGGTAGATTATATTATGATTTCTTCTTCTTTTTAACCGACTTCCAAAAGGAGGAGGTTCTCAATTCAATTGGTTTTTTTTTATGTATTTACACCGATTACGCTGACATTTATGATCCGATTTACGTAATTCTTTTTTAGTTTGATGCGGAATAGTTGCCATTTGGTCCCATAAAAATTTAACATAGTTTGGCCCAGTAGTTTTCATTTTATGAACATTTTTACTTCAGTCGTGTGGTATAATTTGAAAGAAAGAAAGAAAGAAAGAAGAAAGAGCTCCTCCATTTGTGGAGCGATTCTCATAATTATTTTTGTTATTTGAAAAAGTATACTCCTGAAATGGTTTCATTTAAATTTGGTGAAGATCTGATGCTGATCTTCGGAGATTTACAATGGAACTCTTCAAAACTAGATGGTAAATTGGTTGTGATTGCTGCAATCGCTTGGATGTTCATTTTTTATACAACATCATGACGTAACATCACGCCTGTATGCTCTGAGGGGTACGCAGATGTGTACAATACACCAAAATTTCGATAGTTTAGGTATGTTAAGTTCCATTTATTGGAAATAAACCTGTTATCATGACATGTATTGTAAACAATGTAAAACAGACGCATAGCAAATATTTGTATAGGATATTACAACTAAAAATGGAAAAATAAAAAAACTTTTTTGCAAAAAAATAAAACCGACTTCAAAAAACAAAAAAGTGAAAAATAACTTTAGCTTCAGAAGTCGGTGACAAAAAAAAACTAAATGAATCAAACAAAGGTCACGACTTCTGAAGCTAAAGTTATTTTTCATTTTTTTGTTTTTTGTAGTCGGTTTTTTTTTTTTTTGCAAAAAAGTTTTTGGATTTTAAATAAAAAAATAAAAAAAATATAAATATTGCTGGACATTACACACAGCGCCATCTAGTGCCACACTAAGCAACGAGGCTTGTGTCGTGGACACCAGATAGTTGATATACTACATAGATACTTTTTTGTTTGTAAATAAACGTTCAACACCACTGGAATAACGTAATAAGATAATAACACTTTGCCCGACCTCGGATTCGAACCCGAAATCTCACTAGACCAATTAAAAAACAAGATTGCTCTATTTGTTTTGATTTTGAGATTTTTGTACAGTTATTATGCTATAGGACTGCAAAGCCATTTTCCTGTACACAAACAGTTTTGTGGACGGACGGTTTTGTGTCAGCCGTCAGAGACAATAGCAGAGGCTACGATATCCAGACAGTGGCACGAGCATTTCGATTTCTGGCTAGCTCTGTCAATGCTTCAACAGGAAACTCGTCTAAATCATGTCGTATGGAGGCAATAAGCCGAATATTCGATATCATGTATTGTGCTATTGTGTGGAACTACTCTGATACTGTTTATATAGTTGTGCCAGTACACCTTATATTTTTTAGGTACTTAGGTAGGTAGTAGGTACTTATATTTTTTTTACTGACTGTACCCGAGGTTCTATTTAGAAACCCGATTTTTTTGATTCCCCTTTTTGTTTTGGCAGTAAAATACGAACAGGGATATTTACGACGAGACAACCATGCAATAACACCATGTTTACTATTTGTGTCGAGTATCCGATATTTCGGCGCCTGTTGCAAGCACCATGAACACGGATAAACTTAAGAGGGCTATTACATTTTTTCTTGTTTTTGAGTGATTTATGAGTCTAGCACTCAAATACATGACAAAAATGATTTTTATTTTGAGCGCTCCCTGGAGCTAATCATATCATAAATAATCAAACTTTCTCGGGCATATTTTTTAAAATTTTGTGGCCATATCTAAACCATAATCACACATTAAAAATCTCAGTTTAGAAGTGTGATTATGGCTTAGATATGGCCACAAAATAAAAAATAAATTTGCCCGAGAAAATTTGATTATTTCTCTGGGGAGCGTTCAAAATATAAATCAATTTTTTTTCTTGTATTTGAGCGTTACACTCTTAAAACACTCAAATACAAGAAAAATTATGAGAGCCTCCTAACGTTAGTGACCAAGACAGTTTAAAAACTTATAAAACGAGTTTTATTTTTATGAAAAAGGCGATTCTAATGAGTCTACACACAAAATCTTAAAATCTATAAGAACAAAGTTGTACCTAACAATTGTTCATCAAATTATTATTTACGAGCCCCAAGTTATGTTCGCAAAACAATATTAAATTAACAACAATTAAGGGAACAAAAGGTCGGCCAATCCATTTTAAACGAATCGTGTTCTATGTTAAATTACTGACGGATAAAACAAATAGAGAAGTTACTCAGCGAAAATATTTGCCTGCCAAAAGTTCCAGAGAATACCGGTAACAGAATAAAATGAAAATTTAAATCTGCCCCTTTAAACTCGGATTTAGTTTGTTAAAACCATTTACAGTCACCGAACTTTTGTTTTGTTTATTTTAATATTTAGTCAGTAATGTAAATAAATCGTTAAGTTTCCAGTTCATAGAATTGTGGGTCTAAAATTAACTGTAGGTACCTGAATCGTAACCTCACTTGAAAATGATCGGTTTTCTTTCAGTGTTTGAAATTAGAAATATTTCTACAAAATCTGGTGTCTGTTTGTACATAGAAATATTGAATTTTGGATGTTAAGAGTATTGTAGCTTCATGCAAATTAATTCCACCAACAGAGTTTTAGGTAAACCACTCGTATTTGCATTTTATTTTTCGATAAAATTTTAGTGATTCTATCCTTTTCATGGAGATTGGCTTCACTTTATTCGTTTATTTTCATACCAACATGAAATATAGGTATTCGGTTGGCAGAATTTACATTTTGCGTCCATTAAAACCATTAATTACTATGGGCAACGGAGAAAATAAATACCGTATTGTGCGAAAATGAAAAATGCCCTGGACTATATTATTTTCCGAGAGACTGTCTCTAGTAACATATCACAATAAAACGGCTCGCTGCAACGTTATATAACATTGCGGCTATTTTAACTGTAGTCGTGAGAATTATGCTCGGATAAACTTTGTAAAAACCATTCGTAAAATACAGAAGAACTGATATGAATCCTCGTCTTTCCACCACATAAATAATTCTAGCAGGAACATTTTTACACGCTGAGATTGCGTGCGGGCCTTAACTCTCTTAAAAACGACTTTTACCTCGTAAAAGGTGAGTAACGACCGACGCGAAAGCTTCTTAAGTATAAAATAAATTATTCCGCCAATAATTTGATTGCACTTTTAAAGCTGACAGCGCAGTTTTACTGCAAACTCACTTAGAGATTCATGTCCTATGAACCTCTTGGAAATGCTAATTGATTTTCGTCTTAGGCGATATTTTTCGCTTTAAACTTAATTAAAACGTGGTTCTTGGCAGCTCCTTGAGACACCCCAAGAGTATTGCAGATAGCAGACGCGTTAGGGTCTGCTTTTTTCTTTGATGATCTTATTAAAAGAAGTTTGTTAGGATACATGTTAGAAAAATTGGCTGTTCCATACATTTGGCACAATATTTACGCCGCATGACTGAAATTTGTCTGTTTCGAGCGAAACACTCGCAAAATGACCAGATAAAGGACACAATAGACCAGCGTCATTCCTAATGTGTTTGTTTTAAAGGGACGTGTGTCAATATGTTTAGCGGCCGACGTGACGCTGTCACGGGGTCATCGACCTGTGACGTAGCCGCGTAGACCCCTAATGATCAGTTAAACGGATAAAGGGATAACGGCAAGCCTTTGTCAATAGGCTATCGATATTTTCCAATTACCGTCACTTTTAGTGTGTTGGTTTTAGGGGAGGGAGCGTGATCAGGACACATGATCCGGCTTTTAAAGGTATCCCAGGGGTATAATAAAACCTTCCTCTGGTAATGTATGTAGCCTTTGTAAAACAAAAACTATGCTTTTACGACTTTTGGTGCTAGCATTTAAAAAAGTGAGCTGTCGCGGGCCGCCTGGCAGATGTGAAACATCGAAATTATTGTGTAAAAGTAATATGTTTAAAAAAAATCAATATAAAAACCGGCCAAGTGCGAGTCGGACTCGCGCACGAAGGGTTCCGTACCATTATCTATACATTAGACAAAACGGCAAAATCACGTTTGTTGTATGGGAGCCCCCCCTTAAATATTAATTTTATTCTGTTTTTAGTATTTGTTGTTATAGCGGCAACAGAAATACATCATCTGTGAAAATTTCAACTGTCTAGCTGTCACGGTTCATGAGATACAGCCTGGTGACAGACAGACGGACAGACGGACAGACAGCGAAGTCTTAGTAATAGGGTTCCGTTTTTACCCTTTGGGTACGGAACCCTAAAAACAAATAAAATAAAACAAAATGACTCGATTCACAAAAAGAAAGTCCTTATGCTGGAATCGAACTCAAAGTCACGAGATAGTAACCCAGCGCTCTGTGCCCCGAGACCAGCTGGCTTGTTGTAAATCGTAGCGAATGTGTAGATCTTATGCTGCTTCAACAGGTCGGTAATGTTCGGGATTGTTCGGGCCACGGCATGCGGTGTCACGTCATTTTTTGGTTTTACCCGCGCATATAGATGTTTCACATCAAAAAAATTTTCTGCTTATCAGTTTTTCATGAGTCGTATCATAAATCTATGTTTTACTCTTTAACTTTCTACTAGTTGGCTATACATCTGAATAATATTATGTTCCTTGAATGTTGCAAAATATTTAATAAGCTGTTCGTTCAGAGAATTCCTGAGCATTTTTATAAAAAGGCTTTTACGCGATTTTTATTTAGATCTGAAGTATTTTTACTATTCGAAGTTCAGTTGTGCCGATCTGTGCCTTTATAATATACCTACAGAAGTGTAAAAGGTATAAAAAGTACCCTTAACAAATTTGAAAGGCTCTTGTTCTCCCCGTAATTGCGATCATTTTTTTGTTCTAGACCATACCTACTACATAGTAACTGAGATATAGGGGGTCAAAGTTCCTACTTTTTCACAAGTTCACAACACCAGAAACACAAATTTTACCAATAAATCACATTTTAATATTTCCGTTTATTTATTTAATCACACATCTTATCTATTTTTACCCACCAGTAGCCCACCAGCATTGGGAACAAGGTCCGAACTGCCAGTGGTCAGAGCTCTTGAGATAGGAACCTCCTAACAATACGTGCCGTGTCTAGAAGTACTGCTTTTTGAATCAAGTCCTAGATCCAGCTACCATAAAAAGGAAAGTGCTATTTCGATACAATGAATATGCGATGCATTGATCATCGATCAAACAAACATTCGATGTTTTGAACACTCGATGTACTGAGTGTACGATATATTGAATGTTCGATTTATTAACCATTCGATATTTTGAACATTCGAGTATCTATACGTTCGATTTATAGTTGTCGATCAATTGATATTCGATTATTTGGCATTCGATATGGCATAGTACACCCACGACCCCCGTACTATCACAACAATCCCTCCGTACAATCCATCCATAAAAGGACAGTGTTTTGAGTGCGTTACATTGAGTCCTACTGAAAAACGATTTCATTCCAAAAAAAAAAATTGGTTCCCAGCAATAATTTTTGCGTAAAGTTACTTTGATGTACATAATGCTTGGTTGAGACTTCGTGAAGGGCCCGTTTACACCCTGTATACAACCACAAGGAAAAACACCATTTTCTTCCGCATTTCAGAATAAATAACAATATCTACCGTCATACTAGGAAGAAACTACCACACAAATCACTTAAAGTTAGCGAAAACACTTCCCCACACACTCTATCTAAAAATCTAACAGGTCACAGCATAATAAAGCCATATAACAAAACAGGCAGTGCGTCAGTACACGGCGTAAGTGCAAAATATAAAAATATTCCTATTTGCATCGCGGAACGTTTCCGTAGCCTATATCAATGGTGGTACTGGCACAGTATAAAGATAACCAGTAAACCAACTAAGCTCTTCTTCTTTACATAGTATAAAACAAACTCCCGCAGTCTGTACGCTTTCTGTCTGTATCTTTTAAACTTTTTATTTAGCTATAGATTTTAATACAGTTTTCAGCAATAGATGGAGTGATTGAGGAGAAAGGTTTATATGTATATGTTGCACCCGTGCGAAGCCGGGGCGGGTCGTTAGTTTTTCTTAAATCATACGTGGGTGTTAGGTTTTTTAATTAAACTACACATACACAATGTAACCCCTTGTCTGGATACGACAGCCCAGACTCACTCTTGAAGTAATCTGAAACATGCTTACTATTTGTGTAAATGCTTTGCATGTGTGTGTTAGCCCCAATTCCGACCATGCATTGGTTTCTAGTTGACAATATGTATAAAAGTGCCAGAGACATAGAGACGTAAGGATCTTAGCTACAGCCGGCGGCGGGGGTCCAATAGGTACTCCCTTATATCTCCTAAAAATTTTTGTCCGAAAATCATTATCCATAAAACGTTTGCTATAAACTTCAGTTATCATAATGTTCAAAATCCCGAAATTTTGTTTTACATAATTATCTTTATTTCTAAAACTGTTCTGTCATAATATCGAATACTATAATAATTGAATCTTCTAATTTTATATGCCATAAAGTCAATTATCCTAAGTATTATATTATATAATGTGTATTATTTATTCCTAATGTTCATAAAAGTGTAATAAAATTTTTGGTCCTAAAACATTTGCTAAAAATTAGGTTTTAGTGACAGAAACGAATCGCTGTAAATCCGACCCCACGCAGTCTTGTCTGCCCTACCCCTAGAGTGTAATTTAAAATCGCGTAGGCGCGGAGGGGCGAGGCGGCCCGCGAGTTGAGGAGCAGGTGGTTGTAACACTCGCCGCCGCTGCTGAGGCTGGCCGGCGAAGCCGGCCAGCAAGCCGAAGCTGCGGTGGTGAGCGTTAAACACATCTGCGACGATAAGCTCGCGTGGGACCGCCGGAGCCCCGCAGCGCCGGAGCCGTGACAGAAACCATGCCTGCTGCATGTTGCTTGCTCGCTTGCATGCCGCATGCTTGTTTGCATACTGTATGCGTGCTTGCATGGTTGCTGCAAGCTTGTTGCATGCTTGCTGAATGCTTGCTGCATGCTTGTTGCCTGCTTGCTGCATGTGTGTTTGCATGTTTGCATACTTATTACAGGGAAAAATAAAATCCACATAATTATGTTCACACTCAACTGTTTTATAATGATTGACGGTTCGATTGATTGATTTTCTGCCTTTTAGTGACTACTTATATGAAATGTATGCCAAAACAAAAGAAGATTCTAACTATGAACTTTCTGCGATATGTTGGTTCTACTTTTTAATTCTTACAAATTTCATAAGAGCAATTGTTGACGCCTTGCATGTGTGCATTCATCAACGGCTCACGCACACACGCGTACACCGATAAAACCTATTCAACTGACCTACAATACTGGCCAGTAGGAGTGTGACTCCGTAATAATAATTTAAAAATTCTGACACTCGCATTCAGATGTTGGTATCCGCCATACGTACTACGCATTGATTTCATAATTTTTATTCATTAAACCAATTGTTGGAATTTAAATTTTGCATTATTATCCACCCCGCCTTAACCACGTGAAGCTCGGTACTGGCGTCTTCATTTTGGTCCTTAAGAGCCGGATTGGCCCAGCGACCCCAGATTATTGAACCACTAACAAAAGAAGAAGAACAAAAGAAATGCTGCGCTGACGTGGATGGCGGCCGTCAGGTGGAAAATTTATGCTACGGGTTCAACATTCAACGAGTCATACAACATCATACAACATTTCTATGAAGAATCTCATCATCAGAAGAATTTCGTAAACATCGACTTATTCGGAGTTGGGAGCTGAAGGCAAAGAGAACTACACCTACAACGAAGGTCACTCGTGAGTCCTGAGGGTAGCGTTACTGTAAGTTCGTTCCAATTTGTCCATTTATTGCCCCGTAAATCTTCTAAAATTCTGCCACAAATCCTTTATTTTGTGAGCCTTAAATCATAGTCACAAATCCTTTATTTTGTGATTCTTGCATCTATTCCCATTAAAACAGTCATTAATCCTTCATTTAGTGCTGTTAAATTGATTATTAAATACACAAAACCTTAACTTTGTGATTCATTTCGTATGTTAAAGATATGTTATTTCCATAACAAGGCCTATACTTATTACATTGCGCAACAAATATCCCAACCAATACTTAAAAAGCATATTATGCATTCATTCGTAATGTAACTCCATTCCATTTCAGAGGTTCCAGATATTCCATGTTCCTTTTGGTGTGTATATGGACTGTGTCATAACGCGTATTTAACTATTATTATCTCGTATGTTCTAGTGTAACGGGACCGGGCTGCATCGGCAAGCTGCGTGATTGCTGCTTTTGCGCTCCACCCGCTGCTTGGTTTATTGCACATTTTACGCGTACCCCTCATTCGCTCCATTTATGCTGATTTAAGTAATCGTTCCATTTTAAACATATCCTTCTACCTGCTTCAGCATGGCAGATAAAACTTTAATTAAAAAGCGTGCATCATACAAAGCTAAGCTTACGCTATTTGAAAATTATTTGCAAACCGTCGAGAGTTGTGACAGTTTGAGTAAATTACAAATAAATGAATTGAACATCCGTTTATCTAAAATCGAAGAAATTTATACCGATTATGACTCGATTCAATGTGAAATAGAAAATTCCATGGAAATTCCAGATGAGCAGTACAAAGAACGTGAGGCCTTCGAGACCAAGTACTTCAGGATGATGGCGCGCGCTCGTCATCTGCTGGCTCCAGCAGCTGACCAAGCGGGCATCGACCGCTCCGGGACAGGTTCTTGTTGCACTGCGCTCGAAGGTGGGACAAAACTTGCACTTCCTACTATCCATTTGCCTAGTTTTTCGGGTCAGTATCATGACTGGCTGGAATTCCGTGACACATTTAGTAGTCTCATACACTTAGACAAGTCGATACCCAATATTAATAAATTTCATTATTTACGTGCCGCGTTGAAAGACAGCGCCGCTGTAATAATTCAGTCATTAGATTTCTCGAGTGATAATTACGAAGTAGCTTGGGAACTTCTTTACGATCGCTATAACAATGAAAGGTCATTAGTAATCAATCACATTCAATCCATTCTTAACTTGGAACAATTAGCGAAGGAATCATCTAAGTCTTTACGTAACTTAATCGATACAGTCAATAGGAACCTCAGAGCTCTCAAAAAACTTAAGCTCCCTACTGAGCACTGGGATGCATTACTAATTCAAATAATTTCAAACAAGCTTGATACAGACACGAGCAAAAAGTGGGAATCCTATCGTAATAAGTTGAAAGAGTTGCCTACACTCAAAATGTTTAATGATTTTCTAAAAGATCGTGCTGATTTCTTGGAAACAATGGAGAATGCTCATAAAAAGCGTAGGTCAAGTGACACTACACATGTTCGTCAAAAAACATTTGTGGCCAACTCATCTTCTCCCCCAGCTCGCAAATACGTTTGTCCATATTGCAAAGGTAATCATGCACTTTATGTTTGTCAAAAGTTCAAATCATTACCCTTAGAAACCAGACTTGACAAAGTTAAGATACTTAAATTGTGCTTAAATTGTTTACGTCAGGGTCATGCTGACGATGTATGCAAGTTAGGGCCATGTCGCTCGTGCGGCACACGGCGCAACAGCTTATTACACGAGCATAAAATTCGTGCGCCGTCTGAACCTGTACCTTCAACAAGTAACGTCATGTTACACACTTTGCCACAGCCTGACGTTCAAGGACAACTTCCTAGTCCTTCTCAAGATATTGCTTTGTCAACTATTCAAAACAATTGTGTTCTACTGTCCACGGCCTTAGTCCATGTGACAGACAACAATGGTAAATGCCATAAAATACGTGCTATACTTGACAGTGGAAGTACCTCAAGTTTTATAACTGAAAGCCTATTTGCTAAACTTAACTTACCTACTTCTATCACTTCGACTGTTGTTGAAGGGTTAAATTCTCAAATATCATGCTTATCAAAGCGTTGTAACGTACTTATATCGTCATTATATAACAATTATAGCGAGAGCGTCTCCTGTTATGTCGTTCCTCGTATCACTCAGTTATTACCAACTACAAAAGTTGACCATACAACATTAAATATACCGCTGCACCTTACGTTGGCGGACCCTAATTTCCACATACCTGCTCCAGTCGATATGCTTCTTGGAGCTGATATATTTTGGACATTACTTGGTTCTCAAAATATATCGTTGGGTAAAAATAAACCAACATTAAATAAATCTAAACTGGGTTTCTTAATATCAGGCCCAGTGCCAATACAACGTACTAAAATTATTAATACAGTCCACTGCAATCATCTTACTCTACAAAATAATGACGATCAATTACATGATAAATTATCTAAATTTTTTGAATTAGAAACGGTCATTACACGTAAACAAATATCTAAGGAAGAGCTCGAATGTGAACAAAGCTTTATACATAATACCACTCGGTTGCCTGATGGGCGATTTGAAGTGACGATTCCATTAAAGGATTCGCCTGATAAGCTGGGCGATTCTTACGAACAAGCTTTGTCCAGATTCTTGTCTTTGGAACGTAGATTCAAACGTGAACCACATTTCAAAGTGCAGTATTGCAATTTCATTAAAGAATACATTTCGTTAAATCATATGTCATTAAATGAAAATCCTAAAAATGATAGTCACACTTATATTTTACCACACCACGGTGTTTTACGTGACTCAAGCTTATCGACAAAATTACGTGTCGTATTCGACGCTTCTGCAGTGACGACCTCTGGTGTTTCATTCAATCAAATTCAAATGGTAGGTGCAACAGTTCAAGATGACCTTATCAGTATCTTAATTAGAATGCGCCAGCATAGGTTTCTCGTCACTGCAGATGTTGAAAAAATGTACAGGATGGTGAATGTTAAACCATCACAGCAAATGCTTCAGCAAATCTTATGGCGATTCGAACCTCATGAACAGTTAAGGCAGTACAAACTGCACACGGTCACGTACGGAACCGCGTCGGCTCCTTATCTCGCGACAAGGTGTTTGACACAGCTTGGTAACGAATGTCCTGACCAAAGAGTCTCGGAAGTCATCTTACATGACTTCTACGTCGACGATTTGATTACAGGCGCCGCTACTGAATCGGAACTCGTAGACACATGTAAGGGTGTGATTGCACAGTTAGAAAGTAGTAAATTTCATTTACGCAAATTCCATTCAAATAATGCTCACGTTGTTACTGAAATCGTCGGTGAAAACAGTAGCGATGAATTGCTTAACTTATGTAATAATCAATATTCTAAAACCTTGGGACTACTTTGGTCATCTAAAGAAGATAATTTATTATTTTCAGTTAATCTTGATGAACATAAAATCCTTACTAAACGTACGATGTTATCGCTTATGTCACAAATATTTGATCCATTAGGTCTAATAAGCCCATGTCTACATCTAGCAAAAGTTATCTTACAAAAGCTATGGTCTTCAAAGATAACGTGGGATGAATCCGTGTCATCAGATATTGAAAACATGTGGTCTACATTTATAACGTCCCTCAGAAATATAAATAATATTCGAATTCCAAGATATATTCTCTGCGATTGTCCTTCATTAATCGAACTGCATGTATTTAGTGATGCTAGTACACAAGCTTACGCCGCATGTGTATATATAAAAAGTGTCAATAACGATAATTGTGTATCTGTGCATTTAGTGACAGCAAAGGGCAGAGTGGCTCCCTTGAAGCCCATGACCGTCCCTCGGCTGGAGCTGTGTGCAGCTCTCCTCGCCGTTCGCCTTGCAGATAAAGTAAAATCATCACTAAGATTAAATATAAACAAATGTACTTACTGGTGTGACTCCACAATTGTCCTTGGTTGGATACATTCATCTAAAGCACACCTGCTTAAACCGTTCGTGTTTAACAGAGTCAGTGAAATATCTGAGAAAACTGAATCATGCAGATGGCGCTATGTGCCCACTAAAAGTAACCCAGCTGATATTGGGTCACGTGGGACAGATGCCAAACAGTTACAAAATAATAACTTATGGTGGTCAGGTCCACAATTTCTTCTACATGACGAACAGTCATGGCCTAAACAACCGTCACACCTACAAGAGCCTGAATTACCAGAATTCAAGGTCAAATGTCATCTAACTGCTGACTGTACGGATTATGTTACTTATTACTCTGACTTCATAAAGAGATTCTCTAATTTTGGTAAATTACAACGTGTGATTGTACACGTGCATCGGTTCATTCACAATTGTTTACATCCACAAAACAAACGCAATGGCTTCATAAAACCCCATGAATTAAATTCATCTTTAAACTCATTATGCAGATTTGTACAACTTGAAGCTTTCAGTTTAGAATATAACTTATTAAAAAATAAGAAACAATTGTCAGTTAAAAATAAATTACTTAAACTTAACCCATTTTATAACGTAAATGACGCATTATTACGAGTAGGTGGTCGACTTAAAAATTCACTTTATGACTTTGACACGAAACACCCTATTCTGCTTGATTCACGGCATCATTTTGCCACATTAATATTTAGGCATTATCATATGATTTTATTGCATGCACCACCGCAATTATTACTTTTTACACTTCGTCACAAATTCTGGTTTATCAATGGTCGAAACCTTGCCAGACAGACTGTTAAAAATTGCATTAAATGCTGTCGTTTTGCAGGAAAAGGCATTCAACCCATCATGGGGAACCTTCCTTCCAGTCGCTCGCATACGGACTATGTGTTTGCCAACACGGCAGTCGACTACGCCGGTCCTGTCATGATACTGAACCGAAAAGGCAGAGGAAGCAGACTAATAAAGTCATATCTCTGTATATTTGTTTGTCTGGCCATTAAAGCAGTTCATATAGAACTTGTCACCGATCTGAGCAGTACTACATTCTTAGCTGCATTAGACCGATTCATTGCCCGCAGAGGACGACCGCAAACCATTTACTCTGATAATGGTACCTGTTTTGTCGGTGCATGCAACGAGTTGGCTAGATTTTTAAAGTCATATTCCGACGAAATTAGCTCTCAAGCATCTAATTCTCATATTAACTTCAAATTTTCACCAGCATACAGTCCACATTTTAATGGATTAGTCGAGGGTTCCGTAAAATCTGTAAAATATCATTTAAAGAGGGTTTTAGGTTTAGCTAACTTAACATATGAAGAAATGAATACAGTTCTTGTACAGATCGAGGGGATTTTGAATTCTCGGCCTCTTACTCCGTTGTCGTCGGATCCTTCTGATCTCATAGCGCTCACCCCATCACATTTTTTAATTGGACGAACGCTAACAGCTTTACCTTCTCCTCAGGACACTGAACCTTCGTCAATACCTACTCTCTCACGGTATATGAGAATCCAGCAATTAAAAGCCCATTTTTGGAAACGTTATTACATAGAATATATTACAGAGCTTCAAACACGACAAAAATGGCGCAAACAAGGAAAACAACTCCAACTCGGAGAAATGGTGCTGGTGAAAGATGATCGGCTGCCACCCACCCGATGGATGTTAGGGCGTGTGATGCGCCTGTATCCCGGCTCCGACGGCGTGACCCGTGTGGCTGACGTGCTCACCAATTCGGGCACTCTTCGACGAGCATTCAACCGACTGTCCCCACTGCCAGTCACGGACCAGAACTGCGTTCCTGGGGCGGCAACATGTTGACGCCTTGCATGTGTGCATTCATCAACGGCTCACGCACACACGCGTACACCGATAAAACCTATTCAACTGACCTACAATACTGGCCAGTAGGAGTGTGACTCCGTAATAATAATTTAAAAATTCTGACACTCGCATTCAGATGTTGGTATCCGCCATACGTACTACGCATTGATTTCATAATTTTTATTCATTAAACCAATTGTTGGAATTTAAATTTTGCATTATTATCCACCCCGCCTTAACCACGTGAAGCTCGGTACTGGCGTCTTCAGCAATATTGTATAAAAATGTGTTGTGTTGAGAGAAGTTCATAGCATAGCAAAAGCTAAATAATACTTACTTTACTGTAGGTACCCGTAATTACAGACACAATTAAAATAACAATGTTCTGTTCCCTTTTGGGAACGTCTGGGAACATACCGGTTTGTTTTAAAAATATTATTAAGATCTTAACATTTTTTTTTAAATTTAGGATTTATAACTATTATTGAAAACGATTTTAAGTGTTTTGTATATTATAGATTGTAATATTTATGACAAACGGGTTTAGAGCATATTGTATTTAGGGATTTCAATTTTATGGCATGTGATATTATGTGATATTAAGTTCGGGTAAGTTATCATTCGGACAAATGATGATTAGGACAAAAAAAGTTATGGCACTTTAAATTATGAATAAAAAAGTTAGGTAATACAATAGAGAACCGGTCCAATAGTTTCTACATAGGAAAAAGGCGTGAGTTTTTAAATGTTACGAGTTGAAATACTTTACTAATATGTGTACTGTGGTAGTACTGGTAATGTATTCCAACAGTTGCTGCTCTGTGGCGCATAAAATATGTCTTCTTCTATTATCTCGGCCGTTTTATATTTTTGCTGAGAATAAATTAATGAGGTTCGTTTTCCTGTAGATAATTGGGATTTGTCGAGTATTAGCAGTGTGCTGGTTTTATTTTGGCGTTAATGTTTATTTGATTTTAAGAACATTCGTTTTTAAAGACTCTTTTACGGAGCTTCTTTTATCCATCTTTGATAGCGAAGGCTATCTTCTTGTGTTAAGCAAATTCTGTTTAATGAATTAGTTAATTATATAAAATAACATCATGCCTTTACATCCCAAAGGGTAAGACAGAAGTGTACCTAATATACTAATACCCAGGTTTCGCCACTTATCTTAAAGACCCATGTAATAGGGGGCGGGCCTATTGCCATCAACCGTTCACAAGTGGCTGCTACTGAGGAATTTCTGCAGGAAAAACCCAATAACACTTTGACAGACCTGGGAATCGAACCTAGGACCTCGTTCTTAGCAGTTGCGCTTGCGGCCACTAGACAGACGAGGCAGACAGTCAATCCTTTTTTATTATATGAAACGAAATACCTTTGTCTCTGATCGAAAACTTTGTGTTTTAGCTATACTTATTGTACCTTATCAAAAATCAATATAGGTACACAAATATCAAGTAAGTATTAAAAAATCAAAGTGAAATTATTTCTAAGTTAAGACGAATTCCAAGGTACCTAGTAATATCGATCATTCAAGCACCAAACCATGAATATAATTTGCGATTACGACGAAATCCTTTCAGCACGAGTAACCCCTAGGTATTATTGCGTAATTCAAAGAGTTCTAGCTTAGTTCAGACTTGAACAACTTATTTGACGTTAATATCAATAAATTGTATTACATAACTCTTATTGGAGTTTAGCAAAGCTCTCAGATAAAATATTTATAGCTAATTTATTGTTCGTAGCAAATAGTTTATGGCTGGATATTTTAATTTCGATAATGAATCGTCTGTTTCTTAGCGTGTCGATGACAATCTAAATTAGTCAGCCCAGGCGACGAGTTTGGACTGATAAATCCTGATACCAAATCAGGAGGACTTATAATTATGTAATTACTAGCGGACGTCACGCAGTTTCACCCGCGTAGTTTTCGTTCCTGTACGGGGATAAAATATATACTATATTACTCAAGGTGAATGTAGCTTTCTAATGGTGAAATAATTTTTGAAATCGGCGCAGTAGTTTTTGAGTTTATTCATTACAAACATACACACATACAAATCTTTCCTCTATGTAATATTAGTGTAGATTAACGGTTGAATCATACAGTTAATATTGTCAATAAATTAAATTGTCGCCCTAAAGTTCATTTTACGGTTGGCTTCCACTACATGTCACCACGTCATACGTGTAGCATTCATCGAATTTAAAACATCGTTTTTTCTCTATTAACCTTTTGAAAATGACGAAGACAGTTTGATGTTTGAAATAAGTTTCGTTCTAAAAACTTTCAGTGGTTGGTCTCGCAATTCGAATTTCCCAGTACGAGTAGCAGATTGGAGTCATTTGTGTCTTTCATCATAATAGGCTTGCTTCCTCTTATATGTGACTATACCTAACCCTTCATGGGAAAATCCATTAAGGACCATCCATGACCATGGCACCATGGGACAAAGATGTCCTTACAACCTCCGAAAACCTTGCACTTTCTTTCAATAAATAAATATGGCTATGCCCGAAGAGATGGGTAACGATCGTCATTCACTGGGTGCCTGTCTGAGGAAATCGCCGTCGAGGTAGACCGTGGCGAAGGCGGTGCGATCTGATCTTGGTTCCGGGGCGAACATGGCCAGAGATAACACAGGATAGAGAGGTTTAGAACAAGAAAATGGAGGCCTTTTCTCAGCAGTGGGACACTCAATAGGCTAACCAAAAAATATACACATATATGTTCTACCTACAGGCTGGATTAACAAAGCCACCTAAGTCTTCCAAGTATTGGCGACCGTAAGTTGAAGCGCTCTGGTTGAATGATAAGGGTCCATAATTGGGCCAATTAACTCCAGTAACTGGCCCATTGTGTAATGGCTTTGTCCAGTGCTCGTTATTTGAAAGAGTGCTCCTACTTTTCTTGTAAGGACTTGGTTATTAAATGGCCTATCCTACGTCTGGGATGGGATGCTCTTATGACTCGTCACGATGAAAAGTTAAAATATTTTCAGTTTTATGAACTTCTTAGGAGTCCTATTACATTTTTTTCGCAATTTTTTTTATTTTTACTCCCTGGATCAAATTTTATCGATCGGCGTACACGAGTCGATAAAAATAGCGATCTCCGGATGATTGTCGATTGTTATTAAATAAAATTTGAGACGAGACTGACATGAGACTGAGGAGCGACCTGAATTGAAGCAGAATTATAGTACTTCAATTTTATTTATTGTATTTTTGTCTTATTATATTGACAAACGAAAACTAATGAAACTTATTCATTGTAGATTGAAGTTTTATATCATATTAATTTATTTGATAAAATTTAGTTTATTTGGAATATAATGGACGCTGAATCAAAACATTTATGGCTTAAATTACGCTTTCATTACGATTTTTTCCGTGAAAATTCAAGGAATTTAAAGAAATTCTAAAACTCCAATAAACAAGTAAAACATTCAGCTTATTTTTCAGTAATTTTAGCTTTTATAAGAATTGCATGTAACAATGTGAATTTGAGCGTCAAAGCTCCATCGCCGACGGTTTTTCTTGCAAACTGAGTTCGTAAAATATTTATAGTAAATTACACGAAAAGAAAAATGAAAATGTGTAACTCCAACTTACGAGAAAAAGAATGGCACTATTGTTATTTAGTAGTTTATAAGCAAATAATTAAAATATCTAACTGATGCTGAAAATTACTTCGTCAAAAATCATGAATTTGCGTAAAAAATTGTAATAGCTAAGCGTGTCAATGCCAAAATCTATAATGAGTCGTCTCAAAACTTGGCTACAAATTTGGCGCTATCACTAGTGTGCATCAAACCCTGTACAGTGCAGGCATCAGTGTATGGAGAAAACGATATCATAATTTTCTCATGGCTTGTGATCCAACGCAAAAAACAAACAAGCCACCGATGCCATACATTAAAAATATAGGTGATCTATTTCTCTGCAAAGAGAAATTATTCGCACATCACTAAATAACGATTTCTGCGAAAGCAGCACTATCATTAGGGATGTTCTGTTCATTCATTTATTTTTCCAATTCCACTCGCCAGCAAAGCTAGTTTTCCAATAATTCTCTGGAGACCGCGATAGATGATGATATTTTCTCTATTCATGTTTGCTTTGTATATACCTTTTAGATTTCCATTATATGCACTGGTGAGATATTAGTTTGTTATACCACAGCGTTTTCCTGACCTGTTTTCGTTTTTAATTAACAACAAAAATAACAATCATGATCGTCGATTGTGATTTCTTCCATTGAAGTCTTAGACTTAGTATTATACTTAGTAGCTTGACTATTTGATAATGTCATAGTTAAATAGCCAGAAAAATCGAATCACCCAAACTACCTCTTACGTATAAAATCAATTTGATTTAGTCCCCAAAACTTAATTCATTGGCCAACAGAGTGTCGACTGATGACATAACTTTATACACACACGAGCTACTGTACCCAATGTAGGTACTAGCCCGGAAACCAGCGCGAATGGAAACAGGCTAATGAAATGTCTGTCAAAACAGTCGAGCTGAAATTTTAATTGAAAATTGCTTTTTGAACCCTTCACACTTTATGTTGTTTAAGTTAGCTGGCGAGTTTGATCCCATTCTGCCAATTAATTTGGTACAACATACAGAGTGTTTTATTGGTCCGTTTTGCAGCGGACGGTTAAATAAAGAACAATCCAAGTTTTGAAAGACTTTTAACAAAAGGGCACTATTAATATCCGTAAGATTACAGTAATATTATAATACAGTACTCCAACTTCATAGAAACGGACGAAACGCGAGCTATACCTACGCGCCTCGATCTTGGGGTGCGCTTGGGGCGCAGACAGTCACGGCTGTACCGCAGTGTCGAACGGACGGTGTGTTGTTTTTTGCGCAATTTTTTCTCTAAAAATCAGTTAATATGACGAGTAGGAAATATTGTGCTGTTTTTGGTTGTATGAATTCGTCAATAACGCATCCAGACATAAGTTTTTTTTAAATTACCTGGAAACTCTGAAAGGTAAGACTATAAAATAATTTTACTTACTAGTAGGTAGGTACATAATGTGTGTCTTTTTAATGGATAAGTATTTCCTTTTATCTCACGAAAAAAAAGGTGTTTGGATTAATAAATAAAGCGAATAGAGTAACGGAAAGTTATTGAGACGAGTGAAATAGGTAGTTATATGCGGTTCTGAATGAATCATGATACGGTAGGTACCTACCTACTTACGCTTGTGTTAAAACTTCGGTGCCTATACTTTAAAATTTAACAATAAAGCATTTCATACGACTCAGTCGAGGCGCAAATATTTTTCGGTCGCAAATTTATAAGCCCGATTTGTTTTTCAAACAAAAACATGTTTTTTTAATTAAATCTACCAATCAAAAAACAACACGCATTTTTATTGAACACTTCCTATTCAATATACGAAGTATTTCATTTATTTATATAAAAAGGATATTTACAATCACAAAACTAAATAGAAACAGAAAGTAGGCAAATGTAATTAAAATGCTGGAGACGGGCAGCCCTAACGCATGTTTACGTACCGCGCGGCTGTAGGCATTTATTTCTATCATGCGGCCGAGTTAAAGTACTGTATCATAATATTACCGTGGTAAGATCGACCTTACAAGAATCAAAATGTAAAATATTAAAGTACCTAATTACCAGTCGTGTCGATCGGTACCTACCTACATGAAAATGACTTCAATTCCAAATCGTTTTATGCTCGTTTGATATTTCCAATTGAATATTCGGGACTTTTATTAAAATACTTTGGAGAACGGCGATAACAACGCCTCTAGCATATTGAATCAATAAAAACTTTCTAAATATGGCTGTGTGGAATCCCAAATACGAAAATTACGAACCGTTCAATGTCGATTACCGAGCCTTTAGACGTATTTACGCACTTAATTCGAAAAATATTGCCTGAACTTAGGAAGAGAACGCCGGTAATGGCCTTCTTGCCTTTAATAAGTTACTACCATTATTTATTCCGCCTTTATTAATGATGCAAACAGAACAGCGATAAAAACAAAGATTGTAATGAAAGGGCAAAAAGTAAAACCAAAGACAAACGAAGAATAACCTTAAAGAAAATGAAAATTTTCCCCCTGATGAGAAAACTTAGGGAGTGCAGACAAGAAACGGTGAAAAACCACTAGGAATCCAGCTAATGGAGTTATCTGGCGAGCTCAGGCGTATTAAAGAAAGAGCAAATTAAAGAGGAGGTACCAAATGAATAATTGTCTGCTTGTTAAAATATTTTCCACCGTTTTCTTTCAACTGAAAACGCTAGTTAGGTGGAGGATTTGTAAGAAAATGTTTATTGAAATCTCAACCTTACTTTTTCCCAAAACATTTGTTTAAGCAGAGGTTCCTTATTACTGTACACGCAAAATAAATAAATCTTTCATTTCATGAATCATGAGCTGCGGAAATTGGAAGATACTTTTCACAAACAAAAACCTTTCTCTAAAAATAAATACGATGAACGATGAGTGTTATTTCGGGAACATCGATACGAGCTGAGCTGGTGGCTGAACACTCAACTGTACTGTGTACTAAGTCGGTTTGTGGACTGGCAACGTGGGAACATTCGAGTGCCGTGTTCAAACGATGGGAGACGCGTGACTAAGGACCGCTGCTCACCCCACACCGGATCGAGTTACTTGCTGTTTTTATATTTTTTCGTTCATATAACACACTTTTTTGTTGTGCCTCTAGAGGGGTCTATAACCTTTTTTGGTAAAATATTGTGCTGTTTGTATGCTTTCAGCGTTTGTGAAGTGTTTTATATTCGGGTACATGATTAGTATTTGCTCTAGTCTAGACACAAAATTGTTCGTGTTTTTTGTATTTTCCGAAGATTTTTTATCAGACTCTATTTAGGAGATGTCCCAATTGGGTTTCACGACTAAAAATGGCAAAAATGCTGATTCAGACAATGTCTGAAGTTTAACTATTTTATAGTTTATAGTGGAAGGGATGGGGGAGGCCTTTGCTCAAGAGTGGTGGAGCAGTTCCTGCTGACAAAAAAATACTTGAACACTTTGTTTGATCCAAACATCAGTTTTAAGCATCCATGCAATGAATATACGAAACTTTATTATAGATGTTGAAATCTGTGCAGGTAGTCCGTTGATTTCTGATGGCTTAGGGTGCATGCTCCAACCAGCCCGCGAAATTCAATTTTTCTTACGTTGTTTGCAATTTGCAGGCCAGTGCTAGGCTGTATGTTGATTAAAATATTACTCTCGGCTGTAAGACGTATGTAGTTACAGAATTATAATCATTAAAACCATCAATACAACCTTCCAAGTTCATAAAGGTGTAGAAATGACTTTTTCTGTTTTTTTTTTTTGGTTCCTACAAATTGCAAAAAACGTAAGAAAGTTTGAATTTCGCGGGGCTAGCTGGAGCATTTACCTTAATCAGTAAAATTACTCAGTAGGTAAATAGCGAGTTGAAATACCTATCTGCGGTGGAGCGCTCACGGGCGATGCCCTTGCAAGCTTCAAAGTAAATAAGTGGCAACATGCTTGATCTCGACGAACTTGTTGTTGATATTTTATCGCAAAAACGACTTTTTGACTCGCCAATTTAAGTTTATTTTCTGTTGCCTTTTTTGGGAGCGGAGATTTATTATTATTTCTTTCAAAGTTTGTTGGTGTTAGGTTATGAGCTTTAACTTCAGAAAATGGGAAGTAAACAGATCTAATGATTTCAACTAAAGATTAAATATTTCTATTTCTTCTTATATAATACTTGTGTCATTACATTTACATGAAGTTTTACATTATCATCAATCCGCCTAGCCACTTCCCAAGTACCTACATACAACTTTGGGGTCGGCTTTCATTCCAACCGGAAACAGCAACAGAATACCAGTATATTACCTTAAATGTCTGAGTGACCTCCAGAACCCAGTAACTGGAAAATAGGCAAGTCCTACTGGGCGTCTGCCTACCCGTAACGAGTGTCGAATTGGAATGACAGTAACATAACCTGCTTTGAGGCACGGTGGGCCCCGTGGCCCCGGAACACAAAGGGCGATGAAGGAACATGTATGGGTTTTAGTCAGTAAAAGTCTGACACTCCCTCCTGCTCCGCCCAGAGCGGGAGGAGTCATTTGATGATTTCCCATCCGAAAAAAAAAAAAGGCACGGTGGGCACGAGGGCACGAGGGTCTCCTGAAATAATCCTGCTCGCAGGATTATTTCCAGGGGGGTGCATCTTGAGTTCCATGAAAACAGCTCAATTTTTTTAACACTCCACCTCGGTTATGTTAGATTTCACTGCGTTACACGATTTTGGTACCCTCTTAACTGATAGCTGGAATGAATAGGTAATGAGTCACAGATGAAATGTTCCAAACATATGTGGTATCCATCACGTCTAGTTTTCGAGGTACAGTCAATTATATCGTAGGAATACCTTTACTTTGGAAAAGTTGTTTGTTTTTATCTCCTTTATTAAAATATGATGTAAAAAAAAATTATAACTACCCTGTTACCGCCGCGACAGCAGAGCCACAGAAAAGCACTATACTACAAAAGTATGGCCAGAAAGGTCAGAGTTTGTTTGCGGAAAATCTAATGTGAAACATATACCATTGATAGATCCTAAAAATGTCATTTTACCTCCCCTCCACATAAAACTTGGTTTGATGAAAAATTTTGTGAAGGCTATGAATAAAGAGGGAGATGGATTTTTATATTTAAAGACAGTATTTTCAAAATTAAGTGATGCAAAACTCAAGGAAGGGATATTTGTGGGACCGCAAATACGCACATTGATGAAAGACCCAAATTTCGACAAAAAGCTTACTAATAAGGAACTTGACGCCTGGTTATCACTTAAAGCAGTTATAAAAGGGTTTTTAGGGAACCACAGAGCCGAAAATGCGGAACAGCTGGTTAACGACATGTTAAAGGCATACGAAAAGTTGGGTTGCAGAATGTCATTAAAAATTCACTTTCTTCATTCTCATTTTTCTTTCTTTCCATCTAATCTTGGTGCGGTCAGTGATGAGCAGGGTGAGAGGTTCCACCAGGATGTAAAGAAGCTTGAGGAACGATTTCAAGGTCGTTGGGACACAACCATGCTAGGTGATTACTGTTGGCATTTAAAACGAGAAGATCATTCAGAGCACAAAAGAAAAAGTTAAATTTTCATGATATTTTGTATTAAAATTTTATAAAATGGCTTTTTTTGAGTTTTTTTTACCTAAATGATAAAATTAAACTTGATGAATGTAAAAAATTCTGGTTGATTTTATTAGATTTCTTTAAAATATGTTTTTGCCTTTTAATTTTTAATATAAATTGGCACATTCTTACAGAAGAAAAATGAGACGTGATGAAAAGAAAATTTGTATGTATGTTTAATAAGCGATAGGTATAAATAAGAAAACATGACATTTCAAAGCGGGTACTCAAATTTTTTTTTAATTTGTAACGCAGTGTTTTCATTTGTCAATTCTTACAAGGAGTAACTTTGTAAATTTATACAGAAAAGCCTATCAATCGAAAAAAAATAGTCATAAAGAGCGAGCGTGACGAGCTGGTGTAGCAATTTGGTGTGACTAATGGATCGGTCATGAAAATGCACCCGTCTCGAATGTGGTAGGTTTCTTTTGTCCTTTAGAAATAGCCAATTATATATTCTGCCTATTCATAAAGAATAGCTTATGCACGCAAAGGACATAAGATGTCTGAGCGAGCGAAGCGAACTCGAAGATTTCAGGATTTGCTCGGATAAATTAGGTTGTCTTTACTCATAGAAACAGAAATGAGAATAGGAGTACGAGCGAGCGAAGCGAGCCCGAAAATGTTTACTTTCCGCCTAGCATAGATTTGTCTGACTCTAAATCTTTTCTTTGTATTTTCTTTTCGGTGCAAGTGCTCCCTCTTGCACCCTGCTACCGGTGCCCATGATAGTCTCCTTAGTAGTATAGTATATAGTCACCTTTTCACGAACCGACCTCGACAAACGTTGCTTTACCTTAGATATGGACCCGCGCTACCTGTTATTATTTGGCCACGAGGCCCTACATGCATGTTTAATCATGTTCGCTTTAACTTGAATGTTATTTATAGACGTTTATTTATATACCTTGCGAGAGTTCCAGTCGTACTTGTATTGGTGACGTGACGGCGACTGACGTTGACGAGCACGCTGCGGCGTGATAGAAGTGGCTAAATATAGCCGCTATACTGGAATTTAACTTACGCAACGAACCAGATTACAGAAGTAGACAGTTCTATTTCTGTATACGACTCGTAAATCAATGAAGGTATAATCGGAAAAGGTTCTGAACCCGCCCGCAACTGCAAACTGCAGCAGCTAAGCTGTGGCGGGAGCGTTTTAAAAAAAATAACTGTATCGCTTGACATATCACGCTATGACGCTGCGCTTAGGGGTACTGTCTCCGTAATTTTACTTTTAGGACCACTTGTATTTAAACTAGCTGTTCCTCCGCGTGACGTTATTCTAAAAACATTATTGTCAAGGGTTTTATAAAAGATTTTAACAAAACTAGCCTCAGTACCTTCTTATAACATCAGCTATCTGCCAGTAAAAGTCCCGTCAAAATAGGCCCAGCCGTTTCGAACATTAGCCGGAACACAGACAGACAGACAGCTAAAAATTGAAAAAATAGTATTGATAAAAGTACCTTAAATACTTTCATATGCATTGAATAAACGGCTGTTATTTTGAAATTACAAACAGTCACTTCAAGTTTATTTATTTGTAGAGGCATAGATTTCAGCTATAAGACAACTACAGTGACAAATGAGAACCACAATGCGAGTTTCAATAGTAGCTACGTACGCAATGGTGACATGACAGAGACTGACTTTGATGAACACACTGCGGCGTGCCAAGGGGGCCTAATTACACCCCGGCGCTACACCCCGGCGCTATGCCCCGCAATGTTTTCAAGACCGATCCTACACCGCTCATTTATTTGTACACTTTCATGTAGGTGTGTACCTATTCGTAGGTAACGCTTTAATGTGGCGGGGGTTTGGAATTATACTGGTTGGTGTGTTTATGTTCGTATCTGTATTGAGCGAAATAAGTTATGTAGCTTAAGGCTTCTTCTTCATCGTGTAGATGATTGTTTTGTTTGTCTTAGATGAGCTTTGCTAAAGACTCTGTCACGTCAACAGTGTTGTCAGTGACTTCAGGCATATTCCAACCAAAGGATGCAGGTGGAGTTAAACAGAGAGCAGGACAGTAGATGGAAAATCGTTTGTGACGGAGACATATTATGCTTCCTTGGAATGACCTCATTGGAATATGATATACCTGCAGCGTTCCATATGCCTTTGTAGTCGGTTGAATCATTAAATATTTTGTACTTAGTGCGTCTTTGTAATTTCAAACTGAAATTCTGAAATACTGATACGTAATTTCGTTACCTGAAGGAGACTCGTTAACCTCAGAAGAACTTACCTGAAACCAAACATTGAAAGTTAGATTAAAATTCAAATTACACGAGAAAAAGTAAGTACCATGAAATTATTATGAAAGCTTTTTAGTTGCTAAGGAAACAGTGATAAATAAATCGAAAGAAGAAATTTGAATTACATTTAGAAATAACTTCTTACAGCATAATCAGCCCGCTTTAAGAGGGAGAGTCCCATAATCCACCACCCAGGCCATAATCATAATAGCACAATCAGTCTACAATGCATGTTCCCACCGCTTTGAGACAGGCATCTTCTTTATGAGGGGAGGGGGGTGATTCTAATAATTAAGGTACAGTAACAGTCAGAAGTCGACTGCCAATCTCGCAACACAATGGCAAAGCAATATTGGTGGTACTTATGACCTTCTTCTATAAGAACGTTTGACAACACTTACACATTAGCAACTTGTTGCCCGCTTAAGATTGTTATTACAAATTTCAATGAGTTGTGTAAGTGATACGGTGGCCAAATTGGTTGTTAGCGTTGGAACATCACTCACACGGATAAATATGCGTATGTGTGTATAGGCGCCGCGCCGCCCGTATAGCGCAAACGATAATGTGCATTGCGGTGGAAGTGGAATTTTGACCTTTGACTGTACATATGGCAAAGACACTCGAACGCATGGAAAGTTCTAGTTTCTACAAGGTCCGTATAGTAAATAACTCCGGATTCATGGCTTTCTTTTGACTAGTTATCTGTTAACTCCGATACATCTAGGATCCTTATGAGATATCTGATATACAGCTGTAGATTTAATACTGAATTATTATTAATGAAGTTTGCAAGAAGGTTAAACAGTAAGGCGATCACAGGAGCTAAATTGGCAACTCTATTTGTGGTGGTTCAAACTTCGTTTGAACTACTGTTAGAATAAGGTTCTAATCGGCTTGCACTACAAAGTGGTTGTTACGTCATACGTACGTCGTTGTGCGGGCCGAATAGTGCGAAATGAGTGTTTTTTGCGATTTACAAAAAATCTATTCATTGGACTAAAAAGTAAAACACTATGATGCTAATATGTTGCTGGTAGAATTATTTGACAAAAAAAGCAGAGCTTTCTGCTTTGCTTTTTATTTTAATATGGTTTTTACTCGATAAAATAAATTTTTAGAGATAAGTTCGTGATTGTTTTTCTATCGAATAAAGTTAGTTGTATTATTGTTTTCAAAACACTATCGTACTAGCTTAAATCCTGAAGAATAACATATATTTTTCTGGTTTTGTTTATTGCAGTGAATCATATGCTTTTTTGCATTATAAAACTAGCTTAGTTAAGCTCATGTAGTCGCCTTAATGCCAAACAATCACAGAATTCGTACATAAATGAGACCCTCTAAGATTACATGGACTGCACCAAAACACAGACATTCAAGGAAATAATAGAACAGCAGCGAAATGTACACAGTACACCGTAAACTCGCAGTCTCAACATTTCAATGCATGCATTTCAAATGTGTTTATCCTCCCACTGTACGGAAACTGACGTAATTGTTTATTTTGTAATAAATTGAAATTCAAATAACAATGCATTAAATGGATAATGCTTTTTGCATAGGCGTAGCTGTTTCATAGTGGATTGATTGGCAGCGGAAAAGTGGTTGGTCGTACAAAATGATTCTATTCTTGCACGTAAAATATACTTGTATGGTCTAAAGAGGTTGATTGCATGTAGAGAAAAAAACATCGTGTCGTGATTCTTTTTAAATTCTTGCAATATTATAATAATTATTCCATAACAGTAGCTGTTTTGACTCTTAATTTTAACGGATAGGTACAAATAGTAAATCCTTGATTATTTTTAATAACTGATAGCTAATTCATACAGTGCATTTTAAATATATATTAAACTAGCTGACCCGCGCAACTTCGTCTGCGTTATATAAGAGAGAGAGAGAGAGATAGAGAAAGAGAGAGGGTTAGAGAGAGCGTGAGTCAAACAAAGTGCAATCGCGAACTTTTTAGGATGAACAATTCCGTCATAGATGCATGATTGTTGAGTAACTTTTACCGTTTACGCAGCGCACGCAACGGAAGCTCTCAAAAGCAATAATTTTTCCTTGTATTTACAACATTTTTCATTGATCTTATATAACGGCATCTTATACAATGGCTTTCCAACACTAAAATATGTTTTTAACTCCAACCAGTAGTTCCTCAAATTAGCGCGTTCAACCAACCAAACAAACAAACTCTTCTCCTTTACAATAAGTATAAATAAATTCAAATGGGTAACAATTTAATTTCTCAGAAATATTTGCATTCATCGCTAAAATATTCTACTATGTTTTTCTAATTAGGGGCTTCCCTCAACAGCCTTACGTTTTCATCCTTAGACACTCGATGATAGTCTTTCCCTAGCTGGGTCGAAAGTTCTCATCAAGGTGCATAAAATGAGCTCAACACAACACAAAACACAATAAAGCAATACAATATAGCTACTGTAAACTGTTCAGGACCTCTTGCAACTGTCATTAGTCTCGATCGTTAGACCGTTGATGACAGTCATACTCCAGGCAGGTCTTAAGTTCTTACTAAGGTTCATGAACTGAAGCCAATAACAACATAGCTACTGCAAACTGTTTAGGACATCTTGCAACTGCCTTCTGTCGTATGAAATGAGCCGAAACTCGACATAGCTGCAGTAAACTCTTGCGGACCCTTTGCAACTGCCTTTCGTCTCCATCGTCAGACCTTCGATGACTGTCATACTCCAGCTAGGTAAAGTTCTCATTAAGGTACATGAAATGAGCCCAAACACGATTTTTTAATTTTAAATAGGACCAACTTTAAGATACGCTTTTCACAAAAAAAAAAATTGTCATGCATAGGTACCGGAATTAGGTACCTGTAAAAAGTGATGCATGGTTCTACATAAAAAAATATACGCATTGAATTGAGAACCTCCTGAATTTGTTTTGTGGCATAACACCAAATCTGAGGCAACTGACTCGGGCGAGAGTCATTCTTTCACGAAAAATCTTAACAATGCGATTCAGAAAATGGAGTGAAATTTACAACGCCATCTATCGATGATTTTCTAAATATTTTGATTGTACAGAAACGCCACGGCATGAAATAGTTTGAACCATCTAAGTTTGAACCATAACGAAGACAAACCAAACAACGATGATGACAAATATTTCAAAGCAAATTAGTAGTACTTAGGTAATAGCAAAATATTGCAGAACAGAAATTAGTTTGAACGTGTATCGGTGATCCGTCTGTGATTGATTCATTAGTTCGTTTGAAACATTTTTTTTTTACCTTTCAGCCTGCATACTGAAAAATACTGGCCACCTAGAAATTGGCATAAAAACTTAAGAAAGTTAACCTTATTTCATTACCTTTCAGCAGTCTCCTGCATTTTACTGAAACATACTGGCCACCTATAGAAATTCTCATAAAAACTGAAGATAAACCTCAAGGAACTTCCAAATTCTTATTTCAATGTAAACTATGCATTAACGTGCTGTCGTAAAATTCAATTTGGATCATTATCGGCTTCCGAATTCTAATTTCAATGTAAAGTATGCAATAACGCGTTGCTGTAAGATTCAATTTGAATCTTTAACTTTTTTCATACAAATACAAAACACCCTTATTTATACCCCTAAGGGCTGAATTTCGTAAAACCCTTTCTTAGTGAGCATCTAGAAGCCGAAAGGAACATTCAGGCCCACATTCATGTCTCTAACCTTAAAAACATAGAACTTTCATACAAACTTTGACACCCCTTTTCAACCCCTTGGGGTGCGAATTTAAAAAAATCCTTTCTTAGTACGCGCCTGCACCCCATAGAGAGTGCTTGTGCCAAATTCTAGACCTCACGGCCCAGTAGTTTCCGAGATTTCGTGATGAGTGGTCAGTCAGTGAGTGGACTTCTCTTTTATATATATAGATTATTAGTAAGCATTACGATTGTCGAAATCATGTTTACTTTAGTTGCTGTATTGATGTACGTAAAGTTGGAAGGAGACATCCCCTCCATATTGCCAATGGTGGGTGGCAGTGGCAGTTGTTCGGTGACCGTGGAATGGTGAAGTTCTACTTACAAAAATACCGCACGCGTTGGAAGATTATAATTTAAATATTGCAGTGTTAAATGATAAATATAGTAGTGATTGGTGTCATTATATGAAGTTTTATTTTAATCGGATGTGTACATAGGTGGAAAAGAGTACAGGTGGTCTACCATGACGTCTTAAAGCAGGATCGTTTTAATCTTGTTCCAGTGTGGGTAAGAGACGGAGCTATAGAGGACGTTTAGCGACATCTCTTTCCCACATTGGAATAAAATTAAAACAATCCTTAGGCCACCTGGAAGACCAATATAACGATAGATGGATTGTGTGAAAGATGATACGGCTAGAAAGGGGATGTAAACGAAGCAGATGGAATCTTTTACGTTGTGCGGCCATTTCTTATATTAAAGGATACTGCCCATTACACGGTACCATTCAAAAGCAATGTATATAAACGTATCAGCCACGGAAATAATCATGACACGGACTATGCCCACTAGAACGTACCTGTCAACATCGTATCATACCCATTTATAACGGGTTTAGAATGGTTATCATACACGGTTTTAACTAGGGTGTTTAGTCTCAACGGACCGCTGTCAATTCATTTTGGTCCGTTCAGACGTAGACATATACTTATAGTCATATTCATTGTTTTGATCAAATATGAGCGTATCAGCACCAGCAAAATATTCTCGTCGAATATTGTTGATGTTCCGTGCATGTCGCGCGACGATGTTGGTGTCCGTGTTTTCTTTACCACAAACCTTCATAGCACGGTCATATTATGGTACGGTGTGGTGGGCAGACTCCTTTAAGCTCAATGAGCTTTGAGCAGTAGGCGATGGCTAATAAAAATGTGTAAAGAAGTACACCATGCTGCGTCAAACCAATTGAAGGCAGGAAATTGTTTGTGCAAGTTAGCTTTATTTCATCAACATTATCCCAACTATGTTGGTTTCGGCTTCCAGTCTAACCGGATGCAGCTGAATAGGTACCAGTATTTTACATCAAGCGACTATCTAGCTGACCTGCCACATCCCAGTTAGTATTGGGTACTACGATACTGTTTGGTAGGACAGGTTGTCAGATTTTCGGGCCACTGACCACCATTAACCACCACCATTGACCACCATTTACCATTGTTAACTATACAGGGTGTAAAATACCTCATCACGAAGTCGTCAACCAAGCATTCTGTTCATCAAACTAAATAACTTTACGCAAAAATATTACATCAAAAACTTGTATTTAAAAAAAAAAACTTGTCAAAAAGTTGGAACTTTGACCCCCAATATCTCCGTAACTAGAAGGTTCCCAGGTATGCTGTACCACAAATAAATGATCGCAATAACGTGGAGAACAATTGCCTTTCGGCTTCGTTAAGAGGTGTTTTACACCCTTCATTTATGTTTATAAAGGCATCCATTATGCATAACAGCATAATAGCTGAAAGCAAGAACAACATTTACGGAGTTTCTTGCCCATTCTTCTCCATAGAGATCTACGCTAGGGAATGGGCAACTACAGTACTTTCACAGTTTTTATGTCTTGTGACTGGGACTGTAGCTACATTTAATTTTCATATTTGTTTCGACAATTCAAAAGTGCCTGTAACTGGCCTACTTGAAATAAATGCTTTGATTTTGATTTTGATTTTGAACAAGACAGCAATCTGTAAAGCAAACTGCACGAAATCTTAACACAAACATAACTTCAGTCAGAAAATTCAAAGTTTACAAAATATTTTCATCCACAACAAACTGCTTTCTGCAACAACTTACAGACTTAAGTTTCCAAGGTGTTTTAAATGCAAAATATCCTCCACATGCGAGCAACAACGTCACAAGTTACATTTAACATTTTGACGGGTCATTTGGCGCGCGTCCGTGTACCAACCGGTTCACAAAATATGACCAACCTTCCACGAAATATTTCCTAAAAGCTTATCTGCAGTAAAGTTTTGAAACTCATTTTATACTGAAGTTGAGTTCAATTTTTGAAATGGTGAAGTTTATGAGGAGGATGAAAGAGGAAACTATTGTGAGGGAACCGGTATGTTCTGGAACCAAGAACAACCGAGAACCAACAATAGAAACATTATACATAACATCGCACCTGCAATCCCTGAAGGGGTAGGCAGAGGTTTACCTAATAGTACTTACACACCCACAATTCGCCAGTCATGTAGGTCCCGTTCCCACTTTGTCGTGACGACAGATAATCGTGTAGTTTTAAGTGTCGTGGCTTGTGTATTTAAATGGCGGTGTTCACATAAAGGACAACCCGATTTCCCAACTAAAACTAACGAAAAATTAATCGTCACGACATAGTGGGAACGCTGCCTAAGTTTCATATACCTAATAGGGAGTGAGCCAATTACTATCAACACAAATCCAGACTCCGTGGTTACTAAACTCAATAACACTTTGCTTGACCCAGAAATAGAGAAAAAAGAACTTGTGGTCAGAAGTCGTGATTACGACCATTTGACAAACGAGGCAGTGGAAACATTATAGAAGACTGTATGCTGATAAAGTGTTGAAGTTGATAGATGCTATAATTAAAATTGAATCAAAAATGGCACCGTTTAGGGGATAACAATGGAATATGAGGAACAAATCATTATCGGTACTTCGGTAGGCTTGAACACCAAGGTTCACAAATAAAAGTATTCTGCTAGCGTCCAACCAACACCGTTGCCAGGGGCGTCAATTATCCTCGAAATTTCGAACATACGCAAACACGGCTAATGATTTTTAAACGAAGAACGTACCTAAACAAAAAAAAAAAACTCATTCCCGTCCACCCTTTTTAAAATCGGAACGTTCGGAATCCAATACTCGTTCACCCTTCCGCGTGATAAATAGGTTCCTCATAAATTATATTTATTAAATTCGTAAACGTAATGGCGGCGGTTGTCACCGTCTGATGAATGGCCTCATCAGTCCTAAGGAGTACCGTTACCCGAGTACTAAATTCGTATCAATCATTCTCACGCATCGCTTCGTATGTAAATACGAGTTTTATGCGGCGACATGGAACATTCCCTCGTAATGTGCGTAAATGTAGTCCTGTGGGACACAAATGTAAGTGCTGTGTTGTACGGAACCTCTATGCGCTAATAGGTAGTAAATTATGTACAGCCCTTTTTGCAAGGTAAGTGGTCTAAATATACGTTGTCAATGTGCTGTTACGGTAATGTGTTTGTGATATTTGTTGGTTTTGGGTTTGATGTTTTCTAAGCAAATCAAATCTTTACGATTATTCGAGCGTAAAATGTAAGTAAGCTTATTGACTCGTTTTTATAGATCTAAGCGAATTTTTATGACCTAGAATTCAACCTAGTTTGACTTTCCACTGTGTACTATGACATTATTCATTGAACATGAATAAATTCCAAGGCTATTCTGCTTACGTAAGTTTCTGGAAAATTCGAAATACCTGATTCCTATTTGGTTACAAAATCAATTTAAGGAATTGGTATAAAAGCATATACTATGCTTTTTATTTTACTCAAGTAAGTAGCACAAACTTGGCCATTGAAGAATTTCAACCTTTAAGCTTTCTTTTAAAAATAAAAACATGAAAAATACTATAAAACATACAACCCCTATATCATTTGTACGCATTTACAACAACAATTTCTTCCAGCCAGTCATCTGCAGCTACATTTAGCGCCCATTTGCGATCCGAAGAGGTTTTTGTAAAGAGTTCAACCGTAACGGGCAGATAAGAAACTACAACTTTTATAGCACGGCGCCATTTTAGTAAGAATATTTTGTAAGCTAAGCAAAATGCTAATAAGCAAGAAAATAGAGAGATAAAAGGTAAGTATGTGGGCTGTCTTAACAAATTAAAAGTGTCTGGTTCACTGCTTAGGTAACTGGCATAAGAAAACCGTTAGTAAAATACCGGACCGAAGACTGGTGAAGGTTGCGGGAATCCGCTGGATGCGAGTCGCACGGGACCGGTCAATGTGGCGACACTTGGGGGAGGCCTATGTCCAGCAGTGGACGTCTTTCGGCTGAAATGATGATGATGATGATGATGAAGTAAAATAAACTAGCGTAGACTTGCGTTTGGCCGCCTGATGTGAAGCTATGATGCGGCACGCTTGCCTGAAGAAACCGACTTCACTCAGCCACATGTATGTAACCGACTTCACTCAGCCACATGTAGGTATGTAAACTAACGACTTTCATGATAAAAGCCACAAAATACAGAAAGCCTCATGTTACGATACACATTAATATTCCTAATACGCTTCATTCACTTGTCAAGAAAATCTTAGGATTAAGGCACTAACCCTAAAATTAGCAACTCTATTTGTGGTGGTTCAAACTTTGTTTGAAATACTGGTAGATTGAAGTTCTACTCAGCTTGCACTACAAAGCGGTTGTTACGTCAGTCACTGCGGCCGAATAGTGCGATATGAGTGGTTTTTTTGCGATTTACAAAAAATCTCTTGATTGGATTAAGAAAATAAAACACATAAGACCTGCTTTATAGTTAGTTCAGTTATTATGCAAAGTTTCATGATCTAATTTGAAGTACTTTTTGAATACCAGCGGTTTATTGTTCGATTTGGAGGCAACTTTGGATTTTTTTTCTATCGAGAAATGTTTATGGAATCGTATTTTCGTCACACATAATACTTAGGATTAATCCTCAACTTTACCATATATTTATTTCAAAATTAATGCTGCAGTATTTTAGGCGTAACGGAGGATCATGCTAAGCCATTTGAGGGATATATAGCCCTCCGGGGTTGCGGGACTGTTCGAAAGAGATACCGTGGCCCCGGAACACAAAGGGCGAAGAAGGAACATGGATGGGTTTTAGTCAGTAAAAGTCTGACACTCCCTCCTGCTCCGCCCAGAGCGGGAGGAGTCATTTGATGATTTCCCATCTGAAAAAAAAAGGGATATATAGCCCTTAAAATCCTGTTCCACATACGTAAACGTAACGTTTGAAACTTTATAGGCGTAGTTGTTTGTTCTAGAAATAGGTCCTAAATAAGTTTACATGCTCAAAACAGAAACAAAGTCTAGCCTAGAGCAAAGCAAACGCACAATATGGAAACTATAAATATAAAGTACCTTCATGTCTGGTTTTTCTAAAAGATTTTAGGTTAAACACACATCTGTGTGCGAATCTACAAAGTCTCGTATTTCTTGCGGAAAAATGGCACATTTTAGGTAAACGAACGCACGACGCAAACAAAAAGTAAATTCGAACGAATTTTGAATAAAAAATAAAACTACAGCATTTTTATGTTTACCGAGAAAAAATAGAATGATCTATTTAAATACGTAGGAATAAAGTCTTAAAACTAAGTATGTATTTAAATATGAGTAGAGGAAGACCAAAGAAACGGTGGATGGACTGTGTGAATGATATGGGTAGAAAGGAGGTGACTGCGGAGATAATGAGTATAATAGAGAAGTGTGGAAGAAGAAGATATGCTGTCCTAATCCCAAATAAATTGGGGAATGATGATGTGTTTATGGAATTATATCTAGATGATTTATTATGTGTTATTTGTATAGCCTACTGATAGTTGTTCAAGGTCTGGCTGTTTGTGTATGTGAATTAGGAAGGCTGTAGCCGGAGAATTGAAAGAAATACAAAATCTACTAAAACTTTATTAATCATCATCATCAGCCTATTAATGTCCCCACTGCTGGGACACAGGCCTCCTCTCTATGAGAGGGAATGGGCTATAATCCACCACGCGGGCCCAGTGCGGATTGGTAGATGTCACATGTCTTCGAATTTTTTGGTTCTAGGACATGCCGGTTTCCTCACGATGTTTTCCTTCACCGTTTTGAGAGCAGCGGTGATGAAATAAATTACACAAAGTAATGCGCCTGTCTGGGTTCCAACCCACGACTTACTATTCGTAAGTCGGGGCCGCCACCACTGGGCCACCGCTGCTCGAACTTTATTTAATTACAAAAATTACAATATTAATTATGAGCTAGACAGTCGACAGTTGACCGATGCTGTGCCAAAAGTGACGATTTCGCGAAGGCCGCGATGTTCGGTGCCGGGCTGCATCACGTTGAGCTGCGTCGGAGCCTTGTGTCTCCGCTGGTGCAAGGTACAATCCGCAGTAATTAGTCTAACGCGCGGTCAGCGTTTTAGGTGCTACGCGTGAATGTAACATGTGAGTTTAAATGTTTGTAAACGCACCCACGATACAGGAGAAATAAGTTAGGATAAGAGCAGGAGAACGATGACGTACAAAATAGCAATTCTTTCATCAAATTTTTCATCAAAATTCGTTACAATTTACGATCTCTACGTATACTCCACCGGTTCGTGTAGCGAGGCCTACTGAAAGCGGCAAAAATCCAAAGAAAACAAATTTCCAAACGCACGTAGTCAAAGTTAATTTAAACAAAACATTGCAAAATAACAACCTTACCACAACATGTTCTTTAATAAAGCCCTTTATTATAACTTATAGCAGTTAAGTAGATGTCCACGTCTCAGTACTCGGGTCACGTTCTCTTCGTATCTTGCCGAGTATATCTGATGCTAACTGAATATTTGGTACACAGCTTGAAATGTACCACGTTTTATTATATGGCCAAACGTGCGCCGCTTTATTTACTTATTATATTATGTCAGTCTTGTTTATGTAGAGTTATATGAGAACCTATTGTGATCCGGGCTTCAGCAAAGCTTATCAACTGAGCCTTGTAATTTTGACACTATGTTTGCTCATATAAAATAATGTTAGTGTTTTATACTGTATATTTTACTGTCTGTTTGGCGGTTGGGTTATTAAATTTGGGTCCGGATTTTCAATCTAGATACACATTTCAGTTTATAGCATAGATGTAAATAAAGTTTAAAAAGGGTTTCAGTAAAATGTTTACTCAAAAAACAGTTTGGATCCTGATGACAAAACTCAGTCGAGTTTTGTGATATTAAATCTTTAAGTCCCCAGGCTTTTACACAAAAAGCTTTTATCTGTTAATGTCTATATTTAGTCGTTCCTACTGTTAAAGAGGCGTCCCATCTCAGTGTTTTTCAGATACGTATTTTTCTTCGAACTTGCAAAATATTTTCAAACACACTTTGAAGTCCCCAGATACCTAAAGGGTAAAAATATTTATATAAGTTACTGTCTGAAAGAACTTTGAATGTGAAAATAGTTCAAAGTTTATCTAAGTAGGTCTCACTTCAGAACTTATAAATACAATATAGACAACACTATCTAAATCTCACAGAATATCTTTTGCAAAAGATATCGTTATGTAAAGATAAAGAAAGCAGCCAAGTTTTCTCGGGTATAAAAACACGGTTTAAAAGAATTCATAGAGCGAAGTTAGTGAGCGTTAAACTATTTTATCTAGTTTAAATCCCCTGGGCGGTTACGTTTCAGATTAACCTTGGGCTGCTGTACAGTTTAAAGTTTAATTTACGAAGTTATAGTGTTTTAGTTGTAATGTCCAGCAATATTTATTTATTTATTTAGTAAGATTGTATTGAAGTAGTTTAAGTTTTTGTTATAAGAGGCTATGAAGGTGCTGGCCTATTTTGTTTTAATATTGGTATTGTAGCTGTAATAGGCAATTTGTAAGACATAGTTGCCAATTTACCAAGCAGTATTGTGTTACAACCTGACAGGGTTTTAAAAGTGAGATATGCAGTTGCTCCAAGCAACATGCTGGTACACAAGCTACATCCGGTAAGGCTTTGGAAACCGACGTTAACTTGGTTGGGGTCGGCTTAAAATTAAAATTTATAAAAATCAATTTTACATAAAATCAATTTTAAATCATTTTTTTTTATAAAAATCAATTTTGCCTAGCCTTTTTCCAAATTAGTAGGAAAAACGCTAGGCAAAATTGATTTTTATGAATTTTTAAACTGATTTGATTGGTTTTTGACACCAATAATGATAAGAAGACATGCTGCACTGACCACAAATAAATTAGGTTATGAACAGGAGAATGATGATTTGGTATTAGCTTTTCTTTAACAAGTTAGTCTACCTCTATAGTTAGTGCCAGTTAAGATGAGAATAGCGGTCATTGCCCTTTCCTTATTATCTCTTCGTTCGAACCAAAACAAATAAACAATGTATCGTTTTTATAGATGACGATTCCAGACTTGATCAGGCTTATTTTTGGTTTTCAAAGTTAAGAAGTTTAATAAATGTAGGTGGGTCAATGACCGCTATTCTCATCTTAACTGGTACCAACTATACAACAGCCTCGTTCCAGAGCAACACGAATCGTTACCTGAAAACAAATAACATGCACATTGCAAACAAACATTCGATAGCGCATTACAATCGGACAGTTTTGAAAAACAAAAGCAACGCGTTCCGATTCTAAAAATCAAACCAAATGATCGGAAAAAATAAATATCATCAAAATTCACAGCAATATTCGCGAAACGATATTTTTATTTCTAAATTTTTGAAGCACTATCTGCATACAAATATGATAATAAAAACAATCCTCTACCTAGCTGTCATGTTCCCTTTGATATCGACGAACGTACCAATTTTCACACAGAAAAGGTTTTAAAATAAAATATTTCATGTGGACTTATTTATAAAAAGGACTTTACCTATACTTTTTCATTACATCTTCAAAAGGACCGATCCCATATTCAATGTATTTGAAAACACCCATTTATGTTTGAAAATAAATTCTGGTATATAATAAAAGTGTTTCGTATTTTCAATTTGAAGGTGCTGGGTAGGTAATAAATCTTTTATGTACAAATATGAGGTAGGTACCGGTGATTGATGACATCGTTTTTTGGCAGATGGATTGAGTCACAAAGAGACTTGAATATATTTTATAAAACATATTTTTCTGATTCTTTATAATTAACTTAGACCTGTTTTTTTGTGGAAAACTTGAATAAGGTTTGTCTGCGGACAATAAAGGGTCACTATGTCCAGCTACCACTGAGAATTTTTTTTTCTCTATTTTGAGTCTGGAAATCAAAATCAAAATCAAAATCAAATCATTTATTTCAAGTAGGCCAGTTGCAGGCACTTTTGAATTGTCGAAACAAAGATGAAAATTAAATGTAGCTACAGTCCCAGTCACAAGACATAAAAACTGTGAAAGTACTGTAGTTGCCCGTTCCCTAGCGTAGATCTCTATGGAGAAGAACGGGCAAGAAACTCCATGGACACTCTTTTAAATCATAAAATTGTTACAAAATCTTGGTTACATCATTCGTGTTGAGATGGTATATTATGTGAGAACAATGTAGCAAGATGTGCACGTTAAAAGTGTCCATAGTAAAAACAAAAAATACAATTAAAAAATAACATTAAAATAAGCCACGGCAACTAAGAGATGACCAGTCACAACTGACAGCGCCCGTTCACGAACATGACGCATGGATCAGCACCATTTAACTCAACCATTTTGTAGGGAACCAAATGATCGGACACACGCGCCACCATCAGCGAGACATTAGAGTGAGCATGACATACTCTCAACTGCCTGGGCACATTCAAGTCAAGAAAAGACGTAGGATTCCAGTGAATGATAGCTTTACATAGTACTCACACAATATGGGCTATGCGATTATATAATACTAGAGATTGAATCTATACAATGCAAAGATAGTTGTACAATCTTCAGCAGCTCCAACAATTATATGTAATGCTATCTAATTTATGCGCCCCTGTCCATGTGGAGCAGGACCAGCATTGAGCCACGCATTTTTATCAGCGATATAATCGCCCAACTTGTAATAAGCTTGCTTACATAGTGTGCGTTTGATGCATGTTTTAAATTTCGTCTCATTCAGTTCAAGAATACTTTGTGGAATTTTATTATAGCATCTCAAACAGTACCCCATGAAAGATGAGTCTACTTTAGCGAGTCTGAAGCCTGGCTGAACTAGTTGGTCCCTATTTCTAGTACTGTAATTATGTCTGTCACCTCTTTTACCAAAAAGATGCAGATTTTTTCTGACGTACATTATGTTTTCGTAGATATACTGACAATGTACCGTCATGATGCCAATATCTTTAAACAGTTCCCTTAGAGAATCGCGCCTACGAAGATTATATATGGCTCTGATGGCTCTTTTTGCAGAATAAATATAGACTCAATATCTGCAGCCCGTCCCCATAGCAAAATGCCATAAGACATTATACTATGAAAGTAACTAAAATACACCAGTCTAGCGGTATCTACATCAGTAAATTGACGGATTTTTCTAATAGCGTATGCTGCTGAACTTAGCCGCCCCGCAAGGGATGTTAAATGTGAACCCCATTGTAGCCTTGAATCAAGCGTAATCCCCAGGAAAACCGTTTTATCTACGAATTCAAGTTTCTCTTTATTCAATATTATTTCACAATCACTACTCTTAACATTGGGTTAAGCAAATCTTATAAATTTTGTTTTTTTTTTCATTTAATACCAAATTGTTTGCTGTGAACCAATTATGGACCTGAAGTAGGGCATTATTCAGGTCATCTAGATTTTGGGCCCGTCTATTTATCTTAAAAATTAGGGAAGTGTCATCAGCAAACAACACCATATTTTGAGGTTGGTTTTTCAATAAATAGGGTAGATCATTTATATACACGAGAAAGAGGAAAGGACCCAATATTGAGCCTTGCGGAACCCCCATTTTTACTTTTAAACCCTTTGAATTAACACCATTTATTTGAACAAGTTGTTGTCTATCACTCAAATATGATTTCACCAAACTAAGTGCAAGTTGACCTAGTCCGTAATGCTCAAGTTTCAAAAGTAATGTGTCGTGATTTACGCAATCAAATGCTTTGGAAAGGTCACAAAATATTCCTATGGCGTCTTGAGACTCTTCCCACGCAGTAAATATGTGCTTTAATAAGGTAACACCGGCGTCAGTCGTACAACGTCCCTTGGTGAAACCATACTGTTGATCGTGTAAAATTTTGTTGGTGTTAAAATGATTGAGCATTTGATTAAGCATTACTTTTTCAAAAACCTTGCTAAAAACTGGCAACACGGATACAGGTCTATAATTATTAGTATCTTTACTGTCCCCGGATTTGAAAAGAGGTATCACTTTACTGTATTTCATTAGATCAGGGAAAACTCCTTGGTCTACACACAAATTAAAAATTAAAGCTAAGTATGGGGCTATAGTCTCAAGTATGGATGTACACACTTTGATAGACATTCCCCATAGATCTTCGGTTAGTTTGATTTTTATTTGCCGGAAAGCTTTAATAACTATCATTGGGTTTATGTGTTTAAATTTAAATTCAGCCGTGCAGCCAGATACATTCGCCTTTAATAATCCAATTGAGACTTCAGGTGAGGAATTAAGAGCCTCCGTAGTTTTTAATGGTATATCGGTAAAGAAATTTACAAATTCTTGAGCTACTTCCAGATTAGAGCTTTTAGGACCACATGCTGAATCTAACGTGTATCTAGTGTTACGTATTTTCTTCCTGTTAGTTTCATTATTTATGACTTTCCAAACTGTCTTTATTTTGTTTTCTGCTGTTTTGATCTTGTTGCTAATGTGCAGGGCTTTAGCAACCTTGCATGTATTTCTAAAGATTTTTGAATACTTAGCAACATACTTGTTAAAAGTTTCAGTGTTTATAAAAGGCTTAAGACCATATAGCTCAAACAGCCTTTCCCTACTTTTTCTGATACCTCTAGTTGCCCAATCACTAAATATAAATTTGGGGCAAATACTTTTTGTCTTCTGTTCAAAAGTTTTGTTGAATTCCGTGTGAACTATTGAAAAGAAACGATCATACAATTGATTTACATTAATATCGTCATGGCTCATAACATCTAACTTGTTCTGTAGGGAAATATTATATCTATTTAATTTGCTAGAAGTTATAGGTCTAAATTTAATCTGGACTTTTTGCAATGGTGTATTACACCTAAAAGTTACAGTTTGTCCGCTATGGTCAGACGGCAGACAATTTAATATGGCTTTATCTAAGTAATCACAATCACGGAAAACATTATCTATACAAGTAGCAGAAGATGGAGTGACTCTAGTAGGTTCTATAAAAGTGTTGGTCAAGTCAAATGACTTTAAAAGATTTAATAACCGACTGCTATTTGAACTTTCTTCTAAAATATTGATATTGAAATCACCACAAATAATTGTAGATTTATTACTGGCTGTAAGTTTTGCCAGGACATCTTCCATTATTGATTCAAATAAGGAAAAGTTTTGATAGTTTAGGGGTCTGTACACACATACAATTACATGCTTATCTAGCTCAACACAGGACAGTTCGACGCAATGTTCAACCGAGAGACCTACTATGTCATTACGTTGCTTATATTTAAAACAATTTTTTATTAATATTAGGGAACCTTTACGAAGCATAGTTTTACGGTTAAAGCAGCTACCCACCATATAGTTTTCATAATTAATAAGCATTTGGTAATCCTTTAGCCAATGTTCAGTAAAACAAATAATGTCAAACTTACTATTTTCTAAAAACAATTCAATTTCTAATAATTTGGAAGAAATGCCTTGGATATTTTGGTGGAATAATTTTAAGGTGTACTAACTAACTGAGTGCAAGAAGATACCTTGCTGTTGGAAGGATTAACAATATTGTTAATGGTACCTTCTGTTGTCTCACTTCCTAGTTTAAATTAATATTAATATTTGGAGTGAGGCAGGAGACTCCCGTGCCATCCTCAGACAACAAGACCCTATCACTAATAAAGCCTAATTGAGGATTTTCCACGGTGATGCATGGATCCTCCTCAGAATGTTTGTAAACATCTATAGCACTAATGCTATCTTCATTTAAAGTCACCTGTATATTAGTATTATTACTAATAGTCGCAGTGTTAATAATATAACTAAACTTAGACATACTAATTATGTCTGTGTGAATATTATAAGCTAACAGCCGAGCTATTTTGTGTCTACAACTAATAGGTAGATACACTTTACCCCGAGTCGATCTAAGTTTATCAACAAAAGTGTTGATATCAAGATATACAAGTTTGTCACTATAATGACCTGCTAAAAAATATAAATGTTTATTTAACATGTGAATATAATTGTTTTTCCTGGTACTTAAACTTTCAAAAAATGGAAAAGAACACAATATTATTTTACTACACTTTAACTGCAACAACTCTGAAACACAGTCAGTAATGTCTTCCTTTTTAATCTTTGAACTATTACCAACACATATACTAATGGTGGTATTATGATCACTGTAAAATATGCACATTTAACAACACTAGTTGACTCGCCAACGCACCACCGCTCAGTCCGACAGTCTGACAACGACTGATCTCCCCACCACTCGGACCGGTACTTATAACCGAGCGACGTGTGCGCCCGAGGCAACGTCACAATACTATTATCGGTTTGTAGTGCGATATATATTGATATCTACATACACTACATCCCTCCTTTATTTTAGTTTCTTTTAATTATTTTTATTTCTATAAGGACACTATCTGCTTACTACCTATAGTGCTCACTATCACGGCTATCACTACTAATCGCTATATCACTGTCTCACTATTACGCGCAGCAATGGCTCAATCGTACGTCCACCTCTCACGGTGTCTATCGCTAGACTGACCGATTCCTTTTATTCCTCCTTTGATTTCCTTTTTAGATAATCATACTGATTTACATTTTATATTTTATTTATATAACCAATTCTCCCTTTTACTAGATAGACAACCAGTTTCTTTTTTATTTGTTTTAATCCTTCTCAGGGTTTACCCAGTTACCCCATTTGAACATCACTTCCAATAACCACCACTAACTTATCTATAAACTTTATCGTCTACTCTAACCTCTGGGTCAGTATGATCTCGTTTTCCTATTTCCATATTCCTTTCCATTTTTTTTTCGTTTCCTTTCATAATGACTTATGTTTTTTTTTTCATTTTTTAGCCATTACGCATTAGGAATTTGATTTTTTGTACAGGGAATATAATTTAAGGTATAGAAGTATGAATATTGTTTTACTCCCTTTACATGACGTTCACACAACCGGTCATAGAGATGTACAAAGACATTCAAATATATTACTTGTATAAGTCTTTTTAGATCTCTTTGGAGATGTAGCATGTTATAGAAACTGTTTTGATAAATCGACAGTCATTCCAACAGTTTCTTTTTATTTTAAATCATAGATATCTAAGTTACACTAGATTAGCAATTACCGCGCCAAGGCGTTGCCACGGGCATATGACCAGGGTCATATGCGTAGCTTATGTCAGTTCAGTGTTCTGTTTGACGCAGTACCGAAGTGACACGCGACAAAATATGGGCAAATGCGTAGTGAAAGAGTGCGATTCAGAATCACAAAAACATGACAAATTAATCGCAATAACTTTCCACACGTACCTAATTTTATTGTTTCTGTGTTCCCACATGTATACGTCCCACGTGTATTGGTTAATATCACTGTCAAAACACAATTAATTCAATGAAATTTTGAATTTTGACAATTAGGTTCAGTGTTACCACTAAAAACTTGTTTTAGTTTCCCACATTTGTGGGAGAGTTTTGTAATTGATGAAATAAGTGATTTTAATATTATTTAATTGTTTTTGATTTTTAAACGTTTTTCATATTGTTTTAATATTGGAATATTTAAAAAATGTAAACAAATAAAAAAATGATTTCTTTTAAATGTTTGTGGTTTCAAAGCTACGTCGTCGCGTTTAAAAAGTGTTTTTTTTTTTTTGACACATTTTATTGAGGTTTGCATCTCTAGTATATTTAACTCAATGTTATAAATACTTATGACGTTTGCTTCAAAATTATTTACCAAATTATTTATTACATAATTATTTTTTACAACTTATTTTCTTTTTTATAAAATTACTCCAAAACTCCGATTTTATTTACAAAAGAACTCTTGAAGGAGTTAATATGATAAGTGTAGATTAGAAAACAAAGTTTGATTTTGACGCAGCATGGTACGGAATTCCAGATAACCATGAGCATTCTCCTTCATACAACATGAGATATACCGAGAGAATTTCTCTTACCTCTTTGACTTTTATCAATATTATAATATATCTTCAATATTTTGTGGTCGGTAATCAAATTGCTTCATAAAATAAAGATGTTTAAATGATTGATAGCCCAGACAAGAGCTAAGCTTCTTCCTTCTCTATCTGGCTATATCTTCGTACACAATCTGATTGACATTTACACCAATACTGTAAAGCTGAAGAGGTTGTTTTATACGTACGCTCAGTTTCTGGCCTATCCCTCTGCAGCGCGGTATGAAACAGGGAGACGTCATATCCCCGAAACTGCTCACCACCGCACCGGAGGACGCCCTCAAGGTTCCGGACCAGAGAGGGCCAGGCATCAACGCCAACGGCGAGCACATCACTCTCCCACGGCACGCCGGTAATACAGTAGTCTTGGCTGAGACCCTGCAGGACCCCAGCACAACGCTCGATGACCTCAGCAGAGCTTCCAAAAGAGTAGGTCCCAAAACGAACATGGACAAAACCAAGGTCACGTTAAACGCCCATGTAACACCCACTCCTATCAAGATCGGAGACACCACACTTTACTTTATATTTCGTGTACCTACCTGGGACAAACGGTCCAGCCAGGCAGGTTCAACCTCGAGAAAGAGGTCAATCGTCGAATCTGACTTGGCTGGGCAGCTTTCGGGAAGCCGTGCGGAATCTTCTCGTTGAACTTACCCCAGTGTCACAATACGAAAGTCTATGACCAGTGTATGTTGCCAGTGATTAGATCTTCTTTTTCTTCGTTGTCAAACACTTGGCAGAGTGGTCGTGGTCGCATCATCAGGGGTAGTGGCAAGCTTCACAACCCGTCGCCATTCCTCCTGTACTGTGGCTTTTCTTATGCATTCGTGGAGTGGACCATTGAGTGCAGTTTTGACTTGGTCGATCCAACGCATTGGTGATCTGCCGCTTCAACCTTTCCCTGCACTACAAGTCGCTCCACAGATGTGTCTTCTTGACGTGTGATATGTCCAAAGAAAGTGAGGATACGACATTGGACGATGGAAGAAAGACGCTGTTTGATTCGAAGTTCCTGGAGGATTGAGACGTTGGTTGGTTCGGGACTGTGTCCTGGTTATGCCAAGCATTCTCCTCCACCACCATACTTCGAGGGCGCCTATCTTGTTTTTCTCGCTTTCTCTTAAAGCCCATGTCCAGCAGTGGATGTCTCTCGGCTGAAATGATGATGATGATCCGGATTCTTCTCCAATCCGATGCCCAATACCTCCAATTTCATGATTGTTAATTGCTTTTAATTTGATGTATGCCCAATGCTACCAATTTAATGGATCACATGTCCCTCGAAGCATCCGTTCCAGGACATACCGGTCTCCTCAAGATGTTTTCCTTCACCTTGTCAATTTAATGACCAGTAGCTATATTCTACTGCAATTCCGCTTCCAATTTAATGGATGCCCAATGCTTCCAATTTAATGGATGCCCAATGCTTCCAATTTAATGGATGCTCTTAACCTACCACGCGAAAACAGTGCGTGGTAAGTGTCACATGTCTTTCGAAGTATTTTTTCTAGGATCGGCGTTTCCTCAAGATGTTTTCCTTCACCTTTTCAATTTAATGACCAATAGGTATATTCTACTGCAACTACCGTCGTCCTTTGACGACTTGTCAATTTAATGACCAGTAGATACAATCTACTGCGGTTACTGTCAATTTAATGACCAGTAGATATATTCTACTGCAATAACTGTCATCCTTTGATGACTTGTCAATTTAATGACCAGTAGATATATTCTACTGCAATAACTGTCATCCTTTGATGACTTGTCAATTTAATGACCAGTAGATATATTCTACTGCAATAACCGTCATCCTTTGATGACTTGTCAATTTAATGACCAGTAGATATATTCTACTGCAATAACTGTCATCCTTTGATGACTTGTCAATTTAATGACCAGTAGATATATTCTACTGCAATAACCGTCATCCTTTGATGACTTGTCAATTTAATGACCAGTAGATATATTCTACTGCAATAACTGTCATCCTTTGATGACTTGTCAATTTAATGACCAGTAGGTATACTCTACTAACAAAAAGCGTCCACTGGTGATGAGTGGAATAATAACACAAAATGCCTGTCTGGTTTCGAACCCACGACATATGTCGGACAAGGCCATCAACGCTCTTTAATAAAACACAGTCACGTACGATTTACAATTTCATGTAGGTTCGCACTACCTGACACAAACAATCACGTACGATTTACAATTACAACTACTACTAGTGCACAACTGTCAATTGAATGACCAGTAGGAATGTTCTACTGCTTTTGGTTTCATATAGCACAAATCTAATAACCAAGCGTGAGGTCCCGGTTTCGACCTTAATTGTAGTACCCAAATATTTAATACATATCTAAGGTGACATAGTACTTGCTTGTTACTTCGTAACCTATCTACCCATAATTTATTTGTAACATACCATCTATCTAATCGATGTAACTTATCCCAATTAATAATGAAATGTTACAAACTGGTACCCTTTTAAAAATTAATTTCTCATGTTCATTTCCACACTGTATTGGTACAACACCCATTGAAACTGCACCTTACACACTTCAAATCATTGCTTAAAAACTGAAACGGTTTTTATTTAGCCAATGACTGTGTGTTATTTACTTTACATTGTTCACTTTTATCACGTCAGTTTAATTACCAAAAAAGCTGTTGAGGATATAATTCCCCTGAATATTGTCAATCAGTGTCAATTAAATGACCAGCTATGCTGCTTCCATAATATCAATTTAATGATCAGTATAAACTGTTTACACTGCATAAACAAAACTAAAAAATAACTTTGCTATTTCAGGCACTACGCCAGCTTACTTGCTTCATTATGTTTTGAAATTATCCAAAGTAACCACTATTAAACACCACTGCCTATCTCTTAAATATAAGAGAAATAAAGCGTGATATTGATTTGATCATGATTTTTGTTAAAATAGCAGCCGTACACACATCACACATATCACTTGGTGAGTTTTATAGGCGTGATTGTGATTATTTGCACTCCACATTACATCCACACAAATACCTTGTTTGTATTATAAAAACTATAAACCTCAGTAATAGTCAGTTTAGCAATAGATACCTACTAAGTACTAATAAAATAACCAAGTTAATCTTTTAAAAACACTGTTAGCAGTGCAGCTGCGTTCTGATCTAATGAGTCGTAACACTCTAAAGGCTGTCGTCACTTCCATTACTTATAAAATTGTTTTGGTTACTTGAATCATAACATCTCTTTGGTAATTGTAATAACACAATTATTTAAATTTGATTTTTAATAATCATAGGTAGGCTGTACTGGTATAGATAAGGAACTCACCTGATAGTGTCGCGCACTTTAGTATTCCTCCCATGGAACACTATTATTTCACTTAACTCACCACGGGGGTTTTTTTTTTTTTTTTTTTTTTTTTTTACTTATACCCCACTTCCACTTAATTAAGTTTTATCCTCGTCGCCAATGTAAAATATGCACATTTAACAACACTAGTTGACTCGCCAACGCACCACCGCTCAGTCCGACAGTCTGACAACGACTGATCTCCCCACCACTCGGACCGGTACTTATAACCGAGCGACGTGTGCGCCCGAGGCAACGTCACAATACTATTATCGGTTTGTAGTGCGATATATATTGATATCTACATACACTACAATCACAAACAGTCTTTGTTACCGATGCCATAATCTGTTTGTAGGTTAACCCTGGCATACAATTGTTTTGGGTACAGTAACTCAGGTTATTACTAATTAATTTACCTAGCCCCCTACCTATACTGTCAGAGAACATAACTGAATGAACACAATCCTGACTACTAGGAGAAACAAAATTACCAGTCTCAGGCAGACTATCGAACAACTCAGGCTGTACCACGTGTAAATAATCTAGTGTTAAATTAGTTGATTGTTGGTTCAATATGCTGTCCTGAGACAAATTCTCAACCTGGTATGGGTCCTCCATTACCTTAGGCTGGATAGTATCATGGTTGGTAACTGTCTGGCAACTACATTGACCCAATACCAACTCATTTGCTGCAGAAATATGTTCCCTAATTTGGTTCTGTGAAATCTTATACCTACTAGAAAGGGAACTTAGTGAGTCCTGAAGTACCTGTATTTCAGACTGCAAATGCTGAGTATCAATTTCATAAATTTTTATACTGTCCTCTAATTTAATTTGGTAATTATTTAACTTATTAACTAAATCAACACGCTCTTTCCTCAGTGGAATATGTTTGGAAAAGAGTTTGTGTTGTTTCCTATATTGATAACATTTTTTAATTATTCTATTCAGTTTTTCATATTTTTTAATTTTCTTATTGCTAACTGTATAGTTCTGTTTTAGTAAGGAATCTTCAGTCAGATCAATGGTTATTAAGGAAGGGGGGTTACAATTACTATTTAATAATTCATTATATAAAAGGCTTGTTTCTGAAACCTGATTACATGCTTTTTCTTTCTGTAACTTTATTATACAACTATTGGCATGAATTAACTCATCTTCTAGGTCCCTAATTTTATATAAAGCCTCCTCATATAAGTTACTAGCTGTTGCCCGCGGCTTCGCCCGCGTGAAGTTCGGTAACTGTCCCACTGGATCATACTAAAGGGATAATAGTGTCCTCCATGTTAATCCAGGTTATAAACTATGTGCCACATTTCATAATCATCACAATTATTATTATCACAATTACCATCACTATCACAACCGCCATCATTATCACAATCACCATCACTATCACTATCACAATCACAATCACAATCACCATCACAATCACAGTCACCATCATTATCACCAATTATCATCATTAACACAACCACCATAATTACCACAATCATTATCACAATCATTATCACAATCACCATCACAATCACCATAACAATCACAATCACCATCACTATCACAATCACCATCACAATCCCCATCACTATCGCTATCACAATCACTATCACAATCACCATCACCATCACAATCACCATCAAAATAACTATCACAATCACCATCATCGTTATCACAATAATTATCATCGTAATCACAGTCATTATCACACTCACCATCACCATCACTATCTCAATCACCATCACAATCACCATAACAATCACAATCACCATCACTATCACAATCACAATCACCATCACAATCCCCATCACTATCGCTATTACAATCACTATCATAATCACCATCACCATCATCGTTATCACAATAATTATCATCGTAATCACAGTCATTATCACACTCACCATCACTATCTCAATCACCATCACAATCACAATCACCATCACAATCACCATCACAATCACCGTCACAATCACCATCACAATCACTATCACCATCACCATCACAATCACCATCACAATCACAATCACCATCACAATCACAATCACAATCACAATCACAGTCACCATCACAATCACCATCATCATCACCATCACAATCACAATCACCATCACAATCAACGTCACAATCACCATCACAATCACCATCACAATCACCATCATAATTACCATCACAATCACCATCACAATCACCATCGCTATCACCATCACAATCACCACCACTCTCAGAATAACTATCACAATTATCATCACCATCACAATCACCATCAAAACCAGTATCACAATCATTATCATCGTAATCACAATCGCTATCATCATTATCACAATCACTATCATCGTAATCTCAACCATTATCATCATCATCACAATCTCCATCCTCGTCATTACAATCATTATAATCGTAATCACAATCATTATCATCGTAATCACAATCACTTTCATCTTAATCACAATCATCATGATCACAATCGCCATCACTATCTCAACCACAATCATTATCACAATCACCAACACTATCACAATCTAAATCACAATCACCATCACCATCACAATCACCATCACAATCACCATCACCATCACAATCACCATCAAAATCACTATCACAATCACCATCATCGTTATCACAATCATTTTCATCGTAATCACAATCATTATCATCTTAATCAGAATCATCATCATCACAATCTCCGTCCTCGTTATCACAACCATCGCTATCACCATCACAATCACCGACACTATCACAATCACCATACTGTCACAATCACCATTACAATCACAATCACTATCACAATCACCATCATCGTTATCACACTTATTATCATTGTAATCACAATCATTGTCATCGTTATCACAATCATCATTATCACAATCATCATCATCGTAATCACAATCATTATCATCTGGATCTCAAAATAAATGCCATTTTCGTAATCAGCACCCCTGATAATCTCGGTATCGACACCCATATTGATTTTTAGACATTTCAACCCCATCGCACCCCAACAGGGAATGGTAGTATTTCAGGTCTGCCACATTAAATCTTAAAATAGTTGTTTTTGTAATACACCCGACCCAATTCACCATAAAAACAATACCTATGTTGAAGTTCAGGCTTTGTTACCCCATTTCCCCCTTTAGGGGTTGAATTCTGAAAAAAAACTGAAACACAAAAGTTAACTCATTTATCGATAGGAGTACTCCTGTTAAATTTCGAATAAAGTAGAGTAAGTAATCTTATTTCCCCATGTAATCTATGGACCCCGTTTCAACCCCTTAGGGGTTGAATTTTGAAAAATCCTTTCTTAGTGCACCCCTAGACCACATAAGGAACCTACTTGCCAAATTTGGAATCTCTAGACTCAGCGGTTTGGGCTGTGCATTGATTTTTATACTTTGCCACCCCATTTCCCCCTCTTAGGGGTTGAATTCTGAAAAAACCTGAAACCCGTTTCTACTCATTTATCAATAGGAGCACTCCTGTGAAGTTTCGAATAAAATAGTCTAACTAATCTTGTTTCCCCATACAAACTTTGGAGCCGCGTTTAACCCCTTTAGGGGATGAATTTTGAAAAATCCTTTCTTAGTGCACCCCTAGACCACATAAGGAACCTACTTGCCAAATTTGGAATCTGTAGAACCAGCGGTTTGGGCTGTGCGTTGATAGATGAGTCAGTCAGTCAGTCAGTCAGTCAGTCAGTCAATCAGTCAGTCAGTCAGTTTCTTCTTTTATATATTTAGACTACAATTATGGAAACCATCCGTCACCACCTTCAGTTGATCCCGTTCATCAACAACGTCCAAGTATTGCTGATGTAGGTCTACTAGCTCCCGTTTTAAGCTGGAGTTTTTGCTATTAACTTTATCGACTTCCACCTCGCTCTCTTCTCTCTCATGTAACAGTTCTTGGACTTGGAGGTTGGATTCTTTGAGTTCTTGGAGGGCCGTTCTCAATTTTAGCTCCATATCCTGTGCAGTAGCCTTACGGGTCATCACAGGCATGGTATCAGGATTGGTTACTGAAAATTAGAAGTAAAGAAACGGTGTGAACTAATAGAATAGACAAATAAAGGGAAGTTAGCGTTGAAAGGGAAAGCAAAAAGTTTAAGATGAAATGAAATGAGGTAGGCTGCTATATTAGTTTTAAAAGATTATCCAATTCAATGTAACTAATTGAATAAATATTCAGTTTCAATGGTTCTATTGTCTTAGGGATTTACTTTTTCCTATGTGGGTATGTTGCATAAAAGAAAAAAAATAATTATATGATATTAATGCAAGACAATAATGCACAATAAATTATCTTAAACGATATATCTAATCATTTGTATTTAAAGGATTGATTCGAATAAACAGAGTTATGGAATTACTCAGTTTTGTTGTTCAAGACCGGTTGTCAACAAAGAGATTTAGAACCAGTACAGGGTAATAAATTAGCGAATTACTAGAAATGGGCATGGATGTGTTATAGAGCTAAAGAGACGTTTCTGCTGTTATTAAATAAAAAGTAAACAATACTTCCCCGAAATATCCGTTTATCTCCGTAGTTAGGGCGTCAGCTGTTTTTTTTTTAGGTTACCGGTACCGTTGTAGTGCCGAAAACTTAATTAATTATCAGGATAACAATTTTCCTGAGTATTTATGCATTTATGATACGTTTACACAAACAACTTCACCTTAATCTATCTTATTTACTAATTTTATTTAATTCTAAATACGGAACAAAAATTTTACATGTCACTCGGGCAGTGTTGCCACTTCTCCCTGGAAACTGGCTTTGCTCTTATTATTAGGTGGTCTAAATAGTGACGTCATTAAAAAATTGGATTCCCCAGGAATAACCCAATGTATTCGCGATTTTTGATAGTTTTCGAGTTATAGCTTCTTGAAAAATTCATGGGAATTGCTTTAAAAAAAAACTGTCTTTCTTACACGGTTTTTTACGTTCTTGAACATTATATAAATGTTTTTTTTGATCTCGTTAGTATCAAGAGTAACAACAAGCAGTGTGTGTCCACCAGTATGCAACTCAGCTGACATTATCTCCTTCAAATATAGAACAGCAATAAACGACAAGCAATTAGTTTTAATAGTGATACAGGCGTATACATAGGAAACCTATTATTAGTAGGTAATTGCTAACTATTACGTCACAAGAAAAGTCGTTTAGTCTCACATACAGAACCACAGGATAAAACATTCTTGAGATGTCTGTTGAATACATTTCGCAAGTTACCCCTAATAGAAAAAACAAAGGCTCTAGGTATTTATGTCCATACATTAATCGTCACTATCAACACCCGGCGATGACGTAGTGTGTTCATACCCGAGTCGGAGCACGTCTGTACATTCTTTATCCCTGTCGTTTCCTTAGTATTATGGGGGTCAGTCGTATGATGCTTCTAAGTATAGAGAAATACGTTAAATTGTAGATATTATAACTGTGGATTTACCCGCTTCAAAAACGACATATTTTGTAGGAATACTTCCTATAAAATATGTCGTTTTTGAAGCGGGACGTTGAACGTTCTCAGTTTTTTTGGTTGTGATGCGAAGATGCGGCCAACGGTGGATCACGCTTGCCTAGAACTAATCATTTCACTACAATTTTAAATAGATCCCGATTATAATGATTAGGAAACAGCGAAGCCGGTAGTGAATTACACAAAGGGGGTTGGTACAATTAATAAGTTTAAAATTATAATGTGATGTTTAAAAGTAACGAGGACCTAGACAAATTTAAGATTGAGTTAATGTTACGAGTGTAGGTTTTTATTTGGTAGGAGATTATAATAATAATAATAAATCCTTTATTTTCAGGCTACTTTGGCCCATAGATAAATACCTTACAGACTAACATATATATCATAATAGTACAAAGTGTGTTAGTGTATAAACTTAAAACTATGTTAGTAAAACACACTTCACTCGAGCACTGTCTTTGTGCGATCGTGTGGCACTTGTCCGCGGAAGCGACGGAACATTACACCTTGCGGCCAAAAGTCCTCTGCCATGACGAGGTGCAGGTAGCATGTAGGTGCTCGCACCACGAACGCCTTGAAGCCCCTCCCGCCGGCCTTGATTATAGTGCCCAGCAGTGGGATATCACAGGCTAACAGTAACAGTAACGGGAGATGGTTAATGGCTAATTAAGAACCATAATATTATGATTCTTAATTAGCCATTAACCATCTCCCGTTACATTATAAAGGGTGTAAAAAGCCGAAAGGCACTTGTTCTCCTCGTCACGCGTCATCGCGATCATTTTTTTGTTCTACAGCTTTTTAAATACAAGTTTTTATTGTAAAATTTTTACTTTAAAGACCTCCACGACCCCATTATTTAATCTATCCATCAGCACAATGTTTTGAGTGCGTTACATTGAGTTCTACCCAAAAACATGATTTTTCACCCCAAAAAAAAGTCATTTCCCAGCAATAATTTTTGCGTAAAGTTACTTAGTTTGATGTACAGAATGCTTGGTTGACGGCTTCGTGATGAGGTCTTTTACACCCTATATACCGTTCAGAACGATTCTGATAGTGGGCGTGGGTATGGACAGGATACCGAAGGCCAAAAACTGGTTCTTTGCAGCCAACACCAGTGTGTTGGCTGCAACACCCGGTGGTTGGCACAACTTGGAGGAAGCTGAGGACAGCAGTGGACTTCGATATTCAGAGTTCAAAGAACAAAAACTACCCGCAACTGTTTAAAATGTGAGTTTACGGCACCTATTCTCCTGCTTTGGGCCCTACGGCTACATACGTGCAATCACCAGGTATGTAAATCACAAAATGTATAAAGTACTGATTGAATCTAACATTTGATCCCGTAACCCCAGGAGCGTTATCGCTTATATCTATAGGTGAGAATATTAATTTGCGATCACCTGCTTTGTCACCTGCCTGTATGCTTTCCTGGTAATTTTATACATGTAAACAAGTATGTGCACACGAGTATATTGATTGAATTACCACTTATCGAGCGTTTGTACTGGTAGGAGATTTGTTAAGGTACGGTTCTTCTAGTTATGGCATTGTCGGTTATTAAAATCGCAAATAAAATGTTACTTTGTCTAAACCCTTTTTGATTTTTGGTAACTGCAGAACTAGTTGAGCTAAACAAAAATTCCTTCGTCTTCTTTATTTACCTATATTACATTGGACGATGCAATAAACCATTTCATTCTTGGCCAAAAACCCATCTCAGAGGATTTTAAGAGAAATAAGCAGTAGATTTCAGTATAAACGCGCCCCGTACTTTCAACTTCATTGCTGAGGACTTGGACATATTCTGTTGCGCTTTTGGTGAATTTACAAGAACAGCTACCTATAGAATTTGCTATGTTAAAAACAGTTGAACTATTTAAATTTTAAGTGTGCTACAATATCGCATTGGGTCTAGCCTGTAAAGATATTTGTATGTTTACAGTAAATAAATAAATTCGAGCAATGACTGTTGTAATTTTCAGCTGCCGTTGAAGATGGCATGACTTTCGTAGCGTTACACGTAAACATGTCTTTCGTAGGGCTACGCGTGAACGTGCCGTTCGTAGCGCTACACATAAACGTGCCTTTCGTAGCGCTACACGGAAACGTGCCCTTTGTAGCCCTACGCGTAAACACGACTTCTCGAGGAGAAAGGACACCACAGTTATCACGTATAACCACTTATTAAGTACCTAAATCATTCTAAACAGAAATTTTTAGATCGGTTTTTTTTTAATCTGCAGTTTCTTAGTGTGAAATACCTACACGGTCAAAATGTATGGAACTGCTGTTTTTTTATTAAATTACCGATGAAAAATTTCGAAGTGTCCAGTTCAGAATGATGTGTACTTAATACCTGTGACCGTTTCTGGGTCGGTATCTTCCTGTATCAATAGTATTCCCAGAATAAGTAGGTGTCACAACATGAATAGGGTTTATGACAAAAAAACGAACATATTTTTTCTTTTTTCACGTTAACAAAAATTAAGACGATACAGTGCGTCAAAAACTCGCGTGACTTCACATTTGAGTACATTTTTTACCGGAAAGTGACGTCACAAGCCCCCACTCATAATCTTTGACTCGTTTAATCTTCGTCAATTTTTATTAATTTGATGAAACAATAATAACCTAACTGACAGACTAAACAGAATCATATTTTTTTTGTCAGGAATGACCCCTATGATAAAAGCAATTTGAAAAATTTTTGCTGTTAAAACGTTTTCAATGTCAGCCACGGAGTCTTGAGTCTTGAGATTTGAGACCGGTTGATGGCAATAGGCTCGCCTCCTATTACATGAGACATAACTGGCTAAATGTGGGTGTGTGTATGTTCTATTCAAAGTTAAATGCCAAACCACATTATTTAAACCCAAATGAGGAGTAACAGGTGGCCTACAACGAATTATCATTAACTAAACTACGTAGTAACAGAACCTAGACGGCTAAAGCTAACAACTTTGTTTTTGCTCAGTACCCTTAGTTGTTTATTCCTACTAGATCTGACTAACAGATGCTTGAATTACTAATAAAGATTGATTGATATTACAGCTATAGCCACGACTTCAACGTTTAAGCGACACATGTCTTACAGCAACTACAGAGAAAAAAAAAGAAAAGAAATTTGCTTAGAGCCAACGTTTCACCTCGGGCGGCGACGTGAAGCGAATTAGGAGTGATGGTATGCCATGTATTTCACGCATGTCGGAAACAGGTGGCTAACGATTGGGCGGGTGAGTGAGTTTATTGTACTACTTATAAAGCGCGGCCAACGCGACTTCAAAGCGAACGGCAGACGGTGTCTGACTGATCGCTGTCGCCACTGATGATGACCGGACGTGGCACAGCACAATAAAGCGCGCACGTGACTCTTGACAACGCGTCGTAAGTTGCATCGCCCGAGTTCGTGTACGGAGCCTTACAAGTTACAGAACAAGTTCATAATTCAACTAAAACAAGTCTTTATTAAGATAATTTGGCGATTATCGTTCCAGAAGAAATAGTAAGACGCACGAATAAAATAACCATTACTACTGTAATACGTGACACGAACCACCAACATTGCCTACAGTCAATGGTAACAATTCCCAAACAACAGAACCTGCCACCATAACTAAAACAAAACAACAAACACTTGACTTACAAACAGTCAACTGTCACTACTGACCTTCTAAGTTACATCATTACATAAAAACTCCATACGTAACACAGGTTCCGTATAACTGTACGTAATATCTGGGCGATAAAAGCGGTTATTCCATATCACGCTATAGGTAGAGTCAGAAGGATAGCTCTTTACGACGAGCAAAACCGCAGGCATACAAAGTTAGAACGATATTTTGGCGTTTTGGAGAACATTCGAGTCTTTACAGGATTTAATTGTTTTGTAAAATCAAATCTGGCTGGCGGATTGCAAGATCCTTGCATCTACAACTATAGACATGTGACTACGTGCAGTGAGTGCAAGCGCAACCGTGTATGTCTTTTGTTTAGATTCCCTCCCGAACGTACATACATACGGGCAGTTGCGGTCGATCACCCACATAAGGCGAAAATCGCTTGCACCCAGAATTTGACCGTATAGAGTGGCAGACGGGCGCGGGCCAGAGGCGTGCGAAGCACTTTGTTTTAAAAAAAAAAATACCAGGAATGACCGCCACCTACCTATGTGTCTGTGTGTGTGCGCCTACTTTTGTTCATTGCAATGAGCAGACCTTCGGCCCTTTACTTTGTTCTGCAACTCTGCGTCCTCCCGCGCTATTCCGTGGATTCCCCCCGCAGCTCTAATGGCGCACGCTGAATGACGAAAACGCGGCGTTTATGATAATCGCCGTATTTCACGACCGCATAAAACCGAGTGGAGGCGTGGATGGGATTCTCCTAGATTATATACCCCTTAAAAACGTAGTTAGGCGGTACGTACGTCGATACAGGGGAGTGTGTGGCTGCACACCCGAATAATCCGCTTAGACTGTTATGAAAGACATGATTATTAGACCAGTGCCCTGTTTATCAAAACTCACAAGTCTACACGTTCACAAGTTACACTTTACAAGGAAGTTTTTACAAGTCCGTGTAAATTATGTTTATCAAAAAAAAATCTACAGGGCTTGTAAGTTTTGATAAACAGGGCACAGGTCTTCTTTTTCTTCATCGTGTGGTTACTGCCTTACCCGTAGGCCTATTACGTAGCTTTCTGATATCTAGTGACTATCAAGCTTTGGTTGTACACCGAACTTTGATGACAACCGAGAATGTCATAATATTGGTATTACGTATCGCATTACTTTACGGTGACTAACAGCCCGGGTACGGTGTGACGTCTTTCACGAAAGCCACTTCAAACTCAGTTTTCATCAATTTGTTGTCCACTATGCTTACATAATCGAAATAATATAAGTATCGATACGAAAGCGTCTGACAAAATGAGTTACGGTGTCTATCAGCCACGATAACAACCAAAGACGTCATATTTGATCGCGGCTGGTCATACATAGTACGAAACTAACCTTTTGACAATTAATTGATGGACACTGAGCCCAGTTACTATCATTTCGAGCTATCAACAGAGATACGTAATAGCCCTACTGGTGTCAGAGTTTTGAAGCTGCCCATGGGCGTTTGACTTGGCTTTACCTGCGCCGTTGAGAAATATCTTCTATAACAATACGCACATGAATCCGAGGTCAAAAATCAGAGGTGTGTGTCTTTGGTTCCAGCTTGATACCTATCATTTGGCAGTCCGACGATCACACCACTACGCTATGGCTAATTTTTATACCAGGTATAACGATATGCGACATCGGTGAAGGAAAACGTTGTGAAGAAACCTGGACTTACAGTTAATATAAGTCTGAAATCGCCAACCCGTCTTGAGCAAGCGTGGTGATCAATGCTCGTGCCTTCTCTACTGAGAAGAGGCCTTTCCCCAGCAGTGGGACAGTAATAGGCTGGTATTATTATATTATACCAGGGATAGGCCCCCATGACAATTCAATATTAGTCAAAAAGTAATGAAATTGACAGATACTTTTTTCTACAGGAACTGTTTGAAACAGCACTGCGCACCATTTTGAAACAAAATTGATATTATGTCACCGACCTCCTGTCGCCTAGCGTTAGGGTTCCGTAGCCAAATAGCTAAAACCATAGAAATGTAATAAACAGGAGAATTGGTAAGGGGGCGTGTCGGTGTCCGCGCGACATGTCCAGTCGGCCATGTCATAGGCAAATGGCCGTCTCCGCGAACTAGTGTACTTTCGACCGCGATCGTGACAAATTATAGCAATTCCGTGTTGTTCAGGGTTTTTTTTGTAAAAACCGAAGCATAAACCTAAACTTTGTTGATCACGGAATTACTTATCATATATAAGTACAAGTATTTTACTATATTTGTCTTTAAAATCATAAAAAACAACAAATCGTAAAATATTTGTTGCTTTTACTATGTTATGTTTGTTTTCAAATATCACAGCGACTGTACTATTTGCAATAAATACATTACTCCTTAACCACTACCTAAGTTTGTCGCTAAGTGACTGAACCAGTAATGTAAAACTCACAAAACGATATTTCTTTAAGCAGATGAATCACGTAGTACGGCCGCTGCTTCTTGCGACGAGTGCTTGTGCAGATCCACTAATGTAGGCTATCGACAATGTCGATTGACGAATTAAATATTACTATTTTAGTTTTATTTTTCAATTTGTCAACCGTTTTATCCCGGTTGGAAGATCGATGTCAAATAATGTTTTTTATGTATTTTGAATATTTTACAGCATAGTAGAGAAATGCGTAATCAACTTTCGTAAAGTAAGTTAATTAAATTTCAGGTTTAATCGGTGGAGTATTTTTGGCTTTGAATTATCGTATATTATGCCTTATTCTCGTGCTACTAACTACTGTTTCAATAGGCCATGACAGCCTAAACCAACGTAACCGGATATTTTATTGTTTTAATTTACTTCATAATATATTTTTAGCTACATATTGTTTATTTTTATTATAATATTATATTCTGGACATTATTTTTATTTAATTATTTTCAGGACCACAAAAAAAAATACACAATAAGAAATGAAAGATTCGATAACTTTCCGATTTAGTCAATCACTAGCGTACTTACGCTTTTGCACAACACAGCGATAGCGAGTGATGTTTTTGTGTGGGTAAGTTGTACGGTGCATGGTAAATACACGCTGTGTTTGATGTCATAAGGTTTATAATGGATTGTGTAGTACGTTCAGTTTTAAGAAATGTGGGTGTGTGCGCGACTGCGTATCTATTACTTTTACTGAACTGCGTGTGTAGTAGTTGCCGTGTGGTAGGGGCAAAGTGAAGACACAGGGTTCCGATACATTTTTGACTTGCGTCGCATATCTCCTTCTTTATTAAATCAGTGGCTAAAACCCTCAATTATATTCATCCTGTGCGTCTGTATGTCTGTCTGTCCGTATGTTATAGCAATTTAACTGTGAGACGGTTGGCACCGCACCGTTAAAATTATACATTTTAACGGTGTAAAATTTGTCTTGTATGAACCGCTACACAAAAGTGATGTGAAGTTATGAAAAAAATAAAATTAAGGGTGGATCTCCATTACGTAATTGAGGGTTGATAAAAAATATTTCAATGTATATAACTGTGTGTTGATAGCTCTTAAAAAATACTATCCGAGATTCTTAAAACACTTTTTTCTTAGGTTTGATGAGATATTTGCTTCTAAAGCGTGCGCATCTCCGTAAATGAGCCCTAAGTGTGGAGATTGCGTGGCGAGTTGCCTTTGTTCTTTCAACAATACTTCTAAATTATGTTTATATTATGTTGGTCTAGTTTATCTAATTAATTAGCCCTGTCATTTGGTTCATTTAGCTATTAGAAGAATGGAACTTTACTCAATTAATTCTGACTTAATTGGAAATATAAGATACTTTGAAAATGTTTAATTTTGAACTGTTGCTGCTTGCATGAAGTTCAATAACATAGACAAAAGCGCAACAGTATCAATTTATTTATTTTCTATGTGCGATAAAATACCAGTCACTGAGTCAATAATTAAACGTCAACAAAGGTTATACTTTTATAATGTCCACCATCCTAATCAGTATTCCGTCTTGTCGTATCCCAACTATGTTGGAGTCGGCTGTCCAAATTTTAGCGTGAAATCTGATCAAATAACTCGAAAATACATCATAACAATAACATTTCGACCCCTCGTTAAGTGACAATAAAACGTTATTACCAATCAATAAAAACAATCACCAATTCTCTTCATAATAGAGCACATATTACCGACATTTTCGCACCCATTCAAAATCCCATACACAAAAAGCCACACAAATATTTTGCGGTAAACTCCAATCTGTAACATTAACATAACAAAGTCGTAACAGACAGATTATGTGTTATTATTTGTATGTTTGTCACAGCAAAAGTGAGGAAATTGGGGCAATTTCTACAAATTTCTTTCTTATTTTCTTTGCGAATCAACTGTAGGGATTTTCCTTAAGCAATTGGATTAGAGACGTAATCGGCGTCGCAGTCAACTGCTTTTTTTTTCTTTTAGTGTAAACCTAGATTTATTTCGAAGCGTCTGTAATAAGCCTTATTGAAAGTGGCTCGGAGTCTCCTAATTGATTGTATTTTATTTCTGCCGGTTGGTTTTCAGTTCTGGTTTATTTTGCTTTTAGATTATTTTGTTAAGTAATGCTGAGTATGAGTGAGCATACTACTGGTCAGTTACCTTACTCGTCATTAAAAAAAAATGTCAAAAAATGTCTGTCCGTTTGCTTGTGACTAATCTCCGAAATAGCTGGACCAATTATGACGGGATTTTTACTGGCAGATTGCTGATGTTGTAAGGAGTAACTAAGGCTGCTTTTATTTTAGAAAAAGATTTGGAGTTCCTTGCAAAAAAAATTAACACTTGAAATTGATAACAAAATCCGATTCAACTAAGTAATATTTTTGTAATTTCAAGCGGATGAAGACCGAGGGCTACAGCTAGGCTATACTTATCACTACATATTATAAAACAAAGTCGCCCGCCGCGTCTGTCCATATGTATGCTTAGATCTTTAAAACTACGTAACGGATTTTGATGCGGGTTTTCTTTTAATAGAAAGAGTGATTTAAGAGCTTCCTCTTGAATCACTCTATCTATTAAAAGATACCCGCATCAAGATCCAAGTAATATACTAAAACCTTCGTTTTAGTATATAATTTGCGAGCGGGCGAAGACGCGGGCATCAGCTAGTATAACTATAAAAAGGAAAGATTTGTATGTTTATAACGAATAAACTCAAAAACTTCTGTACCGATTTCTAAAATTATTTCACCATTAGAAGCTTCATTATTCCTAAGTAACATAGGCACCATGCGAAGCTGAGACGGACCGCTAGTTTGTTTCAAAGTAAGTATTCTTCTTTAACTAAGATTCTGATACTGGGTACAAGGGGGATATCAACAGTTACTTTGCACTGATTTCTCCTACTCACAAATCGTCTGAAAGAATCAACTCGCATTGTCCCAGGAAACCCAAACCTCATTAGGTTTTAAACCAACCAGTCAGGTCAAACACTGCGCTGTAGAACGCAAATAACCGTAGCTCAGACTTGCGCCAAATTGGAGCGGAACTGGGCGGCTTGTATCTGTCGCCAGCCGGATAACCTATGGGCTAACACGGCCATGAAGTGAACTGTGGGACATTAAGACACTGGGACATATAGAATTCCGTAATATGAACTTTGTCTTGCACACAAGAAAGTTCATTTGCAGCTGTCATGTAATTTAGCTTGAGTTGCCTGTTGGGTTCAATGGGGTGGATGACACACCAATCAATTGAGATACTCTTTAAGAGCTGTCAAAACGCGGTTCTCTCATAGCCAACTGTGACGTCACTGTTTAATCAACTCAATGACTCAACTATTTATTGATTTCAATGCAACTAAAAATCGAATTGGGCAATTAATTGAAAATAAATGGGGTTTTCAGGCCCAAAATAAAGTGTTTTTTTTTTAGAGATGGGTTATTGGAGTTATTGTTTTATGGAGTCATCTACCCAATTCCTAGAGAAACAAGAACGTGGGTTTAAAAAATAAATTAAAATTGTTTTATTTATTTAACGAGAAGCTACGACGTTCCATAAAATTTTGCGAATTAAGGAATAGTGGAACTGGATGCTCAGGTCGGTCGAAGACTTATAAGGTTTTTCTATCAGGAATTTCTCAGTAGCAGCCATCACGGAGCCTGAATTTGTGCCCGGATGTTGATTATAGGCTTAACCCTATAACTTGGGGCTTAAACGTAACTGGTGAAATGTGGGTGGGTGTACTATGATGTCGACCAAACTATTCGGCTTATATTTTACAATGTAATTTGCATGATAAAATGTAATACAAATAGCTTGATCAACCGTATCTCTGCCTAACCTTTTGGGAATTACAGGCGTGATGTCATGATCACCCAGGACAATCCTGGGTGGGCCTGATAACCTAGACTATATATATGGCCATAAAGTATAACGTGAGGAAACGCTGTACAAATATACTAATTAGGAATATCATAGCTTCTTTGTCAGGCCCTGCCAAATTGCATGGGCGGTGAATCGCTGCAAGTATTACTTTGTGGTTATTATGTAACATGGTTTCTTAACAAATTCAGGGTTTGTGGATTTACTCTTTTCCTCGGAAAACCAGTATTTTAGCGTTTTTGTAAAAAATCCTAAATAATTTGATTCGAGTCAAGAGGTTGACGCCACTTGCGATCACACAAATGGATTAATGAACTTCTACGCATACAGGTTACTCAAAATACTATTTTTCTCGGAATCATTTGCAAATAACACATTGCTATATATTAATGTTTTAATGGCCCTGACATTAAACAATTTCAACATCAAACCTTCATTTTTTCGATATTGTATTTATGAGTTTTGCCGAAAGTTGGTTCACTTACATCTCGTTTCCACTTACGCGGAACAAAAGGGAAATCGTTAAAATGTGAACTCCAACAAGTGTTGGCAGAGGAAATTGCCTTTTGATGTGCCATTGTTGTTGCCCTGATATTGTTACCGAAGATAACCACGGAATATAGCAATCTTTACGAAAAAAATATCGGGAACAATGTAGATTGGCGTCGAGTATGGGTCGGTAAATAAATTGGATCAAATAAGTTTTTTTTTGTTATGGAACCAATATTATATTAATATTGGAATTGAAATCTTGAGAAATGTGATATGTTAGATTCATAATCTAAGACATATAAAAGCAATTTTTCCTTACTGTTAGATCTCACTTCAACACACAAACCCACTAAAAATTGAACCCAATTCCATTACAAAGCATTCAGTTTCACCGCCAAAAACATAAGTGCGTGCGTGGTGGTGGTGGCACCACTCCAGAATTGAATATGTGCCGACCTCACGAACTCGACCCGAAGAGCGAGAGAATCCAACTGTTAAGTGTAAATTTCAAGCCCAATTCCGGAAAGCACGCGATCATTTAAATAGTGGCCGAGAACTAAAAGAACCCTTTCAGATTCCGGCCGGGCGTAAAATTCGCTAACAGACTGCAAACCAAACAAACTTGCTTGAAGTTAACTGACAGTCGCTAGCAAACACTCAAGGAAACTTATTTAACTCACAAATGTCCTGTGTACACATAAATCTGTAAAGTCTGACGCGTAAAGCAGGTGTTTCACTTCTATCAAAGTTTGTGATTTATTTAGCTGAGATGTTATATAAATGTGCGAGGGATGTTTAAAAGGAGTGGTAGTGCGTACGGCAACTTTGCATACTTATCATTCAAAAACAATAAATCTATTCTACAATTATAACAGACTGTTTTCAGCATGATTAATTATAATCATGTTGCCAACTAATTATAATTCAGAAAAGCTTTCAGAGACCGAAAATACAACTAATATTATTTTTGAAATAAATTCCAATTTACCTAATGTAGCAACGCCGAGCTTAGAATTAGAAACTTTTTAGGAGCATACACAATAATAATATCTACGTCTAACCAACAATACCAAAATATCATTATAAGCAAACTTTATGCTAAAGTTAACAACACAACAGCATTACTATGCCCGTCTGAATTCAACATGAAGACCACAGTATAGCGAAGTTGGCTCCCTAAGGCACGAAATGCATAACAGAGTACAAACAAACTTGTGGTGCTGTGGCTGACATGTTCGCCTCCTGTGGCACGTTATTGGCTTGTACATAGCGAATAATACTTAATAGCGATTAATAGCTTAGCGTTTGAACTGCGCATTGGAAATAATGAGGCAATTGCATCCATGCGAACTTACTTTATTTGGTGTTGTATGCTCATCATAATTTTCGTTGGTTGGTGCTTAATCTGGTGTCATTGTTTTTATACCGCACATGGGCCTCTGGCCTCGGTTCTCTATGCTGAAGTGTGGTGTTAGACTTCGGTATTTCAATTTTAGTGGGTTATTTTGGGCTGTTGCTTGTAAGTAAATATTTTGATGGAAAAGAAAGAGAATATCGTTGTGACACGTAGTCTATCTGGTGTGGTATTTAGCGAAAAATGCTCGTAAAACGCAATCATATCATATAACGGAGTTTGAGGTAAATAAAGGTTATTTAACAAAAGTTATTTAATTTTATGTACCATCTATGATCAACATAAATTGCTACAAAATATTTTAATGTCACAGGCTTCGCTATCCTAGAAGACAAGAATTCTAATTGCAAACACAAAAGCGGCGTTAAAGCGAAGTGTTAAATGAAATCAAATGAAACTTGTCCTATCATGAGATTCAGAGATCAAAGTTTAATAGAACTGAAGGAATAGAACATTCCTAATTGCTTTGGAAAGTTCCTTCGTCGGTGAAATCACGTTCAGGGGAACTCTAGTGCTTAGACTAGTTCGTTAGTAAGTTTAATTGAAAGAATTCAGTGTGAAAGAATACATCTGTAGAACAAAGATATTGATTCGCCGTAATCTGGGAAATTGATGATAAAACTTTGATAGTACACGAGTTGAACTGCAATATTCAATACATTTAAGGTAGCAATAATGTTCTTTTGTATTATTAATATAACTTCGTGGTCTCATTAGTACAACGATAACAAGACGAGCATTATAATGGCACACTCACGTCCTAGATTTTATGAAAGAAAAATCGTAATTAATACTTCATGAGGCAGACGGTTAGCTGACGTTACAATTGAAAATTCAAACACACACTAACTTTGAGTGTAAGAATACTGTTGTAGAAACTTACACACACAGATTAGTATCTGAGATGGTCTTCTAAATAAAGAAAAACACAGATTTGAGGGGATCTGTCCAGTCACTGCAGGTATTAAATTTGTCAGTTATCGTGTAGCTCGACTTATAACTCCAGGAGCTATGTAACTTAACTTCTAATAAGAAGCAATCAGAATTGAGATATCACCATGAACTATTTCACAATCCCAACCAAAACTTTCACAACATCCCAAACAAAGGACTAAAAGAAAAATCAACCAGACAGTGCCCAAAGAATTGAACATCAAAGGCAAACTTAGTTGGCTAGAGAATGTCTGCGCTACTGTAGAACATGTTTGCGCTTGTTCAGTAACCGCACTCGAGGGGGTCGTCGTCAGGACTTCCACAAAGAAAGGTTTCATGAGGTCAACCGAACTGCTTTTGTTTAGATCCTGGAGAAAAATATATAAATAGAAGCAAACAATCTAGCTTAGCTTTACTGTCGTCTCACAGTTATTGTATCGTAGACATAAACCTTATGGAGACGAGAATAAAGTTCACTGTACTTCAAAATTAGGAGTACAATAACAACGAAACGATAGTATAATGTAGCGAGGACAGCATGGAAGACCAACCTATGGTGTAGAATTGTGATCCCTACGCGTCTTTTATTAATTGGTCGCGTTGAGTCTTACATACCCCAGCGCACCTTGCAAGGTTTAGAACTTTATACATTTTGAAGTTCCCGTTAGCTGCACAAAATCGATGCTCGATGTCCTGTGATCAAGTATCTGTAGCAGTCATCGTGATTTTGCATATTCCACGCGACCGTTTAAGTAATTTGTTAGGTGCGACCAATTAAGGGAACGATAATATTCTTTTTCAATCGTGGATACGAGAAGGTATGAAGAGGTCTGAATCGAATTTGTGTTGTTAAAGTTTAGAAATTGAAAGGTCAGGCTTTCAGTTTCAGAACTTAGATAAATTCTGCTGGCATTAAAAGGTTGGGGCGAGTAATGGGCCAATTAACTCCCTGTAATATTTACCTGACCTTTTGAATTTAGAACCAGTTTGCATTTGTTAGGGAACAAATTGCGTTCATAAACGTTCGGTCTAACCGGTAAGGACAAACAGTGGCAATACTTACACATACTGGACTGTGACAGATAATGTACTGAAGTATCTTTCTGTGGTCGCAAGTGAGCATGAGCCATAACCCTTCGGGGATTACAGGCGTGATGTTATGTTATGTATCCTATCTTTCAGAGTTCACTGTCCGCTGACTGCCTCGACCGGTTTCACCAAGCTTTAACTAGATGTAAAGAGTTGATCATACCAAGTAACTTAATGTCTCTCACTTAGATGTTTCTAAGATCTTCAAGCCTCATATCATCTACTCCTAAGATCTTAGTAGCCTCAGTTGTCGCTCCTTTTAAGGCGCTCCCTCACCGGGAGCAGTCGCCTATAATGCAATAGTTCAGATACGAGCATTATTACAACTGAGTATTACTGCGCACGTCCTGTACAATATACTCAGTACAATATCCTCCTGTACAATATCCTGTACAGTATAGGTGCAATAAAGTAACAATCACTTGTTTTTGCTTAAAATTGTACTTTGGATTATTACATTATTATTTGGGACCAACCCTCTACACTATTCCTAAACCACTGCTACTCCTGAAAGCCAGAATCAACAGTGGCGACCACCAGAAAAGTGCCGAGCCAATGACGCTCGACCAAGTACCAGAGAAACAATTTAACTGTCTCAGATCCCGCAACAAAGTTAATCAGAAAAGAATAGCGGAGGAGTAGGAAACACATAATTTCCACTTCCCTCCATATCAGCAGGAGACAGAACAAAACAAGGCGAATAGGTACAATGAGACGTTTGCAACTGGCATAAGTTCCTAAAAGCCTAGCACCACGGATAAATATTATTATTAATATAACCGGGTCCTAAGTTCATTATTATCATAATCATATTTATGATATAAGCATAGTTGTGAGCTTTCTTTTTAGGGTTCCGTAGTCAACTAGGAACCCTTATAGTTTCGCCATGTCTGTCCGTCCGTCTGTCCGTCCTCGCTTAATCTCTGTGACCGTTAGCACTAGAAAGCTGAAATTTGGTACCAATATGTATATCAATCACGCCGACAAAGTGGTAAAATTAAAATTGGGAAAAAATGTTTTATTGGGGTAGCCCCCCTATATGTAAAGTGGGAAGTGATTTTTTTTTTTTAATTTCAACCGTAACGTGTTATATATTGTTGGAAAGGTATTTAAAAATGAATAGGGGTTTCCTAAAATCATTTTTTGATAATGTCAATAATTTCGGAAATAATTTCTTTATCGTGTGGTTAGTGCCTAACCTGGTGTCAAAGTTTATAAGCCGCCAAAAGCTTGACTATGACTTGGCTTTACATGCCGTAGATAAATATTTCCCAGGCATGCTGATTTCCTCACGATGTTTTGCTTCACCGAAGCAAGAATACGCCATGAATCCGAACGGTGACACTACTAGACTATCGCTGCTTGTGCACAGTGTGAGTTTGTTATATTTGATTCGAATATTGTTACATTACAGGCAAATACTCCGATCAGGGAACACCTTTGCATAGATCTGCCTTAAGCTTTCAAGTCTCATATAAACCTAACATCTTACAACCCCAGGTTGTCACTCCTCACAACTACTAAACGGTTACAACACAGCATGAACTCCTCCGTCGAGGTTATGAACGTGTCACAAACTGCGCTGCACTAGAGCCGTCTGTGGTAATGACACGTGTAGCCGTCGCCAACTTACCACTTATTTGTTCGAGATATTGTCTTAACATCTACAAGAATTGCACCGCCTGTTAAATTATGATAGCCTGTTACAATGTGTTGCATAAATAAACTTAATAAGTTCAGGGCTTTGGCTACTTTGTATTATTCCTTCTTTTTTCTATATGGGACTAATTTTGGCAAGATAACGCAAAACGGTATCTTGTAGACAGACATAATTTATTTGAGAACATTTTATTCTAGTTGCGATATTATCAAACCTCTATGACAAAACAAACTAAGGACAATTACATGAGAATACAATTATTTATAAGAAGACTAGAAGAGAGCCAGAAGCAATTAAATAATGTCCGAACAAAAATAAATTCACTAAATTGTTACCAGAATAGATATGAACACGAAATAAATAAACCCACAATAAAAAGTAATTGTTGGTGAAAAGAGCCTGATTAATAGCCCGGTCTAGACAAAACAAATTAAAACGGAGGTCAAACACGAGCCTATCTGGCCATTTCCCAGAAAATTACATTATAATGAACTACAGATGTTTCTAGGAAAACAATGGAGCCAGAAAAAACATGATACTGTTTTTCCCGAAATGCCTACCTGTCCAGCTACCTTTGAAGTTAATTTTTCTACCCAATTTTTCCACGAAGTTGTATGTACCAAGCTAGGCTTTTAAATTTTAACCGTAACCGAATTACTCCGTGTTTTTGCTAAAGGTTCCTTTATACTTGCCGTTTATATTTATATGGCTGTAGGTACCAAGGACTCTTGACAAAGAAAGCCGAATGTATGAATGGCAAACAAACAAAATGTACATGTGAAAGTACTTTCATGGAATTGTTGAAAATAACCCATTTATGTACTGAAGGAGTGGGAAACAGAGCATGATAAACGGTAATACACCTGGGAGTCCTGGGACACATTCTTAATGGATTTTTATCCGCTCACTCCTATTCATATGGAACTATATTTATCTTTGTAAGCTATTGCTTGCGATGTAATCCAATTTTCGTCTATTTCATACCATCTATCATTAGGAACATTGTTCTGATATTTGCTAGTTTAATATAAGGCTATATTTAGATGGAAGCCACAAAATATAATTTAAATTGTTTTGTGGTCGATGGCTTAGAACTAGGCAATTTGGCGTATTGTTCTATTACTTCTATTTACAGATAACTGAAAGAGTAGATGAATGCGTATCCATTTATATGTACTTACGTATGTATATGTATGTATGTATAATATTCACGTAGAACCAAGGGGTATCGTATTACCCGGTACTAACTGGGTTTTGGAGGTCAGATAGGCAGTCGCTCCATGAAAAATACTGGTATTCAGCTGCATCCGGTAAAACTGGAAGCCGACCCCAACATAGTTGGGAATAGGCTAGGCAGATGATGAATATTCACGAAGAAATAACAGATTTCTACACAGGTATCAAATTGAATTCGCCAGCAAAACTTCGCAGACTTAACGGTATCGATATCTCAACACGTGCAGCCGTCGATCACTCTGTCATTACTTCAGTTATCTATGAGTTTCGAAAATAACGTTGTTTTGTTGTGTTATTTTATTTTTCTGCAAAGTATCCCCCCTCACTAATTATTTTTGCATTTAAACCTCCCGTCATTAGACCGTTCTTCGTTGAGGTGAAAATGATGTAGCATGTCAATGACACCGTCCAACTATTGGAAAGTGTAAAGTCCCCAGCGTGGCGGATCCACCGGGATCCAATGTTCGGTAAGTTACTTGCGCAAACTTGCCCCAACTTTTAGCTAAGTGCCTTAAATTTTAAGTCAATTTCGTGTCCGCTCGGCGGTAGCGTCACTCTCCAGCGGATTTTGGATATTTAAATATGCTACTAGGGATTCAGGGGCCACAAGGTAATTTTTCGTACTCAAGAATTACTCAAAAAGTAATTTTTCTTTGTACTTTATTCTACGGTTGTCTCTCGAGGATAACAACTTTAAATTAAGCGTCGATGTTTCTAGGAATAGTGCTGGGAATTATTTTAAAGTAAGATAGTAAAAGTGGTCGTTAGAGCCGCAAAGTAGACTGATAAGTTCACGAGCGAGGTCCAGGATCCAAGGAGCACGTTTAGGGATGGTTGTCACAACTTTTTCAAGGTTCGTGTTCTTGTTAAGTAATTACTAAAGTCTCAAGGAAGTTGGGAATTATTTTTTGTTTACACTGAGGGGATAACAAAGCGTGTTTTTTTGTTACTCTAAAAGTTTTGCCTTAAAACCACGTAATCTTGACTCTCGGAGGTAAAAAGTAAATTTTGTTGGCAGTAATTTTTGCGAGGAATGAAATTGGTATTTTGTCTCAAGAGCCAGCGGTTTCAGCCATTCGTTTTGCCAAAGATTGTTCTCTTGTGTTTACTAACGTACAGAGGAATTGAACATTTGAACTAGTTTCGGTACATGTGTCCAGATGTCGCAATATCTTCCGTGTTTAACATTCAGAGCGCGTCGGGATAGTTTGGGAAACTCGTGCCAAACACTACGTGTGGGCTTCCCTACTATTTGTTAATTACGTTATTACATTTTAGTACGCTAAGGTTTAATTTCAAGGCTAAATAGAGTTAAGAGCTAAATATTTTAGTTTATTTTAAAAAACAAAAGCTTGTGTGCTAAAATTAGTTCGGTATAGCGACACCCAGGTTCAGGATACGAATACCAAAAAATTAATTCCCTTCCAAAGAATAATTTATATTTTATGCTTCGAAAATAGAACAAAACTTTACTTGATAGGTAAATAAAACTTGCTAAGCTATGATTCACTTAAAATTCATTCATTGAAGCTATTTTTAACAATTTTTCTTTGGAATTCTGAATAGCTTTTCCCATGCCCTGGCCTGACCTGGAAGTTATCAGTTAAACTTAACCGACTATCTACTTATACATAGCTGTACAGCATTATCTATGGACAGGTAACGCCACCACTACCGTCCATAACTTGCTAAAATATCTCTTAATCGCTTCGCGGTAACCAAACGTAAAGATGGAGAGTGCTATTAACAGTTGCCATACTGTTCGCGCTCGATTACCTTTAGATTGGATATTGTAGGTAAGTAGAGGTGTAAGATACGTAGGTATCGTAGGTTGTCATGTAGATGGACAAGGAATTTTATTGTTTATCTAACTGACACACTAAAAAACGTTTTAAGGATGAGAAATCATCAAAAGACCCTCTCGCTCTGGGCGGAGCGGCAAGGAGTGTCAGACTTGTACTGACTAAAACCCATGCATGTTTTTATGTTCCAGGGCCGCAGTATCTCTTTCAAATAGTCCCGCAGCCATTGACACACTACTCGCTGGATAAATACTTATAGTTAAATGACAAGCAAATTCAAAGGTTTGCATGTGGCTGGGATGAGAATGCTAAGGGGGATGTGTGGTGTAACGCGAATGGATAAAATAAGGAATGAGTACATAAGAGGAAGTCTGAAAGTGGCGCCGTTGGCTGAAAAGTTGTATGGTAATCGGTTATCGTGGTATCGACATATGATGCAAGGAAAAAAACCTATGCATGTTTTTATGTTCCAGGGCCGCAGTATCTCTTTCGAATAGTCCCGCAGCCATTGACGCACTCTCGCTGGATAAATACTTATAGTTGAATGAAAAGCAAATTCAAAGGTTTGCATGTGGCTGAGATGAGAATGCTAAGGGGGATATGTGGTGTAACGTGATTGGATAAAATAACGAATGAGTACATAGGAGGAAGTCTGAAAGTGGCGCCGTTGACTGAAAAGTTGTATGGTAATCGGTTATCGTGGTATTGACATATGATGCAAGGAAAATGTTGAGTATGAATGTATAGATGGGTATAAGAGTAGAGGAAGACCAAAGAAACGGTGGATGCACTGTGTGAAGGATATGGCACGAAAGGAGATGTCTGATAAGATGACGAGTAATAGAGAAGTGTGGAAGGAGAAGATATGCTGCGCTGACTCCAAATAAATTGGGATAGCGGCAGGAAAATGATGATGACGATGATACTACCTAATAACGTCAATTCGCCGTGTTTCAGCTATTTGAAACCAATGTCAGGGGCCCTACTCTCTAACGCTTCGTCTGTATATTCGGATCTATCCGTCTCTATCGCGCACGTCTGCAGACGAGTTTGAGTGAGAGAGACGGATAGATCCGAATATACGGACGAAGCGTTAGGGAGTAGGGCCCCAGTTGTGATTGGAATTGACGGAGAGACAATTTGATAAGCGATTAGAAAATATTCATTGTATATTATTTATTTGTTACACTCTTAGAAATGCCCATTTAATAGAATAACATTATTTATTTACTAACTACTACCCTCATCCGCGTGTCACTGCGGCAGGCCTACTGAAAACCAGCGTTGAGTGTTTTACACCCAGCACCCAGCATATGCTGAGTTGGTGACCCTTTCGTTATGGGCATGCTCAGCGCAGATGAGCTGTTTAATTAATTGTTAAAAATAGAATATAATAGAATAGAATAGGTACTCCTTATTATGTACATGTGTGTGAGTGTGTGTGCGTATGTGTGTGTGTGTTAAGCTGTTTGTTGTTATATGTATATATGAATGTGCTGCTCTATTGTGTTGCTGCTGTCCAATGATTATTCTATTCTATTCTATTAATTACCATGGCTTCACTGTTTGTCCGTAACTTCCGTAACCATGTAGTCAGAAAGAGAGAATTTTTGACCGTAACAATATCAAAATGTATATATCAATGTCAAAATAACAATATAAACTTAATATTTATTTATAAAACCACAAAACTGGCATAAACAAGCTCGCATTGTTTCCATTATCCGATAAAACAGAGCATTTTGTAGAATGGAGTTAATAAATTATCAAATCTAAATAAATTTACCAGAACCCATTATTTACTGCTGAACCATTTAATTTTTTACTCAATTTAAGCTGCGAAAAGGCTCACATTAACTTTTTATGTGGCGCGAAATATATACAAGAGTACACAAATTACATCGAGCACCTAATCTGCATGTTAAGTAATTAACGAATAATGACCAAAAAACCGGGACGTGCTGAGAATGAATGAGGGACAAAATAAATGAGATCCACCGCCTTTTTGTAATTACTTTTACATCTACTCAGATGAAAAGATAGGTCTAACGTTTAAGACACATAAATTACAATTGTGCTGCCCCACAACTTTTCAATATAAAGCTTTAATGTTTTTTAAACTTTTCATGCACAAGCATCTCTTAATAGCACGTACAGAACACTTAATCGTCATCTACTGTTAAAATTACCCACCATTTGTGTGGTAATGTCAGAGAAACCGGCAAAGTGTGAGTCGTACTCGCGCATGAAGGGTTTCGTACCATCGTAGTAGTTATAGTGGCAACAGAAATACAAACTCCGTGAAAACTTCAACTGTCTATACCTATTACGGGTCATGAGATACAGCCCGCTGATGGACAGACGGAAAGCGGAGGCTTAGTACCTACTACCAAAGAGACCCCCGTTGGTTTCCCTTCGTGTACAGACCCCAAAAATAAAGTTGAGAAGAAAGTGAAACATCTCCGTGCTCTGCGCATTATATGTAGTCCATATTAGTCAGAATATTACATAGACCAAGGTTACCGACGTAGCCCGAAGAATTAAGTGGCAGTGGGCAGGGCACATTGCTCGCAGAACGGATGGCCGATGGGGCCGAAAAGTTCTGGAGTGGCGACCGCGAACCGGAAGACGTTGCGTTGGAAGGCCTCCCACTAGGTGGACCGATGACCTGGTGAAGGTTGTGGGAATCCGCTGGATGCGAGTCGCATGGGACCGGTCAATGTGGCGACACTTGGGGGACCCCTATGTCCAGCAGTGGACGTCTTTCGGCTGAAATGATGATGATGATTATGATATTAGTCAGATAGATAACAAGGACCCACCCGAAAGTGTGTTTAAGTGATACAAATATATTTGTGAACTAGACGCAGAAAGACACTTAAAGTCAATAAGACGGACAATGAGTTCGATCAAATTTGAATAGAAATAAAAAAGCGGCCAAGTGCGAGCCAGACTCGCCCATGAAGGGTTATGTATATTTATGTTACTTGCTGCTACGGAACCCTTCATGGGCGCATGAATGGTTCCGTAGCAGCAAGTAACATAAATATAAAAGTTCTTGTAGTTCGTTGTTTATTTTTACATTTGAGTTGATTGAATGAAAGGTAAATTGCGGTTTACGATGTATGACGTATTAAAAAAAAAAACTACATACTAGATCAAACTCAAACCAATTTTCGGTGGAAGTTTACATGGTGTACATACTATATTTTTTTTAGTTTTATCATTCTCTTATTTTAGAAGTTACAGGGATTAGGGTTCGCGCAAACTATAAAGTTTAGAAAAAAAAATGATATTAGTAACCTAATTTTTAAAGATCTATCCATAGATACCCATCACTTAGGTACGGGTTTGATGAATAAAAATGTTGAGTTTCAGTTCTACGTATGGGGAACCCCCAAAATTTATTGTTTTTTTTTCTTTCTATTTTTGTGTGAAAATCTTAATGCGGTTCACAGAATACATCTATTTACCAAGTTTCTACAGCATAGTTCTTATAGTCGGAAAAAAGTGGCTGTGACATACGGACAGACAGACATGACGAATCCATACGGCCGGTTCCGTTTTTTTCCATTTGGCTACGGAACCCTAAAAATGACGCACACGATTTTACTAAAATTGTCATATTGCTGAACGAAACGGCAAACATGCATCCTGCGATTTATAGTCAACGATATGAAACGCAGGAAAGAATCTGACATTCTAAATCGCAAACGAATAGTCCAAAATGTTGTTAGTCTAGGCACAAACATGGCCATCCATCTGAATGTTTCAAAATGGTACAATAAAGATAAATTGCTCAGTTTTTAGCATATCTCACAAAATATGCCATATTATCGTTTGTGTTACGTTTTCCCAACTATGTTGGGCTTAGTTTCCCGTCAAACCGGATGCAGCTTTATATCATATTCCATGTATTTTACACGGAATTACTGCATATCTGACCTCGACAACTCAAGTCCAGTATCCCGATACCCCTTGGTAAGACAGTTGTCAGACTTTCATAAGTCCCGTAACAACTTTGAAAGATCTACTACATATGACAGCCATTATGTATCTGTTGACAGCTCGAAATGATAGTAACTGGGCTCAGTGTCCATCAAATTACTGTCAAAATGTTAGTTTCGTATTATCTATGATCAGTCGCGATCAAATATGACGTCATCGGTGCCCATCGTGGCCGATAGTCACCGTAACTCATTTTGACAGACGCTTTCGTATCGATTCTTCTATTGCGATCATGTAAGCATAGTGGACATCAAATTGATGACAACTGAGTTTGAAGTGGCTTTCGTCGAGCCGGAAGGGTCTCGATTTGTAATGGAAAGTCACCCATCCACAGACCGACCTCAGCAAGCGAAGCTTGACTCGACGTTCAGTCTTTGTCGTGTTATTTTTTAACCACCATACCATATCACCAACAACACCAAACAACCACACCAACCAACCAACTAATATCTATAAAAACATGATACAAGATAAAAAAAAACCGGCCAAGAGCGTGTCGGGCCACGCTCAGTGTAGGGTTCCGTAGTTTCCCGTCCGTCACAATAAGTATTCCCACTTATGAGTTTAAAGGTGGGTATCCATTATGTAAAAATGCTTGCATATACGAATATATACTTACAAACTTAGTCCAGAAATTATCTTGTACAACTTTTTGTCTTTTTTGTACAAAAACTGTTGTTTCCATCAAGTTCAAAATGATTTTCCTAGAAAGTCCATAAAAAGTTTTACTTTTCAGATTTTTTTCATATTTTCTAAACTTATGGTTCAAAAGTTAGAGGGGGGGGACACATTGTTTTTAGGGTTCCGTACCCAAAGGGTAAAAACGGAACCCTATTACTAAGACTTCGCTGTCTGTCCGTCTGTCTGTCCGTCTGTCCATCTGTCCGTCTTTCCGTCTGTCCGTCTGTCCGTCTGTCTGTCACCAGGCTGTATCTCATGAACCGTGACAGCTAGACAGTTGAAATTTTCACAGATGATGTATTTCTGTTGCCGCTATAACAACAAATACTAAATATAGTCAATGGTACGGAACCCTTCGTGTGCGAGTCCGACTCGCACTTGGCGGTTTTTTTACTTTTGGAGCGATTATTTCCGAAATTATTGACATTATCAAAAAATAATTTTAGGAAACCCCTATTCATTTTTAAATACCTTTCCAACAATATATCACACGTTAGGGTTGAAATTAAAAAAAAAAAGCCTTCCCACTTTTAGATATAGGGGGGCTACCCTAATAAAACATTTTTTTCCAATTTTTATTTTACCACTTTGTCGGCGTGATTGATATACATATTGGTACCAAATTTCAGCTTTCTAGTGCTAACGGTCACAGAGATTAAGCGAGGACGGACAGACGGACGGACGGACAGACATGGCGAAACTATAAGGGTTCCTAGTTGACTACGGAACCCTAAAAATGAAATAATAATATTATCCATACCAAACTTAGTTTTTCTTGTTACAAGCGAGCTAAGCAAATAAGATTTTAATCTAGAACAAGTTATAACTTTAACCATCAAATCGCTACAACGTTTTTTGCCGTGAAATCAATTTTCAGAATTTCTTCTCTCAATTTTCATATACTTTTGGTTTGACGTCTGATTTGATTCGTTTGATTTGTTCAGCAATTTTATTTTATGGAACAAGAACCACAGAACTATAACTTCATCAGCACTTTTGTTCTTGTGACAGGAAAGGAACAGCCTAATCGTAGCTCGTGAACTTCGTCTACTTCATAATCTTTGTCTCAAACAATAATGTTAGTAATATGATTATCGAGATAATCGCTTACTTCGCTTAATCGCATCGCTTTTTTATTGACATGTTTATTTTTTATCGACATATTTGTTTTTTACTTGTGTGATTTTTAAAAATTTTTATGGACATAAAAAAAAATCACAAATAAATATTTATGCACTTTTTTTTACATGATTTATCTTTTGTTGACATGTGTTTTTATTCGATAAACTGGTGTACTTTTAATTGAAATGATTTATTTGGATTTACTTTTCACTAACTTTTTGAAATAAATGAAACATTGTTTATGAAATAAATGAAATTAAATGAAACATCATAATCTGCCTATAGCCTTTTCTCAACTATGTTGAGGTCGGCTTCCAGTCTAACCGGATGCAGTTGAATACCAGTATTTAACATGGAGCGACTGCCTATCTGACCTCCACAACCCATGCAGTAAGATAATCGCTTATATGTATAAACGTTTAAAATTATAGGGTCTCTAAACTCTACAAATAAACTTGACCTAATATTTGAGTCTAACATATTGACTCCAGGCTCAATTTGAGCAGTAATTTGCACGAATCCATCTTAATTGGTTAAATCTAGATCGTATATCCCAACTATGTCTAGCACTCCAGGAGATACGATCTAACTATCTAATTCGCTAGCGTCCGTCCGTTCTAACAGAATTATATGTGTAACACAACTGCCACGAGTATTAGGTAACTTTTCTATTTTTAGGGCCAGTTAGAAGAAAATCTGATATAACCTAACATGTCACACCGTGTGGGTTGTCTTAATGAGTGTTGTAACTTTAGACTTTTCGCCAAAAATATTGTTATTTTGACCTCTGATGATAATCAATGTTAATATAATTAAAGAGCCCACGGTATCCTCAATTCTGAATAAATATGTTAAACATGATACTGTTGTGTTGTCCTACGATGTCTTCTTGAATAAACAATTTCATTGGTGTTTGGTACACGAGCCGAGATCTATGTAAATATATAAGTTAAGGCGTTTAGTATGACTTATTGATAGTATTAATTTTATTAAACATTGCCCCAAACTAGGATTTCTCTTGTATAGTGGGCGCGTTTAACAAAAACATTTAACTTTTTTTTTCGTATGGTAATCATCAAATAAATGACTCCTCCCGCTCTAGGCGGAGCGGCAGGGACTGTCAGACTTTTACAAGTCGCGGCACGAAACTCTAGCGCTGACCGTTATTGCGCAGAAGTAAAAAATAAGAATGTCTTGATTTGCTCTCCATTCGTATATCATGCGCAGATATCCCCTCCACATTTCGTTCAGCGCTAGAGTTAAGTGCCGCGACCTGTACTGACTAAAACCCATACATGTTCCTTCTTAGCCGTTTGTGTTCCGAGGCCACAAACATTTAACCTTACATACACAAACAGCCCTGTCCGGAACAACAATCTGTAGACCATACAAATAATTGTACCTACATCACCCACGAATAATGTAGATCTTTCCACCAGTGAAAGTATTTTTAAATGGGAACACTAATTCCGCGGATTACTCCATAAATACAAACTTACATGCAAATTTTACCTCTTTATAATATTATAAGTATAGATTTGAAAACCGTTCTCTTTCAGAACTCAAATATGACTACGACACAAAGTGTCTAAGCACGAGTTTCCAAGACTATGACAGCAGAGGAATTCAAAGCGCTTTGTAAGTCAGTTACCTAAGTATGACATAATACAAATGCACGGTACACAGAATACCTGACAGTTCTTGTAAGTCCTGCCCAAACACAGTAACTGTTAGCAAATTTGATTTCACTTGCAATAAGCTAGAGCACATTCTAGGATTGTTATAAAGGGGTTGTAGCCGCACACACAACGAGATAAGACTGGCCGTCTCTTCAGTAACCCTTTGGTGCTTCTCTCAAAGTCGCTATAACTGGGTTCTGACTGGAGCCTTTATAGTAGTAGGTTCTATGTGCTTTCTAGGCAAAACATTTTGAGGTTGCGAGTGGGCGTTGCAAACTGTATTTAATTAAAATTGCGGTTTGCGTTTTTCTGTTTTTACTGACACAAACTGGCGAAATATTGACATAATTATTTTCTTTTCCCGATCGTTGTATGTTTACTTAAAAATATTGCCATATTTTGAAAGATGTAATTGTTAGTTTTTATTTTCATTGAGAAAACCATGTTTATGTAATTTCATTAGATTTATTGATGTTATTATTTTAAATTAATTATATCAAGGTATCAAATCTATCTTTTGTTATAAAATAAAACAACGTTGCTTGCAAAGATAGACCAAAGACTAATTTTATTTTTTAAACCATTTGGTACACAGACAATATAGATGGCGGCACTAACCATAGATTATAGATATCATTACAACATGTTAATTATTTTTGTTATTATTTTTAAATTTTAAGCTTTTGACCATATTGTTTCATTTACATGTCGACATTTGATGAAATGTGAACTGTATATTTTTAAACTGTTGATGTTAAATTGTTGTTGTAAAATGTAATTTATTTAGTGTGACTACAATTGTATATTTTTTTAATTTAAATTCAGATATAAGTTACCTGTTTATTAATAAATGACTAGGTATGACTATGATGAAATGCGTTGGCTAACCTTGAAGTTATTAAACAGACTACAAAACCAAATAGGGCGAAGCAAGAAAAACCTGCCCATGGTGGAGTTTCAAAGATGACTCCGCCTTGGTGTGTATCCGTGATGTTTTCGGTTACCTACTCATGTGGTGTTGTTCCACAAACAGTGGGGCACTTAACGCTGTACCCTGCGTGACCTGTTGTTTGTTCGTTACAAGAACTGTCTCCAATCTAGTGGTTTAGTTTATAACATGAATGCCTACATTGTGCAAATGCCTTAAAAATTGTTTAATTGTGAAGATTTTAACATATTCCTGTGTTACTTTACTTCTTTAATCTTATCTTAGCGCAAAATATTATTTATTACAATAAAGATGATGACTGACTAAAAAAATATGATTCTGTTTAGGCCGTCAGTTGGATTTTCGAAAAATATTGGATACGTGTTTTTGTTTTTTAAAAGATAATGAGTGGGGGCTTGTGACGTCACATTTGAGTAAAAAAATACTCAAATGTGACGTCAAACGAGTTTTCGAAGCACTGTATCGTCTTCATTTTTTGTTTACGTAAAAAAATAAAAAATATGTGTCCAATATTTTTTGGAAATCTATCTGACGGATTAATCAGATTTTTTTCGTCATCTACCCTATTCAATATTAAATAGATTAAATACCAATTAATATGAATATTGGTTAACTTATTTCATAATCTACACGATCAAAAACATCGGTATGGAATTAGTTTGACACAGAGAAACTTTTTCCAATTACATTCCCATCATTTGTCCTACTTCCAAAACTAAGTTCATTCGTTTAATTACTTTATATTTTCTCTTACTGACCATTTTCCTGCTATTTTCCATAGAGGGTAGTAGTTACCGAAGTAGATGTTATAGGCATAGTTTTAACTGTAATCACTTGGGTTAGCAAAGTTTGGATAGAGTGGTGTGGCGGTAAGTATTTTCATTTAATGTGGAGAAACTTCTATTATATAATTGAGTATCATTATCAACTAATGGAAACCTATAACACACACTTCATGGACACAGATATCTTCTTTCTTTCTAGTAACAAATTTAAAACACCTGCTATCAATATTCTTTCACCACAATCTTAATTTAAAATTAATTAATTAATTCAACAAAATTATCTTTCCGTACTTTATTTGTTCATTTATTAATCCGTGGACAATGGTGTGGGTTATATGTTTACCAATTTATGTAACTACTCATAATTTTAAACCTGAACATGTAACTGTTTTTTTGTCCATATTAAGTAAAATAAAAAATAAAAATCATTTATATCGTTAAAACTAAAAACCGAAAACAAGTATCACAACTGGTACTATGTATAAGGGTGTAAACGTACCGGGGTTGCGGGACTGTTCCGGGGTTGCGGGACTGTTCGAAAGAGATACCGTGGCCTTGGAACACAAAGGGCGATGAAGGAACATGGATGGGTTTTAGTCAGTAAAAGTCTGACACTCCCTCCTGCTCCGCCCAAAGCGGGAGGAGTTATTTGATGATTTCCCATCCGAAAAAAAAAAAAAAAAAAGGGTGTAAACGTACGTGTAGAGATACAAGTAAAAACAATTCTTGTGCCTTGTAACTAGTATGGTAAAGTATTTTAAAAAAATATGTTACAAGTTGTCAATAGCAGCCACGGAGTCTGAATTTGTGCCCGATTGATGGCAATAGGCTCGCCTCATTACATGCGAAATATGGGTTCACTATTAAGTAAACCTCTGGCTAACCCTTCGGGGATTACAGGCGTGATGTTATGAATGTATTAAAAATATATTTAAACAGCTACAATTATTTATTACCGTATAAGATAAACCAAAATCGTGTCGAAATATGTGTTAGAACGCAAAAGAGACGTATCTATCCGTCCGTAGATTTAGCGATCTCCGAGGACTACGTTCCGTAGCTCGAAAAATTCAGTTCGCAAAAATATGTCGAGAAAAGTGAATAATGTATTGAACGGTATAAAGTTATGTGGCATACTTCAAGTATAAGCTTGATTTAACTTGCAGCTAGCCAGTTCAGCTCAGCTTCGTGTTCAATTTATGTTTAGATTCCGAATGACAAATTGCTAGTATGGGAACTGTTTCCATTTATTGAATTCCAGACGCTTAATTCTGTAAATAGGGTTTGCGATGGACATGGTCACGGTCCAACATTTATTGCAGTTTGCGATCGACAAATGTTTTTATATAAAGTGTCAAATTACGTGCAAATTTTTCGCAAGCATGCGCGGTTTGCGCGGTTCTGGCTTTGATTTAGCGCTGTTGACGCGCCTGAAAGGATAGGTGTGAGAGAGAAAAAGTAAAAAGTAGCCTATTTGCTTTTCCAAATTACATCCAGATCCGATTAACCGTTCAGGCATGATTGGGTAACAAACATCTATCGATTTAAACTGTCGCATTTATAATAATAGTAAGATTTAAAAAACTATATACTTATAGCACACCAAATAAAGTATATTTTTCGTCATCATCATCATTATCAGCCTATTAATGTTCCCACTGCTGGGACACAGGCCTCCTCTCTATGAGAGGGAATGGGGAATCCACCACGCGGGCCCAGTGCGGATTGGTAGATGTCACACGTCTTCGAATTTTGTAGTTCTAGGACATACCGGTTTCCTCACAATGTTTTCCTTCACCGTTTTGAGAGCAGTGGTGATGAAATAAATTACACAAAGTAATGAGCCTGTCTGAGTTCGAACCCACGACTTACTGCTCGTAAGTCGCGGCCGCCACCACTCGGACACCGCTGCTCTTATTTTTCGTAGTTATTACAAAAGTCAGAGCTCAAAGTTAAAGTAATTTATTTGCCAGAAAAAAATCTTACCTGTAGTATATTTATAAACTTAGATAGCTTAGAGGTGTGACTGTCGGACTGCCAAGCCATAGGTCGCGAGTTCGAACCCAAGACACACCTCTGATTTTTCGGATTCATGTGTGTATTGTATAATTATCACTTGCTTCGGTGAAGGAAAACATCGTGAGAAAACCAGCATGTCTGAGAGATATTTCTCGACGGCATGTTAAGTTTATTATTTTTTACTTTATTTTTTTATTTGACATTTACTGATTTGACATTAATACTTATTTTGTTAAGTACTCTACTTTTTTTATCATCATTGTGACTTTTAATGATTTTTATTTAAATTCTTTATGAATAGAACTTGTTATGAATTTTATATGATTATTGTGAATGTGGGGACCATGTGGGTCACATTTATATTTTTTGTTTATTTTTTCCCACAACTGTCTGGCAGTTTGAGTACTCTAAGCGACCTACCCAAATGTCCTTTCTTCGGTATTGTTCGTCGTTTCGTTGAACTCCTTGAGTTATAAGTCGAGCTACACGTTAACTGACAAATGCTTGCACTGAATGGACAGGTCCACTCAAATCTGTATGGTTCTTTCTTCAAAAGACCATCTCAGGCACTAATCTGCATAGTCCTCATGTGAATTGAGCAAGATTGTCTGGACTTTAAAAGAGACTATGACCTCTGAGTTTGTTTCGGCTGTTTCTTCTCAGAGTAGTCAGGTACGAAACACCGGCCCCATCTAGTTTAAAAAAATGACGTGTAAAAGTGTTTGTTAAAACCTACTTGCAAAATAAACATCATTTATCATAAGCCAAGTCAGACGCGTATGGGTGGCTTTAAAACTCTGACACCAGGGGCCCTACTCTCTAACGTCCGTCCGTCCATCCGTCTCTATCCGACTCTCTCACTCGCATTCATCTGCAGACGTGTGCAAGAGAGACGGATAGAGACGGACGGGTAGGTTATGCGCTAACCATACGATAAAGAAAGAATAAACTTGGACTCTTTTGGTATATATATATATATATATATTTTTGGATATATCTGTCTAACCGATAAGATTTCATTCTTTGTTTCTTATTTACAACTAAATTTACGAGCTTTCTGAGTAAAAAGCTTCAGTCTGTGAAGTCTATTTTTTTTACTTTGCAAAATGTCAACATCACACTAATATTTTAAAGGCGAAAGTTTGTATGTGTGTATGTCAGTTGGTATGTGTGTTATTCTTTCACGCTAAGACTACTGAACGAATTTGCATGAAATTTAGCGCACAGATAGTTTATGACCTGGATTAACACATAGGATTTTTTATTCCGGTTGTATGATCCCGTGGGACACTAAGGTAGATGACACCATATAACAATAATTCCAAGACACCAACCAAGCTCTATAAAAACACTTTATTTTAGGCCTGAAAACCCGATTTATTTTCAATTAATTGCCAAATTCGATTTTTAGTTGCTTTGAAATCAATAAATAGTTGAGTCATTGAGTTGACTAAACAGTGACGTCAGAGTTTGCTATTGCCATGCAAAATCTATAAGAGAACCGCGTTTTGACAGCTCTTAAAAAGTATCTCAATTGATTGGAGGAAGACGACAATCTTCCCCATTACAAAGAACCCATATACTACGTCACACTAATATTATAAAGGCGAAAGTTTGTAGTTGTGGTTGTGGTTATGGTAAGTTTGTGGTTGTGGTTTGTAGTTTGTGTGTTAGTTTGTGTTTGTTTGTTTGTGTTTGTTTGTGTTTGTGTGTTTGTTTGTGTGCGTGTGTTTGTGTTGTATGTTTGTTACTCTTTCACGCAAAAACTACTGAACGGATTTGGATGAAATTTAGCACACAGATAGTTTATGACCTGGATTAACACGTAAGATACTTTTTATCGTCGTATGATCCCGTGGGACAATTATCGAACTTCACGCGGGCAAAGCCGCGGGCATAAGCTAGATTTTTTTTAAATATTCCTCAGTAACTACAAATTCAAGAAAGATAAATAAGGATAAACTTACCTAAAAAACTCAACAGCAAATACGTGCAGATCTTCATCTTCCCAGTATTCCTGTAAAAGAAAAAGAAACCTTGTTGAAATCTTTTTCCAAACTACATTAAACGTGCTCGTTTTTAAAGAAATGTCTTCAGCAAATATTTTGAGAGAGGTGACGCCGTAAATTATTCTGTCAACATTAAAGATAAGCCGGTTTATTTCTTTTCCGTTTAAAGGTAAAATGTATTCCGCAACTACCTTAAGGCATAGTACTTTTATCGTCGATTTAAATGAAATACACTGATGCAGAGGCGCTTACCTAATTTTGTTGTTAAGATACATACTACATTTTATTTTCACAGAATTTACTTAACATAACCCGGATTTTATAATAACTTAAGCGTATCAAACACTCATCATCTGCCTAGCATTTTCCTAACTATGTTGGGGTCGGCTTCCACTCTAACCGGATTTAGCTGAATACCAGTATTTTACATGGAGTGACTGCCTACCTACCTAGCCGTGTGGTATCCGGCAGAGTAGAATAGAACCAACCCATTACACTCACGGGTGTCGTATAAGGCGACTAATGTTTGAGGCAGAACACCTTGCGCCTCCGTAGACCAGAGAATGGGCAGCAGCGTTTTCTGTTAGTCTTTTATCACTGCGATCTCCAATCTGCCTGCCAAGCGTGGAGATTACGGCAAATTCCTCCCATCATGGGAGAGGCTTATGTCCAGCAGTGGACGTTATGGGCTGTTGTTGTTGTTGTTGTTGTTGACTGCCTACCTGACCTCCACAACCCAGTTAGTACTGGGCAATACAATACCCTTTGGTAAGACTGGTTGTCAGACTTTTTGGGCCTACATCTACAAATGACTGCCAGGACTGATGGCTTAACCTGTTTTCCGAGGCACGGAGGAAACTCGGAATGTAATGAGTGGTCACCCATCCACAGACTAACCTAGGCAAGCACCGTTTAACCTAAAGATCGACCTGAGCGGCTGTTATTATTTTGACACGAGCGTAAGAAACACTGTCGCATCAAAATCCAGCCAAAAATCTGTTTACAAAGCTTAAACAGAACCTTACGTACGACAAAAATATACATACAGAGGTATCCGTATGTATATAAAATATATCTCCTGGATACCTCCAGGAGGATACATATAATTTGATAAGATAGGAGGTATACATATAAGGTCCAATAATTTCCCAAAACATTTCCCAAAACACGGTCCCACAAATTATCGCTTACAAGACATCGGTCCTTTATCACAGCCCCTTGTTACGAGTGACTATTGAATTGGGAGCCAGTGACCTGACTAAGTGCTAATACGAGAAGGGGAGATGGGAAACAGGATTCCTCCGACCCGGTCAAGATGAGCCGGTCCCTGTACAGCCTCTAACAATTTCACTTATTGAGTTATAACTTTATATTCTTGCCGACGAACATGTGGTGCTTGTGTTCGCAGAAAATTTTGTTTGAGATTGGAAAACGTGGTCCTCTGTGACGTTTACGTAGTTAACGTAGTTCTTGGAAAATAAAACTTACTTCTTAAGGCTGATGCTCCAGGGTAGCCCGCGACATTCAAATTTTCGTACGTTTTTTGCAATTTGCAGGCTAATGCTAGGTGTTGATTAAAATATTATTCGCGGCTGTGAGACGTATGTAGTTATAGAATTATATTCTTTAAAATAATCAATACAACCCTTCATAAAGGTGTAGAAATGACTTTTTCTGTTTTTTTTTGGTTCCTACACCTTTATGAACTTGGAGGGTTGTATTGACGATTTTAATGATTATAATTCTGTAACTACATAGGTCTTACAGCCGCGAACAATATTTTAATCAACATACAACCTAGCACTGGCCTTCTAATTGCAAAAAACGTAAGAAAATGTAAATTTCGTGGGCTACCCTGGAGCATTCACCTTAATATAATAATTCGTATAATTTACCAACGGATTTCAATAAACATAGTATTTGTATAATGTACACAAAGAGTAACTAATTAATCATAAGAAGTTTTATATTTTTCATGTATTTTTTGTTTTATTTTTCTTTTTAAATTAAACAAAAAAATAAAGGCTTATTTATTTATCTGTATGTTTTAAACGGGCTACTATAAAATATAACGATAATAATAGACAACAGTCAAACATAGTTTCTAATTCAGCGATTTCCGAATCCCTGTTATGTAGTAGGTATTTGAATCTGGATAAGCATGAATTAGCAATTATACATAATCATTCTGGCTCCTGAATTAAGTGAAACGGCCCTTGGATTAGGGTACTTAAGCATCTAAATCTGCCATTTGTGTTTATCTACTGTACTAGCTGGGATGCCCTGGTTTTGATTCCTAGGTTGAGTAAATTGTTATTGGTTTTTTTTTTTCTCAGGAATTTATCAGTAGCAGCCACGAAGATTGGATTTGTTCCCTCATGATGGCGATAGGTGTTACATGGGGCGGGGGGGCGCGCCGTGCCGTAATTTATTTATTTCATTTGGGAAAAGAAACAGTAGTTTATAAGCATAAACAGTGTTGTCTTAAAATTTATTTATTTATTACTAGCGGACATCACGCGGTTTTACCCACGTAGTTCCCGTTACCGTGGGAGTATGGGGATAAAGTATAGCCTATGTTACTCAGGGTGAATGTAGCTTTCTAATGGTAAAAGAATTTTTGAAATCGGCGCAGTAGTTTTTGAGTGTATTCATTACGAACATACAAAAGTACAAATCTTTCCTCTTTATAATATTAGTGTAGATTTATTTAACCTTCATGTACAAGAGTACAGGCGCGGATACAGGATTTCCTTTTAAGAGGGGGCAATTTTTGAAAAATTCATAAAAAAAAAAAATTATAAACTTTTGATACTAAATGGGCGTTACTTTACAGAAATCCATGATATGAATCCTGAGCCTCTAGGGGCAGGGGCAGCTGCCTCCTCCTGGGGCCGCCCATGACAAGATATACAACTAGAATTATAGTTTTAATTCCGTCAAACTAGATCAAGCTTGGCTAATGACGTATTTGGTCCGGTTCAGGGGGGGGGGGGCAATTGCACCCATTGCCCCTGTATCCACGCCTGCAAGAGTAGTACATAGGCGGACTTGAAATGACGGACGGAATGTCACAAGGCAATTAATTTATCTATACTAATATTATAAAGCTGAAGAGTTTGTTTGTTTGTTTGTTTGTTTGTTTGAACGCGCTAATCTCAGGAACTACTGGTTGGAATTGAAAAATTATTTTTGTGTTGGATAGCCCATTTATTGAGGAAGGTTATAGGCTATATAACATCACGCTATGACCAAAAGGAGCGGAGCATAAATGAAAGATGTTGCAAAAACGGGGAAAATGTATTCCTTTTGTTAGCTTTTTCTCTCATATGTGACGCAGACGAAGTTGCGTGGGTCAGCTAGTCTTAACTAATATACTACTCACAACATTTTCCATAGATTACAGGCGTGATGTAATGATATGTAAAAAAAGGCAAAAGATAAAAAATAGTGAACTCTACAGCTACAAACAACAAAGAAAATACCGACTCTACTTGTATTCCTATTCCCTATCCTCATACATATTTCACCAGTATACATACGACAATACCCACCTATACCATCGAATAGAGAGTAACAGGTGCAGATTTGATATTTCAATCCATCTTACGTATATTCTGGTATGTGACGGTTTGAGAAAAATCCCGCAGTCTTTTGGTACAAAATCTTATGGTACGGAATCCACTATGTTACGGTAGTAAATCTCTGTAGCAGCAGGTGGCCGTTTAAGCTGTTTGCTACCTTTGTTATTAAAAGAACTTACTTAAAAGACTTACGTACAAAAAAATGGAGTTTTGTGAAAGCCACATGAAAGTGGGCAGCCTTATAAAATATTTTCTTTTCAGACCTGTTAAAGACTTTTATGAAATAGTTTAATGGTTTTCTTTCAGCTTTTTGTAAGGATCTGAAACAAGTTTGTTTCTTGCTTTTTGTCCTAATGTAAGTCAATTTATTTTAATTTAAAGGCAATGTTTTCATAATATAACATTACGCCTGTAATCCCAGAAAAGGTAGGCAAAGTAGTACCTAATAGCACCTACCTACACCCACATTTCGACAGTATGTTTAAGTGTCCCATGTAACAGGGAGCGAGCCTATTACCATCAACCGGACACAAATCCAGACTCCTCGGCTACTACCGAGAAATTCTTGAAACCCAATACCACTTTGCCCGACCTGTGAATCGAACCCAGGACCTCATGACCACTACACCAACGAAATAATGTTTTTTACATTAATTCTATGCTGACGGAACTACGAATACTAATAAATAACTAATAAATACTAATAAATAACGAATAAATAACTAATTACTAATGTTTTTCCTAAACTGCGACCAATTCGGAAAAAGTAAAATTAATTAGGTAATGAAAATAAGGCAGGTTCACACAAGAATACAATTACGAACATCAACACACTTCAACACAATGGAATCCAATTGATTACCCATCAGTTATTTGCCATTAAACTGTTACCCATTAAGATCGCTTTCTCCATTAATTAGGTTCGTTATACACCTGCGCTTACGTCAGCATAATTAAATTACGTAACCCGGGAACAGTGTGCCCCGGGAACGTTGTATCGCGGGATCATTGTGCCCCGGCATCGTTGATCGCGCACCGATTCATATCAATTACTGTAATGAGAATGACGTAACGCACAGTACGTGCTTAACGGAAATGTACTATTTGCGGGAACGAATTGAATCAAGGGGTCATTAATTAAATTATTGTGGGATTAATTAAATATTGAAGCGGAATTAGTTTGAAGAAGATTTTTTAAAACCTTTATCTACACCCATGCTATAAATCCTCTATAAAAGTATCTGAAACAGTTAGCTTATGGCCAACATTAAAACAGCCATTGCAGTGTCATAATAACCATTATGTACAGCAGAGAGGTCAACTAGTAATATGTATTACAGCTATTATTTTTGTAATTAAAATGAATTAAGACTCTCTTTACTTGGGCAGTAGGTACGTTTTAATCTTACGTCCTACTTATAAATGCGAAACTTTGTGAGCATGGATGGATGGATGGATGAACGTGTGTTACTCTTTCACGCAAAAACTACTGGCCGGAGTTGGATGAAATTTGGCACAGAGATAGTTTAGAACTTTTTAGTACGATCCCGTGGAACATTACCGAACTCCTCACGCGAAGCCGCAGGAATAAGCTAATAGCTACATAAATAATACAGCTCTATTTTATGAATATATTCGCATTTTTAACAGCAGGTAACTTCAAAGTAATTTTAGCTTCAACCCCTTTTAAAGATACTCTCACCTATAAATCGTACTTCTCCGTAAACAAGTCCAAATTAATGAGCAAAGTAATAACATCAATTCGATCGTAAATTCCTACCCGTTGTTACGAAAAGTGCTGCCGCCTGTAGAAATGTTCGAAAAACGGTAAAGAACCCAATAAAAGAACATAAATTTTGTTCACAACAGGGCAAATATCTCAATTTATTGGTATGCTCTCGAATGGGAGACTTGGGTCCCGTTCCTGGGTTAATGCAGGATCAATACCGGCCCGCATTCATTATCATTAATGTTAATTTGAACGGAGTTTGTTCGCGACGGGAGGACCACGTGTATGAGAGGAACAGGTCGCTGGATTATCTGTTGATAATGTGGATATGTCCTTGTTTATTATGTTACTCCTTGGGATACTCTTACTTCTATCTAGGTAAAGGTAAGTGAAAAGTCGCCGTTGTAACCTGGAAGTTACTGTTTGTGTAAATGAGCAGTGTTAAATGTTGTACACATAGCTTTATGTAGTAAAAATTATAGTAATAGTAATGTATAACTGTTTCAGCTTGCATGATTACTCCATCATTAACTTGAATAAAGTTAACTTAATACAGTTATTTGAGATATACAGTTACTTCACATTGTTAAGAAATAATTAAAAATAAAAACAAAAAAATACCAATACCGAGATACAAAATTTTAGTTTTTTTTTTTTAATTATAAGTATTCAAACCAACAGAAAATCTGTTGCGTACCAGTATTGCTTAAAAAAACAACAACAAAATATGATTTACAGATAGATAGGTTAGATAAATGTACCTTCATAACTTAAACATAACAATGTGTTAACGACCACTCTAATCTCGATCAACAACCAATAATAACACCAATACAAACACACAACTTAATTAACAAAACACAATCGGATCCCCCCAGCATAGCAACCCACCCCGCACCCCGCGTGATCAGTTTATGAACGCAGAACGCACCAGGTGTGTCCAAACTGCGCAACTTTTTATACTCGTATGGCGCCCGTAAATCTACCGGCAGTAACCGGTTCGAGAAACACCCATAATGTCTGCTAAAGTGATACAATAACACCGGGAGAGCCTATATTTAGCTTTGCTTTGGATTTAGCTGTGGGTTTACTTAAGGCGCTACCGAGCAAACGATACGTAATTCCAAAATAATTGCATTCGCTTGATCCCTTACTGCATCGTTATTACTTATCCTTCAGTTATGCAATTAATATGTAAGATATTTAAGGATTCACTCAATACATCATACGCTTTAGAAACACGATTACTTTTAGTTTCCTCGATAGAAAAAAAATCCAAAGTAATCTCTAAAAAACAAAATAAACCCTAAGTACGGCGTAAATACTTCACGGAAGATCATCAGATTTTGAATAATAACAAAACTATATGTTTTCTATAACGTATACGTTTTACATTTTCGAAATGTGTCTTTGTTTGAATATTATGAAGGAAATACCTAAATTAGCGTGCGTGCCGCCCGTTCTAACCAGAGCCGCCACGCTTCCCCCCTATCCGCTTTAGTCCTGCTTCGGCTGTTGGACGGGGAGCTTGTGTCGCTTGTTGATTTTTGCGGCGCGCCATAGAAATATAATTTATTAAATTTCGACTTTCGGACCGCGATCGTAACAACAACAACGTGACGACTGTACTATTTTTGCAATAAATACATTGCTCTTTGACCACTACGTAAGTTTGTCGCTAAGTCACTGGACAAGCAATGTAAAAATCACAAAACGATACTTCATTAGGCGGATACTTCGCGTAGTACAGCCGCTTCTTCTTGCGACTAGTTAGGGATGTGCGTGTGGAGATCCACTGACGTAGGCTGTCGACAATATCGACTGACGAATGAAATATTGCTATTTTAGTCGATTTTTTAATTTGTCAACCGTTTTAACCCGGTTGGAATATCGATTTGTAATAATGTTTTTACGTATTTTGATTATTTTACAGCATAGTAGAGAATCGCGTAACCAACTTTCGTAAAGTAAGTTAATTAAATTTGAGGTTAAATCGGTGGAGTGTTTTTGGCTTTGAATTATCGTATATTATGCCTTATCCTCGTGCTACTAACTACTGTTTCAATAGGCCATGACAGCCTAAACCAGCGGTCGGCAACCTTTTGGCAGGCAAGGGCCACAAGGTGGAAAAATAAACTAAAGGCGGGCAGCACTTGTGATATTAACTCTAGAAGCCCAATATACCTACCTATCATATCCCATAGAAAAAATGAAAAGCGCTTGTTGAGGTTGCACTTATCGCGGGCTCGAACTCACTGTTGCGCGTGCCCAAAAAGCACGCTGTCTCACCTGGCATCGTGCCCGACAGAATGAGCTCAGTGAGATGCAAGATAATTCATAGTAAAAGGTGCCTAAAAAATACGAAAAGAACTTTGAAAAATCGAGTTTTATGAAAAAAACCAGGGCATAAATCAAGTACAAATCAAATTGATTGAATTCTTCGATAATTGTGCTTTGTCAGTACCGACTTGTTTTGGAAATTTGACACATCTTTTATTACTAATTTACGCCCAAAGTTGCGTTAAAATTGGCAATAAAAAGTAAAACGAATCTTTGGTAGCTCGTAACTCTTTAAGGCGAATGCTTCAGGGTAGCCCGCGAAATTCAAATTTTCTTACGTTTTTTGCAATTTGCAGGCCAGTGCTAGGTTGTATGTTGATTAAAATATTATTCGCGGTTGTAAGACGTATGTAGATACAGAATTATATTCATCAAAATCATCAATACAAAAAAAGTTCATAAAGGTGGAAAAATTACTTTTCCAAGGTCAAAATCATTCTTGCACCTTTATGAACTTGGAGGGTTGTATTGATGATTTTGATGATTATAATTCTGTAACTACATACGTCTTACAGTCGCAAACAAACAATTTTAATCAACATACAACCTAGCACTGGCCTGCGAATTGCAAAAAAAGTAAGAAAATTTAAAATTTCGCGGGTTACCCTGGAGCATCAGCCTTAATGGCTTTTTATTTTACTATTCTGTTTCCTGTTGTGCTGTTCTGTGTTGTGTGTGTGTAAAATTATTATTGAGACAAAACGATATCATGTATAACTTTGGAGTTTGTATGTACAGTGTCCAACAGTGGAGTAATTCCCTCCCGAAATTTCTATGGAAAAAATATAGACTACCTTAAGGCTGGATTCACACTATACGGTCGATTGTGGTTTGTTCATGCATTTATTTTATTTTGATAATTATAACTTATTTACAAAACTTTTACGGGCCGCAAGTGAGACGGCGGCGGGTTGCCGACCGCTGGCTTAAACCAACGTAACCGGATATTTTATTGTTTTAATTTACTTATTAATATATTTTTTAGCTACATATTGTTTATTTTTATTATAATATTATATTCCGGACATTATTTTTTATTTAATTATTTTCAGGATCCCAAAAAAATAATTGTACAATAATAAATGGAAGATTCGATATCTTTCCGATTTAGTCAATCACTAGCGTACAGTGCTTTTGCGGGTGTGCCTTACGCACACATACGTGGAGCACATAGAATACCTAAAATCTATTAGCGCCAGAAGCTCGGCCCGCTCTTAAAAGGACAGAGCATTACATAACATCGCGACTGTATACCCCGGTAGGTGTGTGGGGGTGTTTAGTACCTGCTTACACCCACATTTTATCAGTATGTTTAAGTCTCATGTAATGACGACCCGAATGGCACAGCGGTAGTGAGGCTGCCTTACGTTCTTAGGGTCCGGGTTCGAATCCCGGTCGGAGCAAATGTTTGTGTGATGAGCATGCACATTTGTTTCCGAGTCATGGATGTTTATATGTATAATAAGTATGTAATTACAAACAAAAAGTATCTATGTAGTATATCAACTATCTGGTGTCCACGACACAAGCCTCGTTGCTTAGTGTGGCACTAGAGGGCGCTGTGTGTAATGTCCAGCAATATTTTATTTATTATTTATATGGGGGCGAGCAAATGATCACTTTTTTTCAAACGGTCTTCAATTTTTTTTTTGGAAATTTCATCAAAATCGTTTTAGTAGTTTCGGCTTTTTCCTTCTCGGCCTATGTTGACATGATGGTCCTTCATACATTAAGGAGCAGAGGTTGTTAACATTGAAATGGCCCCCTTTTTTTCGGATGGGAAATCAGCTAATGACTCCTCCCGCTCTGGGCGGAGCAGGAGGGAGTGTCAGACTTTTACTGACTTAAACCCATCCATGTTCCTTCATCGCCCTTTGTGTTCCCCGCGGTATCTCTTTCGAATAGTCCCGCAACCCCGGTTGAAATGGCCCCTTCTCCGTGTTTACATTTTTTGGAGGCTGCAGACCGAACCGGCCAAGAAGGAAAAAAGGTAGATTTTTACAAGAAAACATTATGTTTATTTATTTTTAGCACATTCTAATCTTCACCTGTTACAAAAGCGACCTTTAGAATATGAATGGAGGCGGAAAGTGGAGAGACTGGTAATATTCTAAGTGCCAACACGTTTTTAGGTAAAAATATAAAATAATGGAAAAAATCAACGGCATAAAAATCCCGCTCCCTTTTTGCTAACGACTTAGGTATTACACGGTAAGTACATCGTTATAGGTACAGCTCATTAAACTAAAGGTTTTTAGAAAAAATCTTTAGACATCGTCATGGAAATCACCTGTTTGGTGCTTAAAATATTGTTAAAACTGTTGAGTAGGTACTTGAAAAACATTGTACTTACTCTAAATTTTTCTTTAAATCAGGGCCACTAATATTAATTAGGTAACTACTTATCTTCTTCTTTTTTAATCAATTTATAAAAACATATATCTTCGATATTTTCCGAAGTCAGTCCGAAAGTCTAACTACTATTATTAATGCGAAGGTTTATGAGAATGTATGGGTTGATGTTTGTTACTCTTTCACGGAAAACTACTGAACAGTGTTTAATGAAATTGAGAAAAGAGATAGTTTATAGCAATGGTTCCCAACCTATGGTTCACGGACCATCGGTGGTCCGCAGGAGCCTCGAATATGTTCCGCGAAAGGTTAAAACGTTCTTCGTACTTTTTAACTTGCACAGAAGATGCAAGTTCAACCTAACCTAGTTGAACCTATCAGAGGCGAGGAACTAAAATGTTTTGAGAATCTACTAACTTATTCCTTTTTAGGGTTCCGTACCCAAAGGGTAAAAACGGAACCCTATTACTAAGACTTCGCTGTCTGTCCGTCTGTCCGTCTGTCTGTCACCAGGCTGTATCTCGTGAACCGTGACAGCTAGACAGTTGAAATTTTCACAGATGATGTATTTCTGTTGCCGCTATAACAACAAATACTAAAAACAGAATTAAATCAATATTTAAGGGGGGCTCCCATACAACAAACGTGATTTTTTTGCAGTTTTGTCTAATGTTTTTAAATAATGGTACGGAACCCTTCGTGCGCGAGTCCGACTAGCACTTGGCCGGATTTTCCGTATTAATGATTTCAAAATTTTTCGAGTTCACTTCGTTCGCTTTTGTATCCTTCGCTATCGTAGTTCTAAAGGTTTTTAGCCTATTTTCCAATTTTTGCATTGTGTGAGTTAAAGATTCACCCCCCTAGATAATTATAATCCTGTCGGCGGCCATGTTTATCTAGGAGTCTATCGTTTGGCCGCTGAGAGAATGCGTTCCTGACAGGTCGCGAGTCTTAGTATTATTGGTGATGTTATATAACTTATTGCATATATAACTTACCTATGCGTAGAGGGCACAAGCGTCCAGCAGTACATTCACAGACAAGGAAGTCTTACCAACCAACCAAGAAGCCAATGACACGGGCACCGGTCAACCCCGAGAGGGACTACCAGCGTGCTCGTCCACGACGCTGATCCCACAACAGGAGAGGGACTACCAGCGTGCTCGTCCACGACGCTGATCCCACAACAGGAGAGGGACTACCAGCGTGCTCGTCCACGACGCTGATCCCACAACAGGAGAGGGACTACCAGCGTGCTCGTCCACGACGCTGATCCCACAACAGGAGAGGGACTACCAGCGTGCTCGTCCACGACGCTGATCCCACAACAGGAGAGGGACTACCAGCGTGCTCGTCCACGACGCTGATCCCACAACAGGAGAGGGACTACCAGCGTGCTCGTCCACGACGCTGATCCCACAACAGGAGAGGGACTACCAGCGTGCTCGTCTACGACGCTGATCCCACAACAGGAGAGGGACTACCAGCGTGCTCGTCCACGACGCTGATCCCACAACAGGAGAGCGACTACCAGCGTGCTCGTCCACGACGCTGATCCCACAACAGGAGAGGGACTACCAGCGTGCTCGTCCACGACGCTGATCCCACAACAGGAGAGGGACTACCAGCGTGCTCGTCCACGACGCTGATCCCACAACAGGAGAGGGACTACCAGCGTGCTCGTCCACGACGCTGATCCCACAACAGGAGAGGGACTACCAGCGTGCTCGTCCACGACGCTGATCCCATAACAGGAGAGGGACTACCAGCGTGCTCGTCCACGACGCTGATCCCACAACAGGAGAGGGACTACCAGCGTGCTCGTCCACGACGCTGATCCCACAACAGGAGAGGGACTACCAGCGTGCTCGTCCACGACGCTGATCCCACAACAGGAGAGGGACTACCAGCGTGCTCGTCCACGACGCTGATCCCACAACAGGAGAGGGACTACCAGCGTGCTCGTCTACGACGCTGATCCCACAACAGGAGAGGGACTACCAGCGTGCTCGTCCACGACGCTGATCCCACAACAGGAGAGGGACTACCAGCGTGCTCGTCCACGACGCTGATCCCACAACAGGAGAGGGACTACCAGCGTGCTCGTCCACGACGCTGATCCCACAACAGGAGAGGGACTACCAGCGTGCTCGTCCACGACGCTGATCCCACAACAGGAGAGGGACTACCAGCGTGCTCGTCCACGACGCTGATCCCACAACAGGAGAGGGACTACCAGCGTGCTCGTCCACGACGCTGATCCCACAACAGGTACAGCATGGAGGTAATCTAACCCTTTTAGCCCTATTAGCAAATAATATTATTAAAAACGATATCATTAAATCAATTATCAATAATATGTTATAATTTCGCGCTAAATTTTTGTACCAACTGACAGACGTCAGGAACGCATTCTCTCAGCGGCCAAACTGTAGGACCTTAATAGCCCCTGCTAACAATAAAGACACCAAAGTGGTCCCTGGTCTAAGAAAGGTTGGGAACCACTGGCTTATAGCCTTGTTTTACACATAGGATCCTTTCGTTACTGTCTTATTGGTCTTGTGGTTGCAAGCGCGACTGCTGAGCATGACGTCCTGGGTTCGATTCCCGGGTCGGGCAAAGTGTTATTGGGTTTTTCCATCAGGAATTTCTCAGTAGCAGCCACGGAGTCTGGATTTGTGCCCGGTTGATGGCAATAGGCTCGCCCAATATTAAATGGGACTTAAACATAACTGGCGAAATGTGGGTGTACTATTAGGGGGGTGGGTACTCTGTACTCTGCCTAACCCTTTGGGACAACAGGCGTGATGTTATGTTATGTTATACGTTCCCTTAGGATCAATAGTTGGTCATCAATATATTTTAGGTTCCTGAAAACCCCACTCAATCACTTCATCGCTAAGGTTTATTTTACATTAGTAAATTGGAAAAACTGCACAAAGTACATTGTACGCGACAAAATCCAATCCATTGTGGTTGAACGCGACGAAAATCCACTCATGAGAGTGCTAGAAGAATTAATAGCTATTCATTTGTCATTTCAGGCGCACGTGCTACCTACCCAACGTAGGTAATGGATAATATCACTTAGGTATTATTTGGTAAAAGATTTTTACAGATAGCCTAGAGTACGCGAGGCAATTTAAACGGTTACACCTGAGAAAAAACGCTAGAATTTAATTACAACAGCCCGTAACGTCCACTGCTGGACATAAGCTTCTCCCATGATGGGAGGAATTTTCCGTAATCTCCACGCTTGGCAGGCGGATTGGAGATCGCAGTGATGAAAGACTAACAGAAAACGCTGCTGCCCATTCTCTGGTCTACGGAGGCGCAAGGTGTTCTGCCTCAGACATTAGTCGCCATATACGACACCCGTGAGTGTAATGGGTTGGTTCTATTCTACTCTGCCGGATACCACACGGCTAATTGAGAATTTAATTATTTCCTTCTTTTTCGTGTGGTAAGCCCAAACCTGCTGTCAGAGTTTTTATGTCACCCATCAATGGGCCTCTGACTTTGCTTTACATGCCGTCTAGAAATGTCTCTCAGGCATGCAGGTTTGGTTTCCTCACGATGTTTTCCTTCACCGAAGCAAGTGATAACATCTGACATCACATTCCTTAAGAATAGAATAGAACCGGGCGAGCACTGTGGTGGCGGCCCCGACTTACGAACAGTAAGTCGTGGGTTCGAACCCAGACAGGCGCATTACTTTGTGTAATTTATTTCATCACCACTGCTCTCAAAACGGTGAAGGAAAACATCGTGAGGAAACCGGCATGTCCTAGAACCAAAAAATTCGAAGACATGTGACATCTACCAATCCGCACTGGGCCCACGTGGTGGATTATTGCCCATTCTCTCTCGTAGAGAGGAGGCTTGTGTCCCAGCAGTGGGAACGTTAATAGGCTGATGATGATGATGATGATGGGCGAGCACTGTTTGATATCACTTCACCATCACTACATATTATAAAACAAAGTCGCCCGCCGCGTCTGTCCCTATGTATGCTTAGATCTTTAAAACTACGCAACGGATTTTGATGCGGTTTTTTTTTAATAGATAGAGTAATTTAAGAGGAAGGTTTTAGTATATCATTTGTGGGCGGGTGAAGCCGCGGGCATCAGCTAGTTAAATCTAATATGTAAAAAAGTACTTCAAATTAGATCATGAAACTTTGCTTATAAACTTAACTAACTATAAAGCAGGTCTTATGTGTTTTATTTTTTTAGTCCAACCAATAGATTTTTTGTAAATCGCAAAAAACCACTCATTTCGCACTATTCGCCAGCAGTGACTGACTTAACAACCACTTTGTAGTGCAAGCTGATTAGAACTTTATTCTAACAGTATATCAAACGAAGTTTGAACCACCACAAATAGAGTTGCTAATTTTAGGGTTAGAAGGGCCTTAAATGGCAGAACAACGTTTGCGGGGTCAGCTAGCCTTTTTTATAAAACTAGTGATACAAGACACTCCGGGGACTGACAAATTTTGAACAAAGACTTGTTTTCCAGATTAAGATGAATGAAATGTCAGGACTTTAAGTAACAACACGACCTTTGAGTTTGATTCAGAAGTAACCAGCTGGAAATCTTAGGTTACCTATTATAAACAAAGTAAGTTCTTCGAATAACTAGTCTTGTAAAGGTCTTAGGTAGAAAACAACTATCTCTGTTGTATATTATTCTCATTTAAAACTTTGAAAGGTCAGATATTTTTATACAACTCTATTATGTGTTATTAATTTTACGAGAAAAAGGCTGATTATTATATTATTTACACACACACAGTTCCAAAATCGACAAACCAACTTATTTATGTAGGTACTTAACCATGCAGCATAGAAATCTTTAAGGCGACTACAGGAGCTAAATAAGCAACTCTATTTGTGGTGGTTCAAACTTCGTTTGAAATGCTGTTACAATAAAGTTCTAATCAGCTTGCACTACAAAGTGGTTGTTACGTCAGTCACTGCGGGCCGAATAGTGCGAAATGAGTGTTTTTTTTTGCGATTTACAAAAAATCTATTGATTAGACTAAAATAGTAAAACACTATGATGCTAATATGTTGCTTGTAGAATTATTTGCCAAAAAATCAGAATGATCGCATGTATTTTAGTATGGTTTTTACTCGTTTAAAGAATTTTTTTGAGATAAGGTCGTGTTTTTTTTTCGAATAAATATTATTGTATTATGTTTTAAAAACACTATCGTACTAGCATATATCCTGAAGAATATCATATATTTTTCTGGTTTTGTTTATTGCAGTGAATCATATGCTTTTTTGCATTATAAAACTCGGGTTTAGCTCCTGTAATCGCCTTAAATATTGTTAAGGTTCTCTACGTATATAAAAACATGAAATGGCCAAACTAATGTTCGTTAAAAATTCTTAGACAATTTCCATATTTTCGTTGTTGCTAGGTCTCGCAAAAACACACATATGGCTACTAGATGTGCTAACCTAAAATTAGTAACAATTCATTTCTCATTTTGAGCGCACTTGCTCTTCCAGCTCCAGTTGATGAAAAAGATAACTTATGATAGATACAAAAAAATGTACAAGAAAATCTTGGCGTGGGGTCAAATTATTTTTTAAGTTACAAAGAGAGTTATTTTTTAAATTAGGTGAGGCTTTCACACAGTGTAATTATATTTAACCTTTTCTTAGCATTCTAGAAGTGGGTAGAAGGGTACAAAAAACTTGCCAAGTGCGAGTCGGACTCGCGCATGAAGGGTTCCGTACCATCGTAGTAAGCCCCCTATAATTTTTAATTATTTTTTTGTTGTGGCGGCAACAGAATGTGTATTACATTCTGTGAAAATGTCAACTGTCTACCTTTTTTTTTTTTTTTTTCGGATAGGAAATCATCAAATAATTCCTCCCGCTCTGGGCGGAGCAGGAGGGAGTGTCAGACTTTTACTGACTAAAACCCATCCATGTTCCTTCATCGCCCTTTGTGTTCCGGGGCCACGGTATCTCTTTCGAACAGTCCCGCAACCCCGGCAGGCATCGGTCCTTACGGACGCCTTCCTTTTTGCTGACTCTCTTTGAGGCGCGCGTGGAACACGAATGCGCCGTCAACTGTCTGCCTATTACGGATCATGAGATTCAACCCACTGACAGAAAGATGCACGGACGGACGGACGGATGTACAGCGGAGCATTAGTAATAGGGTTCCGTGGCTTATACCCTTCGGGTACGGAACCCTAAAAACGGTCTACAGGTCGGAAAGGTAGGCCTGTATATTTTCTTAGCAAAAGCCAATTTTTATTTTACCAACTTTGTAATACCCCGCTTTGGAGCGTTCTGGAAACTTCCAAAGCGTGTATTCACAGTACAGACAAATAAGTTATTATATCTGTGGTCTGAATTATACCTACTTGTACTACTAAAGCCCACAAGGTTTTATTTATGAGCCAATTAATTTAGTTGAGTTTGTATTTTACTAAAGCACAGAGACAATTACTGTAAAATATTAGGCTCACTTACAGTTACTTACTGACATAACATCTCGTCTGTTGCCCCCCAAGGGTAAGCAGAGGTTTGCCCTAGTAGGTACTTACACTCATATTAGCTATTACATGAGACTTACAAAATAACTGGCGAAATATGTGAGGTACTATCGAGGACACCCCCGCTTGCTCACGACTAAGCTAATTTTTGCTAGCACTCGCAACATAGAAATGCTCTCTAGCCCCGTCTCGTTTACTTTTTATAGAAATAATGAATGAAAAGATAGCGAATCGGTAGCGCACTGACGACGCACGCCAAACGAGAGTTATTGTTATTTTGCGCGCCAAAGTTGACGCTTTCCTAACAGGCCCAATCATTAAGGGGTCGTGGTTCGGCGCCTCCGAATGACTTAAGCGAAAAAAAAATTAACTGGTCAGGCGGACGGGAATAAAGGGGAAAAGACCACGACTGCACGCTTCTGCCCAACCCTTTAGGGATTACAGGAGTAATTCGTAATGAGAGGTTTTCTTTTTGAGGTATTAAAAAAAAACTTAGTTTCCCAGAACTCTATAGATGGCGTTGAACTTACTATGATAGTTGGTGCCAAAGCCAAAACGCTTGGAAAAAACATTGTGTCACGTCACATACTCTCGTTGACTGACACTTTCATTTGCTTAACCTTCCGAATATAACCTAGTTTTCTCGCGCTTTGTTAAAATCAGTTTTTTTTAGGTTCCGTTCCTTGCACTATCATACTAACTCCTAGCGCCATCTATCCAGCAACTAGAGAAGAGCTAAAAAGAAAATCCCTCATTGATCAGTATTTTTCAGTATATTATTATGTACTTTTTTTAAAACTATACCATGGTAAATCTAGCATAAACAAAAGAATCTCGCAATCCACACTCCGGCCTGAAGTAACACATGGAAGCACATGCGCACGCCTGCCGTTCGTTCGAATTTTAATATTCTTGTTGTTACAAATTGTTCGCAATAAACAGCCAACGAGTAAATTACATTTTAAACGGATTTTTGAACACTTTTTCATTTTTTTCATTTTAGCGTACTAACTAAACTTAATGAGAACAACATATTAAATTGAAGTTTGTTTTAAATGATTGTAGTAAAAGTAAAACGATATAAAAACTTCGAATCTTATAGGTACGCTGAAGAAATCTTTGTCTTTTAGAACCAAAAATGTAATAGGTACTATCGAGGACACTCCCGCCTGACCACCACTAAGCTCATTTTTGCTTGCACTCGCAACATAAAAACGCTCTCTAGCCCCGCCCCGTTGACTTTGTGTAGAAATAATGAATGAAAAGATACCGAATCGGCCGAGCATATTGACGACGCACGCCAAACGAGGGTTATTGTTACTTTGCGCGCCAAAGATGACGCTTTCCTAATAGGCCCAAACTTTAAGGGGGCGTGGCTGGGCGTGGCTGTGGCCTCCGCATGATTTAAGCGAAATAAATTTAAAATGGTCAGGCGGAAAAGACCCCGATAGTACCTATCTGATGCAATACAGAATCCACAAATTAAAATACTAGTGGAATAATCAATGGATTGGACGCCACTCTGCTGTTTTTGTACAGCAAATTTAAACATAAGTGTATGAGACGTTATAATTTAATTCTTTAACAAAAATAACCTACTACCCACTCCACCTAACGAACCAAACTGCCTAAATTCTCTATCAGCTCAATGTAAAATCAACATGTGTTCACGCCTTCCAGTCGATCGCCTGCAAAGCTGCAATGCAGCCTCCTGCCCTAGGTGACAGCCATAATCCTCGGATTATTACTTGCATTTCTCACGTGAACATCCAGCGAACTATCCTTAATCAACGCTACTATGATTTATAGGAAACCCACGGGAATTCCATTTTATACCAGCAATGTTAGAGAAGAATTGTCTTGTGAAAATATTTTTAAACGGGGTCTGAACAATGGAGAATGTAATTCGTGTTGCGGGTTGCCCGGTTATGTAAGCTTGTTGTATGAAAAATAGTATAGTTGTAGCGTTTTCCAAGCTCATGCTAGGGTTTTGAAAGATTTTTATGATCCTGAGGTAGATAAAGTTTCTGAAGGTTATATATAAAATTATTAGTTATTATATAAAATTTCATAATTGGCTTCTGGTTGGTTTCCTATTCCTACAGCCTTACTTATTGGTAGAGGAAAAGCTTAGAACGAGTGGCTCTTCGATATCCGCAATTACAGACACAATTAAAATAACAATGTACCGTACCCGATCGGGTACGGCTGGGGACATACAGGTATACGATACGATAGCAGGCATCTACTTATAGATATTTAACCCAAAGCCTTTGAATAATAACTTCAAGAGTTGATCAAAAACTCAGTAACCATCAAATATTTCAAGGAAAAGAGATCAGATTCAAAAGAGTAGCATATCATATCCAGTTATGTCTGATACTCTTCACCTACGTGGTTATATCTAAGGTTATCTAACCAGCCAAGTCTTTCACCGCAACCTTGCAAGTGATACTTCTCAAGCGGAGAGAAATTGGTTTACTATCTTTAATGCATTAGGTATCTACTAGAATTTCTGCAGAATTACCACAAACTGTAGACTCAGGTAAGCTCAAAGTGAAAAATAAATAAATATAGAATTTAAACAGTTGACTCTCTATGTAGAGGTTTCGTAAGAAACGTCACACGGCACATCAGAGCATAGTACTAATATATAATACAGAATTTGTCCGTTAACTTGTTAGCTGGATCTCATGGTCCTTACCGCTATAGTCTCATTAAATTTGGTCTATTTCTCCAATCTATTATGACGCTTATTTTCAGCATGTTAATGACAGGAAACTGTACCGATAAGTAATTACAATAATTTGTTATGAAAAGCATATTGAAAACTATCCTGCCTAGAGTCTCGATGCTTACAAGCGTGATGATTTACTTTGATGAAATATTCAGTATTAAATTGCAACACCAGCTTATAAACACAATAACGTTTGCGTCTACACCATTCCAGCAACATAAACTCTGAAATTTAATGCAACAGAAACATAATAAGCTACAATAAACAAGCTTGCAATATATTCAGCGCAGCTAAGTTCTGCCGACACGTTCTCGTGACTAACGCAACATGTTTAAAGTTGGCAAGTCCCAAGTGGCCGTGTCGTTTGCACGGTGTGGAGTGCAGTAACGCAGCCTACGTATTACGGGCTACGGTTCATGTGTGTACAGTAAATAAGTCTGTACTTCGATGGTTTAATGGTCTAGACCAAGCAGAGGTTGGTTGTTTAAGCAAACGAGATGGTTGTCTGTTGAACAACTGATTTTGAACCAATGGTTAACTATGGATCCCAAGATAAATACAAAAATCAAGTTTCAGAATCATTTGGAGCTTTACTGTATCCATAATAGGGATGATGACTGACTAAAAAAAATATGATTCTGTTAGTCCGTCAGTTAGATTATCTAAAAATATTGGATACGAGTTTTTTGTTTTAACAAATTAATAAAACTTGACAAAGATAAGACGTGTCAAAGATCATGAGTCGGCGTGTGACGTCACATTTGAGGTAAAAAATGTACTCGAATGTGATGTCACATGAGTTTTCGACGCACTGTTTCGTCTTCACTTTTTGTTTACGTGAAAAAAGAAAAAATATGTATCCAATATTTTTTGGAAATCTATCTGACGGACTAATTAGTATTTTTTTTGTCATCTATCCTATTGTTAGAAACTTGTGGTTATTAACTTCAAATAAGTGGACTGGTCCTTTTGTACAAAAAATCTAGGCAAGCGTGCTCCACCCTAGGCCGCATCGTCTCTTCATATCAGGCGAGTTTTGCCATGAAAAGCTAAAGCCTATTTTGTAATGAAAAAAATGTTTTTCTTAATATTTCTTATGTTACTCTATAAGTATATTGTGTTCTATCTAAGAATTACTAAAGCCTAACTGAGTGTGTCGTAACTACTTGGTTTTGGTTTTGGACCATAAACGTTTGGTCCTTCGGAACAAATCGCTACTCAAGCAAAACAGAATTGGGATATGGTATTTTAAAAATCCCATTTACGACCTCAATCCCCAACGGCACAGGATACCAATTTAAGTCATAATTTCATCATATCATGGCATGTTTTTCTTAAGTAAACTCTAATAAAGATATATATATTAGATATATATATATATATAAGATATATATATTAGATATTTTGAGAGCAGCGGTGGCCCAGTAGTGGCGGCCCCGACTTACGAACAGTAAGTCGTGGGTTCGAACCCAGACAGGCGCATTACTTTGTGTAATTTATTTCATTACCACTGCTCTCAAAAACGGTAAAGGAAAACATCGTGAGGAAACCGGCATGTCCTAGAACCAAAAATTCGAAGACATGTGACATCTACCAATCCGCACTGGGCCCGCGTGGTGGATTATAGCCCATTCCCTCTCATAGAAAGGAGGCCTGTGTCCCAGCAGTGGGAACATTAATAGGCTGATGATGATGATGATGATTTATAAGATCTAGAATTTTAGATCAAATATAATTCTTCTTCTTAAAACTGGCTTGCGCAAAAGTTTTTATTCACGTAGTTGTCACATTAGCGACTCACACGATTCCTAAGAAAATACCGATGCTTAAATACTTACACAACAACAACTTTTGGAAGCCAACAATGAAAAGGTATTAAGTAGCATTTACGTCTTATATTAGTTAGTAGTTTGTTCACACTTTCGTTATCATGAGTAGGAAAGTGTGTCCACAGTTTTTGACGGCGTGGTTGGCGCGGTGCATGAGTGATTGGTTGCTGCGTTGCGTGTCGCGGATTTGTTTCTGTCATGGAACAAATACTTCTAAGGCAGGTAGTTCTGGGTCTGGATGATTGTGTACGTCATCATCATCATCTGCCTGCCTCTCAACTATGTGGGGTCGGCTTCCAGTCTAACCGGATGCAGTTGAATACCTGTATTTTACATGGAGAGACTGCCTATCTGAACTCCACAACCCAGTTAGTACTGGGTAATACGATACCTCTTGGTAAGACTATGGTTGTCAGATTTGTTGGGTCACTGACTACCTGTTACGACTGTCAAAGATCTGCAAATGACAGCCGGGACCAACGGCTTAACGTGCTTTCCGAGGCACGGAGGAAACCCGGTATAGGAAACCCGGTATGTAATGGGTCCACAGACCAACCTAGGCAAGCACGGCTTAACCTAAAGATTGACCTGAGCGGCTGTTATTATTTAGCCACGGGCTGCTCCCTCCGAATTGTGTAAGTATATGACATGAGTTTAAATGTAGTGTGTTTTTAGGGTTCCGTACCCAAAGGGTAACAACGGAACCCTATTACTAAGACTTCGCTGTCTGTCCGTCTGTCTGTCACCAGGCTGTATCTCATGAACCGTGACAGCTACATAGTTGAAATTTTTACAGATGATGTATTTCTGTTGCCGCTATAACAACAAATACTAAAAAACAGAATAAAATTAATATTTAAGGGGGGCTCCCTTACAACAAACGTGATTTTTTTGCCGTTTTGTCTAATGTATAGATAATGGTACGGAACCCTTCGTGCGCGAGTCCGACTCGCACTTGGCCGGTTTTTTCATAGTTTTTTTTTTTACAAAGAAGAAATGAATTCTAACAGATTTTTTTAAGATGCATGCTGACCTGAGGGTCTCGATAAGTAACAATCGCATGACTTGAATAGGGGAGCTATATGCATTTTGGTTGCTTTTAAGCAACCTCCAAGGGCAGCACCCTGCGATATCTGATAAAATATTACTATGACTAGGCCCGTAGGAACATTTACTTGTAATGATTCGATTTAGGACAATTCAAATTATAATCGAAGCAACTACAACAAATCGGCATCGAGCACTAGGTACATGTTACAAACACTTGACACGTCGGCGTTGTAGGTCATCTTTTGATGATGATATCCTCTTCTGATGATGATTTATCTGAATTTTATTACTCAATTTCGAGCCGTAACATTACACGCGAATGCTCCCAGTGAATACTCACCTTTAAATAAAATTCGTAACGCTGTGTTCATACTTCGACTTTGGACATTTCGCAGTTTAAAAGTTAGGCAACAAATGCGGACCATTTAAACGTGGTATTGTTATGAATATTGTTTCAAAACTGTTATAGTCTGCAGTTAAATAATACCAAATATTTATTCTGCAATGCACAAAGTTTCGCACATAAGTTTGATTCATGCTTTGTCCACTAAATGTTTTTATGTATTCATACTTTCTCATTTTTTACACACTATGTCTACATCTCTTTTTATCGACTCTCCTTTCGCAGGTATGCAGGAAGGGATTTCTTTAGAAATAAGCATCAAATTCTAACATTTTTTCTGTTTCTTTCTTCTTTTCTGATTTAGTGTGTACATAAACCGTTTAATAAATAAAATATTTATGTGTGTAACCTTTTAACTACTATGTTGGAGGTCGGTTTCCAGTCAGTCGGGTGCAGAAAATACCAGTAATTTCCATGGAGTGTCTGTCAACCTGACTTCCGGAATCAAGTCACTAGATAATACGATACCGATCGGTAAGACTTTCGGACTGGTTTTAACCTGTAAGGCCGCGGCCGTGTCCGGTCGGACACGGTGCATTGGTATTTTAATTGTGTCTGTAATTGCGGGTATCGAAGAGCTACCGTACTTTTAAGTCACGGAGGAGTCCCCATATGTAATGGATATGGCGCTAAGCTATAGTGATATTTCATAATTCCATATTTCATTAGCAATATTGATTTAATCATCAAAACAGCGAAATATTTGACAGCTATTTATGACGTTATCAAATTTCAGAACCCTCCTAAGACGATTACGTCATCACCTGTGGTAGTCGCATTAGTGATCGCAGTATAATATTATTAGCAGCCAGCTGGAAGCTACCCTTCCTCTTGATGTGATCCATTAGTTTCGTGACGTAATGGAGTGGTAATATTCTCAGACCTGTTCTATTGTTGTAGTAACAAGACCGACTTTTGAATGTGAAATCGTGAGTGGAACACGAGCAATGTCAGGCATATTTCTAACTTGTGCCCGCGGCTTCGCCCGCGTGAATTTCGCTAGCTATCCCACGGCACTACCGGGATAAAAATACCCTATATTTTAATCCAGGTTATAAACTATTTATGTGCCTAATTTCATCTAAATCCGTTCAGTAATTTTCGCGTGAAAGAGTAACAAACATCTATCCATCCATCTTCACAAACTTTAGCAAAATATTAGTTAGAAATCGAATTGAATTCTAATCCGCATTCAAAATGCAGGGAGCATCCTCCCATATTAGGCATAGCGACAAATATTAATCGATTTTTAATCGCGAATCGAGTGAATTGAAACCAAAGCGTCACTCATAATGATCGGAGGGCGTACCGTGACTCTAATATAGCCTGTGTACACATATGGCCGGATATTAATGAGCCAATCGGCGCGTCGGACCGACGGAACCCGCTCGCATTAGGGGCCCAAATCGCTCATCCATTATCCAAGCCTTGATGGCAAAGTATTAACTTTTATAGTCTTTTATGATTATAGTATCGATGTAAATCATAGTATCGATAAAGCGAACTCTATCGGTACAGCACTAAAACTGATTGATATGTAGTAATTAATGTTTGGTTGGTCGTAAAGGAATGAGGTCAACTTTAATAGTATGTTTGGCTCAAAATGGCTGAAATTAATTTAGAGAGTATGTTGTGCCGTGCTTTCGGTAATCCCGCCTGTGTGGTGGATATGACATCATCATGTCGCAGTGGCTTATGTTTGCTAGTTGGGATTTATAGGGTAGGATGCGAACGTGTTTTAACGACAAGAATAAAATGTATTTTTTGCGATTTGTGCGCACTGCTATATACACAGTGATATTTAAGTCGTCTTACTACGGCAGCCCACTTCATGTATCCAATGAGTACCAAACTTTCATAAAAAAATGGTATTTTTGAGATTTGAAAAAAAAAAAACATTATTATGACGCATGACGTAGTTGAAACAGCCTGTGCGAGCGATGGTCTACTCGACTCGTGCGCTGTGTAGGTATTTTCTACCGCTTGAAAAGTAAACATTGTTAACAGAATTTTTCATAATTCTAAAGTTTTTTCTTTGTACATATTGTACTTATTGCCTAAATTAATGGTAAATAATCGCGCCTAGAGGCCTAGGTATTTTATATCGGATACATTGAGTGGACCACCTTTGTAAGATGACTAAAAAGTCACGGTGTATAGTATACACCAGTGTGCACCATTTTTTGCAAGACCATGGTTATATTTTGACAGTTACATGTTGGGTGAAAATTATTTAAAAGAATCAAAAAATCTTTACACAACAAAAAATACTTATTGGTGACGCCATCTCGTAACCGTGCTTGTAACTTTTCTACTCATCAATTGATCCTTTCGTATGACGTAGATCATAGGAACAGGCGACGATATATGCCCATCCCTTTCCCTCCTTTAATAGCGCTCGCCTGCCAAATCGGCGAGGCGAGAGTCAAGTTCTCATATAGACTTCCGTCGTGTGTGGTCACATCGCGCCGCACCGTACGTTTACCGCACCGCACTGCGCTGGTATCTACTGATCACGCGCCGCGTCGGATATCCCGCTATCGCAAACCGCAAAATTAAGACACTCCACGAAAAGACAGCTAACCGTTCGCAACACGACCGCGCTGCGTATACGCCAGCCTGCAGGTCAAACCGCTCTCCGCCGGAATCGTGATACAAACAGCGCCCCGGGGCCATCCGCGACCTGGTGCACCAGAAGACACTCACAACGAGTGTTTCCATCAATCGCCGGCATCTTCAACCTATCGGCCGCGCCATCGAAGCCGCCACGTGGTCCAGAACAAGGTAGGTGAGCGACGAGCTTTCCATCTCCTTTTAATCTATTGTCGCCTGTTCGTATCATTTTGATTCCCCAAGACGATAATCAGAATCCTCAATACAGTCCACTAATAAATAAACCCCATTTCTCTAAATAATATAAATTTTCAAAATCGTCTTATAAATTGGTTGGAATTTACCCACCACTTATAAATGCTACGAAACCTAAGAAATCAAATAAATAGATTAAATAGATGATGGATTAAATAGATTGATTGGGAAAATTTGTCAGTTTCGGGTAGCTTCATGTGCTGGCTGTCTATGCCCACGCTAAAGTAACAACTGTCGTAGCAACGGCGTAGCGCGTAGCTACGCGTAGGCGAGTTACGTAGCTCTCTACGAACTAATATTCTACGCTTCAGGGAACTGTGCTACGGGCCTGCTTAATATGTAAGGAGGAAGATAAGTATAACCACTCCTGTAAGGCGCAGTATAACAGTTAAAAAGAAGTTATTTTGAATAGTGATTATTGTAGTAACTTAACATACTTATAATTCCCAAAGGGTAAGGCATGGATGTATCTAATAGTATACCCACATATCGCCAGTTGTGTTTAAGTCCCATGTAATAGGGGGCGAGCCTATTGCCATCAACCGGGCACAAATCCAAACCCCATGGTTGCTACTGAGAAATTCCTGATGGAAAAACCCAATAATACTTCGCCCGACCCGGGAATCGAACCCACCACTAGACCAATGAGGCAGTCTGAGTGATAAACACACAACATTATTCTGGCCAACATCTAGTGCATTATTATCTACTTTCAAAGCCCAAAATAGGCACAGAAAAGCAGTAAAGCAATGCCATATCACGGCCATCCCAAATGCACAGTCAAAACACCTCGTGTATTCCGATAATGACGTCATTTGTTACCACTGAGCATCAACAGTGGCGATATTGAGCAAAAGCACACACTCATTAGCATAATGCTCTCCCGAATATCAGGTCTCTGTTCAAATCGGTATCGATATGAAACGATTTACCTATCGATATGGAAAGTGGTTAATTCATTGCTCTTTTAGTGGCGATTAAACCAATATAGCTGAACTGATAGGAGAATATACGGTGAAAATACACGCGAGGCAGAATGTAGTGTAGTACACAGGATTCATGCTGGTGGGTTTTCTAGCAAATAATGTAAGAAGTGATGAAAAGAAAAACATAAAGGCATGATTAAGGTATGGTGTCGGACGTAAAGAATAGCACCATCCCATATCTTCCCGTGGGTGTCGTAAGAGGCGACTAAGGGACTTACCAGAGAATGGGCAGCAGCGTTCTCTGTGCTTTTGTAACAACCGTACTGCGATCGCCAACCCGCCTGCCAAGCGTGGCGATTATGGCAAAAACCCCCCTTTGGGGGAGGCCCATGTCCAGCAGTGGACGTCTTTCGGCTGAAGTGATGAGTGATGATGATTATAAGGAAATCTTTAAACAAATTCCAGAAAAGAAAGGTAAAATAAAGAAAGAAAATATATATAGCTGTCGCAGTTTGGGACATGAGATGACGTGCATACAAAATGACAAAAAAAAAAAACAACACAACGCATAGCAAATATTTAGAATACAACAGGACGGAACAAAAAAGTTGACAGCTTGCACGTTGTGACTCCGCCAAGCAGGTAAATCTGATTTGTAAAAGACTTTATCCTGGAGAGTAAATGTAGTGTCGTCACGATCATCAGGACACCGAGTATCGTTCCTTACCTATAAATAAATAAATTTCGGATGCAAAAATATCTGATGATGATATCTGAAGTTCTGAAAGTGATAACTATTTAAATCGGTTACATCTCTAAAAAAATTATAAGGGTTCATTTTTTTACCTTTTGAGGTACGTTACGAAACCCTAAAAAAACCTTTTCTCGTTTACTTAATTACGATTGACGATAAATATAAAATTCAAAGTGAGCCTATCAAACCGTGTTTTCAACCCACGTCGTCTCTTTGACTAGCAGATATTCTTGGAACGGGCAGTCGGCAGACGGCATAGCAATAAGAAGTCCGAGAAAATGAATGAGTAAATTAATAAATTATGCAAATTATAAAAGCTTCCGAGTTCTGCCGGTTTTATGAAAAAAAAAGAATGTCAAGCCGTTTATGGTTAAAATAGTCATCAGTTGGTCAAAGAGAATTTATTGGAATATGTATCACAATAAAATGGTCACAGACGCAATTTTTACGCATTTTTTTTTTATACATATTTTGGTGGGTGTATAAAATGTACAAAATGTTTGGTCTTAGCTAATTAAATGTTTTTTTTTTTTTTTAAGTATTATGAATGAATTGTCACTTTGTGACCATTTTACGAATTGTAACGTAATTCATATTATGATTCTGCTGAAGCGGCCATTTTAGGCCCCTAGGTCCAGTAACACCGACTATTCCGTAATTAAATCTAAAATTCGCCAGTAAAAAGTGCTTCAAGCGATATTTGCTTCTATTACGAGATCGTGCACCATTTCTCAGCGCCAAGCGAAGCATTGGAGGCTCGGAGGCGAGCGCGCGTGCCTCTGCAAGCGGGCCGCTTATTAAACGAATTCATCATAGTTAGGACATAAACACTATATTGTATAGGTCACGGATATTCCGGGCTGCTAGCGTTTTTGTTGTAATTAATTTCGTGCTATTAATTGTGGTTGTATTTTTACCTTGTTTAAGTGAGCAGTTGTGTTAATTTTTTCGATAAGTAAACCTTTATGTTATTGGGTGAGGAGCTTGTCGCTAAATAATAACAGCCACACTGGTAAAGCCACGTTTGCCTTGGTTGGTCTGTGGATGGGTGAACACCCATAAAATGCCGAGTTTCCTCCGTGTCTCAGAAAGCACGTTAAATCGTTGGTCCCGACTGTCATTTGTAGATCTTTTACAGTCGTTACAGGTAATCAGTGGGCCGAAAGTTTGACAACCAGTCATGCCAGTGGGTATCGTATTACCGTTCAGAGAGGCAGTCGCTCTATGTAAAGTACTGGTATTCATTTGCAGTCGGTTGACTAGAAGCCAACCACAACATTAGTTGGGAAAAGGTTTGGCAGATGATGAAACCTTTTTGGTATTGATAACTAGGTACCTAGAGTAGAAAGACCAATGACGATTGAACTAAAAAATCCAAAAAATAAAGATATTCTTTGGTGTAGTATCCTCTTTCAATGTCTCGACGGAAGTGGCAGTGTAAATTAAAAAAACTTAAGATACACTCTGTTTTTACACTGCTAAGACATTATGCGATTAACGCAAACGTAGCAAGACAGTGGAATTTACCTTTGATTATAACACAGAAAACAAACTTTATTTGAACAATAGTTTGTCAACAACAATACAAAATATAACACAATAAAATAAACCTTACAATTACTTCGTGTTGCGTTATTGCACAAGACAAATTCTCATTCGCAAGAGATCAAAGCTTTCTTTGTCATTTGATTTATAAAGTACTCGCGGAGCCCCTTTAAGTGGGGCTCTTCACAAATTCTTTCCTTTTTCTCACTGTTTTTCCTTTTATCTTCACATGGGTATTTTTAGCTGATTCCAGCAAGGGGTTGTTGCTGTGATTCCTTGTGAGTCGAACAAATTACTCGAGTCACTGAGGGTAATGGACTAGCCACTTAGCATTTTAAAGACGGCACTATCGTATTCGTTAAGACAGCGCGGCCTTCGAAATACAAAAAGACAACTGAAAAAACATTGTCTTTCCATTCCGTCACATTTGCATGGCAGTTTATTATTTGATTTCATGTTGTATGTTTTATTTAAATAAGATACCTTTTTTTGGCCAAGGAGGAGGTGAGGAGCTCGTGGCTAAATAATAAAAACCGCACGGGTCCATCATTAGGTTAAGCCGTGCTTGCCTAGGTTTGTCTGTGGATGGGTGACAACCCTTACATACCGATTTTCCTCCGTGCCTCGGAAATCACGTTAAGCTGTTAGTCACGGCTGTCATTAGTAGATTTTTGACATTCGTTACAAGTAGTCAATGGCCCAAAAAGTCTGACAACCCTTCATACCAAGGGGTATCGTATTACCCAGTTCTAACCGGGTTGTGGAGGTCAAATAGGCAGTTGCTCCACGTAAAATACTGGTATACAGCTGCATCCGGTTAGACTGGAAGGCGACCCCAATATAGTTGGGAAAAGGCTAGGCAGATGATCGATTTTTGGCCAAAAAAACAGCATTTAATTGGCACTTATCCTATTGGCAGCAATGTGGACTGGAATTTTTCTGACGCCCTGTCAATTTTTTGCCATTCATATACTTAAACAGAGGAAATAAGTAACCATGGACGTCAGATATGGTTACAGTTTTTTTAGGAACTATTTCACGTCTTCAGATGAAATTTAATTATATTAATAAATTTGAATATTTCTCTCAATTTCATTTAATTTCATTCGAAAACATCCATCGGTTTCTAAGAAAACTTCAACTATATTTTCGACTCTGGTTACTGATTTGCTTTGTCCTTTGTACATAATTAATTATTTGCATTTTGTGTATTCTTTTTTATGTCGACAATAGATTTTCTCTTCTTCTCATAAACACTGTGTCTACAAATCTCTTCTTGCGCAGGTACCATGTTGGAAGAAAATTCTTTAGAAATAAGCACAATCTTTGTAAATATTTTACTTTCTTCGTTCCTTTCTGTATTTATTGTGTAGGTACATAAATGGATAAAGTATAGTGTAGTATAGTGAGCAATATTGGTGTGATGTGGAAACCAGTACCATAAAAGCAGGTAAATAGGATTCAAAATACTAGAAAGCATAGTATTGCTATTTAATTAACTCCCTGGTCTATCAGTAGAAAATGTTACTGAGCTTGATATTCCAAACCAATACTGGCAAACAAAAGGATTTCAGATGGTCTGTCAATTCTCTGATTGCGCCTGTGGCAGTCAATTTACTTATGGCCATCATACGGGGTTTAATATAATCCTAGGAATAGTCGAGGTTCACCATCCCTTAACAACAATTCTCACTGAGGTTGAAACTATGAAACTGTGACATAGACAAATAAATGTAGTCGTTTTATGATGTACTATCGAGGACACTCCCGCCTGACCACCACTAAGCTCATTTTTGCTTGCACTCGCAACATAAAAACGCTCTCTAGCCCCGCCCCGTTGACTACGCTCTCTAGCCCCGCCCCGTTGACTTTGTGTAGAAAAAATGAATGAAAAGATACCGAATCGGCCGAGCGCATTGACGACGCACGCCAAACGAGAGTTATTGTTATTTTGCGCGCCAAAGTTGACGCTTTCCTAATAGGCCCAAACTTTAAGGGCCGTGGCTCGGCGCCTCCGCAAGATTTAAGCGAAAAAAATTTAAAATGGTCAGGCGGAAAAGACCCCGATAGTTCATTCGCCAGCACATCAAGTAACAAATGATTTTAAACCATAAAATGTTGATGGTTAAGTTCAAAATCGAATGAGAAAATTTGACAGTTTTTAGTAATTTGATGCGCTGGCGACTATACAGGGACATGCAACCTAAGGGTGATAAAACAGTCACAAGGTAAAATGTACAAATATTTGCAAAAAGCTGCCTAACGGCCACTTTCAATAATTTACTAACAGGCAACGGATTGCTGCTGTCTCTGTCTGTTTAACATTTAGCTTACGGACGGTTAGAAACAAAACGTCACAGAAAAACTTTCTTTGATTTTTCTATGAATCAAGTGACAGGTAGGTGACGCGGATAGGATATTTCAAGCTAACTTTGTTTATAGAGATACCGATAGCTTTGAGACGTTGGCATATTAACTAACAGTTATACGTGAGTAAGTTACAGAAAACGGCCGTAAGATGACATTGTCAAAGTTGATCTCCGTATAGTTCTTGAATAAGTCAGGCTTGAAGTGTGCCTATAAAATACTTTCTTGACAAAACATGTTTATAAGGATTCAGAAAAACACACCTTTTTACAAATAAAACTAATATAAGGTCAAGTTTATAACAAAAAGTTTTACCAGTGAGCGTAGAAATGTTCGGACTTTTTATTATTATATTATTTACTTTTAACTTTTTCCCTTTGGGAATAAAACATCGCAGTCTTTTTCGACTTTCGGTAAAATTGCCTGTAACATACATTAAGGTACTCGTATATTTTAACAATATTTATGTACTACATAGATATCTATTTTGCTGCTATTTAAGAAAAATAAAACGACTATATTTCTGAATATTTCGTTAATGGACGAAAACTCAATTAATTTATAGCAAGTAATTACATTTTACTCCGTAATATGTAAATAAATTACATTCCCTAAGTCGCTATTCAATAAGCTCCAACATAATTAATAAGCTAAGCGACCTAAAAACCCTATTAATTGCATTTTCTACACATTTATTTGCAAAGTTTAATCCTTAGAGAAAACTTTTGGTCCTTCACAGTTCGATCCGTAGCACTTCAATACCCGCAATTACAGACACAATTAAAATAACAATGCACCGTGCCTCTGGAGGCACGGCCGGGAGCATACGGGTTAAACTATTGGTCCTTCACAGTTCGATGCTTCCGTCATCTTAACAATCGTGCTAGAAAATCTGGGTTCCTTAGAAAACTTGGTCCTAGTTTTAAAAGTCCACTTTAAAACAAACTTCCAATTAGCCGTCCTAATTAAACTTCTGAGTCAGTCGTCGACTTTACTGAAAGCTTTTTGAAGAGAAACCGAATCACGTAAAATGCTGTACCTACTAATTTCTACATGAATAAATATGTAAAGTGTACTAATTTCCTAAAGAAGAAAAGCTACTAGACGTAAATAACATAACGAGGTCTTTTGTAACAATGCCTACAGACATTTAAAAATAAAATTGTAATTTGTATTTTGTCTTAATTGTTTCATCATCAGCCTATTAATGTTCCCACTGCTTGGACACAGGCCTCCTCACTATGAGAGGGAATGGGCTATAATCCACCACGCGGGCCCAGTGCGGGTTGGTAGATATCACATGTCTTCGAATTTTTTGGTTCTAGGTCATGCCGGTTTCCTCACGATGTTTTCCTTCACCACTTTGAGAGCATCGGTGATGAAATAAATTACACTAACTAATGCGCCTGCCTGGGTTCGAACCCACGACTTACTGTTCGTAATTCGGGGCCGTTACCACTGGGCCACCGCTGCTCCTAAATAAATAAATAAATATGATTATTCATATCATATATTCACATATTTATATATGTAAAGAGTACTAATTGCCTAAAGAAGAAAAGCTACTAGACGTAAATAACAAAACAAGGTCTTTTGTAACAATGCCTACAGACATTTGAAAATAAAATTGTAATTTATACTTATTTTGTCTTAATTGTTTACTGTGTTTTATTTTATACCTGTTTTTCCTCACTGCTGGGCAAAAATCCGCTTTCTTGGTAGACACTGGTGTCGATTCTGTTGTGCACAAACTAAACTTAATTTAGGCTATTGCTATCTTTTTCTCTCTAATAAAACGAGAACGAAACGGACGTAATTTAGAGCTGTCAAAATTAGTTGGAACTAATAGAAGGGTGCACATAAAAACATGTCGACTAAAAACACGGTGAAGCGCAAGGCATAAACTAGTTTGACATCTCTAACTTAGTTCATAGCTATAGCCGTCCTGTTCTAAGCACTGCCTTTTAGTAAAAGATAGCAATAGCCTAAATTAAGTTTAGCTTGTGCACAACAGAATCGACACCATTGATACTTTTATTAGTCTGAGAAAGCAACGTACGTCATCATCATTCTCCTGCCCTTATCCCAATTCATTTGTGGTCGGCGCAGCATCTCTTCTTTTTCCAAATTTCTCTATTACTTGTCATCTCAGCAGTCACCTCCTTTCTTACCATATCATCTATTACACAGTCCATCCATCGCTTCTTCGGTCTTAATCTACTCTTATAGCCATCCACATTCATGCTCATCAGAAAGCAACGTACGTGAAAAGAAAAAAAAGTCATCCGGTACAATGCACTAAACAATGGTGTCAATTCTGTTCTGCACAAACTAAACTTAATTTAGGCTATTGCTATCTTTTTCTCTCTAATATAACGAGAAAGACACGGACGTAATTTAGAGCTGTCAAATTTAGTTGGAACTAATATTTCCATACAAATGAAGCGTGCACGTAAACGTAAAACATGTCGACTAAACACACGGTGAAGCGCAAGGTATAAACTAGTATGACATCACTAACTTAGTTCATAGCTATAGCCGTCCTTTTCTCGCACTGCCTTTTAGTAAATGATAGCAATAGCCTAAATTAAGTTTAGTTTGTGCACAACAGAATCGACACCAATAACTTATTGTACACATTATCACTAAAAATACACTGGATAAACTCAAAAGAAATACCAGATTCAATAATCCTTTATTCTTTATTATAAGTAGGGTAAAAGTACCACTTAAGATATAGTTTGCGCTTCACTTTATCGACGTCAGATTCCAAGTTATTGGTTCCCAATCGAACCCGCCTCACTAGTTTTGGGTTTAATATAAATTATTGGAATATCCCCGGCATTAAAACTTGAATTGCCTCTAGGACCGTCGGTATTTAGTAGATAAACCGAATCAAAAGTTCTTTGTGATCTTGACGAGCATTCTTGAGTCAATACTTCCTAGTTAGGCGTGGTTTTGTTTGGGTAATTGGAAAGTTCAAACCGCTTTATAGAGCGTCATTAGAGGTCTTGGGTTTCAAGTTTTTTTGGTAGTATTTGTTCGGGAGTTCTCAGTAATGTCCAGAACGATAATAAAGTCCAGACCGATTTTGGACTGGTGCCCAGTGATTCGTAACAGGCGCACCTCCCCTATGGTTTAGTGGGACTTAATATCAGACCGTCATCTGCAAAATATCGAACGTTTTAACCTCCCTTTTGGAATTAATAAGTACTACTTCGTGAAACTACGTATATGGTACATCATAGTACACGTTTAAGGGATTTACTGGACCACCGCCGCCTCAAATTCAAAACTACAACTTGAATCAAATTCACAGTAGAGCATCTTCAAAATTAATCAAGCCAGCGCAACAGAATTTGCTAAACATTTCCCTAGAGCAGGCGCGGGTAGATAGCCTTGAATCATGAACCGATGTGTTCTCACGAATTGCTTTCAAGCTTCTGGAACGCCCGCTTGTAAATGTAGTAGATACCAAGAAGAGATCTAACTGTATCTAGTACCTGGAAAATGTCCTTTGAACATGGGACTATTTTTTTTCGAAAAGGCATGTATCCTTTCCACCTTTTTAATTTGAGTTTTCAATTCGAACTTTGTATGGCCTACACTGATATTACCAGTGGCGAAGGATCCATACAACCTGATTCCTGCCGGATTCCCTTTGAAAAACGGCACAGTCAGTATTCTATAGACAATAGTATATTATGATACAAGTGAGCTAAGTTGCTCATTATACACGAGGCTGTGGGTTGCAGCCCGAGCCGTAGGCGAGGGCATAAATCAGCCGAGTGTCTAGTGAGCAAGTTGCTCACGAGTTTCATACGCACTTTTTCAACACACTTGCGAGGAAAAAACAAACATGCAGCAACAAATGCGATACAAACAAAATATGATAGTTATGGGAAATGGCGCGCAAGTTTTTTTTTTTGCACGTGCCTAATGTAAGGTGATTGATTGCTTGATGCACTAGTGTGTAATATCATTATGCACGTGTGAGTAATAGTTCGGTTTATGGCCCTAAGAACGATGTAATAAGGCTCACTTTACGAGCAAGTGTGTTGAAAATAATATTACACATTAAAGTACTCTTAACTGGTAACTCTTACAAAAATGTACCCTTCGCTACTGTAAGGCACGTATAATAGGCAAGATTTTCTTCTTAGCCGCTACACTCTTGTCAATGTTTTCAAACAAACTCTTGACAGAGTTGTCGTTGTCTTCACAATGAGGTGATGGCATCATTCTGTCGCCATTCATTTCGCACCGCTGTCTTCCTGGTACTTCCACATAGTAAATGGTTAGTAATGGTATAGTACCCCGAAGGGTGAGGTGAACCTAATAGTACACCCACATTTCGCCAGTTATGTTTTAGTTCCATTTAATAAGGGGCGAACCTATTGACATCAGCCAGGCACAAATGTAGACTCCGTGGCTGCTACTGATAAATTTTTAATAGAAAAACTCAATAACGATTTGCCCGACCCTGAAATCGAACTCAGGCCCTCATACTCAACACTCGCGATTGCGATCAATAGACCAAAGAGGCAGTCAACCAAACTATTAACTCCTTTAACGAGTCATCCAACATGGAAATAAAATAATTCACCCAAAGACATACCGCATCTCCAATTTATTCAAGACAATCCAAAATACATAAATCTGTGAACTCTGGAGTCAAATCTTAATTATTGAATGTTGAACTCTATTGACTAATTAATTAAAACGTCTTACGTGGGATTAGACACTTAATTGATTGAGCGGACTATTGGTTTAAATGCTTTTGACTTTTTTTCCTTTAGCGTTCAACAAAGAGAAGAGCATTTAATGTTTACAGAGAACAAAACAATAAAGTCTCTATCCTCGATTGGAAAAAGCCGTTGGAATCTAGGAGATATTCTTAGAGTGTATAGTGCGAGTGCAATATGCAGTAACTACTGCGTCCGACAGTTTGTTGGATAGAAAACCACCGGTACGGCCGCACCTAAGTTTGGTAGCAGAGAATGGCCGGCTGGGAATGGTCGAAGCGGCCGTAAGCCTTGCGGCGTGCGGTCAGCGCCAGATGCGAGCTGCCCAATATTATATCTATAACTATGTATGTAGATGAAGTTTTTTAATTAAAATACTTTAATTCAAAATGTGTGTGGCACATGTCGCAAATTCTCACTACTTACTATTGTTGATTCACGTTAAAGCGGAACAATTATACTAGCTAGCTAGGTTGTACAATTGTACAACCTAGCTAGCTAGTATAATTGTTCCGCTTTTATGTGAATCTTATTTTATGCTTGTATATATTTGGTCCGATGAGCGAATAAGGAACATCTGTGGCTATCTAGGTCCCCAATTAAAGAAATAATTGACAAGGAAATCTGGAACAGCAATCAGTCCTTGCTCATTAGTCGTTTCTTCGTCCTTAGTATAGTTTCTTCAAAACTCTAAAGGGTAGATGTTCGAAGCTGGGCTCAAATTAAACTGTCGGAAGCTATTTACACAACATATTACTAAGGTTACATTGTATATAACACCGCAAAGTCAAATGTTGGCCACTGTTGATAGTAGCGAAGACCCCAAGTTACAGCATGTTAAATTAAGTTTGAGTAATTGGTAACATGGGTCAGAATGTTTCGGCGTATATACTGTGTACCAACCTGTTATATATTTAGTGATGTGACGCGGAGCGAAGGTTGTACCATGGAGTAGTGAGCAACTGGAGAGGCAATGTGACGGGCAGCTACGTAGAAATAGCGGAGGTATATAATATATGTCAGGTCGGATTTGGTGCACCACTTACGGTCAGAATAAGTGCCAAGCGATTTTTTGCCACTAACGCATTGTTTAGTAAATATTTTTAACTTAGCAAACAAAAAGGATACATAGATTAAAGGCAAGTCTTTGGCCAGCAGTGGCACAGTTGGCTATACAACAAAAAACACACCCAATAATACGCTGTGTTAACGACACCGATTCAATGTACGAGTATAATACAAAAAGGTATTCCCATTATGATTGTGTTACCTACACAATAAGGGTGACAATCGTGTAAAACAGGCATTGACTTTCTTTTACTTATTTCTCAAATACGTTGAGAGATACACGTAAAACCACTCCATATTTACTTCCTCCGTGTTCCCAACCCTTTCGTATAATGTTTCGAGATGTTATTGTGTTCCCTTGATAGACGATAGACGTTGCTAAGGTGACATCAAGGCGAGGTGAGAAGGGAATTTTAAGCAATTGTTGGTTATGTAATACGACAGGCTTCTAGCTTCGGTGAAATTCGCGAGTATGTGTACATGTTTAAGTATTTACTGCCGTTTTCGGTACTGGAAATGTTTGTTTTAGAAAAATGGTCCTTCGATATAATGGTCCTTGCAGGCGGAATTTTAAAAGTTGAAACAGGGACAGCTCTATTTAAATAAAGAACGTTGGTGAATTCTAAAAGCATTTGAAGAAGTAAGGATAAGGAAAAAAACAAAGAAGAAAAGTGCTATCTGCTTGATATTATGTTACGGGACTTTCGGCGAAGAATGTACTACAATAACTGCTATTAATAACATACAGGGAGTGTGAAACACACTTAAATCTAAAATTTTAATACTAAACCCAACAAACCAAAGAATCCAAAAAAAAACAATGCAAAACCTTTACAAGAATTTATTTATCGTGCAGAAATATGGAACAAATATTCTTTCATAAGTGCAAGCCGGCTGTTCACATGTAGTAGGAGTGCCACGTCGGTCCGCGGACGTGCCGCCGCATCAGCACTTTTATTACTTACATTTTTCACTGCACATACTCTTCACACTACCTAGTGACGTGCTAGAACTTATAATTTTGCCACTTACTTACGTGTTGGAAATGCAAATGTGGATTGAGTGGTGTCGCATATTAGGAAACAAAAAAAATGCTGAAAAACTAATAGGGAACAGTTTAAAACTTGTGTCAATAACTCCATATTCCTAAAACCTACATTTTCATTTATACCAATTCATATTTTAGTTTTATTTTATTCATATTTTTCTCGTGATTTTCCAACAATGAAGCCTAATAGATTGGCAATCCTTCTCTTAGGGAAATGTTGAGACAGCGTTAAGCCTCTCTCCCAATACAGGCACCGAAAAGGCTTAATCAGATGGATAAGCGCCATCACTCATCTGTATTCACGCTATGATCACAAACCTGCTGGAGAACTGGCTGAAGGAAGTAATAAATCGTCGGCATATTCAACTGTGCGCATCTAAGCCTCTCAGTACACAAGCCACTGTACTGAAAAATATAAGATTTAAAGGTATGCCTAGATTCGCAACCGCTTTCATAGAATCAAACCCAGTTCCTCATAAAATCTTTTGTTCCATAACTCTAGATGTGAAAAATGAAGAAGACGTCGTCGGAACGGAATTTCAATTGAAATTTTATAATGGATTTCAGTCCATCTCGAGTATTTAAAGATTGAACATTCTAGTAATTACGTATTCTTTTCGATACAAACGCGGACATTTCCCTAATGGTGTCCCTTTGTTTTATCCGTCGACATTAACGCCGAAAGGTTATGAGACAAGTCCAAGCCCTCCTTACCCCCCTCAGGGCGGACCAAGGCCCTCCATGAATAACGTCTTTCACGTCACGTCAAATGTGCCATCTATTGTTTAGATGCGAATTTTATCTGAACGCGTCGTGTTCGATAAAATTTAACGTTTATTTGAACGTTTGTAACAGAAGCGCGCCGGGTGTGGGGCAGCCCCGGGCTGTCAGCTTCGTCCTACAATATTCATTATTGACAATTTGAATGGAAGAGAAAAATGTCAGACCCGTGTTGTAGGTAATGTAAATATTTGATCAAAATAGAGCTCCAACCCTACCCCGCTGCGCAGATGCGAGATATTTGACAGTTTTAAATTTACTATGTGAAATAGGGGCTTTCGGGGGCCGCGAGTATTAATATATTATCCCACAGATAATACGCACATAAACCTGCCAGTTGTTTCAGAAAATAATCTGCCTAGCCAGGCCTTAATTTGCAATTTTTCTGCGGGAGTTTTAAATTTAAATTGACTTTAAAATATGTGGTCCTTCTCTCCGCAGTTTTATATTTGCATTTATGGGGGGATTAATTTTATTGAAGGAGGGTATTTAGACAATTTGTTTAATGAGTTGCATGGGACTTGATAACTATGTAGACTGAGGACAAAACGAGGAAAATGGGTTAGAAAATATCAAATAACCGTCAGTCAGTACTGTTCAGCTAAACACACAACCCTTTCAAAATGGCACGCAATCAGTTGAAACGGTATTCTTCAAGTAAACAACGTTAGGAAGCCGCGCCCCAAGACCCACCGTTAATGTCGCTATAACCAGCACTTGTTGCGGTAGCCTGATTTATGAAGCAATGTTCAGCTTGATGGCAAATTATATAGCAATTAAAATTAATTACAATCTTAAAATATTAGGAGGTAGTCTAACACACCTGCCACGGTAGAAGAAATCACTCTCTGGGATCGTTAGCTTTAATTAACGTCCTGTAAAGGAGGCTTATTTATAGAACGCTTCTAATTAAATAATTAATTATACTTTTCTCCACGGGAATACTTCTGTTTTCCCTATAATAGGTACCTACAATGGTGTCAATTTCATAAGATCGTGGACTTATGACATTTCAAATTAAAGAAGGCGGGAAGAATTGGACAGTATCAACGACCTGATCTAGGACTAATTGGACCGATAGCCTTGGGTCTAAAAGACCTTGGGCCCAGCAGTGGGATAATGCCTTCTAACAGTAGTAATATAACATCACGCCTGTAATCCCCGTAGGGTTAGGCAGAGGTATACCTAATAATACACCCACATTTCACCAGTTATGTAAGTCTGATGTATTAGGGGGCGAGTCTATTGCCATAAATCGGGCACAAATCCAAACTCTGTGGCTGATAATGAGGAATTCCTAATGGAAATACCAAATAACACGTTGCCCGACCCGGAAATTGAACTGTTGTGACCACTAAACCAACGAGGCAGTATAGAAGTAATATCATCATTATTATAACGGCATATACCTACATAATAGAGGTCAGATAGGCAGTCCCTCCATGTTAAATACTGGTACCTATTCAGTAGCATCCGGTGGCGGGAGTGCGTGTAGACTGCAAGCTCCGCACCACCAATTTTTTGGGTGGATCGATTACCTACTCGTAATTAAAATTCTGTTTCCACTTCACACACTTTATTGGAGATATCACTGTCACAATTATTGTACTTGATTACTGACAATTACTGTTAATTACAATACTGTATGGTGTCGGAAATAAAGAATAGCACCATCCCATATCTTCCCGTGGGTGTCGTAAGAGGCGACTAAGGGACTTACCAGAGAATGGGCAGCAGCGTTCTCTGTGCTTTTTTAACAACCGTACTGCGATCGCCAACCCGCCTTGCCTGCCAAGCGTGGCGATTATGGCAAAAGCCCCCCTTTGAGGGAGGCCTATGTCCAGCAGTGGACGTTTTTCGGCTGAGGTGATCACTGTTAATTGAATAAATTCTTATAGGTCGTGACTGCCGCGTACAAGGAATAGAAGCAAAAAGAGAGAGGAAAACGGATATAAAAACAATGTTGCAATTTTAGCTAACACAATGGTATTTTAATGTTGCAAATTAATTTTTATAAAATATTTTGTGTTGTTTCCAACATCCGGTTAGACTGGAAGCCGACCCCAACATAGTCGGGAAAAGGCTAGGCAGATGATACATACATAATTTTCTAGAAAAGTGCCACAACTTTACATAAGTATTTATAACCTGCTGGCAGGGTAAGTTACCTATAAATTCAAAAGTTCAACTTAGTGACGTTAATATCTATTTTTATTATCTAGATTTGGACTTGGCTCAACACTTTTTTAATTTATCGCTTTTAACTTAAGTGACATTATTTTTTTAACAAATGAATAATGTTTTCGGGGCCATTACAAATTATGATTGTTAAAGGAAACGCTGATAAAAGTTAATTAACATTTTAGCAAGTTTTGCTCGAATTGGAATGGGTCACAAATGTGCGGAAAACTGATTATTACATTTTAGCTAATGGAAAAATGTATGGGGCTCTTTTATGAATCATACAATATTCTAACTTTAAATATCTTAGACTAGCTGACTTCCCGCGGTTTCACCCGCGTAGTTCCCGTTCCCGTAGGAATACGGGAACAAAATATAGCCTATAGCACTCACGAATAATGTAGCTTTCTACCAGTGAAACAATTTTTAAAATTGGTTCATTACTTCCGGAGATTACCTCCTACATACAAACTTACAAACAGACAAACTTACAAACAAATGTTACCTCTTTATAATATTAGTATAGATTGAGTGCAATGCGTTGTTTTTTTTGACGAATCCGAAATTATTCATCAGAAATTGCCTCGTTGGTCGTTTGGTCGCAAAACCCGACTGCTGAACATGAGGGTCAGGGTTCGATTCCCGAGTCTGACAAAGTGTTATTGGGTTTTCCCATCATGAATTTTCTCAGTAGCAGCCACGGATTCTTGATTCGTGCCCAGTTGATGGCAATAGGCTCACCCCCTATTACATGGGGCTTGAACATAACTGACGAAATGTGGGTGTACTATAATTGGTTACACCGTTGGCTTACCTGATTACAGGCGTGATGTTATGTTATGTTATTCATCAAAAACCAAATTTTTATCAATTTTGCTATAATGAAAACCACCTGCCTAATAAACACATAGCCTTAAGAAATTAAACAAGAATGCACATTTATACTAACTTCAACATAATCCCAATACTAAGGGATCATGTACGGAGACGCGGCGCGTTGCGCGGCGCGTCGTGCGGCGCGGCCCGCTTAAAATTCAAACATATGACAATGTATGAAAGCGTTTACGGAGAGGCGTTTTTACGCGCGTTTGCTTGAGATGCAGCGTTGCCCGCCGCGTGCACCGCCGTGGTCAACGTGGCAGTGCGCGCGCATATACAAACATATGACAGATGACACCGCCGCTGCACACACCACCTCTCCGTAAACGGAAAAACGCGCAACGCGCCGCACAACGCGCCGCCCGACGCACCGCCTGACGCGCCGTTCAACGCGCCGCGTGTCCAGAAATGAGCACTAAGAAGTTCTTCTTAAGGCTTCTTACAAGAAATAACTTAACTCAAAACATAGTTCTAGTTTACTCCATGAAGTTTCTCACTTCCTGGAAATAGTAACTGTATCACACACAAGTAGTTTACATTATACGCGTGTATCGATACTAGAAGCTGAGCCTGAATTCAGCTACACTTAAGAGGCTTTACACTAAACCTTTATGGCGAGAGGTGAGATATTTTTCAGGACTTATAATACTCTCTCAAAAGAATGTTAAAATTAAAAAGGTGAAAGCTCAATTACCTTCAAAAGAACAGATTGGAAGTATTATTTAGTCTGACTTAATTGTTTACAACCTAGTCATCATCATCTGCATCATCTGCCTAGCCTTTTCCCAACTTTGTTGGGGTCGGCTTCCAGTTTTACCGGATGCAGCTGAATACCAGTATTTTACATGGAGCGACTGCCTATCTGACCTCCACAACCCAGTTAGTACCGGGTTATACTATACCCTTGGTAAGACTGGTTGTCCGACGTTTTGGGCCTCTGACTACCTAACGACTGTCAAAGATCTACAAATGACAGCCAGGACCAACGGCTTAACGTGCTTTCCGAGGCACGGAGGAAACCCGGTATGTAATGGGTGGTCACCCATCCACAGACCAACCTAGGCAAGCACGGCTTAACCTAACGATCGACCCGAGCGGCTGTTATTATTTAGCCACGAGCTCCTCTGTGCTAATTACAGCTAATGACTAGGTTGTAAACCTAGTCATTAGCTGTAATAGACAATAGACATAGTAATAATTATAAGGTTCTCGTATTAAGGCCTATTTGTATGTATTATAATAAATATTTGTTTTTTAAATGTAACAGAATGTACCTATAAGTGTATATCAATTCATGTTAACAAAATGATTTTTATCTTATTTACTTTTTGCACTCTATAATAATGCTGTCCCAAAGGTTGACTGGTAGAGAATGCCTTGTCGCATTAAGTTCTTCTACATGAAATGAATGCTAGGGAAACTTAGCTTTACATTAAGTTAAAAAAATTGTGCCGTATGTGCACAGCAATAATACATTATTTAGCAATAGCAAAAAGAATAAGTCATGTAAGTGAAAATTGCCTGAACCAGTCTTACAGCTTGTTAGATTTTTGACTGGAGCATTTAAGGAATATTGAACTCAAGTAGTGGACCTACTTGAGTTCAATATGCTTTGAAAAGCAAGGAAGGGGGACACCTTTTTTAAAGTCGACATAATTTTTCGAATAGCTGTTTCTATCCTTTGTCTCTACTGTATAAAACTGAACAACTTCCATTTTATTTCGATATTCAATACTATAGACATGCTTCTACATTGAATTTTCATAATACCTTAAAGAGTTTCGGAGCTAGCATTGCACGAATGCACGTTTCTCCTCGCCGACCTGCATGCTATTCGGCTGTGACATCTAGTTCTTAACATCTGTTTACTGGCGCACTTTGGACCACACAGCATTTGCCGTCTACTTTAAGTTGTTCCACTACAGCATATCTTTTGAAATGCAGTGATACGTTTGAAAATGTTTCGAAATTTGTCTTTTGTTTTCTGTATACACTTCACTTCCCTAATATTGTGATCATCATCATCATTTCAGCTGAAAGACGTCCACTGCTGGACAAAGGCCTCCCCCCAAGTGCCGCCATTAACCGGTCCCGTGCGACTCGCATTCAGCGGATTCCCGCAACCTTCACCAGGTCATCGTTCCACCTAGTGGGAGGCCTTCCAACGCAACGTCTTCCGGTTTGCGGTCGCCACTCCAGATCTTTTCGGCCCCATCGGCCATCCATTCTGCGAGCAATAAATAGCCCTGCCCACTGCCAATTAAGTTTGGCAATTCTTCGGGCTACGTTGGTAACCCTGGTTCTCTCGCGGATGTCTTCATCTCTAATATTGTGTTAGCAAAATTGTATTGCTATCGTGTCAGCAATAGGCATAGCATACAGAAACATAACTTTATCATATTTAACATAATTTTATCTCGAAAATCGTTTCTTCTATGTCGCGGTTAATGGTTTCCAATCTGGAACCTACACGACGTCCTCAGGGGTTCCCCAGGGCTCACATGTTGGGCCAGTTCTATTTAATGTCTTCGTTAATGACATCCCGCACTGCCTAAAATTCTCAGAGTGCTATATGTATGCAGATGACCTTAAATTCTCTAGGATAATCGAATCTGAAAACGATAGATTATTGCTTCAGAGGGACGTAGACTCGTTAGTTAAATTAAATGGTGAAGTTAAATGGTGTAACGAGAATGAAATGAGCTTAAACGTAAAAAAATGCTACCACGTGAAATACACCCGAAGGAAGAAATTGACGGCTAGCGTATATCACGTGGGCCCTAACGTTATCCAGGAGGTGGATCAAATAAGGGACTTAGGAGTTGTTTTCGACAACGCCTTAACATTTGTACCTCATGTTGAGAGCGTCATCAAAAAGGCTTCTAGAATGCTGGGATTTGTTATAAGGAATGTTGCTGGTTTTAAGCGCAATCGGACTAAGATCTTGCTGTTCAACTGTATTGTTTGTAGTACCCTGGAATACTGCAGTACGATTTGGAGACCTCATTACTCCACACACATCCTTAGACTGGAGCGAATTCAAAAAAGATTCCTCTGGCATCTAGCCTATTCCAGCGGAGTTGTAAAAAGGATACGATCATACGAAGCCAGACTAACTTATTTTAAGATGGTCTCACTGGAGAAACGTAGAATAACCATTGATTCTATCTTCGTATACAAGCTATTTCGGTGCAAAATTGATTGTCCCCAATTATTATCCAAGTTCCACTTTCGGGCTCCTGCTAGACTGCCTCGTGCTCCTATTACTCCTTTACACCCTCCACTCCGTAGAACAATACTTGGTGCAAACTCTGTCGTCTCTCGCCTTTGCAAATTGTTAAATAGCTGCAGTGATCTTGTTGACGTGCATTTTGACTTATACGCCAAGTTTCATAGAACTACTAGTAACGCTTAATTTTATTGTTTTAGTGGTTAATTTTAATATTGTTTCTAATTTGGAATGTTTTTAATTTTGAGTTGATTTTGTTTTGAATTTGCTTGAATTGTAATTTTGATTTTAGTTTTGATTTTAATTGTAATTTCGGTTTGATTCTAATTTTGATTATGATTTTAACTGTAATTTAGATTTGGACCTTGAATGTGATCTTAATTTTATTTTTGTTTTTTGGACAATGCTATTAATTTTGATTTTATTTTGCTTTGATTGTCATTTTAATTGTAATTTTAATTTTATTTCAATTTTTTTTTCTGTTTTGTTGTGTCTCTGTTTGTTCTGTTCTATTGAATTTTACTTTACTGTTAATATTAGTTTTATATTCTTGCACATAATGTTAATTTAAACTTGTTAATTTTAGTTAATTAGACACCAATTTTATTGTACAGTGCAAGTGCTTGTGGCACATCTAATATGTTTATGGGGCATGCGGTGCTAACCTGTAAGAAATTGTTACACTAACCTCAGATAATGGTAGATAATTACTCGAAATATTTACAGTGTATACAATTGTTGGTTGGCCAATAAAGGAAAAAAAAAAATAACATCACGCCAGTAATTCCCATAAGGTTAAGCAGAAGTATGCCCACATTTTGCCAGTCTGTTATGTTGTAAGTCTCATGAAATAACGCGACGATATTGCCGTCAACAGACACAAATTCAAACTCAAGGTTACACTGAGAAATTTCTGATGGAAACACCTATAGTCTCCGCCAGATAAGTAAGAATTAAAGGTCATTGCTCTTTCCTTAATTTCTCTGCGTACCCCGACAATACATTATGAATGGTTTTTTATTACTAGAAAAAGTCAAGGATCACGATAAAGGTCGTTTTGGGACAAGTTTATGTCATTATTTCTGTTTTCGAAATTATGTATTTGAAAAAATGTATGCGGGTTAATGACCTTTAATTCTTACTTATCTGGCGGCGACTATAGTAATACCAACCAAACCTTAACTAATACCTATGTATTATAGTGCAAAAGAAAATTCACACACTTGATATACAAAACTATTGGCATACAATCTACATTCAATTTAAAAAGACCTGTTTTAAGGCTCACATTGGCCTTTCCAGCTACCCACTAGGTACCAAGACATCGTGTCTCACTCGTAACATCTACTTAGGTCACTTTGCGCAGCACCTAGTCCCCGTCTGCTAGTGACCGTCCCACTTCAGCTTAATATCTTTTGAAATGCAGCGGACGGGAGCATTACAGGGTCTTTGTAGCTACATAATATTTTGTGGCATGTTGCTGAATGTACCTACTAAATGAAGTAAAGGACTTGGTAACGTTCGAACCTTTGATTTTTTTCAACTATTGAGTATTAATATGTATATTAGGGGAGGTCAATCTTCAGGTTAAGCCACACTTGCCTAGGTTGGTATGTGGATGGGTAACCACCCATTGCATACCGAGTCTCCTCCGTGCCTCGAAAATCATTTTGAAACGTTGGTCGTGGCTGTCTTTGTAGCGCAATAAAAGAGAATGTAAACAGACCTCATCCCGTCAACCAAGCATTCTGTACATCAAACTAAGTAACTTTACGCAAAAAAATGCTGGGAAATGATTTTTATTTTTTGGGAGAGAAATATCACGTTTTTCGGTAGGACTCAATGTGAGGCACTTAAAACATTGTGCTGATGGATGGATTGAATAGTCCGGTCGTGAAAGTTTTAAAGTAAAAATCTTACATTATTTAAAAAAAACCGGCCAAGAGCGTGTCGGGCCACGCTCAGTGTAGGGTTCCGTAGTTTCCCGTCCGTCACAATAAGTGTTCCCACTTATGAGTTTAAAGGTAAGGGGGATCCATTATGTAAAAATGCTTGCATATACGAATATACTACAAACTTAGTCCAGAAATTATTTTGTACAAATTTTTGTCTTTTTTGTACAAAAACTGTTGTTTCCATCAAGTTCAAAATGATTTTCCTAGAAAGTCCTTATAAAGTTCTACTTTTCAGATTTTTTTCATATTTTCTAAACTTATGGTTCAAAAGTTAGAGGGGGGGGGACACGTTGTTTTTTACTTTTGGAGCGATTATTTCCGAAATTATTGACATTATCAAAAAATGATTTTTGGTAACCCCTATTCATTTTGAAATACCTTTCCAACAATATATCACACGTTAGGGTTGCAATTAAAAAAAAAATCACTTCCCACTTTACATATAGGGGGGCTACCCTAATAAAACATTTTTTTCCAATTTTTATTTTACCACTTTGTCGGCGTGATTGATAGACATATTGGTACCAAATTTCAGCTTTCTAGTGCTAACGGTCACAGAGATTAAGCGAGGACGGACAGACGGACGGACAGACATGGCGAAACTATAAGGGTTCCTAGTTGACTACGGAACCCTAAAAAACCTGTGAAAATGTTGGAACTTTGACCCCCAATATCTCCGTAACTAGAAGGCATATCTGGGTATGGTGTAGAACAAAAAATGATCGGAATGACGGGGGAAAAAATAGTACATTGTTACCCTAGGGGTGAAAGTAACTTATTTAGTCCCGAGACGGGGTTTGGTGCCCGAGCGAAGCGAGGGCGCTAATAGTTCGAGGGACTAAATAAGTCTTTAACCCGAGGTAAACACTGTGCTTTTCATTACGAATACAAGGAAAGTAAAAAAAAAAACATACAACTCGAAAAAACTAATGAAGATCTGAATTCGAATGGGGTAGATGACACACTAATCAGTTGAGATACTTTTTAAGAGCTGGCAAAACGCGGTTCTCTAATAGACTCTGTATGGCAATAGCCTACTGTGACGTCACTGTTTATTCAACTCAATGACTCGACTATTTATTGATTTCAAAGCAACTAAAAATCGAATTTGGCAATTAATTGAAAATAAATCGGGTTTTCAGGCCCAAAATAAAGTGTTTTTTAGAGAAAGGTGTCTTGGAATTATTGTTTTATGGTGCCATCTACCCTATTGCCGCTTTCCCACCTATTTTGCTTTTTTTTCTGTGGCCGGCCAGCTATTCAGCCAATACCTATTTTTCATTTTCATCATCGAAAAATGGTAAATATTTTTCCCAAATCTATGTTATTTTAAAGAAATAGTTGAAACTTAATTATATAAAATAAAGATATTTAAAAAATATATATTCTTTAATTAATACTTAACTTTATGTTATTTCAATTTTACATCGTGGCTGTATAGAAAGTTGGAACATGGTTCAATAGAAAAATGAACCATTTTTTTTTAATAATTTGACAGCTGTCAGTTGAAAACGATTCTCCCTAGGGCTGAAAAGTATTACTTTCAACCCGCTCCTCAGGCAACTTCAGACCTACTTTCAGAGTATGAGTAATGAAAAGTGCTTTTCGACTTCGTTAAGGGTCTTTTTGATCAAATATGTGTCTCTTTTGTTAACACTTAAGAAACGATGTATAAAACTCAAACGCAAACATTCACAAAATGCATGTAAACTTTCTAACTACTGTCATAATAATTCACGTTCACACCATTACAATATGAAAACTAAATTCCTGCAAATGTATGCCGAGTGCTTTTTGTGAGGGAACGTATTACAGCCTTGATACCGTAATTCAGTCCGTCAGGTGCAGATGCTGCCAACGACTCCAAGCGATTAACCCATTTGAGGGCACGACTACCAGCCAGTTGAGAAAGACTTTCCAATATCCTCGCGAGCTTCCTTCACCCCTCCTACAACCATAGGAGCGCGGGAGCCGGGGAAGCTCAACCTAAGATGGTGTTTCATCGTGCAGAAATGGAATGTTTGTGCCAATACTTGAATATTATTGATATTGCACTTAAATATTCGAATTTCAAAATCCTTTGGGTGTTTACTTTGACACAGATGTAATAAATTGCAATATTTATTTGCTGTTAGCAAATTGATATTTGTTTAACCCTTTAAGGGCCTACCCCATGGCACACTAGCGCCACTTTAGTAAAAAAATCAGAACTCGTTAAATACACAATTAATATAAAATCTGATAGACAAAATCAATCTTTTGGTCTTCTAAATTATTTACGTCTGCCTATCTCATTGAAACATAGCTCGCTGTCGTTACAGATACAAAATGGAAAAAAACGGCCGTTTTTAGCAATTTTTCTAACTGTAACTACAGTGAAGTATATTTTAATGAATTAAATAGACGTCAATAATCTAGAACTCTAAAGCATTGATTTTGTCTATCAGATTTTATATTATATTTGTATTTAACGAGTTCTGATTTTTTTACTAAAGTGGCGCTAGTGTGCCATGGGGTAGGCCCTTAATGCGTACATTTATTTCAAACGCATGAATTCTGATGGAATAGGATTCACACGAATTCTCGGTTGTAATTAAAATGATTCATAAAATAAACATAATTAATTATTGTGGGTATCGAGTCTATTCAATTTAATGTTTGTGTATTTATATCAGCTAATTTCACTACAAAATTCATTCGGATCGGTTACCTATTTTATTTTCAATACAACATTGTCCCTAACTGGAATTGTATTTCTCGTGACATATAAAGGCACTATAGTCTATAGTAGGTACAATATAATATTTCTGTTTATTAAGTCCGTTTAGACTCTAACATTACACTTTATAATTTAAATCAAGAAAATAAGACGATCCTCCTAGGAAGATGTTTTTTTTTTACTTCCGCAATAAACCCCCAAAAAACCAATTTTTTAAAAGACATACTTTACTGTACGCATTTTTATATTAATTTAGATACCTAATAACATTTGTTCCACCAATCACCACGTCCTAACACGCTAAACAAACGTATCACACTAACAATAGTGGAGGGGGTAAATGAGACAGCATTTTATCATTTTATCTGCTTAGTTGGACACGTTCGGACGTCTCGACCCGCGTCACGGGGGCTAAGCTAGTTGACAAGTTCCACCAATATGTCGGAAGGATGACGCAGGATCTAATATACAGCTAATTTAATTAGAAACGTTCTGATGAATAAAATAGTTTCGGTAGGTAGTTGGTAAATAGGGGTTGGCAGTCCTGGAATGTTTGATATCGGGTCTTGTTTTGCAATCAAGTCTTATTGTGCCTGTTTACTTTTTTTGCCAGTGTATGGATTTCCAAAACGTATTAAAAAAAAAAGTTGTCACTTTTTAAAAGCATGTTTCTTTAGTAAACTCCTAATATTTTGTTATTAAAGAAGAGGGTTTAAGTTGAGCGGGTTGGGAGAGAGCCTTAAATTATCTTTTACCCACTGAGTAAAACATGTAAAAAATCTATTAGTTTGTAAACTACGACTACTTTATTTTTACACCGAAAAATAAGTAGGGTAAGCTACAAACATGTAATTTAACTTTCGTAGACATTAATATTGTTAAAATGTGTACCATTTGGGAATATTCGTGCGGGAGTTTTGCAAGCGAGTCCCTTGTCAAATCGCACTCACCGAGCTCAACCGACCAAATTTAATTTAAACGCTACACCCACTACACCAGTGCACTGCCTTTACCGGGTAACTACTTACGAAGTTGGTTTTATACCAAGCTACTAACAGCATTTTTGACAGCCATTTTAGAATTCAGTTTAGATTTTGGGATCAAATAAAATATTATTCATGCAAAGTAGGGTAAATACAAGAAAGGTCTAACTCCGAATATCGTTTGTACCATGTATTTCAATTCGATCTTGAACCAATTGTCTGCGCCATTCGCATTATTTTATCTATACTTATTATTATTATTAATTTTATCTAATTATCCATTGAAATCATAAACGCATACTTGCAACACTGTATTACACTTCACTTATTAGCTCACTCGAGAAGAATTTTCAAATCAAAATCGATTCCTTCCTTACTCCCACTCTTTTCCGGTTCCGTTCAATCGAACAACCCCCGCCCTCATACACTCCAAAATCCGCTCGCTTACTGGCGAGTTGGCGACACGCATGTCTGTGAGTAGAATAGAACCAACCCATTACACTCACGGGTGTCGTATAAGGCGACTAATGTCTGAGGCAGAACACCTTGCGCCTCCGTAGACCAGAGAATGGGCAGCAGCGTTTTCTGTTAGTCTTTCATGACAGCGATCTCCAATCCGCCTGCCAAGCGTGGAGATTACGGCAAGTTCCTCCCATCATGGGAGAGGCTTATGTCCAGCAGTGGACGTTATGGGCTGTTGTTGTTGTTGTTATGTCTGTGCGCCCGCGCTACCGCCAAAAAACTCTAAAAGTGACAAGTTATTGGTGCTGTGTGGTGAATCCTCAAACTCTCTCCTCTCGTGACGCTTAGTGGAAATATCGCCTGAATCGGCGTGCTGAAGGCTGTTATCGAAGGAACGCATGATTTACATCCTCCTGCAAGGCCCTTTTCTTCCACCAATCAAATTGGAACATGAATACCAAAGAGGCAACATTTACCCAAATGACCTTCAATATAACAGAGTTCGCTCATTCGATTAACACGAACAACTTAGTCTTAAACTCAGTTCTGTTCGATAGAAACTGCGAAACTGGCTATGATTTATTGTGTACAGTTTTCGCAGTAGTTACTCAGATTTATAGTTACAAATTGGTCTATCAAGACGTTTAAACAACTTCCGCACGCAGGGGCCAATTTTACGGTCCGCGATCCTTCTCTGTAACTTACTAAATGTAGTTAAACTAAATATTGTTGATCGTTACAGTTTGATATATTTGAGTTGGTTTCAAAATTATGATTAATTCTGCAACTATAATTGCTCGTTAGTGGAACGTCTGCCTTTGGTCCTTTTGACGGCGTTTTCAAGTCATGGTGTGGAAGAAATATAAGATTACTTCTAAAGGATAGTTGAAAGCGCGGCTGTTTATCATGAGGTAAGGCAAAGTGTTATTGGGTTTTCCCAACTGGAATTTTACACGGAGGGTTTGAACCCGGTTGATGGCAATAGGCTCGCCTCCATGGGACTTAAACTAACTGACGAAATGTGGATGGTACTATTATGTACACCTCTGCCTAACCCATCAGGGATTACATGCTTGCTTGCTACTGTATCGTAAAAGATTTTAGGGTCACATTCAACCCAGATTTTTTTATTTTACACGATCATCCAAAAAATAAGTAATGATATACTTAAGCCTACCCTACCAAATTTGCATCAAAAACATGTACCTCTTCAGTGAAGATAATGGGAACAAAGTTTGGTAATCTTACGGCCGCCAGAGCCTATTTGAAAAATCCTTGACATGATTGATAGCTCTTTAAAACTTTTGGTACAAATATCCCATCGGAGCAAACGGGATGAGATCGCAGAAACGTGCTTGATAAAGAAATCTACAATAACATTCTTGTAGTTAAAGGGAATTGAGGAAAAATCTCTGTAAGCTTAAAAGATTTTACTTGGATGTGTTTTCATGTCTTTGTTATGTCTACAGATCGTTTTCAAGAACGATGCTCAAGATAGTATAATATTTTTAATTTGCATTTTGTTTAAGATACCGCCGCTTTGTATTCGTGCTGAGATTCACACTTGAACTATTTAATAACTAGTGAGTACTTACCTAATTCATCATCATCAGCCTATTAATGTTCCCACTACTGGGACACAGGCCTCCTCTCTATGAGAGGGAATGGGCTGTAATCCACCACGCGGGCCCAGTGCGGGTTGGTAGATGTCACATGTCTTCGATTTTTTTGGTTCTAGGACATGCCGGTTTCCTCACGATGTTTTCCTGCACCGTTTTTGAGAGCAGTGGTGATGAAATAAATTACACAAAGTAATGCGCCTGTCTGGGTTCGAACCCACGATTCGTAAGTCGGGGCCGCCACCACTGGGCCACCGCTGCTCCGCCTAATTGAATGACATTTATTTAAAACTATTTTCAGAAAAGACCGGAACGATCCGTTTATTTTTAACTTAATCCCATCTCATTAGCAAAGCAAAATGCAGCTCAAAATAAACTTCGTACTAAAATTTCAATCTGCCCAATAAACTCCTAGAACATTACCCTGCGTCAAATCCTGCGCGTCCCCTCCCAGACATAGTTAACTTATTTATACCCACACGCAGTTACGTTATCGAATCAACGAGTTAGCAGTTTTGATCCAGGTATAACAATGTTAGTCCCAGGTGCGAGGTTAAATTAAACTCTATCCTAAAAAGGTTTTGTAAGCAAAATAAAATTGGCCAGAGTAAAGGGTCGAGGAGGATGGGCCACAATGATTACTGTAAGGTTCCCCAACGATCCCGCTCCCCCAACCTTGAATACTGATCAGAATTCAGCGATGCTAATTGATTCCAATTTTTTTCGTGTAACAGATTTCGGAAATCTATTTTATGCTTTTGGTGGGATCCCAATGAGAGGTTTTCCTTTTTAGGTTTTAAAAAAAAACTTAGTTTCCAAGAACTCTATAGATGGCGTTGAAGTTACTATGCCAGAGCCAAAACGCTTGAAAAAAAACCATTGTGTCACGTCACATACTCTCGTTGACTGACACTTTCATTTGCTTAACCTTCCGAATATAACCAACATTTCTCGCGCTTTGTTAAAATCAGTTTTTTTAGGTTCCGTTCCTTGCATTATCATACTTACACCTAGCGCCATCTATCCAGCGACTAGGGAAGAGCTAAAAAGAAAATCCCTCATTGTAGCAGAAGGGAGGCCGATAGAATTTTATATTATTGCCTTGTTAATTCTTTGGGTTTTGTGCTCAGGGTGTGGTTTTTACGATAACGGAAACGTGTGTTCCAGGAATTGTTTGCTTCTTTTTACTAACCAGTATCCACATATTTTAATTGTTTGCTTAATTTGCGGGAAACGAAAATATTGCCCGCGGCTTCCCCACGTGGAATTCGGAAATTGTCCAGCGGGATTGTACTACCGGAATAAAAGTATTCTATTATGTGTTAATCCTGGCTGTAAACTATCGGTGTGTCAAACATTCAAATCCGTTTACAATTGTTTTTGCATGAAAGAGTAACAAACATCCATCCATCCTCACAAAGTTTCGCATTTATAATATAAGTGAGATAAGATAAGATTTCTGTCCATCAAGTTACGTAATTGTTGACCATAAAATACAATACAGACGACGCCGACGTGACGAAATCTTTTTCCTAGAAAAATCCGATCGTGTATCCGTGTTTGTGTGACAGACGCAAACTATGATGTACAACGGTATCCGACGAAAACGTCAAAACAAATGTTTTCCCGAAGAAAATTAAACTTCCTTTGAGCTCACCACTAACTTAATCAAAAGAATAAAACGAAGTAAACAGTTTCCAACTTTCCGCCCTTTGGCAAAACAATATCGGTTTTCTGCTTATTATTTTTCAGATGCGTGAAGTTTGGTGATTACATTATTGAGTATTCTTCTCCAAGTACGTTTTTCTTCATTCTTCTTCAGAAAGTTTCTTGTACTTTTAACCACGTTTAACTTATTTTCACGTGGTTCGTGGATAGCATCTTGACCGTCGGGCTTTAAGATATTGTAATAAACTTAAATGTGTTGCTTTCTCGCAACTCTGCATTGCGCCTCTTAGCACCTATATTCTGGCAAATAAATAAATTTAATTTCATTGATTAAAACGACTGGTGAATTGTTCATGGGTCCATTGATAAGAGAGTGAATCAAAAGTAATATGTTTTTTCATTACTCATACTCTGAAAATAGGTCTGAAGTTGCCTGAGGAGCGGGTTGAAAGTAATACTTTTCAGCCCTAGGGAGAATCGTTTTCAACTGACAGCTGTCAAATTATTTTTAAAAAAATGGTTCATTTTTCTATTGAACCATGTTCCAACTTTCTATACAGCCACGATGTAAAATTGAAATAACATAAAGTTAAGTATTAATTAAAGAATATATATATTTTAAATATCTTTATTATAATTAAGTTTCAACTATTTCTTTAAAATAACATAGATTTGGGAAAAATAGTTACCATTTTTCGATGATGAAAATGAAAAATAGGTATTGGCTGAATAGCTGGCCGGCCACAGAAAAAAAAAAGCAAAATAGGTTGGAAAGCGGCAATAGGGTAGATGATACCATAAAACAATAATTCCAAGACACCTTTCTCTAAAAAAACACTTTATTTTAGGCTTGAATACCCGATTTATTTTCAATTAATTGCCAAATTCGATTTTTAGTTACTTTGAAATCAATAAATAGTCGAGTCATTGAGTTGAATAAACAGTGACGTCACAGTAGGCTATTGCCATACAAAGTCTATTATAGAACCGCGTTTTGACAGCTCTTAAAAAGTATCTCAATTGATTGGTGTGTCATCTACCCCATTCGAATTCCGATCTTCATTAGTTTTTTCGAGTTGTATGTTTTTTTTTTACTTTCCTTGTATTCGTAATGAAAAGCACAGTGTTTACCTCGGGTTAAAGACTTATTTAGTCCCTCGAACTATTAGCGCCCTCGCTTCGCTCGGGCACCAAACCCCGTCTCGGGACTAAATAAGTTACTTTCACCCCTAGGGTAACAATCTACTATTTCATTACTCATACTCTGAAAGTAGGTCTGAAGTTGCCTGAGGAGCGGGTTGAAAGTAATACTTTTCAGCCCTAGGGAGAATCGTTTTCAACTGACAGCTGTCAAATTATTAAAAAAAAAATGGTTCATTTTTCTATTGAACCATGTTCCAAGTTTCTATACAGCCACGATGTAAAGTTGCAATAACATAAAGTTATGTATTAATTAAAGAATATATATTTTTTAAATATCTTTATTATAATTAAGTTTCAGCTATTTCTTTAAAATAACATAGATTTGGGAAAAATATTTACCATTTTTCGATGATGAAAATGAAAAATAGGTATTGGCTGAATAGCTGGCCGGCCACAGAAAAAAAAGCAAAATAGGTGGGAAAGCGGCAATAGGGTAGATGACACCATAAAACAATAATTCCAAGACACCTTTCTCTAAAAAAACACTTTATTTTGGGCCTTAAAACCCGATTTATTTTCAATTAATTGCCAAATTCGATTTTTAGTTTGAAATCAATTAAATAGTCGAGTCATTGAGTTGAATAAACAGTGACGTCACAGTAGGCTATTGCCATACAAAGTCTATTAGAGAACCGCGTTTTGACAGCTCTTAAAAAGTATCTCAATTGATTGGTGTGTCATCTACCCCATTCGAATTCCGATCTTCATTAGTTTTTTTGAGTTGTATGTTTTTTTTTACTTTCCTTGTATTCGTAATGAAAAGCACAGTGTTTACCTCGGGTTAAAGACTTATTTAGTCCCTCGAACTATTAGCGCCCTCGCTTCGCTCGGGCACCAAACCCCGTCTCGGGACTAAATAAGTTACTTTCACCCCTAGGGTAACAATGTACTATTATCCCCTTAGAAAAGGGAGGATCTTTCGACCAGAAGGGTGTTTTTTTTTTTTTTTTTTATGATATAGTATATTTCATTACAAGTGCGGAAAGGCTGTCATTGCAAAGAGTTCCCACAAATGTCTACCCGAGCCGAGGCGCAGCCGAAGGCGAGGTTTGACAGTCGGAACAAGTTGCAATGACGGTTCCGCAGGTGTACTGAACGACTATTTTTAATACAGTTGCGAAAAAATGAAGCAATTTAATAAAATAATAAAAACCTCGACCATAACGTAGACGGTTTTAATTTTGCTGAGAGTTCGGGGAAGTATGCCAACATAACATTTTCTGAAAAACTATTTGCTTTTTTCTCTTCTCTCCACGCAATAAATTCGTCGTATGTAGATATTTAACGACTTTTTGACTTTTCCGGTAAAATGTTCTCCAAAGCATTTTGTGCAATTATACTGAGTTCCGTTGGTGTTAATTAAAAAAAAATAGGGTCGAAATTACTCATTTTGTGCAACAAACAACTAAACTCGCAAAGAAAATTTCTGGAAAATGGCGCCAACCGTAATAAGCGGAGAGATAAAAAAAATAAGCGGAGTTTTTTTTTTCTTCACCCATTTTGGTAGGCAAAAGGAACTATCCATACAGCTTAGTCTTCAGTAGATTTTTTTGATTGATATGAAATGAAAATGAAATTTAATGAGATGAAATGAAATGAAACCTAACCTAACTCATTCAATTAAATCATTAAATCTGATATTGAAATAAATTAGTAGCTTCTTTTTAGAAATATACGTACTTGTATGAATCACAAAAACTCTTTAGTAAAATCTTCATGGTTGGTTTTTCTTTTTTAATAGACATTATTTTGACAGTTGGGAAAGACAACGCACGAGTTCGGGAAAGGTACAAAAAAAGCACTAGTATGTAATAGCCCACATCCCGAACGCTATACGTCCCTGCAATACACCACTTTTTGAGCAACTGTATTAAAAACTTTATTTCAATACAGTGACATCATTGTTAAAGACATCTTATGATACAACATACAGACATTATTAAATTTAATTTAATTTAAATTAATTTATATTCAGTATTAGTATTATACACAGCTTATATTCTAGTGTTAGTAACATTGAAATAAAATTATGTCCCACAGATAGGTCACCTGGCTCCCAAACTAGGTTTTCACCCTTGACTTGGTGTTGTCTGGTAGGCTACTACCCGACAGTTGCAGCTGGGTTTCTCTATAGCCCTTTAAGTCGAGGAGTAGTTAAATATCGTCATTTATGAATTTGATGTTAGTTCATCTTTTTTGTACTTTTTGTACATTTTGTACTTTTTGTACATTTTGTACTTTTTGTACTTTTTTACTCTTTGTACTAAGTTGCTGTAGTGCTTTTTGTAGTGCCACTACACCAATGTGCTAACCCAGGTCATGGTCTACCTGGTGCCAAACATCGAAACCCGTCAACCTATATTAAAGCGTCGCACGGGACCGGTCAATGTGGCGATACTTGAGGGAGGCTAGGTCCAGAAGTGGACGTGTTTCGGCTGAAATGATGATGATAATGGTGATGTTAAAGCGTGAAGACAATAGACAGAAGTTACTTATGCATTTGTAATATCAGTATAGATTAATTAGCGCAAGTATAAACTAGTGAAAAATGTAATTTCTGCTTACCTCAAAAGCGTGAGTTTATGTAGGTATGTATGTGAGGAAACTGTTGTGGTCGGCTTCCAGTCTAACCGGATGCAGCTGAATACCAGTATTTTACATGGAGCGACTGCTTACCTGCCTCCACAACCCAGTTAGTACCGGGTAATACTATACCCCTTGGTAAGACTGGTTGTCAGACTTTTTGGGCTTCTGACTACCTAACGACTGTCAAAGGTCTACAAATGACAGCCGGGACCAACGGCTTAACGTGCTTTCCGAGGCACGGAGGAAACTCAGTATATAATGGGTGGTCACCCATCCAGAGACCAACCTAGGCATGCACGGCTTAACCTAACGATCGACCCGAGCGGACCTGAGTAAACTAGTGATAATTTAATTTCATTAAACTTCACCAGTTTCAGAGTTTAGCTCTCCATTATATCTCGCACTGTATTCCGTATATTATAATAATAATATATTCCATTCGCCCCATATTCTTGCAGCCACAAGCTCAAAGTTAACAATATACGGGTGCCACAAGTACCTAGTTATCTACCTCTTTGCTAACTTTCAAACTTGCTCACTATGATAAGCTTATTCCACTCACTGGATTTATTTAATAGGAACTCGACAAATCTTGAAAATGTGAGTTACGGAATGTGTCCTAGTTCGAGTTTCTGTTAACTGTGTGAAATATTTTTCAGAAGAGTTGTTATTATAAGCGCATTGGGTACCAAATATCATCTTCGTGCCCTTGTCCATAAGGGACCAATCTACATCTAGCCTAGCCTTTTCCCAACTATATTGGGGTTGGCTCCCAGTCTAACCGTATGCAGCTGAATACCAGTATTTTACATGGAGTGACTGCTTATCTGACCTCCACAACCCAGTTTGTACTAGGTCAATTACGATACCCCTTGATAAAACAGGTTGTCAGACTTTACGACTACTGAGTACCTGTAACGACTGTCAAAAATCTACAATTGACAGCCGAGACTAAGGGCTTAACGTACTTTCCACGGACCAACCTAGGCAAACGCGACTTAACCGCAAAGATCGACCTGAGCGGCTGTGATTATTTTGCCACGAATTAGACACAAATCAGTAAAAATCCGGAATGGAATTCAGGTAGCCGCGCCGTAGCCGCCGTAGCCCGTAGTAGCGCTAGCTACGCCGTAGCATTATACCTTCGTTCAACGCGACTACGGCGTAGCAAAGAAAGACCAATAGAAATCTTTTCACGTCATAATCTTCCCAAATAATTACAATCATAACGAAACTGTAATACAAAACAATCCTGCAATTAATGTCTAACATAATGAGTTAGATAAGGCGGTGGTACCCCGGGGTATTGTGCACAGTGTACACAATTCATGTTAATGTAATGTTATTGTAGTCGCACTCGCCTCTGTAATAACAGACGTGTACAGAATATTCAGTGTGTACTTGTTAACGAGCATTAAGGGCATTAAGAAGTTACACTTTTAGTTTAAAGTAGGTCAAGTGTGTATGCAGTGACTTAATCTTATGTCTAAATCTGTTCGTGATTTGATGTAAGGATTGTATTTTACTCTCTTTTCTGACTCATTTTAATGCACGAATTGTTTATTTATTTAAATAAGCTCAATGTATTACGAATTTGGCACACTTCAAGAGCCAAAAGTGGAACTTACTCTGCGTAAAATGATTTTATAAATCCGAATTCTTTTCCTCCTCCAAAACAACACAAAACAAAATCTTGTTGATTAAACAAAATTAAATGCAAATCAACATATCCTACAACATTATTTTCGACGAAAAGACTTCAATTTCAATCCATTGTATCAACCCAGAGCTTATAGGCTAAACCAAAGCCCCTACGTTTTCGCAAACCCGCATCTAAACGAATTTTCCTCAACAATTCCCGAAGCAAAGGCCGAAGCCTCCCGATTCGTCACGAACTGCCCATTCTCAACAACTTTGTATGTTATCCAAGAGAAAACATTACAGTTCACACGCCCTGTCTTAAGACTCTCTCTCTTCAGTGAAGTAACAACATTCAAAGCTTTGAAAACATACCTAAATACTAATGAAAATAAAGCTTAATTTGTTAAGTACGTGTTAAAAAAATCCTGTCGGTAAATGTAGGTGAGTAGGACCACTCAACCAACAATTACAATACAAATTGCGAAACGTAGGTGTAAAGTGGAACATTCGGAATGTAATTTAATCGTGTTAAACAAATTAAAATAAATAAAGAGACGCGGATGTGCCTAAAAATAAAGCTTTTGAATTGTGTCGTAATTTTCGACTTTTATTTGGGACTCGACAACTCGACAATCGGAGTGAGTGAAGAAATCAAATGTATTGAATTCTTCACTCACTTTGATTTTAATATAACAAACTAGCAGAGAATACTATCGTCAAGTTTAATAATAATTGTTTGAGTTTCAAACTTGACACAAGTTGTACAGAAAAGCATACAGTTTGATGTTTGTTTTGCCTAAACATTCATGCAATATGCTACAGTAATAAGTTATTATGAAGATGTACACATATTTGAATAACAAAGTCTTCACCAGACATAATTTTGATTTTCGAACACAAACTCCTGTCACGTTTTCCCGCGTAAAGTGGTGGCAGCCGCCATCTTGGAACGTGACGTTGACGGCTGACGAGCGCGCGTTGACGCTTCTCTATTTAAATATTGCGCCTCTTTTATTCGCCACCTATTTTGTTTTAACAAATAGGGGATCTAATTTATTGTGTGGATCCATTGTTGGCTGGTATAATGAACGCAAGCGTTTGCTTTTGTTTCGAACTAGGTGGGGTATCAGCAGTTAACACTAGGGTTAAAACGATTTCTCTCACGAAATATTTAATGAACCTGGCTGATTTTAATGCATGGGTCGTTGTTTTGATATTTATTTTATGATAAAGGAAAATTAGTGTTAAGAAAATTACTAAAAACACTTGAAAAAAGAAATAAGCTGTGCCTTTGTACTAAAGTTATGATGTTTAGTCATGTTGTGTTCATAAATAATTCAATGAATAAATAAGATTAGTTTAGTAATGTTTAATAACTTATTACAATTAATTAATCAATAATGTATAAATTTGACCTAGATTTTCGTATTTAACATTTAGGTCAACATTTTTATAAATACCTCATTTAAAATCCAGTCACACAAAGTCACAAACAAGACAACGATAAATCGAAAAGGCCATTCTTTATCCAAGCTTTTGTCTTTTCTACCAGTCAGTTACAATCGAACGCAGGAAAAGTAACCGGATATCCTTTTCAGGTCACGTATGAGCTCGCTACGTAGATAACAACGAGAGCGATACACCTTCACATAAAACACGTATAAGTCTCACTTCATGGTAGCAGGTAACTTATATTAAATTCATCTGACATCTGTTTCTGACACTCTCTCAAACGCCTGTTGGGTTGAGAGGCAACGCGCAGCGCTTGCGAAAATTAGGTGCCTTTAGTTCTGAGGTACCTACCTTAGTCTCGAGAACCCAAAAACAAAGGATCGTTAACGCAAATTACGCTCAGAAATTTAACGAGGACGTACGTAATTATTCTGATATAATTCAGAGCACATTCATTAAGTTGTCATAATTATCAAGGTAGTTACTACCCCTTACGGATTCTAAAGAATTAATTATATTTATGTATGTGCGTCTCAAGTTTTCGTTTTAATGTTTATGTAGACTATTACACGACCTCATTTCTTATTAACACTTCAATACCCGCAATTACAGACACAATTAAAATAACAATGCACTGTGCCTCTGGAGGCACGGCCGGGAGCATACGGGTTAAAATGTAAAATTATAACGAGCAAACTTGAGCTCTTTAGTTTATTTTTAAATGAAGAAAGAGTTTGGAATAATTAAGAACGTAAGCACAAAAACCGCGGTAAAACATAGCATGTTACGGCGGACTCCACAGACCTCATTATTCTGCGATTTATACCGAGCCCTCGAGAAAGCGTACTAGGGACGCGCACTTGACCTGTTTTTTCATAAACAATATACAATACCGCATTCAGTCCTGTAGAAAAGGGTAAAGGATAATAAATTCCTTCTAGCAAAGGCAGTTGATTTACGAGAACTCACAATATTCAGATTATTTGGGTGCTTGTGGCATTATTTATGAGCTAATTTGCATTAAAACAGTTTTTATTCTGAGAAATATTTTGAGGACGCTTTTTGTGCCTTCGTGGCGAATGTTAATGACTAATTGACTCTGTTACTGTGACAGCCCATCGTTCAAGTTGCTAGCCCCAAAAAACGGCGCTGAAAATTGCTGATAACCATAAAAGTGTATCAGCAATTTTGCAGCCCATACTTTAGCTTCACGTCGACCAGTTTTTTACATAAAATATTCAACCGGTAAGCACTTCAATCCTTCAAATACAAAGTGCTGAGATTCTACAAAAAAAGGAGGAAACACAGTGTGCATGTGAAATGTTATCATACACAAGTGCGTGCTTGTGTAGTTTATTATTCTATGTTTTATACTATTTTCTAGAAGCAACTAAAATTAAATTCCTTTTACAGTAATCAATTCCATCATCCCCACAAAAAAACTTCAGAACTCTTGAACAAAAAGTGCCTTTCGTAATTAATAACGCGTTCCCTTTTAGTGGCAATAAAGTAGGGATCGCCAACCCTTACTTCGATTATACCCATTCATTGTAATCGTCGATCGTCACGATAGTTGTGTATGTAAAGGACTGGGAGGATAATTGGTTCACATTAAGCCATCTTCCCGCCTGGCCCGGACATTGACTTACTGAAGGGCCGAGCCTCCATGCCGACTCAGCATTTCCCGCGCCGACGCTGCCATCATCGTTTTTTTTTATAACGACGCCTGTTTTTAACACTACGATCCTTGTTTAATAGCGGCCCTCGTATAAAAAACGTTTTAGCTGAAAAATATGGGATTATTCGAAGGATGTTTTGCTGGAGAATTTTGGTCCTAAGATCCGTTATTGGTCCTTTGTGGAAGTTAATAGGTAGGAAGTCAAGTAGGCCGGAAAATTCCATTAGAGCATTCATTGTGTGATTGCAGATCTCAAGCATACGTGACTTTGTTCTGTAAACCTAAAGGGATGGGAATGATAGATATTTTCGGTAACCTGTAATTGGAGATTAAATACTACAGTAACTATTAAGAATTTTAGTTAAGCCAAATTTTTGAGACCTCCTTTATTTTATCCAGCTTCAAATCGAGGCAAAATATTAAATAAAATAATCAACCAACAAAAGCTTACGTCTTTTCTAGAATATAAAGTGTTTATGTTTATAACTTAAAGTTACGGGAGAATCAGCGGGGAATGCTTAGCTAAAATCCAGACGGTTACAGTTTACGACCCTGTATTTTACGAGGCGTATTTTTTGGAACCATCCTATATAACGTCTGTTTGTAGACCATATCTCATGTTCCGTAGGTATTTCAATTTTCTTTATGGTTTTTGTTATTTTTACTCTTTTTATAGATTTAATCATGATTATACGAATATCATTATGTGGAACGTCGATACAAAGTTTATTTTTTTAATGATTAGGAATAAAAGTTTAGATTTTTTTAACGTTATATAATTTAATGTAATCAAGTTTAATCATCAGTCTCTAAATTAGAAATTAAAGATGGTATTCGTTGTTAAATCTTTTAAAGGTTTACATGGACAATAATAATAGAAATTGCTTTAATTATTAATCGTAAAACACATCCTAACACCTTATCAAGTAGAAAATTAATAGTTATGAAAATGAAACCCGCTAATTATTAAACTTAATTGAACCAAGAAGCCTGTGTGCATTTTGGTTCATACTAATATTGATAGTAATTTGTGCTAAATTAGCAGAATAACTTTAATCGTTTACGTTGGTGTAATCAAACAAGTAAATCACAAATTCATCGACAATATATACTAGTAAATACGGCAGGGAGTTTTATTAATGGGATTTGAGTATAAAAAACGAGAAACGGTTTTGAAATGATTAAAAATAGATGAGATTATAAAATAAACAATTTCATAGACTTAAATAATTTCTAATTTGTTCTGGATAAGCAAGAAGCAAGCCTGTTACGACATCCTGCCCTCTGTCAACGACAGGCCAATAAATACTACATTTTAACTATAGTAGTAAAGACATCAACGCCGATTGACACCGCGAAACTCCACTCCATTAACTTCCGTGACACATTTCCGCATAATAACCTACGTAACCACACTTATACATCGTTATTCAACCATGAAATGCCAAGCAAATGGCAATTTTCCGCAACAACGACAACAAAAACGAAATAAAAACATTGAAAGTAAGGTTATCTATAGTACTTACTGAAACAAAACTTTTAAAACAAACAACATTATGTACTTACTTGCAACCAGGCGGAGGTAGCGTCAGGCCGCACATTGGAAACACGAAAAAATCGTCAACACCCAAATACATTGATATACATCATGACACAAACGTAGTAAGTGTAGTAACCGAAGCACATGTAGAGGCGTGCCGTAAGTTCACGCGGTGCCGGTGCACGCGGCCGCACTCAGTCAGCTGATCGCGTAGGACAGTTAATCAATCGGCAGTGGGCTGGCGAGGGGTTAAGTCCAAGCGCGCTCGCCACACTACCTGAGTGAAGAACCTTTTCCCATTGACACTAGTACTGGAGGGTTGGATACGAGTCGGCGGCGGCATTTTCGAGCTCCAAGCGGGCGGCCCCGCCGCACTCGCCGCCACACTAATCAGTAATCGTTGCTGGAGGGAGGCTGCGTCGCTCTCGCCCTCGTCCCTCCTACCCCCCTTCCCGCCGCCGCGTACCTCGCCCCGCTCTCACAACCCCCGCGCGTAGCCTACTACATCCGACCAGAATCGGAAGACGGGAAATTTGGTAAAATAAGGAAAATTTGCTGGCTTTTAATTTTTCGTGCTTTTACTTGGAATATAAATTGGAGCTTTTATGTAAATCAAGCTTCATTGCCAATACGTTTTTCAGTTTCCTTATTTTGACAACTTTTTCGGTCATTATGAGAAAATTAGATCGAAGTGTGAAGAAAAAACACATGAAAATCCGTCAAAATTTCCTTTCACCTTTTATAAGTAAAGCGGCGTCTATAATGCAGTACAATTATCTCACAACTGACACGTCTGCACTATCTGCATCATAACCGCCTACTCTATGACGATGAAGCCAAATTTTCAGGGGTGACACACTCCCATTAAATATTCATTCCTGGATTGTAAATTAGTGAATTCCCACAGATAACAGGGCGCCTCGGGAGGCGATAAGGCCCGAATGAGACCGACACTTACCGTGGATTTAACCAGCCCTGGGTAGACCGCGATCACTCACGGTAGGCTGGGCATGGACCGATGCTGTTAATGATGATTAACTGATAAACTTTAAGCTGTTCCGAGAGGTGATTAAGGGGATATGGATAGTAAATAAGATTAAACCAATACTACACTAATGTGACCCAAAAATGGTTTGAGGACTTTTCAGAACACAAATTGAAATGAGTAACTTTTTACTCGTGTTTACAATAATTTAAGGAACGCTATAGATACAGAAGCCAATTAGAATCTAAGTTGCTATATTTGTCATGATGTTCAACTAATATTACATAAAATAATGTAACTAAGTCAGTGAAGTCTGAATTAATATAGAGATTAATCTGACTTATATAATTAACTTCAAACATTTCTGAAAGTTACTTTGAACTATTTTATTGTCAAAGTTGTCTCTTTAAAATTTGCTTTTTGAGTTTGAAATCAGTCCAGTTTATTCACAATTACTTATAATTATTTATTTAGATCTAACTTCCACTTTTATTGAAGGATATTAATTTACCAATGGTGCCGATTCCCTTGTTCACAAACTAAACTAAATTTAAGTTGAATGCATCTTTTTCTTTCTATTTCATTATGAAAAGGACAGAAGATAAATATTAGTTTAATCCTGTCAAATTAGTCAGCACCTGACGTAATTTGATGTAATTTTAGTAGTCAACTTTTTAATCGCGTCTTTAACTTGTATGGCGCTGATTAATTTGACAGAACATAACTAAAAGTTATCTTCTGTCCTTTTCTTAATGAAATAGAAAGAAAAAGATGCACTGAACTTAAATTTGGTTTAGTTTGTAAACAAGGGAATCGGCACCAATGTCTATAATACTACGATAGGTGTACCTACTTTAAGTACACCTCTGTTCTACCCTTAGGAGATTACAGGCGTGATATTTGTTTTCGTTATATTATCTAATTAACAATATAAATATGAACTAGTTTCATAATTTTAATCAGGATATTAATTTATCAATGAGTAACGGGTATAGTAATGGGAAATATGAATCTGGTCCTTCGTGTCGCGGCCCTACAAAGTGCGCCTGCGCGATGACTCCACGTCAAGTGGCGATCTTAGCTCGCACATCTTTTAAAATGCACCGACTCGTCCACCGCCGCCGTACTCCTACAATCTGAACATTCAAATTAAGCTTAACTTGACACCGATCGAAGTCTCCGACTGGACGACTTCCAACTTTATCACAAGTCCTTAGAACTTAAAATAACTTTCTTTAAATTCGCTATCAGCTAAGTGTGTGCGATAATTTGGGACGCTGACCCTGCATCGTTTGCACGTCTCTTTTATACGGTTATAGTTAAGCCCTGATATAAGACTCCACTGAAATATTATTAGTCTGCGAAAATTTTGCATCTTAAACTCCCTTAATAAAGACATCCCACCTTAATGGAAATTTAGTTGAAATTTACTGGACTGGCTAGAGGTGTGATTTATTAAAATGTACCGCTTGGTTCAAAGGTCTCATTTAAGGACCAATTTACTGCTTGTTTATAGAAGGAAGAGGATAGAAACATTAAATTAATCAATAAATTCAAAGCAAATTACGTAAGGTAACGTCTTCCGGATAATGCTCCGAAAAGCCTCCTTTAATCTTTGATAATGCCTTTTTCTGTGAACATTTAGCAAAGATGTTTGCACAGATCGGTGTCTGGTTATTTAGGATTATTTGAGTCTTCATAGACCCTTAATTTTAATTCGCTTTATCGCGAACTTTGCTTTACTGTCGCTCATATTAACCAGTAACTGATCTAATCGAACTTAACCCTCCACTACCATCCCACAAATTATAAATCTACGGAAAACTTTTTATAATTCCATTCATTCACTAAACTCTAAAACCAAAGAGCTCTGCAGAAATTTATCCATTTGCTAACGAACCGCTTCCACGCTCCCATGGCAACTGTCGGTCCAAAAATCATACGTAAAAAACCTTTTGAGTCAGGTCACATCAAAATTTCAAGTCTGAAATTTGCCGGTGACGCCGCGCCGGTGCATGCCGCCGGGCGAGAGAGGGGGAGGCGAGGTGTGGGGGAGGCCTATTGTTCTGTCACGGATGAGTGCAGCCGGGTCGCGGTTACCGAAGGACCGAAGAAGGGTTCGGCTAAAATTACCGATGTGAATAAGTTATTCGGTTAAAATTTTATCGAAATGTTTCGGCTTTCATGTTGACACGGCAGGTGTGGGTTACGAAAGTTTGAGGGAAAGGGTTAGCGTTAATTTTGGGAGTTTTTGTTCCTTAATTAGTTTGGAATTTTATAGTGTAGGTGTTTTGTGTTGTTGGCTTGTTGCTTTATTTAATACTAGCGGACGTCCCGCGGTTTCACCCGCGTAGTTCCCGTTCCCGTGGGAGTACGGCAATAAAATATACCCTATAGCACTCACGAATAATGTAGCTTTCTACCAGTGAAATATTTTTTTAAATCGGTTCATTACTTCCGGAGATTACCCCCTACATACAAAATGACAAACATACAAACTCACAAACAAATGTTACCTCTTTATAATATTAATTATAGTATAGACTAGCGGACGTCCCGCGGTTTCACCCGCGTAGTTCCCGGTCCCGTGGGAGTACGGCGATAAAATATAGCTTCTGTTACTCAGGGTTAATGTAGCTTTCTAATGGTGAAAGAATTTTGAAATCGGTTCATTACTTCCGGAGATTACCCCCTACATACAAACTTACAAACATACAAACAAATGTTACCTCTTTATAATATTAGTATAGACTAGCTTATGCCCGCGGCCTCACTCGCGTGGAGTTCGATAATTGTCCCACAGGATCGTACTAACGGGATAAAAGTAACCTATGTTATCCAGGTTATAAACTATCTGTGTGTCTAAATTTCATCCAAATCCATTCAGTAGTTTTTGCGTGGAAGAATAACAAACATCCAGACATCCATACATCCTTACAAACTATCACATTTATAATAGTAAAAAAAGTAGGATAGTATACTTAGTAGGATCCGAAAAAAAATTAAAAAGCCAACACGACTATAGATGCAATATAAAAATTGTGTTATAAGTAGACGATACTAAACAAACAAAATACACTTTAGAACATTTTTCCTATAAAAATTCCCCATTTCATTACGGACTTGTTTATTTGACTATACTATTACTTCCAATTAAAAGTATTGATCGATCGTTTGCTCAGAAAAACGGCAAAAACAAAAACAACAGGGTGTAGTGAAGAGTAAAATCAAGATGTACTGTAAATGATTACCGAGTGACCTGAATGAAATCATTAGTAATCGTTAGACGCCGAACTTTGTTCCCCGAACGTCTAACTCGACGAAACTCATCAATCAACGTGTTTCTATAGCGAACGAACTGAAAGTAGGCATCGACGAGGCGTTACCCGTAACTACTTCTTGTTTTGGGTTCACTAGTTGCTGAACTCAGTTCATACAGCTCAATTCGCTGCGATTAAAAAAAAACCGGCCAAGAGCGTGTCGGGCCACGCTCAGTGTAGGGTTCCGTAGTTTCCCGTCCGTTACAATAAGTGTTCCCACTTATGAGTTTAAAGGTGGGTATCCATTATGTAAAAATGCTTGCATATACGAATATACTACAAACAGTCCAGAAATTATTTTGTACAACTTTTTGTCTTTTTTGTACAAAAACTGTTGTTTCCATCAAGTTCAAAATAATTTTCCTAGAAAGTCCTTATAAAGTGCTACTTTTCAGATTTTTTTCATATTTTCTAAACTTATGGTTCAAAAGTTAGAGGGGGGGGGACACATTGTTTTTTACTTTTGGAGCGATTATTTCCGAAATTATTGACACTATCAAAAAATGATTTTAGGAAACCCCTATTCATTTTTAAATACCTTTCCAACAATATATCACACGTTAGGGTTGAAATTAAAAAAAAAATCACTTCCCACTTTACATATAGGGGGGCTACCCTAATAAAACATTTTTTTCCAATTTTTATTTTACCACTTTGTTGGCGTAATTAATATACATATTGGTACCAAATTTCAGCTTTCTAGTGCTAACGGTCACAGAGATTAAGCGAGGACGGACAGACGGACGGACAGACATGGCGAAACTATAAGGGTTCCTAGTTGACTACGGAACCCTAAAAATCCGGCCAAGTGCGAGTACGACTCGCGCACCAAGGGTTCAATAAACTTGGTATTTTGTTATTAAACTACATATTTACGGTTTTCAGATTTTATCCTTTACATGTGCTGTATCGGACGTAAAGAATAGCACCATCCCATATCTTCCCGTGGGTGTCGTAAGAGGCGACTAAGGGACTTACCAGAGAATGGGCAGCAGCGTTCTCTGTGCTTTTGTGGTAACAACCGCACTGCGATCGCCAACCCGCCTGCCAAGCGTGGCGATTATGGCAAAAACCCCCCTTTGCGGGAGGCCCATGTCCAGCAGTGGACGTTTTTCGGATGAAATGATGATGATGATGTGCTGTAAGACTTTGCTTCTTGCCAAATTTCATGATTGTAGGTCAACGGGAAGTACCCTATAGGGTTTGATTGAAATCGCAAGATTTGCGACATAAACATATCTTTTGGTCGAGTTTACTTACAAGTTAACCTGAGTATTTGATGATTATTGCAGAGACTCGATACCCCCACGCGTTCCTGAGAAAAAGTGATCCTATAAGGGATCCGTTTTTGCCGACTAAGATAAGGAACCCTAATAATACGGATGCAGCTTAGGTACTGAAAAGCATGAAAAAGTTAATACCTATATGGTCTGATACTATTGCGTGGTAATTGTAATTATAATTATCATCAGTCTATAATGTTCCCACTGCTGGGACACAGGCCTCCTCTCTATGAGAGGGAATGGGCTATAATCCACCACGCGGGCCCAGTATGGGTTGGTAGATGTCACATGTCTTCGAATTTTTTGTTCTAGGACATGCCGGTTTCCTCACGATGTTTTCTTTCACATAACTTTACTTTATTTTACTGAGGTAGCACACAACCAATACAGAATACTTACTTCTCTATCTTTTACCCGTAAATGAAAGCCTAATTTATAATGATTGCGTTTTATTTAGGCATTCATTTAGGTAATTCGCTTTTAATTTTGCTTCTTTTTTGCTTTTTTTTTTGTTTTTCCTTTTTTTATTTATTTTTTTGTTGTTAAATGTATTTTGTGTATTTTATCTATGGGCCTCAGTTGCGTGATAATAAAATGATTATTATTATTATTAATTAACACTGAAAATTGACGTTAAGAGCCTGCTGTATAAAATCCACTCGCTAGAGTTTAGGCAAATTCGTTGCGATCCTATGTTTGTGTGCATTGTTCATGCAGATACACGCACACACGGGTTAAGATCGAGTGTAGTGATCGCTTAAACCATTTTGATCTTTGAGTTATTTTTAAGTAACGAAATAAAAGTAATGAATTTGTGTGCTTATCACAATCAATATGTCGTCTTATAGGACTTTCCATCAGGAATTTCTCAGTAGCAGCCATGGAGTCAGGATTTGTGCCCGGTTGATGGCAATAGGCTTGGCCCTTGTTACATGGGATTTCCACAGAACTGGCGAAATGTGAGTGTACTGTACTGTTAGGTGCATTGCTGCCTATACCTTCGGGGATTAAAGGCGTGATGTTATGATGGTTAAGTCATAATAAATTAGATCCACGCAGATTAATATCTAAGATGATTTTGAGGAAAGAACCGTACACATTTGAGGGGACCTGGGGGTCTAAAATGGCCGCTTTAGTAGAATCGTAATATGAATCACGTTAAAAATTTAAAATTCTTAAAATGGACTTTATTACCATAATCATAAAGTCTATTTTATTTTTTTAACGTGATTCATGCTAAGATTCTGCGTGGATTCTGCTAAAGCGGCCATTTTAGACCCGCTGTCTATCCATTGCAAACATTTGACAGTTATCGTGTACGTCGACTCATCAACAATACAATAGGGTAGATGACAAACAAAAAATTAACGTCAGAAAGATTTGCAAAAAATATTGTACACAGTTTTTTTTATTTTTTCACGTAATCTAAAAATGAAGACGATACAGTGCGTCGAAAACTCATGTGACGTCACATTTGAGTACAGTTTTTGACCGGAAAGTGACGTCACAAGCCTCTCCTTATCTTTGACGCGTTTTATCTTCGTCAATTTTATTAATTTGATAAAACAAAAAACATGTATCCAATATTTTTCGATAATCTAATGGACGGACTAAACAGAATCATATTTTATTAGTCAGGATCATCCCTAAAAAAAACATTGTTGTGTTCAACTTGTAACCCGCATAAAGTACCGAAACTGTCAGACATTAGTTAAAAACTAAGTGAAAAGAAAGAAAGAAAATGGTCATATTAATGTCGTAGGCAATTCGTATGTATGACGCGCTATTATTATGTATGGCGCGCCGTTATTATGTATGGTTGAAAAACGCCGCCGTTATGTAATACGGCGTCCTCACGTTCAGCTGGATTACAATTCGGCTGAAATAAAGTACGCCGCATTGAATGAGCTCTTTGCGTTCGTCAAAGCGGCGTAATAACGTGCCGCCGTTATACAAACGGACGCATCGTCGATACCGCTTTGAAAGGTTTAGTTCCATTTATCACCGCAAGTGGCGCTGCATGATCATAACAAGAAACATGGCGTCACAATCGACAACCATGTCACAATGAAATGGCCGCTTTTCCTGCTTTTCAATTATTTTTTTTTCATTTTTTTTTTCGATTTTTTTTCATTTTTTTTTTACCTACATGTTGAGAATTATGTGGCAGGGGCTTATAAAAGGGGGGTGAATTTTTAGTTATTTTTGCGATAGGACGCACCGTTTTCGAGATATAAGCAAATTTAGAACCTGCTACGACTCCATGACGCGCGCTCGCTACGACTCGCATTTCACATTACACATCCACTTTTTGTCACAAATGTCGTCGTCGCTCCACCGGCCTTCGCCCTACACTCCTCATGCCAGCTAGCAAGACTTTTAGGACAATTTTAGTAGGTTATTTGAGGTATCGGAATTGCTGACAATACGGCTAAACGTTGGACGCCACTTATCGAACGTATCGCCCCACCACAATCCGGCTGAACGTGAGGGCACCGTATTACATAACGACGGTGTTTTTCAATCCGGCGCGCCATTATGTGAAACGGCGTGTTATACGAATTGGCTGCGACATTTATACAAGCAAATTTTGTTGGGTACATAATCTTCTAAAGCGTCACGTTTCAGAAATATGAGCTATCAAAGCTAAAGTCCATTCATGGTGGTCCATTTACACATTAATTATGTCTGAGACAGCAACGTTAGCTACGTTTTCGAATATATATAGCGTTGTGATCGCTACCTGGGGGTCTAAAATGGCCGCTTTATCAGAATCCCAATATGAATCACGTTAAGAAATTTAAATACTTAAAATGGACTTTATGGTCATATTAATAAAGTCCGTTTTAAGGATTTAATTTTTTAGTGAATTAAATTATGATTCTGCTAAATGTAATTTCTTAAAATGGACTTTATGGTTATGATCATAAAGTTCGTTTTAAAGATTTCATTTTTTTAAAGTGAAATGCATTATGATTCTGCTAAAGTGGCCATTTTAGGCCCGCAGTACAACTTTGATAGCTTAAATCTCGGAAACGTGACGCTTTAAAAGATTTTGTGTCAGAAAAAACTTGTTTGTATTGATGCCATCGATTGATATACGTTTTATGCGTGTCTGATCAAATCAAAGTTGTATTGAAGATGCTATCAGTGAATGGATTTTAACTTTTAATAGCTCATCAATCGGAAACGTGACATTTTATCTCATACAAAACTTGTTTGTATTGTTACGTCGTACCCATACCTACAATACAAGTAGCTTCTAATAGTAGGTACCTACAACTAAGTAGGTAGGTAGTAGTAGGTTATCGAATGATGTAGGTACAAATTCGCAAACTACCTATAAAATACATCAGGAAGTTGTCATTGTAATTTCGACCGTACGCCCAGGGCATAAAGTACCTATTTCTTTCCTTTGTACAAAAGTTGTTGAAGTTTCTCGAAGGACAATGACCTAGTATGAATTGCCTAGGAGATTCTGGGAACTTATGGATCTTTCTCAAACGTTCGGTCGTCGTATAAATAGTCGACGTGTTTGTGGGAGCGGGCAGTATCATTTTGTCTACAGTACGGGACGAATCAAAGTGAACTTGTGAGTGCGATATCTAAGCGAATAGTGATCAGTAGTGTACTTGTGATTGAGTTTGAAATGTATTGTGATTATTAAAGTTATTCAGTTGTTTCATCGGTAGTAATTAATTTATCCCATACCCAGCTCGTAACAATTTGGTGTCAGAAGTGAGGGATAAATTATGCCAGTTCTACCTAAGGACAACACGGAAGGTATCCGTACCAGGAGTCAGCGACAGCAGGACATGGACCAAAGGCGGTTTGGAGATTCTCCGACACAGACACCGGGTGGTGTTCAACCTACGTCAGTGCCAGTCGCTGGTCCATCTGGAGTTTCTCCAGCATCAGTAGCGCCAGACTTGTCAGCTTTAATGGCGCTGCTGCAGGAGCAGGCTCGCCGTCAAGAGGATCAGGCTCGCCAGTTACAAGAGCAGTTACAACGAGATAAGGAGGAGCAGGCTCGCCGTCAAGAGGAGCAGGCTCGCCGTCAAGAGGAGCAGGCTCGCCGTCAAGAGGAGCAGGCTCGCCGGTTGGAAGAGCAGTTGCAACAAGAAAAGGAGGAGCAGGCTCGCCGTCAAGAGGAGCAGGCTCGCCGTCAAGAGGAGCAGGCTCGCCGTCAAGAGGAGCAGGCTCGCCGGCTGGAAGAGCAGTTGCAACGAGATAAGGAGGAGCAGGCTTGCCGTCAAGAAGAGCAGGCTCGCCGGTTGGAAGAGCAGTTGCAACGAGATAAGGAGGACCAGGCTCGTCGTCAAGAAGAACAGATGATCCTCATAAAGGATCTTCATTCAACTTTCAGCAAAGAGCTGAAGGTAATGAAGGATCAGGTTCACCAGCACGAAAATCGCATCTCAGAGGCCGAAGTGCAGATCACTGGGATGAAGAAGGCTTTGGGAGAACTGAAGACTGGAGATGTGACTGTGGCTTCAGTAGTTCCTGCACCTTCAGCGCGGGGCTTTAAGGTGCCTCCATTCGATGGAACATCTTCGTGGTCGGCGTATAAAATTCAATTTGAGGCCGTTATGAAGGCGAATGGATGGACAAAATCTCAAGCCATGACCGCGCTCACTTTGGGCCTCCGAGACCAGGCCCTCAACATTCTTGAAGCGCTTGGCAAGGATGTGACCTATGAACAGCTGCTGGAGGCGTTAGAGTCCAGATACGGCGACGCGCACCTGGAGCACGTATTTCGTGCTAAGTTGAAGGATCGTGTCCAGCGTAGTGCCGAGAACCTACAGCAGTGGGCCCTGGAAGTTGAAAAGCTGGTTCGGAAAGCATACCAGTCTGCCCCTGCACTGATCGATGGGATTCTGGTACAAGCGTTCGTTGATGGAATACGTGACTTAGAAGTTAGAGCCGCTGTGAGACTTGGGCATCATGAAACATTGAAGGACGCCTTAGCCCATGCTTTAGAAGTAGAGGCAGTGAGGCAAGACCACCGAACGCACCGCGTTAGGGAGGTTGTAGCATCACCTGTACGCGAGCGCCCGCAAGGGTACAGTCCTAGGTGCTACACTTGTGGAGAAAGGGGTCACCTTCGGTCAAGCTGTCCAAAGCGCAACACCCCGCGAGAAGATCAGCAAGGAAGGGTGGCTGAAGTGACTGCCCAGCCACAGCAGGGAAACGAGTAAATGCCAGTACTGGGGGGCGGGTGCTGGCTGGTATTGAAAGAGCCCCGAGAATCTTGATCTCGCAAGCACATGACGGGAACAGCCTGACCATCAGAGGCGAAGTCAACGGAACACCATGCAAACTGACGTTGGATACTGGAGCTTCTTACACGGTCGTTAACTCTCACCTAGCAAGTCGGTTTCTTGGGGACTACTTTGATAACCACGACCGTATACGATTACTAACAGCTACCGGTCATCACATAACCGTCCGAGGCAAGAAGGAGGTGGAGTTAAAATTGGGTGACAGATTTTACAAGCACAATGTCATCGTGGCCGACATAGTGGACGATTGCATCTTGGGCTTGGATTTTATGCGGAAATATCATTGTGAGATCGACGTTGATCAAGGAGTATTGAAATGTGGTTCAGAGGAAGTCTTCATGGAAGGTGCACCATCAGGGAAAGTGTACTGCTTGAAGGAGATTGTTCTTCCTCGCAGATCGGAAACGATTGTGCCAATTAGTTTACCACGGAATTCTGGACAAAAAGATCGAAGTGTTCTGATAGAAAGGGTGAACAATGACTTTCCATGGAAGATGGCACGTACTCTGGTCAAGGCCAAAAACGTCTCGGCAGTACGCATACTGAATCCAAGTGACAAGGAGCAAGTGATTAAGAAGGGCACCTTAATCGGCACTTGCGAGGAAGTAGCAAAGTGGCAGATTTTGCAATTGTCGCATCCAAGCGACAATTGCAAAATCTGCCTACCGGAAATAAAATTCGTAGTACAAAATTTGACGTGTCAACACTTTTGGAAAACTGCGATTTATCTAAAGAAGAAATGGACAAGGCTAAGAAGATGTTACTTCAGTACATATATACATACGTACATTTTCTCTTCAAATGATGCTGACATAGGGAGAACTGGACTAGTTCAGCATAAGATTAATACGGGTAACGAGTTACCAATCCGTCAGCGACCAAGAAGACTGCCAGTTGCACGTGAATAAGAGGTGGAAACCATGATGGAGGGAATGATGAAGGACGGTGTTATAGAGCCTTCATCGAGTCCATGGTGTTCTCCTGTGGTCCTGGTAAAGAAAAAGGACGGCAGTATGCGCTTCTGTGTGGACTATCGACGACTGAACGATGTCACGAAAAAGGACAGCTATCCGCTGCCTAGGATAGATGACACACTGGATACGCTGACTGGTATGAAGTGGTTTACCACACTTGACCTGAAAAGTGGCTACTGGCAAGTAGAAATAGACCCCAAGGATAAGGAAAAAAACTGCATTCTCAACAGGGAAGGGATTGTGGCAGTTTAAAGTTATGCCATTCGGATTGTGCAATGCTCCTGCAACGTTTGAAAGGCTGATGGAGCAAGTACTCGCCGGATTGATTGGGGACGCATGTCTTGTCTATCTAGACGACATAATCATCGTGGGCCGTACATTTGAAGATCATCTTAAAAACCTCAATCAAGTGCTGTCGAAAATCCAAACAGCAAATCTTAAGTTAAGTCCGAAAAAGTGCTCGTTTTTCAGAAAACAAGTGAACTTCTTAGGACACATAGTTTCGGGGGAAGGTGTTCAAACAGACCCAGAAAAAGTAATCGCCGTCAAGGATTGGCCAGTTCCGAAAGACAAGACACAGGTCAGAGCATTTCTGGGTTTGTGCTCCTACTATCGAAGGTTTGTCAAGGATTTTGCCGACATTGGAAAACCTCTGCACAAACTCACTGAGGAAAAGCGGCAATTCTGTTGGGACGAGAACTGCGACGTTGCATTTCAGGAATTAAAGAAACGTCTGTGCAATACGCCTATCTTGGGATATCCTGACACAGAAAATGACTTCATAGTTGACACAGATGCAAGTAATACTGGAATTGGGGGCGTGCTGTCTCAACGGAAAGGAAACCAAGAGGTTGTGATAGCTTACTTCAGCAAGTCTTTATCCAAACCAGAAAGAAATTACTGCGTTACAAGACGGGAACTACTCGCCGTAGTAAAGACATTGCAGCACTTCAGTAAATATTTGTTGGGACGTAAATTCCAATTAAGAACTGACCATGCTGCATTGAAGTGGCTATTACAGTTCAAGAATCCAGAAGGGCAAGTGGCGAGATGGATTGAGCTATTGCAAGAGTTTGACTTCGTAACTGAACATCGCAGTGGAAGAACTCACGGTAACGCAGACGCCCTGTCGAGAAGACCTTGTCCTGAAGACTGTAAGCACTGTGCCCGGCAAGAGACTAAGGAAGTAGTGCCCGTGAGGATGCTTAGAATGGATCTCAGCGATGAATGGAAAGAAACCCTACAGCAGGCTCAGCAAAATGACTCGGACATCAAACCGATCTTCGAGGGGATCAAAGCTGGTGCTCCTAAACCCAAGTGGAGTGATGTGGCTGCGATGAGTTCCATCACGAAGAGTTATTGGGCGCAGTGGAACAGCTTGGTGATCCATGATGGAGTCTTGTGCCGTAAATGGGAAAACGCTCGAGGGGACAGCTGTCATCTACAAATGGTTGTCGCTAAAGCTAAGGTACCGGATGTTTTACGGCTGTACCATGATGGATGTTCGGGAGGACATATGGGGGTAAAAAGGACTTTACTAAAAATTCGAGAACGCTTTTACTGGATCCACTGTCGAGATGATGTGGAGGACTGGTGTCGCAAATGTACCAGTTGTGCGGCCGTGAAAGGACCCCAAACACGCAGCAGAGGAGCATTAAAAGTGTACAACGTTGGAGCCCCTTGGGAACGGATAGCACTAGACGTTGCGGGACCATTTCCAGAAAGTGAGAGCGGAAACAAGTACTTCTTGGTGGTCATGGATTACTTCACAAAGTGGCCAGAAGTCTTCGCCATTCCTAATCAAGAAGCTACAACTGTCGCAGATAAATTGGTTCAGGAAGTCTTCTGTCGTTTTGGAGTACCCTTAGAAATACACAGCGATCAAGGAAGGAATTTCGAATCGCAAGTATTTCAAGAGACTTGTCGATTAATGGGTACCCACAAAACCAGAACCACCTCTTACCACCCACAATCTGATGGAATGGTGGAACGATTCAACCAAACGTTGGAAAGATATCTGGCAAAAGTCGTGGAAAGCAGACAAAGGGATTGGGACAAGCACATACAGCCGTTTCTTCTGTCCTACCGCAGCGCAGTCCACGAAAGTACGACTGTGACGCCCGCCTTCGCGAACTTTGGAAGGGAATTACGGTTGCCTGCAGATTTAATCACTGGAACTCCCCCTGATGCTCCACGCAGTGTAACAGATTACGCAAATGACTTGCGTAACAAGTTGAATGATGTTTATGAGCATATTAGACAATCCGGCCAACAGATGTCTGAGAAGATGAAGACCCGTTATGACCGGAAGGCAAATAGTAGGGGTTTCGACGAGAGTTCACTGGTGTGGTTGCATAACCCAGTACGGAGCAAAGGGAAGTCTCCGAAATTACAAGCAAACTGGGATGGACCATACCGAGTCGTGACTAGGATCAACGATGTCACCTACCGAATACAGAAGGGTCCACGAGGTGCGCCTAAGATTGTCCATGTAGACCGATTGGCGCGATACTACGGGCCTAATGATGCTCGGGACGAGCATGTCTAAGGAGGGGGCAGTGTTACGTCGTACCCATACCTACAATACAAGTAGCTTCTAATAGTAGGTATGTATCGAATGATGTAGGTACAAATTCGCAAACTACCTATAAAATACATCAGGAAGTTGTCATTGTAATTTCGACCGTACGCCCAGGGCATAAAGTACCTATTTCTTTCCTTTGTACAAAAGTTGTTGAAGTTTCTCGAAGGACAATGACCTAGTATGAATTGCCTAGGAGATTCTGGGAACTTATGGATCTTTCTCAAACGTTCGGTCGTCGTATAAATAGTCGACGTGTTTGTGGGAGCGGGCAGTATCATTTTGGCTACAGTACGGGACGAATCAAAGTGAACTTGTGAGTGCGATATCTAAGCGAATAGTGATCAGTAGTGTACTTGTGATTGAGTTTGAAGTGTTTTGTGATTATTAAAGTTATTCAGTTGGTTCATCGGTAGTAATTAATTTATCCCATACCCAGCTCGTAACAGTATGATACCAGCTATCTATTAATATAGGCTACATGCGTAGCCGCAACTTTGAAAAAAAAAATTAAATGGCGGAAGTTAGACTGGCCACAAAATTCAAACCTCTTTCAGTTTGTTACCAGAGATACCTTCTTTGGCCATTTTGTCTAAAAATCCTTGAGGTTTAGAAAGCACCGGCTTTTATAACTCACTTTTTCCAGAGACTTCGCTCGCATTATGATCTAAAACTATTCCACGGGAACGTCCTGCAAATAGCCTTTGACACTCGGCGATAACATAATTTAAAACAAAAAAAAGAAGTTTAGTAATAGTTCCGAAGATTACCCTCTACATCTAAACTTGCAAACACGCAAACATAGAATACAAACTTTACGCCGTCATCATAACATTAGTATTGAAGCTGAACAAAATTTTAACAATCTCAGTAAATAAGCAAAGTTCTATGTTTATGAAATGAAAATATAAAAAAAAACTTTTCAGATCAAAATATGGTAGTCAGTGTACAATCTCTGGAATATAATTTACGTAGAACACGTGACCGCGCGCAGCAAAGTCATACGTCCTCACTCTGGGATGACCCGTTCGTTACTGAAGGGAACGGTTGAAAAGGATAGCGCTATTACTACCGCGTGCAAAACAAGGGATAGAAAGAGTGCGTGCTCGCTTAGAATAAAATAACGTAAGCGCCAAATTACGTATTGCTAATTACGAGAAAACCAAGTAGAAAAATAAATAATTAAGTCAACACGATTTAAGATTATATTGTTACCTATCTATTAGGCTAAAAATCATCATTAAATTCCTTAGAGTTTCAGAGATCCAACTCAAAATATGTGCAAAACGAGTTTTTTTTGTATTTTTTTTCTATCGGGATTATTTTATCCAATCGTGTTTTCGCTTCAACAGATTTAATGATTATAAGTCCAAATTTAATGGTGTCCAAATAGCGAACTCTTAGGTCTTATAGATACCGAGATCTAGATCGCCCAATATCACCAAAACAGCAAATACAGGCTCTTAAGTAGGGCGCGTCATCGCTTTCCATCAGGAGAGTTTCCGCTAAACGCAAGCCTATTTAGTATTAAAAAAAAAACTTTAGACACTATGTAGCTACTGTACTAAATATGTACCTTGGGGGATACATAACCCTTACCCGAAAAGATAGTCAACGTACGTTAGATATCTCAGAAAATATTCAGGCTTTGGTAGCAGAATTTTAGGGTTGCATCATAAGAGAGCCTCGTTCGACGGTACTTAACAAAGTACGTCCGGCGCAACCAAGGCCTTGCTAGCAAACCTTTTCACTGGCTTATCTTTTTGGCAAAGACGTGACCTATTCTTGAACTTAGCTAAGTATAGCTTGTATGGAATGAGTGAGTAAGTTCAGTCATGGATTTGTAAATGGATGTAAAAAAGACTCTTAACGAAGCCGAAAGGCACTTGTTCTCCCTGTCTTTGCGATATTTTTTTACATTTTTTCATACCTGGGAACCTACTAGTTACGGAGATATTGGGGGTTAAAGTTTCAACTTTTCAACAAGTTTTTTTTTTTAATACAATTCAATCCATCCACCACCACAATGTTTTAAGTGTGGTACGTTGAGTTTTACCGTAAAACGTGATTTTTCACCCTCAAAAAAAAGTCGTTTCCCAGCAATATTTTTTGCGTAAAGTTACTTAGTATAATTACAGAATGCTATGGTTGATTGACGGCTTCGTGATAAGTCTGTCTCCATCCTGTACTTTCCCCTTTAACTTGAGCAGCATCCGCAGGTTGCAAGTTGTTTCATTGATCTGTCGCCATTGCACCCATTATACAGATATGTGTATAGTTGATGCCAGTTATGAGATTAGCGGTCATTGACCCACCTACATTTATTAAACTTCTTAACTTTGAAAACCAAAAATAAGCCTGTTCAAATCTGGAATCGTCATCTATCGTGATCTTCAACATTTTTGTAATGAAAAACGATACATGGTTTATTTGTTTTGGTTCGTACGAAGATATATTAGGGAAAGGGCAATGACCGCTATTCTCATCTATGTTAAACTACTAGGTTCCAAAAATTACTTTCGATCAAAAACGCTAATATTCAATTTGTGAAAATGAATGAAAGTAGTGAATGTCCTTTGGAGGCGCAAAGAAAAATAATCAGTCTTCACTTTCATAGATTTTTATGTCGATTTCTATTTCTTTACCAGGAGGAGATTGACCCGGAAATTGCTCGGATGCAATACTATCGGGGTTTTTTTTTACCTTACAGCGGAATTAACTCCACAGGATACGGGTTCCTGTCTAAGATTCTTAGGGTTCCTTAGTGAAACTATGAGCAATTATGATTTAATTATTCTCGTGTCCCTCTACCCAACATAATAGGTACGTCTTTAATTTTGTAAGTTTAGTCTGAAGTTAGGTTAAGAATTTTGATTAAAATTGTTTCTTCTGATGTCTAGAGACGTAAGTAATATAACTTTGCGCGTTGATGAAACATGAAAACAGTTTTCATTACGCCAGATTCGAAGAATTTCTTGTGAAGCGATTTCATAAGTTACTTATTATTGTGTTATTTAATTTTGAAAGGTGATCTTTTACATTTTAGTGAGAATTTCACGAATTAAACTAAACGCGCTGTCAGCGCCATCATTGTTGTGAAATGTTGACACAAGGTTAGATGTAATTACTTTTCGCAAAGGCATTTAAATACGCTTAAGGGCCTGCGCAGACGACAGACTAACCATGACGCACTTTTTAGTCTGTGAAAATAGAACCTAAGCAATTATATGCAGTAACGCATACGACGCGCAAAAAGTCCGGCGGCCAACAAATCCGTGTCATTCTGGCAGATCGTGCCGCACCGCGCCGCACAAAGAGTGCGCGAAGAAATAGAACGTTTGCTCCAACACGTGGTAACGCAGACGGCGCACTTTTAGTATGCAGTCTGCGCTCGTTAGTGGGGGATGTAATGTACTATGAAGATGTGCGTCGTGTGCGTTGAGTCTGCGTAAAATCCGCGACGGACTTTTTGTATGCCATGCAGACATTTTGTGCGCCACAGACTCGATCGCACTAAAAGTCTATCGTCTGTGCAGGCCCTAAGATAGACAGGACAAAGCGATCAACATATAACCTTCTTGTAATAATGAACTGGCTGGCGTCAGTAAATGTAAAACGTGTCAAACTTCGCAATTAGGTAATTTCAATGATGTTATATATAATACTGAGGTAGATACGTTTTACCGACGTCAGCGTGGCAATGCAAACACAAGCTGACCAGCTTGTGTGACTTCAGTCTGTCCTGCGCACGTCCTGCGTCTGGTCGCGACGCGAACTGACGTTTAACGGGAGTTTGCTATAGGAAATTAAACAAATAAGGCAGTTGTGTGTTCAAAAAGTGCAATACTTATACTGGGCCGGCTGTAAAAATCAAGAAGGATGTGTCTTTTCATTTGTAAGTACTGTTTATTCTATTTAAAATGGAAAATCATAAATTTAATCTTACTCAAAAATGACTGCCGCGCTGTTGCCGCTTTGTCACCTACACGAAAGAGACAAGTAGCGTGTTGCATTTATGAGTGATAGAGAAAACGAGATAATGGCGCGCGGTGTTGTCAGTTCGAACGACGCCAAAGGATGTTGGGGTGATATGGCCATATGGGGTCTGGCCTAATATATTATTCGAATATCACATATTATTTTTCACCACTGGTGTCCAATATTATCCATAGTAGACAATGATATTCTAATAAACAGATATGTTATACACCTACAAAACCACCGAAAAAAGTGTTTGGCGCAGCAGCGGCACCGCACTTTTTTATTCATTCTACATTTCGCTACAAGTCAAAACGACACAAAAGGGATAGCTCGATAAAACCAATAAGAAAAAAAGAGACAGATAGTGTTGTTCTATGTCTGGACTCGAGAGTTTACGCGTCGTTGTCGTACTCACGACAAAAATGCATTTCTCATTTCTTTCTTTTTTATCCTCCAAATATCAGAATATTAAGAAAATAAATGAAAAATATTAATAAATCGAAGTATATTGCGTAGTTACATGTGGTATGAGATCCCTTGTGTTTTATTTACTTTGGTATCATAATTGGTACTCTTTCTGAACACGCACGATGGCATTTTTACAATTTTTATCGAAATTCGTAGCAGCGTATCGCTCGTCGCCATGCGTGTTGCAGACTAAAGGCTATACGGCCCAATTGGGCCGTTTTCGAGTCTTCACGATTGTGCGCACACAACATAACTGTTTACTAGAATATCATTGTTATTAGATAAATATAACATTTGCCTTTCTATTTTGTTTTAGATTTCATAAGACGGATTAATTAAAGAAAAATGGGTACAAGTAGTTAGAACCCAAAGACGAGAAGATGAATGGATGCCAAATGCCATCAACATACTCAACTATTTGTTCTCAACTTTAGTGATAGTGAAGTGATAGTGAAACAAAAAAAACATACATAATATTATTATTTGTAAATAAACATTTTTATATTGAAAATTTACTGTTTATTTTCTTCATGCTGCCTGATAGGTACCCATTTTTCCCCATTTCACTCTATCTAGTTGCTGTCATAGACTGACATTGGCCGTCACCCAGCTAGCCGCTCATGTAAAATATCGCCATGTTTTTATTTCTTTAGAATCAGTATGACGTCTCTATTGGTAAAATCTCATTGGGTAATTTTGCCAGAATTATGCGGTCGCTGAGTTTTTCTATGATTTTTCTAAACATCATCATCACCATATCAGCCCGGAATCACCCACTGCAGGGTACACGTCTCTCCTTTCCTCTGACACACTTTCCGGTTCTGTGCGTTCCTTACGAAGTTCCTTCCGCGATTTTGCGATGTCGTCAACCCAACGAGCTTTAGGATGACCCTGGTTTCTTTGGTCTAACTTTGGCCACCACTCGGCTAGAGCCTTGCTCCATTGGCCATCTCCGCGTCTAGCCAGATGTACCGCCCAAGTCCACTTGAGTCCGGTCCCGAACGTTGTAGACTTTTTCGTTTTGATTTCGGTGTTATCTGGAAAGGTGAACTCTCTCATTGTGAAACTCTTAGTCGGTTAACAGTCCCCTTTATGAGCGTCCATGCCTCGACACCGTAGGTTATTGGTTTCTTACCATAACCTCTTTAAAGTATCCTAAATATCTCTGGCGGACCGCGTTCCATTTTATTGGTGAAACTCGACCAAAGTCGTCTGGGCGCGTAGTACATTTTCTTCACAGGCCTTTGTTTTTTGTGAGCAACAAAGCACATTGTGTAGGCACTCACATCAATATAGTTTTAAACCCCTCTAATGTTTACTTACGCAGCAACTTTCCTACGTCCATCTGTTGTACCATTTCTACCACACTGGCCAAAAAACAGCCGCATTTTGCTAGCTTACTTCAAAAAGTTTGGAAACTATTTCGCACAAAAAGCCACAGAACTCTCACATTATGTGAAAAGTTTTCGAACCAAAAAGTTGAATGTATAATAGTGCTTACACGACGGCTGCTAGAATGCTGGCTGATTATACGTAAAATGCTTTCGTAGTTAGGAAATTGAGTTTTAATTTTCTTTGATCTTGGTCGTTATTTGTTTCATTTTCATGTGCATATTTAAACAATTTATCAGTTCATTGTAAAGCTCGCTCGGTAAAAATTACATATCTTTAATTTCAATTGTATGTCTTTGTAGATAAGGCACACAATTTCCTATCACAATCTGAAGGATTGTGGAGGAAATACAAAGCTATTAGAAAAATCGTTTGCTTGACAAGGTAAAAAAAACCGGCCAAGAGGGAGTTGGACTTGCGCACCGAGGGTTTCGTACAAACTTTTGTAAAGGACAAACTTAACTTTGCTGTTCGCTCTCTAGAAACGGCTATTGCTCCAACCGCAAATAATAAGTTTGTAATAGTAAAATCACTTTTTTTTTGTTAATCAACTACATATTTACGGTTTTCAGACGTTTCCCTTTACAGGTGCTGTAAGACCTTGCTTATCGCCAAATTTCGTGATTCTAGGTCAACGGGAACTACCATTTAGGTTTTCGACCCAAAACCTATGGGTACTTCCGATTGACCTAGAACTGTCAATTTTGGTTAAAAGCAAGGTCTTATAGCACAAGTAAAGGAAAAATTCCGAAAAATAATGAAAAGTTGAAATTTACTTACAAGTTTTCACAAAAATCTAAATTTGCTTTTTATCATGTTGAATCAGGACCTTGATTTTCATACACGTAATAGGGACTATAATAGACCTCAGTATCTGGTATAAATTTCAACTGCTAGGTCCACCCGTTCCTGAGAAAATTGGTGGTGATAGACGGACGGACAGACGGACAAGAAAGATATCTTATAAGGGTTCCTTTTTTACCTTTTGAGATACGGAACCCTAAAAATATAATACCGTGCTTTAAAACAAAATGTAGGTACCATTGACAGTTATGAATCAACGATTGCCGCTGCCGCGGTAAATAACAATCAATTGACTCTGTTTTTCTTTATTTTCTATGGCCATTAAAGTAACTTATAGAGGAAAAAATCAAGGGAAAACATTTTCTAGTAGAAATAGGTTAAACGTATGTGGCTTCATTGGCTTGGATATAAAAGAACTTTGAACAGGGCACGTGGAAAATAAAAAACGGCCAAGAGCGAGTCGGACTCGCGCAAGAAGGGTCCGTACCATTATCCTTAAGAGCCTATACTACCTCAGGTTAGCAACTCTATTTGTGGTGGTTCAAACTTCGCTTGTAATACTGTTAGAATAACGTTCTAATCAGCTTGCACTACAAAACGGTTGTTACGTCAGTCACTGCGGCCGAATAATGCAAAATGAGTGGTTTTTATTCTTTATTTAATTAAATTTTCGTCTTTTGGAAAAAATAAAAAACATGAGACCTGCTTTATAGTTAGTTCAGTTAGTATGCAAAGTTTCATTATCTAATTGAAAGTACTTTTTGAATACCAGCGGTTTATTGTTCGATTTGGAGGTAACTTTGGGATTTTTTTCTATCGAGAAAATTTTATGAAATCGTGTTTTCGGTAAACATAAGACCTAAAATTAATCCTGAACTTTACCATACATTTATTTCAAAATTAATGCTGCAGTATTTTAGGCGTAACGGAGGATCATGTTAAGCCATTTGAGGTAGTATAGGCCCTTAAACGAAATGAAAAAAACAAACGGCAAAGAAAAACAAGTTTGTTGTATTCTGTTTTTAGTATTTTTTGTTATAGTGGCATCAGAAATACATCATCAGTGAAAAATTCAACTGTCTATCTGCCACGGTTCATGAGGTACAGCCTGGTGACAGACAGACGGACGGACAGTAGAGTTTTAGTAACAAGGTCCCGTTTTTACCCTTTGGGTACGGAACCCTAAAAAGCAGCATTGCTACCTCTTTGTAGACCTGATTCTTGGATCGTGTTGAAGGGTATTTTCTCACACATCTGTTCAAATAATATACTACGGTTATTCTAAATGACATGTATGTGTGACGCAGTAGCCTCAGATGGATATGACGTGACGAGCTGGACTCTTACAAAAGGGATTGGGCCCAAATGGCCGGAAACGTGGAAACAGGGAAGGTAGGCATTTGCTCTGCAGTTGTATACATCAAGGTCATAAAATAAAATAAGTTACTATGTTTATACCGATAACCTGGTAAAGGTTGCAGGGATCCGCTGGATGCGCGTCGCATGGGACTGGTCAATGTGGCGACACTTGGGGGAGGCCCATGTCCAGCAGTGGACGTCTTTCGGCTGAAATGATGATGATGATATTTATACTTAAGTATAAATTATTGACATGTAAGGACCTTCTATTAATAAACACTAAGATCCTTAGTGGTCTTAGTGGAACTACGACTTTTTAATAGTTGGCCTTCAAAGGAGCGTGGCCTTCCATAGTCCACCAGTCACCTTATCAATGAGAGGTTTTCCTTTTGAGGTTTTAAAAAAAAACTTAGTTTCCAAGAACTCTATAGATGGCGTTGAACTTACTATGCCAAAGCCAAAACGCTTGAAAAAAAAACATTGTGGCACGTCACATACTCTCGTTGACTGAGACTTTCATTTGCTTAACCTTCCGAATATAACCAACATTTCTCGCGCTTTGTTAAAATCAGTTTTTTTAGGTTCCGTTCCTTGCATTATCATACTTACTCCTAGCGCCATCTATCCAGCGACTAGGGAAGAGCTAAAAAGAAAATCCCTCATTATGGTGGCAAAATTATTTTGACAGCCGTTAACCGTAGAGGTTAAAAAGTAAAATATGACATAAGGTACATTAGGTTCCTTTACCAAATAGCTAAGTGGGAATAGCTTGTTATGTATAAAAAAAAAAACTAACTGAGAAAAGAATATTAACATCGCGTTCCGAAGCAATGGAATAAAAAATGAAGATAATAATATCTCTACATTATGATATCCATTAAAGTCAATGTCTTGTGGTTACATGAACATTAAAGACTGTTAAGGTGCCGTTTTCTTTTATAGACTAAAAAAAACTAGATGATGGTGTCGATTCTGTTGTGCACAAACTAAACTTAATTTAGGCCATTGCTATCTTTTACTAAAAGGCAGTGCGAGAAAAGGACGGCTATAGCTATGAACTAAGTTAGAGATGTCAAACTAGTTTATGCCTTGCGCTTCAACGTATTTTTAGTCGACATGTTTTTACGTGCACCATTCATTTGTATAGAAATATTAGTTCCAACTAAATTTGAGAGCTCTAAATTATGTCCGTATCTTTCTTGTTTTATGAGAGAGAAAAAGATAGCAATAGCATAAACTAAGTTTAGTTTGTGCACAACAGAATCGACACCAATAACGAGTCTTTCGATCACAATAAACGCCTCCAACACAATCATCGAATCAATTGGCCAGTATAGTGGCTTGTCTGTGGTACGGTCTGAGATCCTAGGTTCATTCCTGGGTCGGGCAAAGTGTCATTGGGTTTTTCTAGCAGGATGTTTTTAGTAACAGCCTCAAAGTCTAGAAATGTGTCCATCATTCATCATCATTTCAGCTGAAAGACGTCCGCTGCTGGACATAGGCCTCCCCCAAGTGTCGCCACATTGACCAGTCCCGTGCGACTCGCATCAAGCGGATTCCCGCAACCATCGGTCCACCTAGTGGGAGGCCTTCCAACGCAACGTCTTCCGGTTCGCGGTCGCCACTCCAGAACTTTTCGACCCCATCGGCCATCTGTTCTGCGAGCAATGTGCCCTGCCCACTGCCACTTAAGTTTGGCAATTCTTCGGGCTACGTCGGTAAACTTGGTTCTCTTGCGGATGTCTTCATTTCCGACTCCGAGCATACCCCATTGCTATTTGGGTGACTTTAAGCCTTCTGATGAAGCCCATTGTGAGCGACCACGTTTCGGTCCCGTATGTAATAAATGGCAACACACACTGGTCATAGACTTTCGTCTTGAGACACTGCGGTAAGTTGGACGAGAAAATACCGCGAAACTTCCCGAACGCTGCCCAGCCGAGTCAGATTCGACGATTGACCTCTTTCTCGAAGTTAGACCAACCTAACTGGACCGTTTGTCCCAGGTACATATAATCGTCTACAACTTCAAGTGTAGAGTCTCCGATCTTGATAGGAGTGGGTGTGACATGGGCATTCAACATAATCTTGGTTTAGTCCATATGTGTCCGGTTGATGGCAATAGGCTCGCCCCCTATTTCATGGGACTTAAACATAACTGGCGAAATGTGGGTGTACTTGTTAGGTACACCTCTGCCTAACCCTTCGGGGATGACAAGGCGTGATGTTATGTTATGTTTCTAAAGGAGCTAGGTGTGCTCGCGACATCCATAAGAAAAGATGAAGTTACAAGTTATTTTTTTAAACACATGTAAACGGGTATTTTACCTTACCTACACGTGTTTTATAATGTGTTCTAATCGTGGAAGTTTATATTTTTTAATTCATAACTTGTGTTCCGAAAAACTTAAACGCCTGACGGAGGAAATCGCCGACGAGGTAGACAGCGGCGAATGTGGTGTGACGATCTGATCTTGTTTGCGGGGCGAACATGGCCAGATATCGCACAGGATAGAGAGGTTTGGATAGAGAAAGGGTAGACCATTGCCCATCAGTGGGACACTCAAACAAGCTAAAAATCATAACTAACTAATCAGCATAAAACGTTCCACTACTAGACAACGGCACAGGCTTCCTTTGAGCGAGAAAACGTGGGCCATAATCCTTCACGCAAACCCACTGCGGGTTTTAGATATTAAAAAATAACTTATACTTGGATTATTAAAAGGAAAGTATAATGGCTATAAATTATTATATCAGATCTATTTTGAGGCTGGCATTAAAATTATCTTTTTTTATAACCAAAAACACGTTTTCAAGTACAAGCAATATAAGTTTATTTTTTCTTCTGTACCAAAATACAATGATATAAATCTCGCCTTGAACTTTTATTTTCAGTAATATCGTTATGAAAAAACTTTTGCTTAGCTACGAGACTGTTAGATAGGGATTTCATTTATTTCATACACTCGTTTCTGCTATTAATATACATATCTCATCGCTTTTACAAAAGGTTTTTTTTTTAATAGGGATTACTAACATAGATATAATCACTTATGTATTCGTTGTCCCAGTATTGAGGAGTTCGTGGCTAAATAATAACTGTCGCTCAGGTCGATTTTAGGGTTGAGTCGGGCTTAATCGTTTTTAAAGCAATTGTTATTTACCTAAGCCCTCCAGAGGGCTTAGGTAAATAACAATTGCTTTAAAAACGATTAAAAATTTGATCACAACAATATAAATAATATAAACTTTTCTGTAGCTTATTTCAAACCAGTAGTCTTTGACTTATCCACTATCGATATCGTTGATTAAAATACCGTGACTTTTACTGGGCCCTCAGAATGCTCACAATTTTCTATGTATACACTCATTTATTGCAAACGACCATCTATTTCTCTACAAAGCTTACCATTTAAAACAAAAGCCTTTTATCTTAATCAAAGCCAACTAAACAAAAATGTGCAACAACAATATCTGTTGTGTTTCCGTTTCCGCAATGACTGATGTGAACGGCGCACGTCCGGTCATGGAAATAAACAATCCATCAAGTGCACACCCTTCCAGGCTTGATAATTAGCAGAACAAATGAACATGGACCTATGAGAGAATTATGTTACGTATGTGTGTTCATAGGTGTAGAAGAGCCCGTGGCTAAACTTTGACAACCGCTCGGGTCGATCTTTAGGTTAAGCCGTGCTTGCCTAGGTTGGCCTGTGGATGGGTGACCACCCTTTACATACTGGGTTTCCTGTGTGCCTCGGAAAGCACGCTCAGCCGTTGATCCCGGCTGTCATTTGCAGATATTTGACAGTCGTTACTATAGGTAGTCAGCGACCCAAAAAGTCTGACAACCAGTCTTACCAAGGGGTATCGTATTACCCAGTACTAACTTGGTTATGGAGGTCAGATAGGCAGTCGCTCCATGTAAAATACAGGTATTCAGCTGCATCCGGTTAGACTGGAAGCCGACCCCAACATAGTTGGGAAAAAGCTAGGCACATGATGATGTGTGTTCATAAAGTTTTGTTTAGTTTTAGATAAAACAGGGCTGAATGATTTGAGAAAAAATTTTGATTGAATGGATGGATTGTGTGAGGAATGATATGAAAGAGACAGGAGTAAATGATGCCTTGACGTCTGACACCGGAGAATGGAAGAAGAAAACATATTGCGCCGACGATGATATAAAGCTCTGTACAGTAGTTGATGGAGAACACTGTTATTGGTTATTGCCCCTAGTAAAGATCCATGGTCCAACTAGTTGTACAGAGCAACTGCTCTGTACAACTAGTTGGACCATGGATCTTTCATCATCATTTCATCATTTATCACTGAAAATCATTCTGGGGCAGTGGTCCAACTGGACCACTGCCCCAGAATGATTTTACAAGACCCGCGTAAAATGACTCGGAACCCTACTCGGTGCGTATTAGACCAGATGTACAGTCGTGGTCTTTTCCGCCTGATCAGTTTTTTTTTTTTGGGTAAATCATGCGGAGGCGCCGAGCCACGCCCATTTAAAGTTTAGGCCTATTAGGAAAGCGTCAATTTGGCGCGCAAAATAACAAAAACTCTCGTTTAGCGTGCGTCGTCAGTGCGCTCGGCCGATCGGTATTGTCTTTCATTAATTATTTCTATAAGGTATTGTCTTTCAAGTCAACGGGGCGGGGCTATAAAGAGCGTTTTTATGTTGCGAATGCAAGCAAAAATTAGCTTAGTGGTGATCAGGAGGGAGTGTCTACGAACGAACGAGGACGACGCAAAAGAAGTGAAAGGATATGGTTTCTGCCTACCCCATGGGAAAAAGGTGTGGGTTTATGTATGTATTTACGAGACCCACAAAGAAATAAGTAATTTTAATTCCTTCTGGTCATGCCCATTACTTGTAAGTTAACAATATCATATCAGCACAAACCTTCCTTTCGCCAACCTACATCAGACCCACGCAATTACCTACTATATGTGTATACATATAGTAGATATTTGTACAGAATAGACAGAAGTATTCCCGAGGAGTGCCCATACATAAAAACCCTCTGAACCACCCGATCATTACCACGTAACTCACATTTCACACAAGCTGTCACGAGACTTCTATTCCGGAGGCTTAACGATCGCGCTCGGTTATGAGCGAACCCGTTTAGACGCCATTTTATTTAAGGCACCCTGCCAATGAGCGGATGCCGAATAACTATAGACATTCGAAAACTAGCGCACTGAACCAATTAGAGCGGTTTGCACTGGACTGGTTATAAAAAGTGGGCTTCGGATAAAGTGTTTGAAATTGAATTAGGGGTAGTCTTCTTCTTTGTATCGCTGACACGACATTGGCACTTACGGGATATATTCCGTGATTAGTATTTATTTTGAGCTCCCGATATTTCGACGCTGTTCTAAGGGGCCGCCTCCACGAGCGAGAGAATCGCGGTGATATTATCGTCTTTGCCATGCACGTTTTTCAATACACTGTCTTTTGGGCCGTCTCCACGAGCGGGAGAATCGCGGCGATATTATCGTCCTTGCCACGTTTTTCTATACACTCTTTTGGGCCGTCTCCACGAGCGAAAGAATCGCGGCGATATTTTCGTATAGAAATACGTCAGATCGCCGCGATTCTCTCGCTCGTGGAGGCGGCCCCTAAGCACCATGATCGCGAAAATACCAATCACGTAACATATCCGTAAGTGACAATATAAGTTAAGTTATAAACCGTGAAAGCTTAAAACAGTATTTTAAAGGAGAATGCCCATTTTTCTACTGACCGCAGTTGCGCATCAAAACTTTTTGTATGATAGCATAAATTGAATATAAAAGAGGGGTGATGTCGTACTTTGTAAGGAAAAAAAAAATATCCATTTATTTTGTGGGGGCTTTTAGTTGTTCTTTGATTTTCTGTTCAGTTTTGAGGTTAGTTTTGTAACGAACCTCCCACTAAAAGCAGCAGCCCATTACAACAGTATGACTTGAATTGACATAAGACACGAACAGTACGCAATGATAAGTTATTTATAAGCACAACAAACTCAACAACTATCGATACACAAGAGAAAATTTGTTTGACAAATTGACAGAGACAGTTCACATGTCACATTGTGATAGTGTTACCAACAGTCAATATAAATCACTCTGACTGTAACTGATTTGTCAACTAAAGAAAGATTTTTAATTAGCAAAGTAATAAATTATCTATAGGATGTGAACTAAGAAAATATGTTATTTCAATTGTGCTAATTAAAAATATAAATAACGAGGATAAAGTCATAGTTGAATTTATTTTTAAAACTGAGTCTGATGGATTATGTCCCAGGTTTTAATAAATTGGCAACATTGATTTTACCGAAATACGCCATTTTAAAAAGTAAGCAATAAAATCCAATACTGTAGCTAATAAAATACAAAATAGTAACCCCACATACGATTTCGTTCAAATGAATTAAGAGAAGTTAAAAAAATATTTTATAATTTATGAGTTTATTTTTAGGGCCATACTCTTTTAGTATAAAGCGACTCTGATTGTGGTCAATCTCCTTTAGTTAGCCCAAAACTTTGCCACTTCCACTGCGTTGTCCACGGCAGCGCAGGGGTCACTTCGATTAGGTGTATAGTGTTGTGTCTACTATTACAAGGATGTTCATTATTCTCTTGCCCGTATTCCAATTAATTTGAGGTCGGCGCAGCACGTCTTCTTCTTCCATACAGGTCGCGGCACGTAACTCTAGCGCTAAACGAAACGTGGAGGGGATAGCTGCGCATGTTATAAGACTGGAGAGCCAATCGGCGCAATGCACGCCCTAAGACATTCTTATTTTTTACTTCTGCGCAATAACGGTCAGCGCTAGAGTTTCGTGCCGCGACCTGTACTTTTCTGTTACTTGTCATCTCATTAGATCAGACATTTCCTTTCTTGCCATATCATCTTTCACACAGTCCATCCAACGCTTTTTTTATCTTCCTCTACTCTTAAACGTAACATTTATACTCGAAACTTTCCTCAAGACATTTTTTTTTGTGTAACAAGTATTTTGTGACATCTTATTGTTGTCAGTTTTTAAGTGGAATGTGCTGCTCATCGTCCAATCAGCTTACAGTGTTCCATTCGTCATTAATACCATCACAGGCTGGTGCTACGTGCTACTAGAATTCTTCTTCTTAGTCGTTCACTCTTGATGGAGTGCACGCGGTCATGGGGGGTCACCCACAACTGCGGTCGCTGCCTTCGCGATCATTTTCCACCGGTCTCTATTGGGTGCATGGCGAGCCATGCCAGAGGGATCTTGACGACACATTTGATGGAGTCTGTCCATCGAGTTATTGATCGACCACGTGGTCTCGTGCCTTCGACTCTACCCTGAATGACGATCGTTGGTCCGGGTAATGTGTCCAAAAAATCTCAAGTAACTAGAATTATTAAACATTAATTTTACACGTAGGAGGAGCTCGTGGCTAAATAATAACAGCCGTTCGGGTCGATCTTTAGGTTAAGCCGTGCTTGCCTAGGTTGGTCTGTGGATGGGTGACCACCCTTATGTACCGAGTTTCCTCCGTGCCTCGGAAAGTAAGTTAAGCTGTTGGTCCCTTCTGTCATTTGTAGATCTTTGACAATCATTACAGGTAATTAGTGGCCTAAAAAGTCTAACAACCAGTCTTACCAAGGGGTATCGTATTACACAGTACTAACTGGGTTGTGGAGGTCCGATAGGCAGTCGCTCCATGTAAAATACTGGTATTCAGCTACATCCGATTGGACTAGAAGCCGACACCAACATAGTTGGGAAAAGGCTAGGCAGATGATGAATTTTACACGTAAAGCCATAACTCATGAAGTTGTTCAAATTAAACAGTATACCATGTCTAATTGAAATTTATTGCTAAAACCACACTGTAACATTAGATTAGATACTCTAACATCGCACTACATCTCAAAATCTAATAAGCTACAAAATGGCAATTAGAAACTAACACTAATTTAATAGTAAATTACCTAGTACGTAAATTATCTAGCAAGTGGAGATAGTTTTAATTTGATTAGTCTAAAGTAAATAGACATAATTCACGGCATATGGAACGTGTACAAGATATTTCCAAATTAGATACATAGCAGACAAGGTATTTTCAAGGACAGTAATTAATACCTAAATTTTTGTTGTCAAACTTTTGACTGCGTCCTTGGTCGAAAGTGAGCATGAGATTCTGGGTTCGATTCCCGGGTCGGGCCAAGTGTTACATGAATATCTCAGTAGCAGCCATGGAGTCTGGATTTCTGCCCGGTTGATAGCAATAGACTCATACTCTAAGGATGATAACTGACAAAAAAAAAATATGATTCTGTTTAGTCCGTCAGTTAGATTATCGAAAAATATTAGAAACTTACGTATTTTTTGTTTTATCAAATTAATAAAAATTGACGAAGATAAAACGTGTCAAAGATCATGATTAGGGCTTGTGACATCACATTTGAGTTAACAATGTACTCAAATGTGACGTCACATGAGTTTTCAACGCCCTGTATCGTCTACATTTTTTGTTTGCGTGAAAAAAGAAAAAATATATGTTCAATATTTTTTGAAAATCTAGTATCTGACGGACTAATTAGATTTGTTTTGTCATCTACCCTATTCATTTATATAGGAGCTCGTGGCTAAATAATAACAGCCGCTCGGGTCGTTCGTCGTCGATCGTTAGGTTAAGCCGTGCTTGCCTAGGTTGGTCTGTGGATGGGTGACCACCCATTACATACCGAGTTTCCTCCGTGCCTCGGAAAGCACGTTAAGCCGTTGGTCCCGGCTGTCATTTGTAGATCTTTGACAGTCGTTAGGTGGTCAGAGGCCCAAAAAGGCTGACAACCAGTCTTACCAAGGGGTATCGTATTACCCAGTAATAACTGGGTTGTGGAGGTCAGATAGGCAGTCGCTCCATGTAAAATACTGGTATTCAGCTGCATCCGGTAAAACTGGAAGCCGACCCCAACATAGTTGGGAAAAGGCTAGGCAGATGATGATCTACCCTATTCATTTATTGTTTGCTCGCACTCCATTACATGGGACTTAAACATAGCTGGCGAAATGTAGGTGCACTAATAGGGACACTTCTGCCTACCCCTTCGGGGATTACAGGCGTGATATTTATGTTATGTATTTCTAATTTAATATATTTTATCTACACCCATGCTATAAATCCTCTATAAAAGTATCTGAAACAGTTAGCTTATGGCCAACATTAAAACAGCCAGTGTCATAATAACCATTATAACACCCAAACGGGTGTTATAATGTTGTACTAAATTTCATTATGCAACTTGTTTTAAAAAAAGAACATTGCCTAGCACGTTCGATTCACTACCACAGCACCGTAATTTAAAAAAAAACTTATAGGTTAATTCGAATTCACGTCGTATCCCGCCATTTTTGTTCGATATTAGTATTGCATTATGTACTTTGTTGTTTACAAAAATGAGTGATACTTGTATCACTCATTTTTGTATTTTGTGCATTTTAATAATTGTACAATCAAAAGGTAAATAATTATATTATTGATTGATGGTTTGTTTGTATTACCTAAATACTCAGCAATTAAACTTTCCATGAATTTACATAGACTTCTTACAACACTACAACACCCTATGGTTTCAGAACCTTTTATGGAGGATTCATATCATGGATGTAGATAAAGCCTTTTATGCAACTGTACATAATCAGGTATTAAAACACTCATGTGATACTATTATCACACATTCGTGTTTTAATACCCCTCATTATACAACAGTTGCATAAATAACTATTATTTCATACAACATATTATTAACAACACATCATTACAAAATACTTGAAAATAGAAATTCAACAAGCTTCCCGAATCAAGCTTTTTATTCGATGTCAATAAATTAATGACCCTCAAATTATCCGTGCGTAATTAGAAGCACTCTGCCTATGTTATCTACCTACCAACGTATATCCTTATGGAGAGGCGGCGAGTCGAGAACTCGAGCGGTCGAGATACTTATCGATTTTATACGAGTATTTTGGACGAGCCTAAATCGGGAACCGAATAGAGATAGGTCAAGCGAAGTGGACAGATATCGTGTGGACAAGTCTTTGTTTTAGCTTATAACAGACTGATGGATAACCTCATTATTTATTTATAGATAGGTCAGCAAAATTATGTGGGTCTTTATTTTTATGGTCGAAAGTGGAGCCGGTGACTGAAAAGTTGTGTGGATAGGGTATATGCATGATCTTTTTTTATCACTCTAAACAAAGCGTATTATCTTCAAAAATAGCAAAGTGAAATTACTTTTTGATTATCTAAAAAAAATAATTAAGTTATAAGCATTTGAAACTGCTGATTAGACGAGGAGATCCGATACAACGAATGACGTCATTCGCTGCATCGACGTACAAAATCCATACTAAATTCCGTTTATCTAGAAAGAGATAAAAACAAATGTTTAAATGGTTATAACTTTTGTGGAGTTTGGCCGATTTATATCTTGTTTTCACTTATTGTCATTATTTGAACATTTCGTATCGAAATAAAAAAAAGAAAATTCATGCATATTCCCTATTGGTTGTCGTGGTATCCGGCATGTGATGCGGAGGAATGAAGAAAATGTCGTGAGGAAAGTTTTAAGTTGGAATGTGGATTGGGATGGGTATAAGAGTAGAGGGAGACCGAAGAAACGATGGATGGACTGTGTGAAGGATGACAAAGTAAGAATGGAGGTGACTAATGAGATGACGAGTAATATGGAAGAAGATGACATACCAACCACAAATTAATTGGGATAAGGGCAAGAGAATGATGGGCTGCGGGACTGTTCGAAAGAGATACCGTGGCCCCGGAACACAAAGGGCGATGAAAAAACATGGATGGGTTTTAGTTAGTAAAAGTCTGACACTCCCTCCTGCTCCGCCCAGAGCGAGAGAAGTCATTTGACGATTACCCATCCTAAAAAAAAATGGCAAGATAATAATGATATGGTGGTCTTTATCATTTGGTTTTTTCTCTAAGTATTTTGTCTAGATTGTGCGGTAACTTTATCTGTATAAGCGTTGCCTACGCTTTGTTTGACTGATGTGAATCTGAAAATACTTCTAATTAAATACTTATAAACACACATATGCAGATACCTTTAATAAAAAGATCCTCAATGCTCAGGCCGAAGATTTGTTAATTTATAACCCTATATTTAAATACTATCGGACGTCACGCGGTTTCACCCGCGTAGTTCCCGTTCCCAGTACGGAGATAAAATATAGCCTATGTTACTCAAGGTGAATGTAGCTTTCTAATGGTGAAAGAAGTTTTGAAATCGGCGCAGTAGTTTTTCGAGTTTATTCATTACAAACATAGGTACACACACACACACACACACACACAAATATACAAATCTTTCCTCTTTATAATATTAGTGTAGATAAAGACACACTACATACTGAATTACAATCAATGTTCTTATTAACTTAAGAGGAAGATTACAACAAATCCCAATCGTACCTAACCATAAATTGTGGCCAACCTTTGCACCACCTGCCATACAGGCAAAACAGTTTAAATTGAACAAAAATACGCTCGACGCAAACACGACGAGGAAAAACATCCTGAAACCCATATGTTAATAATAAATTCCATAACTCTGGGACGCGCCGACAGATTGCACCACCTGTCACTGTACGAAATGGTGCTGTATTATATATATACATGTGAGTACATATTTGTGTGTATATGCATTTATTAAGGACCATTTTAACAGGAGGAGCTCGTGGCTAAATAATAACAGCCGCTCGGGTCGATCGTTAGGTTAAGCCGTGCTTGCCTAGGTTGGTCTGTGGATGGGTGACCGCCCATTACATACCGAGTTTCCTCCGTGCCTCGGAAAGCACGTTAAGCCGTTGGTCCCGGCTGTCATTTGTAGATCTTTGACAGTCGTTAGGTAGTCAGAGGCCCGAAAAGTCTGACAACCAGTCTTACCAAGGGGTATCGTATTACCCGGTACTAACTGGGTTGTGGAGGTCAGATAGGCAGTCGCTCCATGTAAAGTACTGGTATTCAGCTGCATCCGGTAAAACTGGAAGCCGACCCCAACACAGTTGGGAAAAGGCTAGGCAGATGATGATGAAGGACCATTTTAACATCATAAATTATAACATAACATTGTAGATGGGGTCTCTGACAGCCGGGTTTTGGCTAAGGGTTTGCCACCTCTCTTACGTGGTTAATGGTGGCTTAGAAAATGTATTTGATGCTGTTATTAATTCTCTTTAGGACGAGTGAGTCGTGTTTATTTAATGTTTCATGCACACAAATGCTTTTGTTTATGGTGTTAATGTTGGATACTAAAAGTATGAAATGAAATGTATTCTACATTAAATTAATATTCTCTGTAAGTAAGTTAGAATTCTGCTTTTTGATGCCTTGAATTACTAATTAAAATTCTTGGATATCTACATTCTACACTATATTTTGTATCAGTCGTTTCAATTATTCGTGATTGAACTTGGGCTTAAAAAAAAATAGTAGGTACTCATACAGTTTCATGTATCAAAAAGTTTAGGTAAACCTCTCACAAATGAATAAGGTACCTGAGTGAGGTATATGTAAATGTCAGTCAGTACATAGAACGAATACATACACAAGTCTGTGCCATAAATCAAAATGAAATTGCATTACACGCAAGGTTTTATGTAATATTCCAACATGTTCTAAGATTACTCTTAGCTTTCACAATATTCTGGCTCCTAATACAAGGATTCCTCTCTCCTTACATTTAAATTTTATCTCAAAAATATGTCTTAGCGAGAATAGAGTTACATATTTCGCTTTCAAGATTTTCGTAATTGAAAACCAAGTGGGATTCCAATGGATTTATTCAAAAGCATGTAAGTGGTAAGTTGATAACCTACATAATGTATTTGATAAGTGGTCTGACATTTAAATCTAAGTTATTTTAGATTGTGATAATGTTGTTTACATTTTCTACGTCTGTGAGTCTTAACAAAGGGAGGCAAGACGACGGATTTTTTTTGTAAATTTTTGTCAACTTTTATTGGAGGTACCTATAGGTACGTTTTTTGTGTAGTAAGAAACGACCTATTGTTAGGCCTACGCTGTTCCCCGATACTTAAATACTAAGGCTGTAACATGATAAAATTGAAATACCAAATGATTTGAAAAGAGTAACCATGGAGTTTCTTGCCATTCTTCTCCATAGGAAACGACCACTCAAACCACGTTCACCGTTTTAGACGTTTTATAAGTGCCCGTCTAGGCCTATGTGAAATAAAATATTTTGATTTTACACACACATTTTTTAAAGCTATAGTAGCTATAGCTTAGTTAACCCAAAACAAATTTGGGTTAACTAAGCTGGGAGCAGACCTAGATAAAGCTGTTTCAAAACTTTCAAACAGTTTCTTTGTGAATTGAAATCAAGTTCTAAAGAGCAGATTTAGTTGGTGCCAGTGAAAATGAGAATAGCGGTCATTGCCCCACCTACATTTATTAAACTTCTTAACTTTGAAAACCAAAAATAAGCCTGTTCAAGTCTGGAATCGTCATCTATCGAGATCTTCAACATTTTTTCTAATGAATAACGATACATGGTTTATTTGTTTTGGTTCGTACGAAGAGATATTAGGGCTTTCCCTAATATCTCTTCAAGTTCAAGTTGGTGCCAGTTAAGATGAGAATAGCGGTCATTGCCAAAGGGCAATGACCACAATTCTCATTTTATGATGTCATTTGTTATTAGGAACATGGTTTGTAACTTGTAGACGTATGTAACCAATGATATTATAAAGAAGATACGCCATGTTCATACTGAATGGCGTTCAGATATCGTTGCGAGTAGGTAATTTAAAACTACGACATCGATAGATAATACGGAACGTATAAGATAGAAAGAGATAGCTAGCTATCAAAGTGCAACAATTGTGTCACTTTGTCCTCAACAATTTGTGCGTGCTAGTGCGATATCTACCTCTTTTTACTATATAATATCATTGTATGTAACACAATTATTATATTTGCCAGCGGAGGGGGGTAGTTTTCATTTTCATGTTCGTCGGATGTGAGAATAGCGGAATAATTTTTGTAGAGGAAAGTAGAGTTAATTGTCTTGTGTCCAAATAGTTTTTCAGTAAGGATTTGACAACTGGCAACTGGACAAGGGGTTGCCTCGTTGGTCTAGTGGTCGAAAGCGTGACTGACGAGCTGGTGATCTCGGGTTCGATTCCCAGGTCGAGCAAAGTGTTATCGGGTTTTTCCATCAGGAATTTCTCAGTTGTAGCCACGGAGTCTGACTTTGTGCCCAGTTGATGGCAATAGGCATAAACATAACTGACTAAATGTAGGTGTACTATTAAAGAACGAAAGAAAGAAAGTAAAAGCATTCATCATCATATGCCTATTAATGTTCCCACTGCTGGGACACAGGCCTCTTCTCTATGAGAGGGAATGGGCTATAATCCACCACGCGGGCCCAGTGCGGATTGGTAGATGTCACATGTCTTCGAATTTTTTGGTTCTAGGATATACCGGTTTCCTCACGATGTTTTCCTTCACCGTTTTGAGAGCAGCAGTGATGAAATAAATTACTTACACAAAGTAAACCGCCTGTCTGGGTTCGAACCCACGACTTAAGTACTGTTCGTAAGTCGGGGCCGCCACCAATGGGCCACCGCTGCTCTCGAAACTGCTGTGCTCTCGCACAAAAATATAATGGTTAAATTGTAGTTATAACTTATTAAGTACACCTCTGCTTGACCCTTCTGGGAGTTCAGGCATGATGATTATGTTATGATTTGACAACTGACGACGCCACTGTTTGTTTGTATGTTTGCGTCATGTCACAATTTTCATGCAGCGATAATCTGACTGAAACCAGTCATGCCTCCTTTCTACACACTCTCTTATATGGATTCGACATATTGGAATCCCATTAATTCTTTTCTACGTAGACTTAGATCAAGAAGTCGACATTATGTTTATTTTCTCAGACGAAATATCCGCTGCGGGCTATTGGATTTGGCCCTTTTACCCAGATCTGTTGTTGAAATGTCATTTGTTATTAAGAACATGGTTTGTAACTTGGTAGTAGACGTATGTAACACAATTATTATATTTGCCAGTGGAGGGAGGTAGTTTTCGTTTTCATGTTCGTCGGACGTGATTGAAATTCCAAAATAACACTTAGTTGTTGTTCAGTACACTGATCTTTATTGGTAACTGATCTAACTTTGGTTAAAAAAAATAATAAGGGGTGTTCACAATATTAAACGATTTAAAATCAATGGAATGTGTGAGGTTAGTTGTAGCGCGATCACGACCGACCGTTAGCTCCGTCCGCCATAGAATGAATCGTTGACACGTCCGTCCCCTCCAACTCGACGAACTGCCATCTATCGGCCGCCGTTCGTAATTGCGTCATAATCCAACACACTCAAGTAATACCTACTAAATAAAATGTTTGAACTAAACGACAATAATTGCTTGACATTCCATTATCTTCCACCTTCAAAAACTATACTCTGCGACATAACAGATACATTATTAAGCCTACACAAGGTTTATTACTAGATTTACTAATGCGCCACGACAAAATATAGCAATTGCTTTCAAAACGTTTCGTATTTCTACAACAACTGTCATTCTTTTCGGTAGCTTACGTCAATCCAATTTGTCTTTTCCGTCGGCTTTATCGCTGATAGTTGTCACTTTATGTTTAAGACCTGCCTATAGACTCTATAGGCGCAGGTCTTAAACGTACGTTAATGTACAATATAGCCTCTATAGTATAGAGGCTATATTGTACGCTACTATTACCAATCTACTGACATTCACTGTTGATCGATCAACCCCTGGTAGATATGTGTCGAGCTATTCAATTTAGACAGCAATCAAATCGCAGGGCAATTGACGTATGATATTGGATCATTCATGCACAGAGCCCTAAGGCTTGATTAAGCTTTTGAACACCATGATATCAAAATAACTAATTAATAGACTAATTATTGTCAGTGATTTCACCGGCGTTAAAATTGGTAATTAAGTATTTCATCTAGGATGTACGGCAGCCTATGTTCCATAATGTGAGGCACGATTGACCAAATAATAATACTAACTCTGATATAATTTATAATGTAGAAATTATCTCATCTAGGATATACGGTAGCCTATGTCCAATATGAGGCACAATTGACCAAACAATATACAGACTCTGATATTTATAATATAAGTAGAAACTAACAGCAGCAAAAAAACCAATCCGTAATGGCAGAAAAATAACATAAAATATGTGTAATCTATATGTATGTAAAACCTCGTCTCGCAGAATAATTAAAAACCTCGTGGTGGGAAGTTTCCCAGTGGCGCAGAGGGCATGGGAAAAACAATGGTTGCACTTTGCAATTAGCTGTAACCCCTACTTCCCCCACGCTAGGCTGTGGGTCTTTAGTATGGCGCACGTAGCGGTCGTTCACGTCCTCATGCGATACGAATTGCGTCTAGCAAGACGCGTGTGTTATTTGTTTGGTTTACGTTAAGGTGCGGCCAAGATCAGCGGACCGGACTGCGGACTGGCTCCGCGGACATTGGCAGACTTTTCAGTTTATTATCTTTTAAATTTCTGGAGTCTATTCTGTTCAGTTTGTCCGCACTTTAAGTATCGTCGGTGACTCTTGGCGTGCATCAAGAGCCTGGCCACGGGAAATTAAATTATAGAATGTCGTGTAGGGACTAGTGACCTGACCGGACGCCCCTGCCACCTATTGTGTCCGTAACTACCTACATCCTATCTTTCAAGCTGGAACCAACCATGCTCACATTGAATTCAGTTGGGTGATTTCAGAGATTAGCGTGTACGAATATAGTGACACGTGATTTTTATATATTGAGATAAATAATTTTGATAAGTTCCCGCCGCGCCGGTCACCGCTAGGCGTGTTTTAGTCGCTAGACGCTTCGCCGCGCGAATTTTCACTGCAGCCCCGTGGCCAGGCTGTAAGGCAGTTTCTATCATTTGTTTTCACCGCCAGTAGGTACGCGTGTAGTTTGTGGCCAAGCCGAGCTAGTGGAGTGCCAAGACAAGGGATTTATTATATATGGATTGTATGGTGATAATTACCGCTAAGAATCCACCTACCACATGATATTTGAACTTCAGGACGCTAATTTGGAAATGTTCTCGGAACAATTATTTTGTAGTTAGGTATGTACTTAATGAGAATGATTATAGTTTCTTGTCAAGTCTATTTTGTATAGGTTACTGTACACCTACGTAAGTAGGTACTGTAAGCTACAATAAACGCCTGTTCGACGGATTGGTTATCAGAGATCACAGTAGGCTTACCTTCAGGTAGGGTAGGGTCGATCTTCAGGGTAAGCTGCGCTTGCCTAGGTTGATATGTGGATGGGTGACCACCCATCATCATCTGAACGTTAAGCCGTTGGTCCCGGCTGTCATTTGTAGATCTTTGACAGTCATCACAGGTAGTCAGTGACCCGAAAGTCTGAGAACCAGTCTTGCCTAGGGGATCAAGATATTAAAAAGGTTTCAGGCCATACCTAGGCGTACCTATTATGTCTATTCCATTCTTTTGAACTATCAAATGTGCTGTTCTAAACTTATTTTCTCCGAGCACGCACTCTCTGTTTGCTTTTTTTGCCCAAGTTTTCCCGTACAATTTGGCGCTCGAGTACCGACACCTCGTCTATTCACCGAAGTAGGCATATCCTGCAAAACATTCTTGTCAATATTACAATATTGCAAGATTACATTGCGAACAGTTTGTGGTTTATTTATTGGTCAGGAAGCAAGCAACGGCGCGGACACTGATTGGATCAGAACTAAATTCGATTCTCCGGCCGAGCAATAACTATAATTGGATTTACGTACCTGTTGAGAAAATTCACAGTTATTTTGAACGTCCGGGCAATGGGGACGGGCTTGCTGCTTCTTGCTCTTAATTTTATAGGATCTAATGCGAGGAAAGGAGGCATAGACATAGTGTGGCAACATTACTCGTCATGCCGCACGTCATGCTCCTCGTCGTGCCCGTCGCTTCTTATTTTGTCGGTTTTTGTGCGCGAGTCAAAGGCCCGGCAATACGAGCGCGAGTGGCTGGCCAAATAATCGCGCGGTCGCAGTGATGTGATCCACCATCTCCGTTGGCGAGGACGACGACGACGACGATGTATATTTCTTTTTATGACATTGATATAATTAGCTCTATTAAAAATGCATTGTGCGCACGCTGCCACAGATTCATCGCCCACTGTCCAGCAAAGGCAAATGACAAGTGAGGACCGTCGCGAATATTTTGCGCGAGTAGAGCAGTGTGTAGGCAGAGAGGGCAACACCGCGGCAAATCGCGGCAGCGCGAGGAGCATAACGATAAGCAGCGCAAGGAGCATAGTGTGGCGGCCGCATAAAGCTGTCATCGAGGAACTGCTTGTAAGCAACGTCACTTAAGTTGACCTGCGTTGTCCTGCAGGAGGAGCTGTTAGCTTACTAATAACATCCACACGGATCGATCTTCAAGGTCTACCTTGTAAGGTTCTAAGGTTCAAGGACTGACCTTGGCAAGCAGCGCTTGCCAAGGTCAGTCCATGGATGGGTGACCATCCACTACAAACCGAGTTTCCGTAGATCTTTGACTGTCGTTACAGGTAGTTAGTGGCTCGAAAGTTTGACAACCAGTTTTACCAAGGGGTACCGTATTACTCAATACTAACTCAGCAGTTGGAGGTGAGATAGGCATTCCGTCATTGTAAAATACTGGTATCCAGTTGTATCCGGAAGTCGACCTCAACATAGCTAGGAAAAGACTAAACAGGTGATTATAATTATCACTGTAGTTGACCTGTCGTCAACAAAAAACTTTTTTGCAAAAAATAAAACCGACTTCAAAAACACAATAAAGTGAAAAATTACTTTAGCTTCAGAAGTCGGTGACCTTTGTTTGATTGATTTAGTTTTTTTGTCACCGACTTCTGAAGCTAAAGTTATTTTTCACTTTTTTGTGTTTTTGAAGTCGGTTTTATTTTTTGCTTTATTTTTCCGTTTTTAGTTGTTCCAAAACAAATATTTGCCATGAATTAATTGACATTGTTAACAATAAACGTCATGGTAATAGGCATAGGTTAGGTTCCTTTTTTTTCGGATGGGATATCATCAAATTACCCGTTCTGGGCGGAGCGGAAGGGAGTGACAGACTTTTACTGACTAAAACCCATCCATGTTCGTTCTTAGCCCTTTGTGTTCCAGGGCCGCAGTATCTCTTTAGAACAGTCCCTTTTGCTGACATCTCTTTTAGGCGCGCGCGGAACACGAACGCGCTAAGTTATTAACATACCAAACTGTCGAAATCTGGGTGTATTGTACACATCTGCGTACCCCCTCAGAGCATACAGGCGTGGTGTTACGTCATTTGAGGCGCGCGCGGAACACGATCGCGCCAATTTAACATACCTAACTGTCGAAATCTGGGTGTATTGTACACTTCTGTGTAGCCCCTCAGAGCATACAGGCGTGATTTTACGTCATGATGTTGTATAAACAATAAAAATCCAAGCGATTGTAATATTCACGGCAGATTTGCTGTCTATTTTTGAAGAGTTCCATTGTATATCTCCGAAGATCAGCATCAGATGTTCACAAAATTATAAATAAATGGGACCACACGGGAAGCACCAGCTTTCAAATGAAAAAAGAGTCATCAAAATCGGTTCAATCAGTCGAAAGTTCTGAGGTAACAAACACAAAAAAAAAAAAAAATTGAGAACCTCCTCTTTTTGGAAGTCGGTTGAAAAAGAGATAGTATTCCACAGCAGGACTCAAACTGATAGTGTTGTGAAATTGCGATACCTACTTGTATAACCGCATTTAGAGTGCATCATCTGCGCTTCTGTTCAACATATGTTGGGGTCGGTTTCTAATCTAACTGGAATGACTACCTATCCAACCTATGCCCTGAACAAAGATTGTTTGTCAGACTTTAGAGCTTCAGACATTGGGTCTACCTCATCTATTTTTTTTTCATCATGGAAAACACTTTTTTTGCCGCAACTCGCCTAGTGTGAAGCGATGATGCGGCCTAAGGTGGAGCACGCTTGCCTAGAAGAAATCTATTCATTCGAATTTTGAAAAAGATCCAGATTATAATGATCAGGGAACAGAGAAGCCGGCAATGTTCACAGGTTGTCGGTTCGCACAATAAAATTGGAAGCATACCGCTTTTTGTAAAGTATCTTAGGCACGGGACAAATACAAGAGGCGAGGTGCGGGCGTGGCGCGGGCGTGGCGCCGGTGCAGCCGAGCTAACAGTGTCGGAAAGGCGAGGCGCGGGCGTACACAGGGATGCGTTTGGGAAATTCTAGTGTTTAAAATTCTATATCGTCACGCATTTTCGCCGTCTAGTTCACCCCTGTGTACACTCAAGTACACTGTCGGCATGCCACTGCTAACTGCGGGTGCGCCGAGGGCGAGGAAGTAGCGCCCGCGCGCCACGCCCGCGCCACGCCGTCTCAGTATGTCTCGCGCCTCACTATGTATCACTTGTATGAAATTTCAGAGAAGTGGTGCCGCACCCGCGCCGCGCCCGCGCCTTGCCTACGCCCGACGTTTCTTGTATTTATCCCGTGCCTTAGTGGATAAAAGAAGTAGGTTGCAGTGTTTACTTATTATATTAGTAGGTAAATAGGTAGGTACCTACTTAACAGGAAGGTTTAATAAATTATATCTCAAGCAGGAAAATTGATTATAATTATTAATGCTGGATTTTCCTTATTTTGAACCGGGACAAATTGGATGATAAAAAAGTTGATAATGGTCCCGTTTTGAATTTACAAATGTAATTCAAGTAATGAAGTACCTAGGTACTTTATAGCCTTAACAAGGAAAATGATTAATATACTTTCCACTATAACAATGTGTACCTAATAGTACCTATGTAATAAAGATGCGAATTATGTATTAACGTCTTGAGAAACTTACTAATAGATGTATTTCAGTTTCTTAGTGTTGAATTTTTTTTTTATTTTTTATTAACTCCTTCTCTTTAATGCAATCTGTCCTGAGACATTCAGCAATAGGTAGATGATGGTTCCTGATCTTGCACGGTATGAAGCCATTGCCTCATCCGATCGGCATTACAGCTTATTCATGCTGGTTGTAAGTAGGTCTTGAGGTGCCCTTCTTTTCAGTCTTGTGAAGGTAACAGGGTTTAACATAAGTTTAATTGCCAGTTGATTTGGGTGAACTTTTAATCTGGCGGAGTATTTGGTGATATTATTATTAGCTTTGATTTCTTCTTTAACAGTCTTTATCTTTAAATCCTTGTGAATTCTTTCGTTTGTGACGTACCAGGGAGTGTTTTGGATTGAAACCTTAGAAGGATTTCGATGTTTGAGTTCGCTGCAGTTCCCCAAAGCTGGATACCATAGCACCATATGGGCTTGAGTATACATTTGTAGAGAAGCAATTTGCTTTCCAGAGACATTTGGGAATTTTTGTTGAGTATCCAGTGTAGGCTGCGGAGTTTTAGTCCTAAGGCTTTGCGTTTGGTAAATATGTGGTGTCTCCACGTAAGGCGTCTGTCAAGGTGTATTCCAAGGTATCGAGTGACCTCTGCTCGGGGTACTTCTATATCGTTTAAGGTCACGGGTGGGCATGTTTCTTTGCGTGTAGTGAAAGTCACCTGGACTGATTTCGTTTCGTTAGCATTTATCTTCCAATCTTTAAGCCATTCATAGATCAGCTTAAGGCTGTTTTGTAGTTTTTCAGAGGCCTCCCTAGGGCAGACATCAGTAGCCAGTATGGCCGTATCATCAGCGAAAGTGCCTGTTAGGAAATTTCTATCCAGCGGCAGGTCAGCAGTAAATAACAGGTACAAGGTAGGACCCAGGATACTGCCCTGAGGTACTCCGGCCTGAATCACACGTAGATTTGTGACCTCATCTCCCTGCTTCACTAGGAAAAATCTTTTGCTGGGGTAGGAGCGCAGAAACAGGTAGAAATTTGTTGGGAGAGACGTTTTTATTTTGGCCAGTAGACCCTGGTGCCATACACGATCAAACGCCTGCGAAATGTCCAGAAGAACTGCAGAGCAGTACTCTTTGTTTTCGAAGGAGGTGTTGATTTTTTCCACCAGTCTATGTACCTGTTCTATAGTACCGTGGCCCTTCCTGAATCCAAATTGGTGTTCAGGAGTAAGGTTTCTTTCCACCAGGATCGGCATGAGTCGCTTAAGAAATAGTGTTTCCAGCAGCTTCGAAGCAATAGGTAATAGGCTGATAGGACGATAGGACGATATGCTTTGACGTCATTTTCAGACTTGCCAGGCTTTAAGATCATGATGATCTGCGTGACCTTCCACTGTTTGGGGACATAGGTTCGCTGCAGTATAGCATTAAAAAGGTACGTGAGAAATGTTATAGCGTCTTCCGGTAACTGCTTTAGAACAGTCGCGGTTATTAGGTCGTAACCTGGAGCCGTGTGGTTTCTTAATTTATTGATAGCATATTTAACTTCGCTGGAAGAACATTTTCTCTAGTGTTGAATGAACATTAAATATTTTCCTTTACGAGATTCTAAGGGGTTTTTTAGCTTACTTTCGTTAGAATGTGCTATCCATAGATGTAGGTATTAGAAATGCGAAAGTAACCATATGCCTATCTGTTAACTTGTCAGCCAGCCACGCGGACGAAGACGACCTCGGAGCTAAACCTAGTATTAAAACTGTCGCCTTTTTAAAACCTATCGGTAAGTTGGCAAGATTACTTGCCAACTTACTGATAGGTTTCATAAAGGCGTTTCCCAGCAATAAACGACTTTTTTTTTGGGGTGAGAAATCATGTTTTAAGGTAGAACTCAATGTAACGCACTCAAAACAATGTGCTGATGGATGGATTGAATAGTACGAGGGTCGTGGAGGTGTTTAAAGTAAAAATCTTACATTAAAAACTTATATTAAATTTAAAAAAAAAACTTGTCAAAAAGTTGGAACTTTGACCCCCAATATCTCCGTAACTAGAAGGTTTCCAGGTATGGTGTAGAACAAAAAATTATCGCAATGATGAGGAGAACATGTGCCTTTCGGCTTCGTTAAGAGGTGTTGTTTACACCCTTTATTGTTTTCTCAAACGTCTCTTCGTCTTTATCAAACACACTTATAAACGGCCTTTGTAGCACCCATTTGTAAATAAGGAAACTCTAATTGGTAGTCGGCTAGGCATGTGCCCATTATTGAAGTTAATAAACTCGTTTCTAATCCGGAAACTACACTTGTTCGGAACCTTTGAAGAGTTGGCAAGATTTCCTATTACCCACAGCCTTCCCGGCTTCAAGTTTGTGTAGTTCGAGGAATCCAACAGTTTTATTTACTTGCCTCAACTACTAGCCGACAATCGGACATAGTTTACAAAGGAACCGCGGTACGAAATTTATTTTACACTTTTGTTTTAAAAAGTTAGACATTTTTGGTTTTTCTTGGCGGTGTGGTTTTAATTGTGGTGAGATAATTAGTTTTTCTTTTGTTTTACAAGCTTTATTTTGATTGTAATCATCATCTGCCTAGCCTTTTCCCAATTATGTTAAGGTCGGCTTATTTTGTTTGTCATGTTCGTTTTATAATTCTTTAGAAATATCGGTTCATCACCATTGCACTGCCTAAATTCACCCTCTGCTGGGTATAGGCCCCTCTTTGCTAGTGCCAAGCTCCACATTCCTTTACCAGACTGATCCAGGATAAACCCACGATGGCAACATTGTCGTCTGCCCATCACGCCGACATCTCGAAATATGGGTTACTTTATTTTAATCACAATGTTAGCAAAAGATTAAACGACCGGAAAATAGACTGACTTGGCAGATGTAGGTAGCGGTGAAAGGTGTGAGGAAAAACTAGGTAAACACTTCTTCTGCGTGGCGATGGAAATGTTTTATTAAATAAATTTGGCCGAGTATGCAGTTGTCATTCATTCAAAGTTGAAAGGTGCCATCACGCGACCAGTCACGACATTCACAGTCGCCAGATGACGAATTACTCATGCAGTCATAAGATCGTCAAGTGTGCAGGTGTCAGGGCCACTTGTAACTAAATAGGCATGTAAAAGCTATGTAGACCTATTGAAGCCTGCGAAATAATTGGTTTAGGTAAAATAAAAGATAATTAAGTATAATTTATCAAGGGTCATAAATTCCTGTTTACAGATGAAGGTGTCCGTTGCGACCCAACTAAAACTACCGCTTTAGAATGACTTATTATAATCCACTTGCCTACCGGCTCAACATAAATAAGGACAACATTAGTTCACAGGTGTACACAGTTGCCCATCTCGGTGGGTGGATCACAGAATATTGGTTAACAAATTACAAGCAATCGGAATTGCAGGAAACTTATTGCAGTGGTGTGAGTCTTACCTTGTTAAACGCACATCTAAAGTTGTTGTCAACGGTTATTCATCGGACCTGTTTCTGACACCCTCGGGCGTACCCCAAGGCTCCCATCTAGGCCCATTGTTTTTCAATATATTCATAAACGACGTGACGTCTTGTTTTGTACACTCAAATATATATTTATACGCAGATGATCTGAAAATTATAAAACGAATGGAGTGCAATCAGGATCCATTTAAACTCCAAGAAGACTTAGACCGTTTTTCCCAGTGGTGCTTGGCCAATAACATGTTACTTAATGCTAACAAATGCAATCACGTACATTTTTCTAGGAAAAAAGGACCGTATTTTCGTAATTATAAAATTAATGACCAAATTATATATGAGAAAGAAGTAATTCGTGATTTGGGTGTTTATATTGACAATAAGCTTCGGTTTAATATACATGTTGATAAAATTGCTACTAAAGGGTTTAAGATGTTGGGTTTCATTCTGCGTAACTGTAAAGATTTTAAGCGCGTCTCAACCAAAATTGCAATCTTTAACTCAATTGTCAGATCAGGCTTAGAATATTGCAGCATAGTTTGGACTCCATTCTACGAAATACATAAACGTCGTCTGGAATCAGTGCAGAAAAGATTTCTTTGGCATTTGTCATATCACTGTAATATGGTCAGAAATTTAACTAGCTACAGCTCACGCTTGAAACATTTCAAACTTATGAGTCTGGAAAATCGCCGTTTGATCCTAGATCAGCTGTTCCTGTACAAAATAATAAACACTCACTTTGATTGTCCGCGGTTACTAACTCAAATAAACTTAAATGTGCCTTATAAACTTGCTCGTAAGTCTAGATATCAGCTGCTCCGCGCTAAGGGCTTTAAAACCAATCTGGGTCATTTTTCAACCATTAACAGAATGCAAGTTCAATTTAGTCGCCTGTCACGCTCGCCTAATGTAGATATTGATATGTCCTACTCATTACATAAAGTCAAGTCTGTCTTGCGTACGGCATTGTCCTGAAAGATTGTAAAAATTGTATTTTTACGTTACTTTATGATTAAGAAAGTGTTTATATATTTTTTTCTTTTTTCTTATTGGCACAACGTCGAACATAAATTAATTATGTAAGTTTTTTCTATATTGTATAACAGATTTAGGTTACAATTGGCTGTATTTGTATACCAATAATTGGTGTATATATGCAGTTAATAAATACAGAAACAGGCAGATAAGGCAGCACAAAGCGGATTTTACTTATTTAGATAGATCTGAATGGGTGAGATCTGTTTTGTAACTGTATTTTCTTCTCCAATGTTTAATGCATGCCGTGGCAGCCTTTAATTAAGGCTACACTATAAAATGTTAAATTCAACAAGAGTTCTTAAACATGTATTTTTTGGTGTATGCTTTGTTGGTTGTCCTTAAATAAATAAATAAATAAATAAATCTCCATGATACCAGCCTTTTGTCACCGTTTACGACCCCCATGTGTAACCCTAGACCCCTTTTAGAAACTACCCATTTTTATGACGGCACTATAGATAGGGGGTGAAACAAACAAGATTATTATTGGTCATTAAACATTATAGATATTATGCGGTTAATGGCAACCTGATTCAGATTACGGGTCCTTGTCTGTTTATTGTCTTGTTGAGTGCTCTTTTCGATACTTACTTACCTTCTAATTACTTTTATGATAGTAATATCCGTTTTTAGCGAAAGCGTGCTGTTGAATTATCATCTTTCAGTATTGAGCCCAGCGTTTAAAATACATCGTGCTTTGCATGCACCCACGCAACTTCGCCTGCGTCACAGAGAAAAAGCTCACAAAAAGGTATAAATTTGCCCCGTTTTTGCAACATTTTTCATTTATGCTTCGCTCCTATTGGTCATAGCGTGATATTATTTAGCCTATAATCTTCCTCAATAAATGGACTATCCAAATCAATTTTTCAATTCCAACCAGTAGTTCCTGAGATTAGCGCGTTCAACCAAACAAACATACAAACTCTTCAGCTTTATAATATTAGTATAGATTAATATTTCGGGAGATGCTTAGCAATAGTATTGGCGGTAATTTTTGTATGTAAAATTTGAACCCTTTGGCGCATGACTTGGGTTTGTAAGTCCAGTTACTAGAGTAAAAAACCTTGCTGTGAGCCTTATTCTTATTCTTATTCTTTATTGCACACAAAATTAAAAAAGTATACACACAAATTAAAATATATAGCTTATGTACAACGGCGAGCTTAACCCAGAATTGGGTTTTCTTACAGCAAACCTTACTTTTGTTGTGAAATTTGCAGAAGAGGATAAACTTATGTGCACAAACAATACAGTTAAAAACTTAAATTAACTTATTTTATACACTAAACTAATACATGCAATATAATATACGCAATACATACAATATATATATATATACACTGAAAAAAAACAAAAAAACACTATTTACAAACTTTAATCATGTAGACAGGAAATGTTCTTTTATCCTTTTCTTGAACACATCTAACGACGGGCTATCCCGCAAGGAGTGTGGTAGCGAATTCCAAAGGCGCACAGCACGAACAGTAAATGAATCATCATACCGACTTGAGGAGTGAGGAGGGAAACGAAGGAGGAGAGATGATGATGAGCGACAAGGTTTACCTCTAGGAACAAGATACTCGAAGCGTTCCCGAAGATACGAAGGAGCTTTAGGATTATGAAGAATAGAAAAGAGAAAAGAGAGAGTGTGTGAATCTCGACGCTGCCGAATCGGTAGCCACTTCAGCTTCTTCCGAAATTCCGACACATGGTCGTACTTACGAAGCCCGAAAATGAAGCGTATACACAAATTCTGCAGACGTTCGAGTTTATCAAGTAGTTCCTCAGTCGCATCAAGAAAACAGACATCCGCATAGTCTAGAAGAGGAAGGAGAAGAGACTGAGCGAGAGTAATTTTAGTCTGAAATGGCAAGAACTTCTGAAGACGCTTAAGTGACCGATACGAACAAAACACCCTCCTGCTTACTTCAGCAATGTGAACATGCCAAGACATGTTGCAGTCCAAGAATACACCTAAATTTCTAACTTTCTTGGAGTAGGCTATAGCGACACCATCGTACGTAACAGGCGGGAGGGACTGGTGATTCAATAAATTGACAAAGTATCTACCACCAATAATGAGAGCTTGTGATTTAGTGGGATTAACTAATAGTCCAAAGTTTTTAGCCCACAGACTGATGTTTTGAAGATCATTATTGATGGCGTCGATAGCTCCTGGAAGCTCTTCGAGTTTAAAATGGCGATAAAGTTGCAAGTCGTCTGCATAGAGATGATAATGGGCAGTTAATATCTTAGTGATAGCGTTAATAAAAACAGAGAAAAGAAAAAAAAAAAAAAAATAATAAAAAAAAAAATTAAAAAATGAAAAAAAAAAAAAAAAAAAAAAAAAAAAAAATGATAAATGAATGTCAACATGGTTTCCAAAAAGGTAAAAGTACAAATACTCTTCTTACACGTTATACTGACGAAATTAATACATATTTAAGTGAGAAAAAGTTTGTAGTCGCGGTATTCTTTGATTATAAAAAAGCCTTCGATACCCTTGAAACTGAGACCTTATTGAACGCCATGGAGGAGTGTGGAGTGAGAGAGCCGCTGAACAAATGGTTCCGCGACTATCTCACATCACGCTCCTACCGAGTAAAGGTAGGTGATGAGTACAGCGACGAGAGGAAGGTGGGGTGCGGGGTGCCGCAGGGGTCCGGATGCGGGCCTGTGTGCTACTTATTGCACGTGAACAGCTTGTGCGGCGTACTGCGCCACTGCTCGGCGCACATGTTCGCGGACGACTTGTGTGCGCTGCGCGCCGGCACCGACCTCGCTGATACCTGTCGACTAGTACAACAGGACGTTGATGCAGTCGTAAAGTGGTCTCATGACAACGGTATCGTTCTTAATGGCGATAAAACTAAGCTGTTGATGATACATTCCCCTTATATACATCTGACTAAAACATGCCCTTCAATTTTTACCCATACTTATGATTGTATGCATAATAATAATTCAAACTGTAAATGTAAACCAATAGAGCAATTAGAATGTGTCACCTATCTTGGAATGAAGGTCGATGAAAATTTTTCTTGGTCTTCACATATTGATTACATTTGTAATAAACTTAGAATATTGTTAAGTAAATTCTATCACTTAAGCTTTAAAGTACCCTCAAGCACCTTGAAATGTTTATATATGTCCTTAGTTGACTCAATATTGAGTTATTCTCTTGATTGTTATGGTTTGACCTTTAAAAGTAATATACAGAAACTAGAATCAATTCAAATTAGATTTTTAAAATTATTAGTAAACAAGAAAACTAAAAACGGTTGTAAAGGAGACTATACCAAGTTATTTAATATATGTAACATTCTACCAGTTAGCCTTAAACATAAATACCTATTATTAGTCAATAACCATGGCAGTCAGGGTAGTGACTCCTTGGTTTCTAACAGGTATACTACCAGGTCGATGACAGCAGGTAAATATGATGTACCCAGGGTTAGTAATTACTATGGAGACAGAACTTTAAAAAAACGCGTTCCCTATTTATTGAACACTATGCCTGCTGAAATCAGACAAGAAGGTAATAAAGTAAAATTTGCGCGTAAACTTAAAAAATACTTGTTAGATTCTATGTGAGTGTACTTACATGTTAAGTATATATAGGTTATAGATGTACCTGATATTAAGTTTATTATGAGAGACTCAACGATCTCACAGTTAAACTGCGTAAGCAGTTTTGTGGGGCATTGTGATTAGTGTTAAGGATTTTTTTAAAGACAATAAATAAATCTATCTATCTATCTATCAAGAAGAGGAGAAAGGACGCCACCCTGAGGAACACCCGCAGAAAGATCGCACCAATCTGAGCAAGCCTCATTCAAGTGTACCGACTGCGAGCGACCCCGAAGATACGAATCAAACCAAGCAGTCACAGAAGGAGATACGTTTAGAGAAGAAAGGATACCTAAGAGGATGTCAAAATCCACTGAATTAAAAGCACTGCTGAAGTCCAATAAAACCAGCACCGTAAGGAGCCGGTTTTCCATGGCCAATCGGATGTCATCAGTTATTTTAAGTAGGGCTGACACAGTGCTATGGCCAGGACGAAATCCAGACTGGTAAGGGCTAAGCAGGCTATTAGAGAAAAAGTAATTAGATAGCTGACTATTAACAACGCTCTCAAGGACTTTAGACAGGATTGGAAGTATGGAAATGGGACGAAACTGGGATACTGAAGAAGGATTTGAAACTTTGGGAAGAGGCAAAACATAGGCCTTCTTCCAAGCAGAAGGAAAGAAGCCAGTAAAGAGGGAATAATTAACAATGTGTAAAATGACAGGAATTAGTTCATCAAGGATAGGAAGAAGCATCTGAAGTTGGAGGCCATCATCACCCACCGCCTTAGTGGAAATCGATATAATGGCCCGCCTAATATCCCCTTCTGTAACTGGGTGAAAAGAGAATGAAGTACATATTGGCCGAGGAAGATTAGAAAGATCGTTAAGAGAGTGAGATTTAACGTTATTATCCAGAGTCACTGGTGACTTGGAAAAATGTAAATTAATTTCGTTCAAGCCGTAGCCGTAGGCGTTGTCGTAGCCTTCTTGGTCTAGTAGTTGCAAATCGCGGCTATTGATTGCGATGTGGTCCTCCCTGGGTTCTATAGGCAGGTAAGCCCTCCTTAGGTGTGTAATTAGATATTTGCATTCTTTTCCAGTACCTAGTAGCCCGGAGTCTGGAATTAGGAGGCCATTGACCGATGCGTAAGTAGTTCATACAAACGTAATACCAAAATAATTTGTAAATCAAACATATTCTTAAGGTAGTGTGTGTTTATTTCGATTGAATTATAGAATATCTATGTTCCTAAATATATATTTTGCAAGGACAGCGATATAAAGACGAGATATGAGGAAGTTAAAATTTCTATTGAAAACTTATTTTTTCCCTAACTCTTGTATAAATCAGTGTCCATTCAAAATATATATTTAGGAACCTAGATATTCTGTATTCCAATCAGAATAAAAACACACTAGGTACCTTATGATTATGTTTGATTTACATTTTATTTTGGTATTACGTTGTATGAACTACGCATCGGTCGCCGGCCGGCCTCTTAAAGTACTAAGTTTAGGGCAACAGGCTCACCCCTAAAGTAGGAATAACTTCCCTTACCCACGCCCCTGGGACACACTGACGTCATGTATCCTTGTGTATTGTATAGAATCACCTACGAACTTCGTGATATTGAGGTCAATTGGAAAGTTTGGCTTTGATTGGATAGAAATAGAAGGCGTTAATTATGTCATTCTTGACGTCATATGTTATTTTCGTGACTTAGTGTGTTTATTGTTCTATCAATTATGTTGTTTAATAAATATTGTTGTAGGTGACTAACAAATAAAGGTACTAAAAGGTAAAAAATCTGTTGTTTTCTTATGATGACGAACCGAGACTTCTTGTATGGACAAAAATTGGTACCTAACCAATCAGAACAGTGACGAGTCGGGCATAACTCAAAAAGACATCATAACAGTAGTGTTTGTAGAAACAGGATGTCATTGTCAATATTTCATAGCATATATTATATGACCAGCTCTTGAGAAATGCAATGTAGGTAGATAGCACTAGAAATTCAAAATTTTAAACTTTGATAAGTCCTCAATTTAGAAATCGGTGATAATGAGACAGCTCTTAGCATGACTACTTAGTTACATTGATTTTCGAGCCAGGGTTCATTTATATAGTTCCGTCTGTCCGAGGTTTTGATAAAAGACCGTTAGTACTAGAAAGCTGTTATTTTGTAGGGGTGTCTATATGGCAACTATAGGCCTTGTCTTTGGCCACCATAGCGGCTAAGGTTCTTGACGGTGTGCTTGAGCGTAGGGTGGCCGGACAGCTCAATCCACATGATTCATAGTTTGATTTCAGAGCTGGATTGTCCACGGAAACTGCTTTTCTAGCGCTCAAGCACACGGTTAGGTACTATACCGACAGAAATACCCCGGTGTACGCTGCTTTTCTGGACCTCTCCAAAGCGTTTGACCTGGTTAATTATAAGATCCTGTGGTCAAAATTGCGGTAGAAAGCCATACCTCATGAGCTAGTTAACCTTCTCGAGTACTGGTATGACCACCAGATTAACCAGGTCAGACGGGCGGGTGCATTATCTGGTGAGTATGGACTGGAGTGTGGGGTGAGGCAGGGGGGCTTGACTTCCCCGGCGCTCTTCAATGTATACGTCAATCAGCTGTTGGAGGAGCTTGGTAGCACTGGTGTCGGATGCTCTATTTATGGTAAGATTGTCAATAGTATAAGCTATGCTGATGACATGGTGCTGCTGAGTCCCTCGATTGATGCTTTCAGACAGTTGCTTGGAGTGTGTGAACGATACGCCATGACCCATGGTCTGCTGTATAATGTCAGGAAAAGTGAGGTTGTGGTGTTTCGTGTAGGTTCCAGAAAACCAGAGACAGTTCCTCCTGTCTACTTGTATGGGGTGGCACTTATAAGAGTGTCATTTTTCAGATACCTTGGGGACATTTTGACCGGGAACCTGTCTGATGACGAGGGTATAGAAAGGGAGCGAAGGGCGTTGCCGGATCGATATCGATAAAAGTCGTAATATGCTGGCCCGCAGGTTTGCAAGGTGTAGGTGCTAAAGACGTGAAAATTGCGTAAAAATGAATTATTAAAATTATTAAATTGTTTAAGGCATACTGCCAGACGTTTTACACCTGCAGCCTGTGGGTCAGATATACGCAGAGAGCCTACAACGCCCTCCGTGTTAAGTACAACAATGCTTTTTGGGTGCTGGTGGGGCTTCCACGGTTCTGTAGTGCGTCGGGTATGTTTGCCGAGGCACGCATAGATAGTTTCGAGGCTGTCATGCGCAAAAGAACGGCATACCTAATGCGTAGAATACGTGGAGGCTCCAACAGCATCCTGAAGGTTATTGTGGAGAGGCCAGACTGCCCTTTTCTGATGCACTGGCCCCGTAGGCATAGCTGCGGGCCCGGTGCTGAGGAAAGATATTTGAATTAGTTTGTTTTTTTTGTTTTCTGTATTAGTTAAGTTTAGGGTAAATTAAATTTAGATTAAATTAAATAAGATTAAATGTAATTATAAAATTAATTGAAATGTATTAAATTAGGTGCATCATCAGCCTATTAATGTTCCCACTGCTGGGACACAGGCCTCCTCTCTATGAGAGGGAATGGGCTATAATCCACCAAGTGGGCCCAGTGCGGATTGGTAGATGTCACATATCTTCGAATTTTTTGGTTCTAGGACATGCCGGTTTCCTCACGATGTTTTCCTTCACCGTTTTGAGAGCAGTGGTGATGAAATAAATTACACAAAGTAATGCGCATGTCTGGGTTCGAACCCACGTCTTACTGTTCGTAAGTTGGAGCCGCCACCCATGGGCCACTGCTGCCTAAATTAGGTTAAATTCATCATCATCTGCCTAGCCTTTTCCCAACTATGTTGGGGTCGGCTTCCAGTTTTACCGGATGTAGCTGAATACTAGTATTTTACATGATGCGACTGCCTATCTGACCTCCACAACGTTAGTTAGTAAGTACCGGGTAATACGATACCCCTTGGTAAGACTGGTTGTCAGACTTTTTGGGCCACTGACTACCTAACGACTGTCAAAGATGTACAAATCACAGCAAATGACAGCCGGGACCAACGGCTTAACGTGCTTTCCGAGGCACGGAGGAAACTCGGTATTTAATGGGTGGTCACCCATCCACAGACCAACCTAGGCAAGCACGGCTTAACCTAACGATCGACCCGAGCGGCTGTTATTATTCAGCCACGAGCTCCTCTGGTTATTTAAATTAGCTTAAATTGTATTAATTAATTAATTTGGACTGCTCAATTGGGCTGTTGTGTGGTGTTGTTTTGAATTGATTTTTTTAGGGTTCCGTACCCAAAGGGTAAAAACGGAACCCTATTACTAAGACTTCGCTGTCTGTCCGTCTGTCCGTCTATCTGTTACCAGGCTGTATCTCATGAACCGTGACAGCTAGACAGTTGAAATTTTCACAGATGATGTATTTCTGTTGCCGCTATAACAACAAATACTAAATATAGTCAATGGTACGGAACCCTTCGTGTGCAAGTCCGACTCGCACTTGGCCGATTTTTTCTTAATGTCGTACTACCTAACATAGCTCCTAAGTACTCGCTACTAACCCATATGGACTCTTGTTCGCAATAAAGTTTTTTTATTTGATATCAATTACGCTGACAAAGTGGTAAAATAAAATATTGGAAAATATTTTTTATAGTGTAGCTACATATGCATGTGAAGTGGGATGATTTTTTTTTTCGGCGTCTACCACATCGTGTGGGAATATACACAATATATACAATATATATAATATACCTATATTGAATAGGTCTTTTAAAATGACTTCGGGGTTGCTAATCCTATTTTTCGATTGAATGCTCCATTTACGAAATATTAAACTTTAAGTGCACATTTTTGTTCCAGGGGCGCCCTCCACACCTCTAAAAGCTAAACTGCGAGTTTGAAAAATCTGGAAAAATTCATGATGAGAGTGCATTTCATGAACTTCAAAGGCGCGGCGGTATAGCGGTTATAACTTTATTAGTTAAATTAGTTTAGCAGTAATAGTCGTTGAACTTGTTGGATAATTTTGTACCAAATAGGTACAAAATCCTTAGAATAAATCATTCTATAAACTGTGATAACGGGCTACTACGAAACCCAGGTACTGCGCGTGGCCCGACACGCACGTGGTCGGTTTTATTATTTCTAACCGTTTTCAAAAAAAGAACGTTTGTAGGTATTCGGCAAGTAGGTACCTTTTTTTATTCACCTCAATTTACAACGTTACACGAGCTTGGAGCAGTGCAGCGGAAAGATTAATAAGAGCTGCAACTTAAAAGAAATCTTGTAGTGTTAATCAAGATCTCACTCCGTCTTGAAGAAACGAAATCCACGAACTAGTTAGAGGATGAAGTTTATCTTTAAACTTATTTCTTTTTAGGGTTCCGTACCCAAAGGGTAAAAATGGAACCCTATTACTAAGACTTCGCTGTCTGTCCGTCTGTCCGTCCGTCTGTCCATCTGTCCGTCTGTCCGTCTGTCTGTCACCAGGCTGTATCTCATGAACCGTGACAGCTAGACAATTGAAATTTTCACAGATGATGTATTTCTGTTGCAGCTATGACAACAAATACTAAACAAAGTCAATGGTACGGAACCCTTCGTGTGCGAGTCCGACTCGCACTTGGCCGGTTTTTTCTAACAAAGTAGATACCTACCTATATTCGTTCTCTAGAAAGAAAAAAATCTGCACCAAGTTGAATAACCGAAACGAGGTTTGGTAAGAAACCTAACGTAAATTTATTAAATCTACCAACGATTTGTGAACAAATTGATATTGCAGCTTCATGCAAGTAATATCTTGCAGCTGAATACCATCTCATCTTGCAGTCACATCATCATCATCATTTCAGCCGAAAGACGTCCACTGCTGGACATGGGCCTCCCCCAAAGGGGGGGTTTTGCCATAATCGCCACGCTTGGCAGGCGGGTTGGCGATCGCAGTGCGGTTGTTACAAAAGCACAGAGAACGCTGCTGCCCATTCTCTGGTTAGTCCCTTAGTCGCCTCTTACGACACCCACGGGAAGATATTGGATGGTGCTATTCTTGACGTCCGACACCATACAGAACAGTCACAGCTGATACAGTATTTTAGGGAATTCTAAAACCCGAAGAGACGTAAATAATTTCTAAGTAACCATAGCCAACTGATGGCTTCGCTTTGCCTTGTTTACATTGGAATTGACGGAAATCCTATACTTACCTACCTACCTACGATTATATGATTTTCCTAGAAAGTCCTTATAAAGTTCTACTTTTCAGATTTTTTTCATATTTTCTAAACTTATGGTTCAAAAGTTGGAGGGGGGGGGACACATTGTTTTTTACTTTTGGAGCGATTATTTCCAAAATTATTCATCATCATTCATCATTTCAGCCGAAAGACGTCCACTGCTGGAAAATTATTGACATTATCAAAAAATTATTTTAGGAAACCCCTATTCATTTTTAAATACCTTTCCAACAATATATCACACGTTAGGATTGAAATTTTAAAAAAAATCACTTCCCACTTTACATATAGGGGGGCTACCCAAATAAATTTTTTTTTTCCAATTTTTATTTTACCACTTTGTCGGCGTGATTAATATACATATTGGTACCAAATTTCAGCTTTCTAGTGCTAACGGTCACAGAGATTAAGCGAGGACGGACGGACAGACATGGCGAAACCATAAGGGTTCCTAGTTGACTACGGAACCCTAAAAACGAAACATGGTTTGTCAAACCCTTTATTTGTTTTGATTCGTACGAAGAGATAGGGAAAGGGCAATGACCGCTATTCTCATCATAGCTGGCTAGCTGGCACCTACTATACACGAAGATAAGTAGGTAACAAGATTTGTATGCTGCAAATCTGCAATTATAAAAAAATTTATATTTTTTTTTTTTTTTTTTTTATTTTTTTTTTTTTTTTTTTTTATTTTAGGTAGATAATAAGAACACAAACATAATTTCACGCCTGAGGTAATTCCCAAACGTTAGGCAGATGTGTGTCTAATTAGTAGGTAGGTATAGGTACCCACACACATTTAAATTCTATGTAGGTAATAGAGATGCGACTTGCGAGTCTATTGCCTACAACCGGACTTACCACAAATGTTCAGTTGTCGTCTTATGCCCATGCGGGGGTCTTGAATTCATGATCTCCATGACCCCCCCCTCGTGGCTCTGCCGTTGATTGTAGGTAGGCACCTACCTGCGTAGTTTCCTGGGTAATCATAAACTTGTAACTAATCTGTACGCGTAACACTGAGGCGTAGAATTGGTAAGGATTCGTTAGGAAATTGGCTCTATTGTGGCAGCCGTGTGCTCTGTTGACGTACCGCATATGCCTCTGGAACGTATTACGAGTATGAATCGACGGTAGCAGACTAATTAGTGAGGTGGCTTTTTAAAAACGAGTTGCAGCCTGCGTGCCACCTGGCGTTACTTGCTAACCTACCACGCGGAGGCTCAGGGTTAGCGAGTTATGAAGTTCCTAACTAGGAGTTACAGTACACAAGTGAAAAAAGTCATAATAAGTAGTTGGGAAACGAACTCTTATTAGGTAGGTCCCAAGGTAGGCGGGTAGGTACTAATGGGATAGCTATACAAGGTGTAAATGGAGCCTTCACGAAGCCGTTAACCCTACACAAAAATTAGGTAGGTACTTACCTAGGTACATATTGCTAGGAAACGACTTTTTTAGAGGTGAAAAATCACGTTTTACTGTAAAACCATTGATTTAAATATGTCAATGTGTAAAACTCAATGTATTGCACTGAATACGTGCTGGCGGATGCATTGAATGGTAAACGGGTCATCATGGAGGACGTAGAGGTATTTAAAGTAAAGTACTTAATTCGGGGACCGGGCGGTGCGCCTCAAATGGACCTGGGCAGGACATCTGGCTAGACGCGGAGATGGCTGATGGAGCAAGGCTTTGACCGAGTGGTGGCCAAAGTTAGGCCATAGAAACCAGGGCCGCCCTAAAGCTCGTTGGGTCGACGACATCGTCAAAGAGAGAAAAACCTGGATAACGGACGCACGGAACCGGGAGGTGTGGCAGAAAAAAGGGGAGGCCTATACCCAGCAGTGGGTGATTCTGGGCATACAATGGCTGATATGATGATGATGATGATGACTTAAGGTCAAGGTGGCGAAGTCATAATTTATAGCAAATTGGATTTGATGAACCCCCCTGCCTGATTTTTTTACCTAATTGTATGTTTTGCATATTAATGATGATTATAGATTCCTTATTTAACAGTTAATTTTACAAACATCAATGTAACTAATGCCAATATGAAAATAACCGCGTTTTTTTAAAGGTAGATATTATACGGTCTTTCCCAAGTAATTATATGCATGATTTGTTGGTAATTTGATAGATATTTGCAGCAGTCATATTCAGTAAATATTCGAAAATAAAAGTTAATCAAATACATGCTTTAAGTTCTATGAAATAAGGTAGCAATCACAATCTACAGCGGTAAAATAATGAAGTGGGGTAAGTCCGGTATATTTGCAAGTGCAGGGATCGTCAACATTTTAATCAGTATTTTTTTTTATTAATTAAATTTGAATATTCTGACTGTAGGTTAAAATAATGTAAGTATGTTTATTACGTGAAATGCAATTTGAACTTTAATACGTTTTGGTATTTAGATGATATAAACCAGATCCAGAGGGTATTTAACCCAGCGCCAATTACGTAAAAATAATAACGCTGACTTTGACACCGTCATGGTGACCCAAAGTTTATCAGCATTTTTCAAATGTTATATGTAATGATATCAGGCTATTTTAATGATCATGTTTTAGTTTGTGTTACTATTTATTGGGTAAAATAACAAAAATGCCAAAATATTCATAAAATCGACTTTTATTCATTTTTCTCAGAAAAAAAATGTAAAATCAACTTTGAAAACACAACTTGAGTAATTATTTAAATTTTATTATAGAAAACTTACTAAAATAACAAACAAAAATCTAATTCACTAATAGAGAGATCATACACACTTAGGAGCTTCAATTATACATATAGGTAATTAAACTTCAGTTTCCTCATACCTAGCCACTAGCCATGGAACTGCTACAATTTTCGCAGTATGGGATGTAATCAGGGCATGTATATCTGGCAAGCATTGCAAGTGTGGCTAGTTTTCTTATCCTTTTTTGAAGGACACACCTGACATCTCCTACAAGCCCCAGGAACTTGCCGGGGAGGTTCATCAGAGGATGCTTCCGCGAAATCTGCGATTCTTTTGTTCAGTGCATGTTCCATCCTTTCTTTTGAAGCAACGTTGGTGTAGTTCCAATTGAAGGGTCAAGAGATCAACATCATCTGACGAATCCAAGCTTTATGAGTCCAAGTTTACATTTGTGTCGCTTGCATTTTATACCGTCCCACTACCTACTTTGGCTGCACTCTGGTACGTGATTTTCGTCTTCGTTGTTTGAAGCTTCGTACATTTCATTGTAGGATTCCGATTCCTCTAAGATCTCTAATATTCTTTCAGAGCGGTTTGTGAAAGACATATTTGCTAAAATCCTAAAAACAATAACAAAAAAAGATCAATAAAACGCTTAAACCAAAAAAGGTTAACAACATCTGCCTTGGGGCAAGATCGGCACATGACGGCCTTTCCCTAAATTACTAGACAGTCTTACCCCACTATTGAAATTTTAGGTTTAGTTTTTATCACAACTAATATTTCTGTAAATATAGATTTAAATTCGATTTGAATAAAATAAAACAAGTAAAAGTAATACAAACTAAACACTTACCACTGCAATATGTAAAAATCTGTTGATATTCACATTTCACGTTAGGTAAAACGTCGACACACCTAACTCGTGTTTCATTTTATAAGCTACTAAAAATTTGTGAGACCGATTTTTGATATTAAACTCAACACAGCGTCATCTATAATTTAAAGGTAGGACCAAATAGTGACTCTGTTTTACCGACCGAGCTACCAACGGCGTAGCTATTCAAACACAGCTTAGAAAGACGTTGTATGGTGTTCCCCCGTAGACGAACTTCCCCACCTTGACCTTAATTATAACCTTAAAGTAGGTATTTTATTCAAACTTGTGAAAAAGTTGGAACTTTGATCTCAAATATCTCCGTAGCTATAAATAAATAAATAAATATTGCTGGACATTACACACAGCGCCATCCAGTGCCACACTAAGCATTAAAGGCTTGTATCGTGGACACCAGATAGTTGATATACTACATAGATACTTTTTTGTTTGTAAATACATACTTATTATAAACATCCATGACTCGGAAACAAATGTCCATGCTCATCACAAAAACATTTGCCCCGACCGGGATTCGAACCCGGGACCCTTTTTCATTAAGGGCCTATACTACCTCAAATGGCTTAGCATGATCCTCCGTTACGCCTAAAATACTGCAGCATTCATTTTGAAATAAATAAATGATAAAGTTGAGGATTAATGTTAGGTCATAAGTTTGGCGAAAACACGATTTCATAAAATTTTCTCGATAGAAAAAAAAACCCAAAGTTACCTCCAAATCGAACAATAAACCGCTGGTATTCAAAAAGTACTTCAAATTAGATCATGAAACTTTGCATACTAACTGAACTAACTATAAAGCAGGTCTTATGTTTTTAATTTTTTCCAAAAGACGAAAATTTGATTTTATAAAGAATAAAACCCACTCATTTCGCACTATTCGGCCGCAGTGACTGACGTAACAACCGCTTTGTAGTGCAAGCTGATTAGAACTTTATTCTAACAGAATTACAAACGAAGATTGAACCACCACAAATAGAGTTGCTAATCTGAGGTAGTCTAAGCGCTTAAGTATATCGAAAATATTATCGATTCTAAACCATTTCTGAAAATTTGGCTGGTCATTGAAAACTAACCCTGTATAGGTACCTACCTACTTAACTAAATACACACACATACACGTGTAGTGAAAACTTCTCGTACCCACTCAAATAAATGAGGATATATAATTACCTAAGCGAGAAGAAGTTCTAATGACAACCCTTCCCTGTTCCTGCGTCGTAAAGTTATCTGCTTACGACAGTTGCTACATTAATTAGCGAGCACTAATGAAAAGAGCAACACAGCAACACTCGTCATTCAGTGCTCTTTCACAATTATAGGTACCTAGGACCTAGGTAAGTATTCACTGTCTAGCGTACCTACCTAAGTACATAATGATGAGAATGGATCTTGGTAAAGTAAGTAGGTAATTCAAAGTAGGAAACACCGAATAGAAAACTAGGTAGGTAATCAGTAAGTACCTACCAAATGCGGAGCATCCGCATGGATTTGGACTTCTGCATCCGCAATAGTCAATGCGGATTTTCATGCGGATGCGAATGTAATACAAGTTGCGATAAGAAAGAAATAGGCGGGGCCGGCGAGTGGCGCGTGCCGTTCGCGCGTGACAATGACCAACGGGAGCGAAAAAATTGGTGGACAAGATCCGACGCGTTTGCTGTGGTCCATCATTTGTTTATTGTAAATAAATCATAACGTGTTTGTTTGCGCTGTGGATTAGGTACTTGTCGTAGATTGATTGTGAATGTTATTGTGTTACAGTAATCAGTGTGTGTACTTAAATAATTGTTTATTGGGAAATCGTCAGGTAAATGAATCAGAAAAGGCGGCAATATTACTATTTATTAAGTATAATGCTCCTATTTTTAACTTCACTTACCTACTAATATGAAAATTAGTGAGTACATAAGGAATCTACTTATCTAGAAATCAAAATGAAATACTTTAATTATATACTCCAAGTCATAATGTATAGCAAAAAATAGGTAGTTACAAAAACTGATATTTCGCTAGAAATATCAGTTTTCTCTTAGTTTTTTATCCATTTTAACATTAAATAAATAAACTAGACTATATTTCCTTTCCAACAAGACCACAATCTCATATAAAGCTCAATAGCATCATATCTAAATATACTTATGAAACTAGATACTCACTGTTTGTTTACATCTGGGAACTAATTTTTGCCAGCCGGTGTTGGATGAAAAAACACACAAACCCACATGTTTTTTGGTGTAGATAGTTGAACAATCTAATCATCTCACTAATTAAGCACTGTTTTTCCCATTTCACACACGTTTTAGTCACTAAATCACGTATTTCTTCACACTACACAATCACTGTAGGTACATATAATAACTACTTTTTCACGGGCGAAATATTGCAACTTCGAGATTCCAAAACGAATTTACGTTGACAAAACAATAAAGCACGGTTCACAAGGATAATGTTGATATATAATAGTATCAGCTACCATTAAAAATACCAGAGTTACCACGACATTTGCTGCGCAGGTAAATTCGAGTGTTCACCGTCTGTCAAATGAAAGTTTTTTTTTTTTGCAAATCTCGTGCTATCGGTGATAATATCTTAAATTCCTCTCGATGAACACTCCACCACTTAAGAGGATTTTCATCCACATTAACTCTTTTTTTAGCGAAAAATAAAGAATATTGTTTTAAAACCATAAACATTACCTAAAATAAAACGTATTACCGGTGTAACATAATGGCATTTACCTGACGATTTCCCAATAAACAATTATTTAAGTAGGTACTTACACACTGATTACTGTAACACAATAACATTCACAATCTATCTACGACAAGTAATCCACAGTTCAAACAAACACGTTATGATTTATTTACAATAAACAAATGATGAAATGATGCACCACAGCAAACGCGTCGGATCGGATCTTGTCCACCAATTTTTTCGCTCCCATTGGTCATTGTCACGCGCGAACGGCACGCGCCACTCGCTGGCCCCGCCCATTTCTTTCTTGTCGCAACTTGTATTACATTCGCATCCGCATGAAAATCCGCATTGCCTATTGCGGATGCGGATGCAGAAGTCCAAATCTATGCGGATGCTCCGCATTTGCGGATGCGGATGCGAATATTCGCAACATCCCTGGTCTGTACATTGAATGTATTAAAAAGTTATGATTGAGGGGGGTTTAGAAACATAGAGCACGAATCCAAAAAAAAAATTGTCTGTTTGTACACGCTAATCTTCGGAACTACTGGACGGATTTGATTTTTTTTTTGTTGTGCCTATAGGTATTAAGTCTAGGCAACATATAGGCTATAATTTATCTTGGAAACTTGAACACCTGATGCAGAACCGCAACAGACCAGCTAAACTATAAGAGATACAAATATGGTACCATAGCAAAAAATGTTCCACATGATGAGCATTTTCTGCTGAGAGAATAAATTTGAAGATCTGGAACACCTGATGTGGAACTCCAAAAGCCCAGCTACACCTTAATACATATGGGAATGACGTCTTAGCAAAAGTTGTTCGGTCTGATGGGCATTTCCTGTTGACTTAGGGGAGTTGGGGGAATTGGGAGTCACTTAAGGGAAACTCGTTATTATAATCACTAATGATCAGTCTTATAATTTGTTCAAATTGACTTATCTTTAAAAACTAATCAGGAATCGATTTATATAAGTCTTTTTTGGCTATCATTGCCATAAACGTAATTATAATTAAAAAACAAAAAAGTAGCTTTGACTCCAATTAACCACATGTAAGGGAAATGAAAGTCAGTCCATGTCCAGTACGAGTCAAAATTATAAAACGGAGAAAGTAACAAAATCTCTTTTAACAAAATAATAAGAATTAATAAATTGAAAAGTTACAAATGATAAACCAATGGAATAACAAAGAATAGTAAATAAATCGAGTTAAATGCAAAAATCACAGCGATAGTGACTTGGATCAACAAATCCTGTACATGCCTCATGGGCCCATCCAGCACAGAGTTTTCTCTCTTCGAGGCATATCGTACACACAGACTGATAACTTTGTCTCTCTTTTTCCTAACGTTTCATAGCTTGACTCTCATTACCCCAATGACGGTTTGTTTGCTAGATTTGAATTATTACACAAAAAACATCTGAAAATCTAATAACTTGCATTAAGAGGACGCATTGGAAATCATGTAGTCAATGATCTCAATTTTTGTCAGTAATTACAAAACAAATGAAAATATAAGTTGGTGACCTGATAATTCATGATAAAACCCTTATTTTGTTAGTTTTCAATACATGATTAAGTAACTTTTGTAACAGAGAAAAAAATATCAAACATACCTCTTTTTAAAAAGAGATTCACATTTAATGGGCAAACGGGACCAATTTAAGCCTCTTAACTTTCTCCGTAGATGAGCCTATACATACTCTTTAAAATTATAGAAGGAATTTCTGAAATTATCGTTCCCAACTGAATTAAATAACAAAAACCATTTTGTCGTTTACGTCCTTTAAGTTATAAGCTAGCAATCCTCGCCCCGCTCAGACGCCCAGTCCCCCGCTCAGTCCCGATGCGCGCGTGCCCGGTTTTAGAACGATGCCTCGCCTTAATAAATATAAGTTTAGTTCCAGTACTACGCTTTGAAATTATTTTATACGAAAATTTAACAAATATAGATAATCACGTTTTCAATCGAAATTTCGGAAATTTTCGAACGGTCCCTGACCTGTGACACGTGCCTCGCTACCGGTGATGCGAGCATGACTTTCGGGCCGCGTATTGACCAGTGCGGGAGGGGTGCAGAGCTAAACCCCGTGCGACATAGCCATATTCTGTAAAGCTTAAGGTTCAATTCATTTTGAATTGACCCCCATTGCCCACTGACTCTCATTCCCCCCGGCTCCTAAAAATGTTTAGTCTGATGGGCATTTCCTATTCCTGACTTACAAAAATGAAAGATCTGGAACGTCTCGAATCGTCTCGCGCATCACGTTGTTTTCCCGTCCCCGGGCTCTTAGAATTCGAAATCAGACGTTTCAGATCTTCGATTTTGACAACCCCGTTGTCGCTGGCATAAGCAACAGGATCCGCGTACGAAGTCGCGGGCAGAAGGTAGTATACAGTAAACTATCACACCGCCGCAAACACCAAGATGGGCCGTTCGTACATTTCTGAAAAGCGCGCCATCTGTAATGATGGCTACGAACTACTTGCGTATGGCAGTACTTGGGAATGACTAATCTTGTTGTTTTAAGATAAATAAATGGATTATCATAAATATTACGAAATAAATTACACACTTTTAGGTCAAACTAAATGCTTCTAATGTGCCCTTGGTAAACTGTTGAATTTATTGATATGAAAAACATGTAAGCACAGGGGATGTTATCAAATAAATAAAATGAACATTATATCAAGACTCTATATTTGGTAAAAAGCTGGAATGCAATATTAAATGCCTCTTAATAAAAAACCCAGCTATTAGATTTAACATGAATTGAATATTATTTTAATATAATCATAAACATAATGATGGAATTAAATGTTTTTAATACAAATATCATGCTCCAATATTTCATGTAGCTACATTTAGTTACACTTATAAAATAGGCATACTTAGTAAGTCTCTTTCAAGTAAAATAAATCTTAAAATTATAAATTCATAATTGCTTAAAAATAGTCAACATTATTATTGACTGAATACTGGCAATGAATTACAATAAATATTTATGTCATGGTGCCGAATACTGGGTTGTGTCTGCAAATGCTGGGACCATACTCCATATATGCCTGCTTCGTGTGACACACTTGGTAGAATTCAGGGGTTGAGCCCAACATACTGCCTCCAAACCAAACAGCATATCGCTGCATGTTATGTGAAATGACTTGCACATCTACAGGTTTAGGAGTGATACGACCTTCTGACAGAGTTGTAGAATGCTTCAATCTGGCATCAACTGTCCTCTTTATGTCACGCTGCAGTCTCCTGCCAAAGTCACGGAACATTGTTGATCCACCCGACAACACAATATTCCCATATAAACCTCTCCTCACATCAATCGGGCATGACTGGATTACTTCATCTACCATCTCATTCAGAGGCACAGTGAAGTCAGCATTGGAGAACTCAGGGTGGAAGAATATCTCAGGTCCCAAAAATCTCTCATAACCAACATCTACAGCAAATGGGTTTTTAGTAATTGCATTAACACCCGTGTAGTTCTTCATCCATTTACCAGGGTCTGCATCATATTTAGCAAACTCCTTCGCAATGTCAGGACAAATGTAACTGTATCTCTCCTTGATAGCTTTCGCAGTCTCCAAACTTTGTTCTGGTGGGATGCCTACTTCACGTTCACGAAGTAGAGATTGAATAAATGAGGTAATATTTCTACCAGCAATCGGTATATGTTTGATACATGAACCAATGACATATCCTTCAGCTACAGGCACAATGTGGGTGACACCATCTCCACTGTCGACGACAATGCCTGTGAAAGTACGTTCAGCAGACGTGCGAGACTTCCACGACGCCGCCAGCGCCAACACGGCTTGCACAGCAATATACAATCCAGGCACATTGAACGACTCAAACATAATCTCAGCTAAGTACTCCCTGTTCTCGGGCGTGTTTAGAGGAGGCTCAGTGAGCAAGAAATGATGATCTTCCGGCTCCGCCCTCAAGTATTTGAAGATGCACTGTTCAATGTAACGTTCCATTAGATCCCAATCTTCGACGAGACCGTGGCGTACTGGATACTTCACTGAATACCCGGTGGCGTCGAACGCTTCATCGCCGATGAAGAAATCTAGGTCTTCCACGGCCTTAGTCATACGTCGAGTGCTTTGATCGCCGACTTTCGCAGTTTCTTTTATCGCTATGGCTGACGGAATGATAAACTGCGGTTCCTTGTTGCCGGCAAAGCCCAGCTTTGTATAACCCGTGCCAACATCGATGACACACGCTGGTAAATGATCACCCATGATTCTATATTTACTAAATACTGTTCTAATCAGAAATTACAATAAATTATAAGGAAAACTTCAGTGGGTGCGGTACTATCTCTGTGGATTTCACGAATTTTGACGTGTTACAAACGTCAAATCAGCGGAAGATGATTAATTTACGTTCCATTTCATGTTAGAACGTAAAACTTTTGAAATTAAGAATTATTATTCGCCACCAACATACTTAATTTAATATAAAAAATATTTTTCTCAACAATTGTAAATAAATTAAGTGTCTATCAAAAGTACTTCTTCGTAAAAGAACGTAAAGTTAATACAAAAATTGGAACGTGCTTACTGGACTCATTCACTTCCAGATGTTCGTGTTTCGCAGCCGCACTCAAATATGCCTAGGTATTTCTATTATCAGACTTCTCAGGGGAGGTACTTAGGAATTATTTAAGCCATACTAAATAGACTTATAAATAATTTCAGTAGGTAGGCATACAGTTCACGAAACGACTTAATTAGCTCTAAGCCAACAACACCGTTTCTCTTCCCTTCCCAGGCGGCTGACCAATCAACTCTGATGATAGATTAGGGTGATTGTTTTTTGTTTACTGTTTTAAAAATGCTTCGAGCAGCAAAGATGATGCCTCGAGCTTGCTGATGCACATCCTATACCTACTGCATGTACGCCATTTGATTAAGGTTCGAAAACCCATAGCAAATCATTGAAAAATAAAAACTGGCAAAGTGTGAGTTGGACTCGCACACGAAGGGTTCCTTAATACCGTAGGTAGTTAGGTAGGTATGTCGAAAGTCGAAATAAACTTTTCTTGTACGGGGACACAGACAGGTAGTAGACCGTTCTTGGGCTGGAAAGCCTAAAGGCAGGGTATAGCCAGCTCCATATATTATAATATAATGTCTAGATGGTCTAGATAGAGCGTCGCCCTACAATTTTATTACAACAAAAAACGAGCCAACATTTCAAGCCTGTGTGCGTGCAGGCGATGTTTTACACTGTCATATATGTTCTGTGACACTGTCCTTCTATGTCTTTGGTGCGTGAATAATGATACCAGCTACCACAATTCACAATGAGGGATTTTCTTTTTAGCTCTTCCCTAGTCGCTGGATAGATGGCGCTAGGAGGAAGTATGATAATGCAAGGAACGGAACCTAAAAAAACAGATATTAACAAAGCGCGATAAATGTTGGTTATATTCGGAAGGTTAAGCAAATGAAAGTGTCAGTCAACGAGAGTATGTGACGTGACACAATGTTTTTTTTTCAAGCGTTTTGGCTTGGGCAAATGGGCATAGTAAGTTCAACGCCATCTATAGAGTTCTTGGAAACTATTTTTTTTTTAAAACCTCAAAAGGAAAACCTCTCATTACAATTCTCCCATAGGTCACATATTAAAAAATAGACTAATTAATTAAGATAAGTTTTAGGTGTATGTATTCTTAATAAAAATTCACTACTAAACCTCATTAATACCTACTACGTATACACTTAGTAGGTACTAATGAGTTTTAGTAGTGTATTTTTATTAAGTACTAGCTGACCCGCGCAACTTCGTCTGCGTCACATGAGAGAGAGAGATAGAGAGAGTATGACTCAACCTTAAAAGATAGACATAATTATGCTATCGCGGATATTTTTATTATACTTTTTATGAGGTACAATTCCATCATACATGATTGTTGCGTAACTTTAACCGTTGCAGCGCTCGCTACGGAAGCTCTCAAAAGAAATAAATTTTCCCCGTTTTTTTGCAACATTTTACATTGATGCTTTGCTCCTATTAGTTGTAGCGTGATGTAAGATAACCTATTTTAGCCTTCCTCGTTAAATGAACTATCCAACACTTGAAGGTTTTTTTTTCGAATCCTACTGGTTTGAATTTAAAAAAAACCTTCAAGTTTTCCTGAAATTAGTGCGTTCAACCAAACAAACAAACTCTTGAGCTTTATTATAATAATATAGATTCAAGTGTGTAACAATTAAATTTCTCCGATATATTTGCATTAATCGCTAAAATAATCTACTTATGTTTTTCCAAATAAGGGTTTGCCTCGACAGCCATAAGTCTTCATCCTTAGACACTCGATGACAGTCATACTCCAGCTAGGTCAAAATTTTTCATTAAGGTGCATGAAATAAGCCAGGACACGATAAAGCTGCTGTAACTGTTGCGGAACTCTTGCAACTGCCTTCTGTCTCCATCGTTAGATCACCGATGACAGTCATACTCCAGCTAGGTTTAAAGTTCTCATCAAAGGTGCATGAAATGAGGCCAATAACAATATAGCTGCTGTAAACTCTTGCAACTGCCTTCTGTCTCCACCGTTAGACCTTCGATGACAGTCATACTCTAGCTAGGTTTAACGTTCTCATCAAAGGTGCAGGAAATGTCAAATGAGCATAAACACGACTTTTCAATTTTGAATGGTACCAACTTTGAGATTTACCTATTACCTACGCTTTTAAAAAAAAAAAGGATCATGCTTAATGAACTTCTCTCGTGGTCATAATAGTTATTTATGCAACTGTTGTATAATGAGGGGTATTAAAACACGAATGTGGGTTTATCACACGAGGCGAAGCCGAGTGTGATAATAGTATCACATGAGTGTTTTAATACCTAATTATGTACAGTTGCATACAAGACTTTATCTACATCCATGATATGAATCCTCCATATCAAAGGTTCTGAAACCATAGGATGTTGTAGTGTTGTAAGAAGTCTATATAAATTCATGGAAAGTTTAATTGCTGAGTATTAATACAAACAAACCATGTTTAAGTAATAATATAATTATTTACATTTTGATTGTACAATTATTAAAATGCACAAAGCTTGTATCACTCATTTTTGTAAACAACAAAGTACTTAATGCAATTCTAATATCGAACAAAAATGGCGGGATACGACATGAATTCGAATTAACCTATAAGTTTTTTTTTAATTACGGCGCTGCACTGTGGTAGTAAATCGCACGTGCTAGACAATGTTCTTTTTTTAAAACGAGTTGCATAATGAAATTCAGTACAACATTATAACACCCGTTTGGGTGTTATAATGGTTATTATGACACTGGCTGTTTTAATGTTGGCCATAAGCTAACTGTTTCAGATACTTTTATAGAGGATTTATAGCATGGGTGTAGATAAATAAAAATATACGGGTCAAATTCAGAACTTCCCCCTGTTGTTTCGTCGGTTAAAAAACCAAACGGTCGGATAAAAGTTATCTGGTGACCACATTTTTAGGCATTAGTGCCATTTTAGTGCAATAGATGTCGTAGCATCTTACATTTGATGATTACTTCTTCTTGAACACTTTAAATTCATATATCTTTTAATAGAATTAACCGATTACGATGAAACAAAAACTAAATAATACCTCAAGATACGCATAATTTTTATGTATATGTCGCATCCGGTCATGAGTACGGACGGGCGAATGGATCGAAACCGCGCCAGTGGGGACATCACGCGACCTACTCCCTACCATAGCGGCTTTTATAGAGTCCTGATGTTGACACCTACTAATTTACTACCTACTACTAATTATTATGTGCAATTACAATTTGAACCAAAAATGTATGAAGACGAGCGCAAATCCCGCCGACAAACTGTTACGCAGTTTGGTGGGTTCATAAAATGTAGAAAATGTTTGGTCCTAATAAATGATTTATTTTACCTCGCGGCGAGGCAGACATTCTGGGTCAGATCGCAGCGGAGTTAAGACGTCTTGAAACTGTACATGATTCACTGTGCCTAGTGTTAATGTGTGAAAGTGTAATGTCAAGTAATTTGTTAGTCTCAGTGTATCTGTTTGAAAAGAGTAACCATGGAGTTTCTTGCCGGTTCTTCTCCATGGAAACTACCTACCCGAACCGTGCAATGCGAAATAAAATAGTGTTTCGCATCCAGTGAGTTTTCATAGCACGAAACCCGTGTTCTGCCCACATAAGCTTGAACTTAGCGAAATAAATTCCTGACAAACTCCGACATCAGAATTGGGATTAAATCGTGCTAATGAAATCATGTCGCGGGGACAGTGTCGATAACAGTCAGTGTCAACTGTGTAATAACCGAAAAAGTTCGCGAAAAAACGGACAAGAAAGAAGGTAGACCGATTAGTGTGCTAATAAACACCCACCCGCAATAACTTTAGTTTATCCGTAATCATGGTGCTTGCAACAGCGCCGAAATAAAACAGACTGTAAACAAGTGATATTTACCATGTGAAAAACGGGATACACAATGCCGGTTTTTAGTGTTAATGACAATCAGTGACGGTTGCTTTTTGAAACGCAAAACAAAGACTTTGTATCGTTTAGACTTTGTATCGTTTACAAATTTTTAAAACCTAACCAGTGAATAGCAAGATAGTGTTGTGGTATGTCGTGAAACCAGTGTTAAAGAATTGTTCAGTGCCAAATTCGTGTACGTTGTACGTCATTTACGTGAGTAGTGACAAACAAAAGAAAAATATGCGCACTGACGCCGGCTACAAAATACGTTACAAGTTTTCATCGTAACTACCAATGAAGTGTCGCGCATGCGGCAAACAAGGACAAACAAGCGGATTTTCGGACGAAGACGACCGCCGTCAAGAAGCCGTTGCCTGTGCCGGCTGCTACAGGCGTTGGGCGGTGACCGCAGGCCAGCAGCAGCTCACTGATGTGCTTCAAGTGTGGCACGCCGGGCCACATCATCAGTCGCTGCGCTGGTCCAGTGCTGCTGTACTGGTCGAGAAGCGAGTCGACCTTTGCATCATCGAGCCGGAACATGAAAGTAATTTGGTGAGTCATTTTCATTTTGTTATGACTCTGGAGCAGAGTTCTAATTCTATTTCGTCTAGACTTAAGAGTGAGCATATTTACCCTGTCGTTACTATAACTGGTGTAGTTCAAGGTTCAGTAAATGGAATTCGAAGATATAGTGAGAAAGATGCCCGATCACAAAGTTCCTCGTCATAGTTGATGACAGTGGTAGTGAGACGAAATCTGATTAAGAAAGGCTTGTACACTCATACTCGAAGTTTTAGACTGCACCTCATGAGTAACATGATGGCGATGGGTCTGTTATGAGTTAGACCGCACCTCGTGAGTAACACGTGGCGATGGGTCTGTTGGACCGCACCTCATGAGTAACATGTGGCGATGGGTCTGTAGGAAATCGTTGGTGCGATTTCTGTCTGTGTTGGTGCACAGAGCGATTATGAAAGTTTTATGAGTTGAGTTTTCATTGCCTAAGAATTATGGTAAAGAGTAACAGAATTGTTAGAATTCCTGTGTTGTAACTTTTTAATCGGATCTTTTCCAATGTTGATCGGACCTTTTGCAATGAGAGAGCAGGCATCGCGCAATATAGTTGAAAGTTCCAATTATGACATAGCGAAAAATAACTGACGTTGACATGCACATAGGTGACGATGACGAGACTAGCCATGACGAAAATATTAACGCTGACGGGACTAGTTGAGTATCAAGTAGTCAACTTAACATTTAGAGTACCCAGCATAGTAAGAGTTTTCTTATAATCTTATTTTCTAAACTATGATGATTTTAATTGTTTTGATTTTAATGGATTCATTGTTTACAAGTACAATGCTTTCGATGGACTGAAAGCACACCCGATGGACTGGATATTGTTGTGGCCGCATCAGAAGCGCCGTAGCATGTAAGAGGTGCACGTTGACTGCTTTTTATGTGCAGTATACTCTTTGCGAGGAGTAGCACTTACGCGGCTGAGATGGTTAGCTTCTGACGATGGGTTCACATTTAACGTTATGACTTGCCGATGGACTGGCAATTGAGTTTTGTTCGTGTAGAGTCACGTGTAGTCACGTGTAGAGACACGCGTAGAGTCACGTGTAGAGACACGCGTAGAGACACGCGTAGAGACACGCGTGGAGACACGCGTAGAGTGACGCGTAGGGTGACGCGTAGGGTGACGCGTAGGGTGACGTATAGTGACGTGTAGTGACGTGTAGAGTCTAATTTTCCGACGAGTTTATTATTCGGACGTCAGATACACTTTGCTATCATTAAATTGTAATTGCTAGTATGAATATGCTCACGAATTCACGATCAATTGAAGAAAATACCCGAAGGTAGTGCTTCCATACATTTTGATAACGATGATCGTTATAAACTGAAAGCTTTGGATTATAAGGGTGCCTACAAATATTTACACGGTAGACTAAGAAAGATGCCAACCTGTGAAGTTCCAACAGAGTTAGATGTAATAGACGATTCTTGAGGACGAAGGAACCTCGACAGACTTATGATTGCGCTTGTTGGCTATTTGGTCAATCTGCATCCACAAGACGCAGTCGCAACTGCGTACGTTGTCGTTCAGGGCGTGATGAGCGGCTTGTGGTGTGGTCGGACCTGGGTCTTGTAAGAGACTATAGTAGTCACATGGACGTGACTTGGGCCTTTTGGCTATTGGTCTGGATAGACCTGAGACTTGAGAGTCTATTTGTTTCTTGTTGAACAGACTGTGATCTGTTAGTTCCATGGTGCAACTGGGCCACCAAAGTAGAAGCGAATCATAATGTCAATGTTGTTGAATTTTAAATTGATTTAGACAATGTTGAACTTCACATGGTTTCTGTAAGCTTCGTAGTTTTTGTTGCAATTGAGTTTTAAAGGTTAAAGGTTGATTCGAACGACTATGTTACATGGCCCAAGGGTTGACCTATTTTCGATTATTCCCAATTAACCGTGTTTGATTTAATCAACTGCCTCGTTGGTATAGTGGTGGCAGGCGTGACTGCTGAGCATGAGGTCCTGGGTTCGGTTCCCAGGTCGGGCAAAGTGTTATTGAGTTTTTCCATCAGAAATTTCTCAGTAACAGCCACGGTGTCTGGATTTGCGCCGGTTGATGTCAATAGGCTCGCCCCTATTACATGGGAATTGGACATAACTGGTGCAGTGTGAGTGTAGTATTAAGTACACCTATGTTAAATCCTTTGGGGATTACAGATGTGATGTTATGAGTTTGGTCAGGAGTGACCGAGTGGAACAAATTTCTGTTGTGGACTTTTTGTTTGCAGGGTAAACATCACACGAGGACGTGTGCAAGCAGGATGGCCGTGTCGCATCCGGTCATGAGTACGGACGGGCGAATGGATCGAAAGCGCGCCAGTGGGGACATCACGCGACCTACTCCCCACCATAGCGGCTTTTACAGAGTCCTGATGTTGACACCTCGCGGCGAGGCAGACATTCTGGGTCTGATCGCAGCGGAGTTAAGACGTCTTGAAACTGTACACGATTCATTGGGCCTAGTGTTAATGTGTGAAAGTGTAATGTCAAGTAATTTGTTAGTCTCAGTGTATCTGTTTGAAAAGAGTAACCATGGAGTTTCTTGCCGGTTCTTCTCCATGGAAACTACCTACCCGAACCGTGCAATGCGGAATAAAATAGTGTTTCGCATCCAGTGAGTTTTCATAGCACGAAACCCGTGTTCTGCCCACATAAGCTCGAACTTAGCGAAATAAATTCCTGACAAACTCCGACATATAAAAGTTATTTATATGGGTTTCCTATATTTTGCGTGATACTTGATCATCCAAACAGACAAACAGTTATACAGACAAACAGACAAAAATTCCAAAAATGCTGGAAATGCGTTCTGTTGGTTATCCTTAACACCCTGGCAATCTTTTTTTCAAAATATTTTCGATGTACAAAAACGATTTTTCTACAGATTTATTATATGTATAGATATAGATGTAGTTACTTTCTTCAATAAATAAAAAACACTATTTAAATTTAAATAGAGTTGTTGAATGTAGATAGGTGGTAGGTAGGTTTAGTAGGTAGTAGGTAGGAAGGGAGTAGGTAGGTAGGTAGTAGGTAGGTAGGTAGTAGGTAGGTAGGTAGTAGGTAGGTACTTAGTAGGTAGGTAGGTAGGTAGTAGGTAGGTAGGTAGTAGTAGGTAGGTCGGTAGGAAGGGAGTAGGTAGGTAGGTAGTAGGTAGGTAGGAAGGGAGTAGGTAGTAGGTAGAAGGTAGATAGGTAGCTCATGTGACGCAGACGAAGTTGCGCGGGTCAGATATTAATGACTAAAATGTGAACATGAAGTTGGTATCAAGTAAATTATTTACCTGTAACTAATAAGTATAATAACAGGTTTTACTTGGCATCGACTTCAAAATCATATAGAGAAAGACGTAGGTACGAATTGATAAACTCCACTTTTTTTTAAATAAAGTAGGCCAACTAAATAATATAAACGTAACCCTTTAGACTAACTAATAATACCCACAAAAAATGACGTTAAGTTGGGAGAATGAAAAAAAAAACTGGCAACACTGATAAAAATATGGCGTAATTTTATGTTCATTCAAACAAAAAAGAAATATATAGTTTTTGGTTACATGACAATGATAGGTGATGTGCTTGGTATCTTTAACCCTTCCTGTATAATTCCGGCACAGTTTAATAACACAAATACCGTCATTTTATCGCTGTTATTTGTTTATTTCTTAGCGCGCGTAATACGTAGTGACGCCAAAGCGGCACGATCGGCATTAATCGGCGGGCTGATATTTTTTGTCACGTTTGCGCGCACTTGACGCTCCATCTAGACATTATTTAGTCAAAGAGCCAGCTCATACTGATGATATCAGCGGCCTAATAAATACGGCAGCTACCGAGACATACCGCGGCATGCCATGGCCCGCGCATACCAGAGACGGCAGGGCTTTTGCCACGGCATGCCGTGTGCCCCCGCTTGCATGCTGTTGCAACGCGCCGTTACCACCCATCGCATCCTCTAGCGCGCTCTCCAATGCCGCGGAGGGAAACCCCCTTTGATGCCTTGGGATCGATTTCTCAACATTGGTATCTGTATATTGTGCCTACTAGTTTCGTATGAATTTACGTTAGATAAAGATAAAATGCTCTGCTCTGCCGTCCCTGCTGTGCGATGGCCTTAAAATAATTTCAGTTAGGTACCATGCGATTGGCCAACGGCCCAACACTTCAACTTTATTTTGCTAAGGAATAAGGGCTTGTAATAATGAAACAACAATTTATAATAAAGCAGCTGATATTTATTGTGACCTGATACTAATGCTATATTTACATAATTCACATTACAGGAATGTAATCGCAACATGTTTAATTTTTGAAGACAATTCGATGCTTCCACGTTAGGGGGAGCTGCACTACGTACTTGGTCTGGTCGGCACTATCGATTCGGCAGAGTTAGTTTTAACCTTTGGTACAGGTCGCGGCACGTAACTCTAGCGCTGAACTAAACGTGGAGGGGATAGCTGCGCATGTTCTACGACTGGAGAGCCAATCGGCGCAACGCACGCCCCAGACATTATTTTCTACTTCTGCGCAATAACAGTCAACGCTAGAGTTTCGTGCCGTGACTTGTTTGCCCGATGCCGAACGTGGATTCGCGCAATCGAGTTATACAGCCGAAACGCGGATTCACAATAAACCGACATCACGCGTTTTTAATTTTTTTAAATAACTTTAGTTTAGTTCGCGGGTCCACATCCCGACACATCAAAGGTCCTTCAACGGACTACCGGCTAGCTGCAATGCGGCGGGCTGCATGTCTTATTTTATATGAAAGCGTATATTTCCAACGCTCTGACTTGTACTATCGGGGTCTTTTCCGCCTTTTTATTTTTTTTTCGCTTAAATCATGCGGAGGCGCCGTGCCACGCCCACTTAAAGTTTGGGCCTATTAGGAAAGCGTCAACTTTGGCGCACAAAGTAACAATAACTCTCGTTTGGCGTTTCATTTTTTCTACACAAAGTCAACGGGGCGGGGCTAGAGAGCGTTTTTATGTTGCGAGTGCAAGCAAAAATGAGCTTAGTGGTGGTCAGGCGGGAGTGTCCTCGATAGTACCTAGAATGTCTTATTAAATGCGCTGATTGTGCAAAAAAATGGTAAAAAGACCATTGCGGCTAGCGGGTAGTGCGTTGTAGGCCTTACAACGAAATTAACCTGAGGCAATGAAAGTCCTTTTACAATTATTTTACCTTTTGACAGTTGCAGCTCTACAGCAACCTTTATGACCACTGTGATTTTGACATTGATGCAGTCATAGGACTGTGCGAATGTCAATGGGCTTTCATAAGGCTTGTGCCGATTAGCAAACTCCATTTAGCATCAACCATCGTTGAATCATGGTTCGGCTCGGCCCAGCAGAGCGGTTTTTATCCGTACTTATTACATATAATCGAATACCATCCACCTGTGCCAAACCATGCCGATCCTAACATATGCGTAGCCTCTCTTACATTACAATTTTTTTTGTCGAATTAGTTTTCGATTTTATTTCCTAAAATTACCCCAACCAATTTATTGTTCAACCATATTTTTCTGCACTTAAAAGGTTCCTGTCGTTCTGTGTTTATTCAAATGTTATGGAATCACAGTGGAATGATTTTAAGATGATAATGTACTTTAAATTACACATTATTTACATCAATTATAAATGAAGTTAGCAAAACTCGAAGTACATTGCGTTACATGTTTTTATTCAGCCATTGAATCTAGCAGCACAACAAATACATTGCCGCACGACATTAACATTACATATTGCGTCTTACAAAGTGTTAGTAACTACAGTCTTTTCACAATTATTTTACCTCGTGACACCAGCAACCTTACAGTAACAAGAATAAAGATCGTTTTTGACAGTTCAGTGGCAGACACCAAACAGCAATCTTATTCCAACGACAATAAGGCCACTCTGACTTTGACATTGACACTGATTAATACAGGGGAAAATAGCTGTGATTGGACTGTACACATAGAAAAAGAAAATTTGTATCACACCAATCAGTGGCACACAACCATCCGCCTGTGAGTTATTTTTGAAATTGTTGTTAGCAACCATATACCATGCCATCAATAAATCTTAATACATACTTAAACTCGGCAAGGCGAAGGTTGTGTCCAGATGCAGTTGATGCTCGTTTTCTATTAATTAAAAAGCAAATATTTTAGATCCACACTCCACTGTTCAACAATTTAAAGCCTCAAATACTTCATAATAATAAGCCAATAATTCCTTAGCAACATGCATACAACTGATAATACTAAAAACGATGGTATGCATAGCCAACAAGCCTTATTAACGAGATTTTAATATTCATGATACAAGCTCATTTTAAACATTGTTGAAAATTGTTCTGAATTTCAGTTGATGATAAAAAAATATCTCCAATTATATCTTACTCTAAAATTTCTCTTAATCCAAGTTTAAATAATAACAAATAGAATATTGTTTGTTAATTAAATACGTGAGTAACATACGTTATATTATAAAATTCACATAAATTATGTTGATTCAAATAAAGTATATTAATATCAGTACTGGAGTCTATGTGACAGTTTGTAACTGCAAAAAATAATTATAGTTTTTTTTAAGAGAATTAACAAATTGACAAATAAGTTTACAAAAATGCACTATTCAAGTTGCATTACAAAGTTGATCAATATCACAATACATGTTCGTGATAATTTTATGTCCTTCACAAACACTGTAGCGAACAACAATTACATACAGCCAATTATCATTAAATTAAAACAAACATTGCAGTTACGAGCTATCACAAAAAAAAAACCATTCAAATGACAATTTTAAATATTTCTATGAGCACATTTATAATACTCCGAATACTGGACAATATATTAACAGATGTTTCTTACTGCAAATTCATAAATTTCAAAGAAAAAATGTTGTTAACATCATTTTCATAGACCACCTCACTCAATGTTAAACTATCAGTATCATTATCAGACTTAATCATAAACAAAATGACAACATTGTCTTACGATACAAAATATTTGCCTAAGATCGTCCACTCATGTTGTAACAACATTTAGATTTCTCACCACATCGTGTAGTCGGAGTCGTCCATGTCAAAGATGGTGAAGAAGCCGAGGATGGTGAGATATACTATGACGTTTCCGGCCAGGGTTAAGTAACAAGCGCCCCACTGAATCTGTGAATTATATAAAACATAGTTTAGAAGAAAAACTAATCGTACTAACCTACGGTGCTTAAACTTGGTCCCTGAATGAGTCAAAAAACCGGCCAAGTGCGAGTCGGACTCACACACGAAGGGTTCCGTACCATTGACTATATTTAGTATTTGTTGTTATAGCGGCAACAGAAATACATCATCTGTGAAAATTTCAACTGTCTAGCTGTCACGGTTCATGAGATACAGCCTGGTGACAGACAGACGGACAGACGGACAGACAGCGAAGTCTTAGTAATAGGGTTCCGTTTTTACCCTTTGGGTACGGAACCCTAAAAAGTCCCAACTCAAAGTTTGGCAAAGGGCGATGGTATGGTGGTGCTGGATGCCGGAATCGCTGTTGTGGGTAATATGAGTGCTAGGTTGAAGTGTGGTTGGGCGGTCCATGTCTGTAAATTTCATCAGGACCAGAGTCGTCACGCGGTCAGTGGGTGCCAGAACACGGGCGTTGTCGACGAGGGAGGCCTTGAAAACAGTGGCGTGACGACCTAGATGAATTCATGAGAGATTGGCCGAAGAAAACAGAGAATAGAGCGAAAAATATGGGGAGACCTTTGCCCAGGAGTGGGACATGAGGTTAAAGATCATTTATTCTCATACAATGATATTCTATTACTTAAACAGATATGTTGTGAGCGCACAATCGTGAAGACTCGAAAACAGGCCAATTGGCCTGTTTTGCCTTTATTCTGCGTCACTGCGTGTATGTGAGCTAGCTCTGCCCCGCGGCACACTTTTTTCGGTGGTTTTGTAGGTGTATAACATATCCTCGCACTTTTCTTCCTTTCTTCCGGGTCTCACTATGCTTTCACCTAACTCTTTCAATCTCTTGGGTGCCCCGATCTTCCCTGATGCAGTCCCTGAGGCTCTAGAGGATCGCAAGCGTAATCTTCTCGACGCCCACAGAAGGCTCAAGAATCTCTCTGCCCACGTCGCTTTGGTACTTTTGCGCATGTGTTTCGCGGTACCGAAGTTGACATACTTTTTGCGGACTGCCCCGACGTGGTGGTTCCCACAGTCTCTCTCATCTTTCGATGAAGCTCTTAAGAAGGAGATGGTAGAGAGTATTTTGAACGTTTCGCTGAACGAAGCTCAATGGGCGCAAGCGGCTTTGCCGATCCGGCATGGCGGTCTGGGGGTTCGTCGCGCACAGGATGTCGGCTTGCCGGCCTTCTTGGCGTCTGCGCATGGGGTTACTGACTTGGTCGCTCGCATTCTATCTCTTGATGGCGAACAAGTCAGTATCCCTTTCGCAGCGGATGCTCTGGCGGCCTGGTCAGGCCATTGCCCTGGCGGTATCATCCCGGAGGAACCTCAAGTGCAGCGCTCTTGGGATGATGTAGGAGCAAAGGCGGTTCTAGCCGGACTTATAGATCGGGCGGAAGGGGTTGAATTGGCGCGCTTAAAGGCAGTGTCGCGGTCAGAATCAGGAGCGTGGTTGCAAGCGCTTCCTTCACCTCACCTAGACACTTTACTTGACGGCGACTCTTTGCGGGTGGCGGTGGCTCTCCGCCTGGGCTGCGATGTCTAAGAACCACATATATGCATCTGCGGGTCCAGAGTGGAGGCCAATGGCCACCACGCGTTAAGTTGCTGTCGTTGCTCAGGGAGGTTTCCGCGGCACCATGCTCTCAACGACATTATCCGGAGAGCGCTGGTTGGCGCCAATATCCCTTGTGTCCTGGAGCCGCCGGGTCTCTGTCGTTTGGATGGCAAAAGACCAGATGGCCTGACTTTGGACGCAACTTGTGTTAGCACGTTTGCCGCCAGCCATCTCCCTCGCACTGTCGGGTGACCCGGTGCCGCGGCTGAATCAGCCGCTCTCAAAAAGCGGGTCAAATATGCAACCTTGGAGCCGAGGTATTATTTTGTCCCACTGGCTGTGGAAACCACTGGTTGCTGGGGGTCCGACCCTATCCACTTTTTGGCCGAGATCGGCCGGCGACTTAGGTCTAGGACTTGGGTCTCTCGGTAACTTATTATATATTTTAGATCCTTCATACACGATATTTTTCTTTCATTACATTCATCATATGCCCAGCCTTTTTGCAACTACGTTGGGGTCAGCTTCCAGTCTAACCGGATGCAGCTGAATACCAGTATTTTACATGAAGCGACTGCCTATCTGACCTCCACAACCCAGTTAGTACTGGGTAATATGATATCCCTTGGTAAGACTGGTTTTTAGACTTTTTTGGGCACTGACTACCTGTAACGACTGTCAAAGATCTACAAATGACAGCCGGGTCCAACAGCTTAACATGCTTTCCGAGGCACGGAGGAAACTCGGTACCTATGTCACCCATCCACAGACCAACCTAGGCAAGCATGGCTTAACCTAAAGATCGACCCGAGCGGCTGTTATTACAGGGCAGTGGGACAAAAAAATTATGGGTTAAAAAAAAAACTTATTTTATAAATCTCTAGGCTGACGATTTGCAAGCGTGTCTCCGGCAAGGTAGTAAGTATTGTGACGCGGTCACTATATTATGCTTATTTTTGCAGCACACCAAATGATCATGTGTTAGCTCCGATGTGTAACGAGACCTATTGTTATGTGTGTGACAAGAGTTGGTACCCTGAAAACGCCTCGCTGTAAATACGCTGGCAAATCGTCGTGTGATAAACCTTTAACTCTTCAACCACAAATATCCACCTCTATTCAAAATTATTCTATTCTAGCTAACGACTAGATCAACTAGGACTTTAAGAGTCTTTAGATAACATTAGGTAAGACAGCTTCTGAAATACATACCACTGCAGCGCGAGCTAGAACGATGGGAAGCGCGAACGAGCTGACAAGGAATCCCATAGTGATAAAGATAGCAGTTTCCATGCAGGCGGAGTTGCCGCTGGTGCTGTCGGTGTGGCGGCGCGCGATCATCGTCGGGATCGGGCTCAGGATGTAGAACAGGACCACGAAGAATGGCCACCATAGTCTGGCAACGAGGAGGAACAGATTAGAGAAAAAAAAAACGATTAATCTGTTATTTACTTTAAGTACCTACCATTCATTTTTTTTACTGCTAATTGCAAGGGCGTCGACAGCTTTGGGGGGGGGGGATTTGTTTCCGATTACATTTACTATTTTTACTTGTTCAGAAATAAAAGTTACAATTTTGTCGAGTTAATTGAAAAGTCTAGGAACTAAAAGAACCTACGCTATAACGAGCGATGGTAGTTTTTCTTTAGTCCTTTCAAATAGATGTTACTTCGTCGACTCAAGGACACATGCTTTTAAAAAAGCCACCAGCCAGAGCGAGTGAATTCACACCTTATTAGCAGTAATCAAGCAAGTGAATCATGGACATAATTGTTTAATTAACCCATTGTTAAGTTTTAAATTGATTAATGATTTCTGATTCTGATGATTTCTGACAAGCGGACCCAACTGAGAATGCCAAACCTGTCACCCAATTTTGGGTAGAATCAATTTAGATTGCTCTTTTAGCTGAAATGATGAAACTGATTCAATGGCTTGGCATGGCCAAAATATGTAAAAAATGCAGGCACTTCCTTTTTGTCAAGTTGTTTTTGAAAAATAATCAGATTTGACAAAGAGAATAAAGTATGGAAACTTTATATCATCATTTGATATAGACAGTGTCAATGACATTGATTATGAAGACTGATAAAATTTCTAAACTTGCAGAATGTCAAAATGCCGTTGAGGTAATAAATCTGTAAAATATTCTCATTGTTCTTATAAACTCAAACTCAAAGCATTTATTTCAATTAGACCATTACGGCACTTTTGAAAGTCAAAAATACAAAAAATAAAATCAAAGCTACAGTCCCAGTCACAAGGCATAATAACTTGAGAAAGTACTGTAGTTGCCCATTCCCTAGCGTAGATCTCTATGGAGAAGAATGGGCAAGAAACTCCATGGACACTCTTTTAAAATCAAAATATTGTTATAAAATCTTGGTTACATCATTAATTTTGAGATTATACATAAATGTGAGAACGATGTAGAAAGACGTGCACACTAAGAGCATCCAGAGTGAAAGATTAGATTAAAAATGTATGAATAAAGTAATTAAAATGAACATTGGCAGCTAAGAGATGACCAGTCCCAACTGACAGCGCCCGTTCACAGACATGACGCATGTACCGGCGCCATTCAACTCAACCATATTGAAGGGAACTAAATGACCCGACACACCCGCCACCATCAGCGAGACATTTAAGTGAGCATGACATTCTCTCAGTCACCAAGGCCTATTCAAGTCAATGAAAGATAAATAAATGTAAATGGTGGCTGAACAGTACAAAGTACTCACACATGTGCTATGCAATTATATAATACTAAGAACTGGAATCTATACAATGCAAGTATATTTTTACAATCTTCTGCAGCTTCCACAATACATTAACATGGGAATCAATTCTTCATCTTCTTCTTTACGTGTCGATGGACTCAAATAATGCCCGTCCAGTACAAACAATTAGTTTGCCCCCTCCCCCCCACCTATGGTTGTGGAGCAGGACCAGCATTTAGCCAAGCATTTTTATCATCAATGTAATCCCCCAACTTATAATATGCTTGCCTACATAGTGTGCGTTTTATACAAGATTTAAATTTCGTCTCATTCAGTTGAAGAATGTGGGGAGGTATTTTATTGTAACATTTCAAACAGTACCCCATGAAAGATGAATCCACTTTAGCAAGCCTGAAACCTGGCTGAACTAGTTGGTCCCTATTTCTAGTGTTATAGTGGTGTCTGTCCCCTCTCTTACTGAATAAATGCCGATTTTTTCTAACGTACATGATGTTTTCATAGATGTATTGACAAGGTACTGTCATGATATTAATTTCCTTAAACAGTTCTCTTAGAGAATCGCGTCTACGTAATTCATAAATGGCTCTGATGGCTCTTTTCTGCAGAATAAATATAGACTCGATGTCTGCAGCCCGTCCCCATAGTAAAATACCGTATGACATAATACTATGAAAATAACTAAAATAGACCAGCCTCGCGGTATCAACATCAGTAAATTGACGGATTTTTCTAACAGCATATGCTGCTGAGCTTAGCCGTCCTGCAAGAGATGTTAGATGAGGACCCCATTGTAACCTTGAGTCGAGCGTGATTCCCAAGAAAACCGTTTTATCGACAAATTCTAGTTTCTCTTGATTCAATATTATGTCACAATCACTACTTTTGACATTTGGTAGAGCAAATCTAATGCATTTAGTTTTTTTCCCATTTAGTACTAAATTATTAGCGGTAAACCAATCGTGGACCTGCAGTAGGGCGTTATTTACGTCATCAAGATTAGTGGCACGTCTGTTTATTTTAAATATTAAAGAAGTATCGTCAGCAAATAACACCATATGCGGATGGTTGTTAAATAGATGGGGTAGGTCATTAATATATACTAAAAAGAGGAAGGGACCCAATATCGAACCTTGTGGTACACCCATTTTTACTTTTAAACCCATTGAGTTTACTCCATTTATTTGTACCTGCTGCTGTCTATCATTCAAATACGATTTTATTAAACTGAGCGCAAGTTTACCTAAACCGTAATGCTGAAGTTTCAAGATCAGGGTTTCGTGATTTACGCAATCAAATGCCTTCGAAAGGTCACAAAAGATTCCTATGGCATCTTGTGCCTCTTCCCACGCAGTAAATATGTGTTTTAATAAAGTGACACCGGCGTCAGTTGTACAACGTCCTTTGGTGAAACCATACTGTTGCTCATGTAATATTTTATTAGTGTTAAAATGGTTAAGCATTTGATTGAGCATTATCTTTTCAAACACCTTGCTGAAAACCGGCAACACGGATACGGGCCTATAGTTATTGGTGTCTTTACTGTCCCCGGATTTAAAAAGCGGTATTACCTTACTGAATTTCATTAGATCCGGGAAGACCCCTTGATCCACGCACAAATTAAATATTGAGGCTAAATACGGCGCTACAGTCTCAATAATTGAGGTACAAGTAGGTATTTTTTCCTTGTTCACCTTGTGATTGATTGTAAACCTGTAGCAAATTTTTATGCAGGTATTGACTGTTGATGTCCATTCTTCTAGCGAACCTGCCCCTCAAAATTATTTAATTATTTCTTCTCATTGCCCTAGCTATGTGTGTGTTGTTTGTGCCTAGTTGTTGGCAATAGGCTGGCATTCCAGGGTTGGCAGAGGTGTACCTAAAACTGCATGGATTACAGGCATGATGTGTCATGTTTTTTTAGCTAGAATAGGAACTTCCCTAATCACGGTTTATCAAATCAGTACCTATCTATTTTAACAGGGCCACAGCCTGTACACAGAAGACCCAATCCCTAACTAATGTGTTAGAAATGTGCTAAGAACATAATATTGCCGATCCAAACTAGGTACAATACTCCTCAATTTCCATCCTTATGCTACGAACGACGATGACTACGACTATGTTATTAAGTCAGATAAATAAATAAATTAGTGTATTTGACATGTAAAAATGTATGATTTGCCTTTACACTATATATAATTTCATCAAGAACTATATGCCAGTCGCATTTCAGTTGAATGTTTATGTCAACATAACCATGAGAACATTGAAACATCAAGATTATTTATTTAGAATAAATGTTGTTAAAGAACAAACATAAAGTAACATCAGCAAACAAGATAGCTACTTACTTAAATTGTGGTAAGGCACAGGCGAGAATCACAAAGGTCATGCCAATGGAACCAGCAAATGCCAGCGACACCAGACTGAAAAGTAAAACATCGATTTTCATATTTGTTGATTTTAAATAAAAGAAAACTAGCAAAAAAATTTTTCATTTCTTACTGAAACTTTTGTGAGAATGATGTCAAAATAAAGTGAATGTATAATCTAGTGCATGCATAATCTAGTTGGCCTCAAAAAGATTTTACCCCAGATTTAGATTAGCTCAACGGATTAATAACAATCTATCATTTCACAAGACATCTCATGTAACTAACATGAGACCCATGAACGGATTCACAATAATGTGATTATGCTTTCGGGTCCGATCATATCCAGATGCGCATAATACGTGCGACGAGTAGTTGCCCGTTATAAAATTATACATCTAGACCTAAGATCATAATGAACAAATCATCAAACTAGAAATAGTCATTAACAAAAATAGTGTGAGCATAATGTTGGTGTCTACTGCCTTTCTCCTTTGTTAGATATTATAATCACTGCATAAGTACAGTGAACTTCTGATAAAAATATTGTAAGTAATAAAAACAGGTCAACTGCAGTACAAAAAATGAAACAGCAAAATGAAATAGTGCACTGGTTACTATGATTATTAGTATTTGGTAGGCTTGAATCAAAACTTACCCTGATCCATCGAAGTGTTGAAAAGTACATGAAAAAGAATAATGCTGAAATTAGACAGCTGTAACAATTTATTTAGCAGAAAAATATTTGTAAATAACATGAGTCATTCTATCTACAATGATGACATTGTTTTACATGAGATAGTTTCATCCGCAAAACAGAGCGTTAATAGCCTCTATTATGATAACATACCCTTTATTCCAGCCATTTTACTTAGATTGTGTTGATAACAAGATTTATTTTCAACAAAAATGCAAAGTCTCATTAATAGAAACTTCAATGAATGAAGATCAACCAATTCGAACTCCACAGATAGTAAAGTAAAATAGAATCATAAATAGACACATTAGTCGACAGTCTAACAGACTATAAAGGAAAGAGTATAGTAAGATAAATATAGGTAACGAATGTGTCATTTTGGTAGGTTTCTATCTATGGTTTCCATTGTTCACGACCTCAACGTCAGCTTTTTTTGCAATCCGGTGATTTTTATCATAAAAATTATAAAGTTTTAACTAACATTTTTAATTTTTCTGATAACTGTGCTTGTAAATATAGTGCGGAGACGGAAAATTCAGTAACTGATAGCATAATTTTATTTCTCCTTTCTGAAAGGTACAAAGTGGTTGCAAAAAGGATTCATACGTATTTACTATTTATCATCTTTCTCAGGGCAATCTTTCAATTAATTAAATTCCCTAATTTTTCAAACAAGTTATCAAAGACCAAAGTAATAAGCTATCAAAAATTAGTAGAGTTTGACCGTTTTCTTTCATCGACTACTGTGATCAATTCAATTTACCCATCCCATCACTAGTGACGAAACTTGCGCCTCAAGTCAAGTTAGTTCATGTTATTGTTGATCAGTAAATTTTGTGTTTTTCGGAAAATACTGGTAAATAAAGTAAAATACCTCTTCAGGCTAATAAATACATAACTAACTAACATGGATGACGATGCGGAAACTTATAAACTTTGGCGAATCCGTAAAACAGTAATGCAGGTAAGTGAGGTTATGTTGTGTGTGGAAAGTTGTAAAACTTGTAAATAAAACTTATTGTCATTTTAAGTTATCTCTCAAAATCCGTAAGAACGAAAATAGTGTTACTCTGCACAGTGCAGAATAGTTACAACCAAGATAATATCTTTACTTCTCATGTTGAATGTCCAAGAAGGGATTTGTACTGAACATCTGTGAAGCTGAATATTCTTCTCTGTGTTACAGTTATGTCACGACCGTGGATACTTGGTAACGCAGGATGAATTGGACCAGACGTTGGAACAGTTCAAAGAGCAATTCGGTGACAAACCCAGGTAAAAAACCTCTGTCGTGCCTTTTTTTGTTTGACAAGGAAGCCACTAAATCGAATGGGCCATTTATTCTTAAAGTGGCTGGCAACCATTTATTCTTAAAGTGGCTGGCAAACGAGCTAAACAATACAAGTATTTGCTTACCAATATGTAATTTGGTTGTTTCTGACACTGTCATAGTCACTAAATTTTTCCATATTTTCTCATCTAGGATCTCCATACTTCTTAATTAATTTAGCATTTTCTCAACAATTAAAATGTTTAATCTTTTTACTAAAATACGTACTCAATAAAATTCTAGCATTCAATTTTGCCATTTGAAAAATATTATTTCAAATCAGGTGTTTCTGACATTATTTATTTTTTAACCACAGTTTCATAAATTTTGTGAGGCATAGTGTAACTGAATATAGTTTTTATTTATGGCCATGCCATAAATGTGTGCAAAAAGTTTTTAATCCTCCTTACTAAAAGCCAAATTTAGTTTTCATCATGTACTGACCTTAACTACCTAATTCTGTTACAGTGAAAAGCGACCAGCCAGAAGTGATTTGATTGTACTAGTAGCTCACAATGATGACCCCACGGATCAGATGTTTGTGTTCTTCCCCGATGAACCTAAAATTGGCATCAAGACCATCAAAACATATTGTACTAGGATGCAAGAAGAAAATATTCACAGAGCTATTGTTGTTGTACAAGCAGGTATTATTATTATTTTATTTAAAACTACTTTCCCCTGGTTCTAGAACTTGGGTTAATCAATGACAAGAAGACATTTATGTTTAAAAAGACAGTGAAAGGCCCAGTTTCCACCAAAGCGGAGACAAGCGGAGACGAACAGAGAGGAGAAGTGCAAGCTTAAACCAATCACAGGATAGACGAGAGACCTGCAACTACTAGTGATTGATGGGTTTCCACACATCTCTCCTCCACTTGTCACTGCTTTGGTGGAAACCGGGCCTAAGGCAATTATTTTGTATTGTATTTCAGGCTGGTGTTGTTCTTTCTTGTCTGAGCGAGTATTTTGCATACCTATATCAATTTTATTACACAGTAGTCCCACTAGTCTAGCACTATTACCAACTAGGAGCAGCCAGATTATTGGAATGTTCAGATAACTGGATTACTTGTATAGAAAATTTCATCATAAAACAAAAATAAAACATTAATATGTATTAATTTTCCTTTTTTTTTAAACAGTGACATATCTAATAATTCGTTTAATGTTATCCTTAATTAAGGTCTGTGTTTTGCAACTTGTAGTCCTTGATGGAGGGTGCCATATTATTGGACTCTTGAAAGGTCGGATTAGTGAGATTCTGCTGTATTAATGTTAAAACTGTTTTTGTAATTTTAGAAAAATCAAGTAATTTGTCCAGGTTAACAATTTTCATCTCTCTGTTTCAGGTATGACACCCTCAGCAAAGCAGTCGTTAGTAGACATGGCCCCCAAATACATTCTAGAACAATTCCTGGAGTCAGAATTGCTGATCAATATTACTGAACATGAGCTGGTGCCGGAACACATAGTGCTGACACCTGATGAGAAGGCTGAACTGTTGACTAGATAGTATCCTTTTATAACCTATACCAAATGCAAAAAGCATTAAGGGGACTACAGGAGCTAAATTGACAACTCTATTTGTGGTGGTTCAAACATCGTTTGAAATACTGTTAGAGTCTGTTAGAATAAAGTTTTAATCAGCTTGCACTACAAAGTAGTTGTTAAGTCAGTCACTGCGGTCCGAATAGTGCGAAATGAGTGGTTTTTCGCGATTTACAAAAAATCTATTGATTGGACTAAAATAATAAAACACTATCATGCAATATGTTGATGCAGAATTATTTGCCGTGCCGAGATAAGTCCGTTATTTTTTTTATTGAGTAAAATTAGTTGTATTATATTTTCAAAACACTATCATACTAGCATATATCCTGAAGAATATCATATATTTTTCTGGTTTTGTTTATTGTAGTGAATCATGTGATTTTATGCATTATAAAATTCGCGGTTAGCTCCTGTAGTCCCCTTAACTAAAAATACTATCAACTAATTTTTTTTGGGTTCTATCAGTCTTGCTGTCCCCAGTTAAAATCTATTAATTTTTGGAGACCTCCAGTTCAGCAAAGGCAGCGCTGTGTTTTTTTATTCCTGTTAAAATGGGTGTAAAAATACCCTCAACGAAGCTGCAAAGCATTTGTTCTCTCCATTATTGTGTTCTGGACCATACCTAGAAGGTACACACAACAGATAGTGGAAGTCAAAATTACAACTTTTTTTCTAAATACAAGTTTTTAATGTTATAAGTTTATAACTTTACTATAAATACTTCCATGATCCCTGTCCCCCTGTTCTACTCAATGTATCCATCATCAGAATGTTTCGTGTGCGTTACATTGAATCCTACCAGAAACGTAATTTTTCACACAAAAAGAAGTTGTGTCCCAAAAATATTTTTTGCGTAGAATTACTCAGTGTGATTTATAAAATGCTTGGTTAACGGCTTCCCAGGTGTCTGTTTACAGCTTGTATTTTGTCACAAAAGTTAGTTGCGACGAGTGACGGTCTGCGCAGGACCATCTAACATAAAGCTGTGCAGAACACAATTTTACGCCTCGTCTTGGTTGGTGCCAATTAAGATGAGAATAGCGGTCATTGATCCACCTACATTTATATAACTTTGAAACTTTTGAAAACAAAAAATAAGCCTGTTCAAGTCTGGAACCGTCATCTATCGTAATCTTCATTATTTTTTGTAATGAAAAACGATACATGGTTTATTTGTTTTGGTTCGTACGAAGAGATATCAGGGAAAGGGCAATGACTGCTATTCTCATCTTAACTGGCATAACTCCCGAGCCGCCACAAAGTTTGAACTGAGTTTAGACAATTTTTTATTTCCCTTTTTAGGGTTCCGTAGTCAACTAGGAACCCTTATAGTTTCGCCATGTCTGTCCGTCCGTCCGTCCTCGCTTAATCTCTGTGATCGTTAGCACTAGAAAGCTGAAATTTGGTACCGATATGTATATCAATCACGCCGACAAAGTGGTAAAATAAAAATTGGAACAAAATGTTTTATTAGGGTAGCCCCCCTATATGTAAAGTGGGAAGTGATTTTTTTTTTAATTTCAACCCTAACGTGTGATATATTGTTGGAAAGGTATTTAAAAATGAATAGGGGTTTCCTAAAATCATTTTTTGATAATGTCAATAATTTCGGAAATAATCGCTCCAAAAGTAAAAAGCAATGTGTCCCCCCCCCTCTAACTTTTGAACCATAAGTTTAGAAAATATGAAAAAAATCTGAAAAGTAGAACTTTATAAGGACTTTCTAGGAAAATCATTTTGAACTTGATGGAAACAACAGTTTTTGTACAAAAAAGACAAAAAGTTGTACAAAATAATTTCTGGACTAAGTTTGTAGTATATTCGTATATGCAAGCATTTTTACATAATGGACACCCACCTTTAAACTCATAAGTGGGAACACTTGTTGTGACGGACGGGAAACTACGGAACCCTACACTGAGCGTGGCCCGACACGCTCTTGGCCGGTTTTTCATAATGATGTTATTGTTATACATATTATATCCTTAACCATCCACTCAGTAAATTGAAGGAGAACATGTTGATGAGAATACAGGCTGGTGACCCCGTAGCAAGATATTTTGGACTCAAGAGAGGACAGGTCAGTTCTAACAATATTCTTCTTGTATAATTAGAATAAACTAACCAAAATTAAAGAAGGCCGTATTTTGTAGTGTCAAAACTATCGCGGTGTCGAATGCACGAGCGAAGCGAGCGAATAGACCCCGCCATACTCTTCGTGGTTATTTTTTTATAAACCATTCAGAAGTAGGAGCCCCTCGAAGCGGGGCTCCGTCGACCGGGTCTCCCTCGACTCTGATGCAAGACATACAGTTCAATTTCTGATGGTCATAAATAAATTTTTGGTTCTAATTTCACGATAAAATGGGGATTAATTTTGGTGATCATTTACTAATTTTGGCAATCAAAAGTGATTTTTTTGCCGTTACATTTTGCAAATTCTGGTGGTTCGTTAATTGTATGCCATAATAATTGTATTAGTTGCTAAACTTGTTCAATGATGTCATCATGTGGTACATACAATAATAAAGCAGTTCTAATCACGCTATAGATATCACTTGTCATAAAGATTGTTATTATGCACATAAAATTGTGCGTATCCATAATTTGAATATGATTCGGTTTCGCCCATGTGTGTCAGTTATATTTTTTGCATGTTAGGAATACCACAGAGTATTTAGCAAATGGAGTAATCATGAAATTATAAAATATAAGCATGTTTTTTACTCAACAACTCTCGTAGCATTAGTAGAAAGAAAATACCTTAAATACCTTGGGCCAATTAGCGCTCAACAATTTAAAAACTAATCGAATTGCTAATAGAGAGGTAATCTCTGTGAGAGGTAATGCACAAGTGGCAATCACTTTTAAAGCGCTTCATTTTGTTTTTAACGTTAAGTTGTTGCCCCACACCAGGAATTTCTCCTGTATCGTGGTTGCGTTTACAAACATTTAAACTCAAATACACAAACAGCCAGATACGGAACAGCTACCTTGTAGGTAATACAAATATTTGTTCCGTGCGGGAATCGAAATTTCGACAACCACTTTTAACGGAAATGCTTTCAGTTTTCTATGATAAATTAAGTTTTTTCTTTCGGTAAATTGTTTTTTTACAAACAATTTTATTCGTCACAAACAAAATTTGTTATAAACTAGATGACGAAATTAGCTACTAAGGTTAGTTCAATTTGCTTTTTTTTTCTACAATGTTATTGCTGATAGAATGTCGATTTGTCTAGTCTTTGTCTATTATCTCATATGTCCACTTTGCTGAAATCGGGATAACTAACGACAAAATTCCCCACTACGCTTGACTCTCCATTTACTGATTATTCTGTGGTTCGGTAGCTGTAAATAATTTTACAAGCTAACGAAGATGTTACGTATCAAGACATGTTATGGGCATATTGATTTGTTATGCCGATTGTCATGCAGAAAACTGGAAATTGTCCAGTAGGCTGGCACACCACTAGACCATCAGTAAAAAAAAACGGCTTTATGTAATGTACTTACATAATACTGAATAGGTATGCAAGGGTACTGCGGGGGGCCTACTGAACTACCAGCGCTGAGTGTTTTACACCCAGCATATGCTGAGTTGGTGACTCTTTCGTTATGGGCATGCTCAGCGCAGTTGAGCTGTTTAATTAATTGTTAAGCTGTTTGTTGTTATATGTATATGTATGTGCTGCTCTATTGTGTTGCTGCTGTCCATTAACGAATAAATGATTATTATATTCTATTCTTATTGCGATTATGGCAACTTCATACAACGTCAATTTGTTTGTATGAAAAGTGAATCTAATTTTAGTATAGCCATGGACCACATATATACAGAAACATCCTGAATATTTCAAGCATAGAATAATAAAGCATAGATACTTGCCTATATTTCGGAATTACTCACGAGTGCAAACTCAGCCAGTCTCGGGAAAACTTCCTGTAGCTCATCACACTAATATTATAAAGGCGAAAGTTGGTATGTCTGTTACTCTTTCACGCAAAAACTACTGAACGGATTTGGATGAAATTTAGCACACAGATAGCTTATAACCTGGATTAACAGAATACTTTTTATTCCGGTAGTATTATCCCGTGGGACAGTTATCTAACTCCACGCGGGCGAAACCGCGGGCATAAGCTAGTATCTCATAAAATATCAGTTTGTTTGCGAGAAACAAACACGCTACCCGCAGCGCAGCATCTAATGTTCAAAGCACTGCTCTAATCGACGTCAGTTCATATTATTCATTTGTTTTCAGGTGGTGAAAATCATCCGATCATCAGAAACGGCCGGACGATATATTTCTTATAGATTAGTATGTTAGAATAGAATTATTAACAATAAATATCTAATATTTTTACTTTATCCATATCTTTTTCTTATACACCTGATAAGTCCAGCTGTTGGTCTATGCTGTCATTTGTAGATCTTTGACACTGGTAACAAGAAGTCGATCTTTAAGTTAAGCCGTGCTTGCCTAGGCTGGTCCGTGGATGGGTGACCGCCTATTAATACCGAGTTTCCTTCATGCCTCGGAAAGAACGTCAAGCCGTTGGTCCCGGCTGTCATTTGTAGATCTTTGATAGTCGTTACAGGTAGTCAGTGGCCTGAAATTATGACAACCAGTCTTACCAAGGTGTATCGTAATTACCCTGTACTAACTGGATTGTGGAGGTCAGATAGACAGTCGCTTCATGTATAATAATGGTATTCAGCTGCATCCAATAAGACTAGAAACCGATCTCAACATAGTTGGGAAAAGGCTAGGCAGATGATGATGTGAAGTTTTGGTGTAGATAGTAAGATTTTGTCCTAAGTTAATCACAAGGCAGATGTGATATTGGCTCTAGGCTGCATAGTCGGCTGATTGTGTCCGACTGGCTGCGGTTGGTCGGGCATCCTCTTCCATCGCAGAGCATGTATTTCCTTACAAAAAGTGCCCCCTGGTGTATCCGGCTTGTCCGGGTCAGGCTTGCTCCTGGCTGGGTGTGGTGCTCAATCATCATCATCATCATCAAGTTAATTACAAGGCAGATGAGGTGAGTGGCAGCACTGGTACGGGGCCCTGTACGGACATACACTTATGCTTTTTTTTTGTAAATACATACTTATTATACATAACACATTATTTACATAATAAATCATTTCAGCTTAAAGAATTATGTAATTTAATATTGTGTCATCATTGTCAAATAAAATTACTAACGAACGATATTGTATCTTTTGTTTAAAAGAAGTAGGTACTTGAGGTAGTTAGATGACATACGCATTAATTTATCGAACCATCGTCTCGAAGAAGTGTTTTTTTAGGTCACTTTATTGTTGGTTATTGTTAAGTAAATCAATTAATAATCGCATGTAAGCAATAACTTAAATCATAACTGCAACCGCCACGGTTCTGCTTACCCGAAAACTGGCGTAAACATACATACAAATTAAACCATTACAGACTTACTTCAATTTGATATTTTGTTATGAACTTTCATATAAATACCATGATCTGTATATAATGGAATCACGCAATGCTTATTGTATGTGCTGGGTAATGTGGGCACGCGATGCACAAACGCTTCACACGGCGCCCGCGCAGCATGAGTAGCGCACGTCGCAAATCCGCGCAATTACAGTATTTACGCGCAAACCGACGGATAGGCTTGCGATCTTTCAGTATATTATTAACGATATAACATTATAATAACGTTTTTGACTTAAAACGATAACGAAACGAGTGACTGAAAATTGTCCTTGATGACTCTAGTTTTCTTTCCTGAAAAATACTTTGAGAAAAATATATTGAGGAAATGTACATGTAGTTTTTCTTTTGAGTACCTATATAAAGTTTCCTGGTTGTGTTTTGGTGTTGGTGAAAAGCACAGAAATACTTATTTAGTTATTCTGTGTTGTAAAGAAACTGACTGTTTTCGATGTTTGTGAACTTCACTGGATAACTGAACTTTCCGGTAAGTACCTAGCTATACCTACTTACTTATGATGAATTAATCATTAGATTGTCACAAACAAGACTTAGTTAACACGATGATGTGTTAACGTGAAGAGAAAATCACGTCTTAAGTTATAGGAAGTGTTGATGTTGAGTTTTTCAGTTTCATAAAACGGTTTTATTGATGTCATCTATTGTTATGCTTTTGCTTTTATTGCGCTTTGAAGACGGCATTGTCTTGTTAGCTTAGGTAACGTAGAGTTTTACCGTAAATAGGTAATATCGAGGACACTCCCGCCTGATCACCACTAAGCTAATTTTTGCTTGCAGTTACAACATAGAAACGCTCTCTAGCCCCGTCCCTTTGATTTATAGAAATAATGAATGAAAAGATACCGATCGCCCGAGCGCACTGACGACGCACGCCAAACGAGAGTTATTGTTATTTTGCGCGCCAACGTTGACGCTTTCCTAATAGGCCTAAACTTTAAGGGGGCGTGGCTCGGCGCCTTCGCATGATTTAAGCAAAAAAAAAAAAAAACTGATCAGGCGGAAAAGACCACGACTATACCAACTAATTACGGTTCAGAAGCTGGGTAAAGTGGATTATAGCAGCCTGTTTTCGTGGAGAGGCAAAGCTAATTTGATGGCAGAACTCTTCGTTAGGAGATTGGGAGGAATGTACCGAATCTCTTGATAGAACTACTCGTAAAGACATAAATAATTGTTGGATCCATTCAAGGTGTTACAGGAAGAAGACATTTCAGACCAAAAATAAGCAGTAAAGATCCGTAGTAATACCCTTGGACCTTTTATAGTCTGACAAGAAAACAACGCAATACTTTTTTATAAAAGTTTTACATATCATAGCAGCCATACTTACAAATTTCTGTCGCTCCATGTAAAATACTGGTATTAAGCTTCGAACGCCACTGTCACATATATGTGACAAGAAAGCGCGTGCCCTGTACGCCAAACGACACAAAATGGTAAGTGAAATCATGGCTTAGCGTGGAGGGTACGCGCGTGCGTTTATGACACAGTTTTTCTCTTTCTTTTAGTTTCATTTCACAGCGTTCAAAAGGTTAAGCTGTATCCTATTAGTCGGGAAGCCGACCTCAACATAGTTGGGAAAAGGCTAGGGAGAACATGATCCGCCATAACTACAAGTACGAAGCCTAGATACACCTACAGCTACAGGTATGACCTACGTAGGTATGCCCCTTTCCAAAATACCCAATGTAATTAAATCACCTAGATTGCGCTTGTAAATCCATCATAGGTATCTACTATTGCAATAGAAACACCTAATTCTCGATCACGATATCGTGATTTTTCAACATCGTCCTATAAATTGCTACAAGTAGGTAGTTAGTTAGGTACCTACATATACAGTTAATGAGATTTTCGACTAGATATAGGCGCGCTTATTGGTATGCAATACAAGCATGAAGTATGATTGCATTGATCACTCACGAGTTCACGAAATTCGTGTTCATACGTATAGATGAGAAGGCTAATTCAAAGGTCGATAAAGGTAAAAAATAACTGCACTATGGTCTATCTATGGCAGGGGAATCCGGGAATGATGATGACTAGGTCCTGACTACTAGCGTTAGTTTACTGACTGACTACCGTCAATATGGACGACCCGATTGGCGCAGCGGTAGTGAGGCTGCCTTACGTTCTTAGGGTCCCGGGTTCGAATCCCGGTCGGAGCAAATGTTTGTGAAATGAGCATGGACATTTGTTTCCGAGTCATGGATGTTAATATGTATAATAAGTATGTATTTACAAACAAAAAGTATCTATGCAGTATATCAACTATCTGGTTGGTGTCCACGACACAAGCCTCGTTGCTTAGTGTGGCACTAGATGGCGCTGTGTGTACCTAATGCCCGGCAATATTTATGTTTATTTATTTATAATATACATACGAATCACCAATAAAGGGTGTAAAAACCTCATAACGAAGCCGAAAGACACTAGTTCTCCCTGTCATTGCGATCATTTTTTTGTTCTACACCTACACCAGACGTTTGATGTACCTACAGAATGCTTGGTTGACGGCTTCGTGATGAGGTTGTTTACACCCTGTATAATCCTAAACAATGGCCACTGCGCTATGCAATATTACAAAAAAAAAACTAGTAGCCGCTGAAGAGTTCCACTATCCAACTCTCCACCATCAGATCAGCTCCAAGATAGGTACTATCGGGGTATTTTCCGCCTGACCATTTTAAAATTTTTTCGCTTAAATCATGCGGAGGCGCTGAGCCACGCCCCCTTAAAGTTTGGGCCTATTAGGAAAGCGTCAACTTTGACGCGCAAAATAACAATAACTCTCGTTTGGCGTGCGTCGTCAATGCGCTCGGCCGATTCGGTATCTTTTCATTCATTTTTTCTACACAAAGTCAACGGGGCGGGGCGGGGCTAGAGAGCGTTTCTATGTTGCGAGTGCAAGCAAAAATGAGCTTAGTGGTGGTCAGGTGGGAGTGTCCTCGATAGTACCTACTAAATTATAGTGTTGTCATTCGATACGAAGATTACAAGTAGGTTAAAATTAACTTCCAAGGTTTGATTTGTTTGTTAGTAAGTTTAACAAAGAAACAGAACAGTTGTGTCAAAAATAATCAGTGAGAGCATCGCTTGTATCTTGTGGCTCGGGAGAGCGAATGTTCTTGTATCTTGTGGCTCGGGAGAGCGAATGTTCTTGTATCTTGTGGCTCGGGAGAGCGAATTTTACAAATTTATAATAGTAGGTAAGTAGTAGCACAGATAATATAATACGTACCTAGTAGTACGCTATAGTACTATTATTATCTATTCTGTGCTAGTAGTAAGCAGATACAAGTGACACTAATTACTTAAAAGCGTGCTGAAAATAAAACAATCTTTACACTACAATGGAAAAAAGTTTTCCGGTATCTGCTTGTCGTGAGTGTTGGCAAAGCATGCGTTCACGAAACATTTCTCCATTCGGGAATCGAACCAACACTGCGACAACCGAACAAAAAAAAATTGCGAGGTATGGAACGGGCTATGCTTGGAGTCTGTGAGATCAAATCCGGAACGTGGTGATCCGACTGACGACCAGAATTGTCGACATAGCTCACAGAATAAGTAAGCTGAAGTAGCAATGGGCCGGCAATATTAGCCGTAGAAAATGGCTGGTAGCAACTGGATGAGGCAGACATATATAAACTCACAGCTTTTTCCCATGGGAAACGCAGAAACCACAGAACGCCACCTGCTACGATCCTTACTTCTTCATCATCATCATCATCAGCCTATTAATGTTCCCACTGCTGCGACACAGGCCTCCTCCTCCTCCTTAATTATCTACTCCTTATTATATACTCCTTTTGCCTCGTCCACGTTCATACAATCGGGTCATAGACGCACGCCGGTTGCGATTATCTAGGTACCTACTACGCACTTAACCTGGACGAGAGATGTCGAGAATCCCCCCTCATGCACACCCACTCACACTCACAGTCTCACACACACACACAGTCACACACACACACACACAGTCTCACACACACACACACACTCCCCTCCCCCCCCCTTTTTTATGAAGTTTACCCCAATGTTGGTTATCTATGTTTGTGGTTCTGCGAGAAGACCGAGTAATAGGATTAGGTATTTAATTTAGTGTTAATGGTTTTAAATACTGTACTAAATAAATAATCTATATTGTATTTATGGTTATAGGTAAGTAAGTCTGGAACAATTGTTTTCTTGTTTATATGGGCGTTGATAGCTGCAACACAGTTATAAACTTTTGTAGTTATCATCGTTTCCTCTGGAATTGTGCCAACTGTCTATGTTCCACAATAAAACATTTTACTGGTATTTTTTTTTTAAATCATATTGAGTGGCGTGCGATTGAGGAGGCCTATGTCCAGCAGTGGACTGCTGTAAGCTAATGATGATAAAAAATCTAAATAACAAACTAGCACAGAATGCTGCTTAGCAATACTCAAAACTATAAACAACTCATCCGATGGATTTCCAGTCGGTCACGAGATCCGAATTAGAAAGTAAAAATATATTAAACCACATTAAAATTGCTTGAATTCTAATCAAACCGATATTTCACAATCCGCAAAACGTTTAAAATATGCAAAAGGATCTATTATCTATTGCCATTTGCCAATAAATTTATATAAAACAGCTAGCATTTTTTTCTTATCTATAAACAAACAAGACAAGCCAATAATTTATTAAACGTTAGAGTTATAAGAAGCTCTGGTAAGTAACTGGAATAATGATAATAAACCGTGATGTTTTTCTAGGTAGGTATATCATTAGCTCTATACAATGTTTTTTAGGAATAGAAGATTTAATATGAAGAAGACCCTATAAAAAAGTAGACGATGCAAAAATCTCGCAGTTTGTTAAATCAAGCAAAAAAAGTAAATACCAAACATAGAGATATGTAAAAGAGGCATCGTAATTAACTATACTGTAAAACTTAGCGAGACGTGTAGTGTTAAAAACTGTGATTAATATACTTAGGTAGATAACTGGGAGAATCTATATGTATAACTATGTAAGAGCAAAAAACTCAAAACTTCTGGATTCTGGCGTGATCTATGCCATGATAAATCACTGTAAAGTAGACGAAAGTGAATTTCGATGGTATGTATAACATTCGAACAAAAAGTACTTACACTTTTTTGGTAGAGCCAGCAACGCCATCTTTCATTCATATTGTTGTTTCATTCAGTTAGACCGTTAGTGAACTCGGTAGTACGGATAACCTACCTATCCACCTACAACTTATCATCTGCTTAGCCTTTTCCCAACTATGTTGGGGGCTTCCAGTCTAACCGGATGCAGCTGAATACCAGTATTTTACATGGAGCGACTGCCTATCGGACCTCCACAACCCAGTTAGTACCGGGTAATACGATACCCCTTGGTAAGACTGGTTGTCAGACTTTTTAGGCCACTGACCTACCACCTACAACTTTTGTTTCAAAATCATTTACACCAGTCCATCAAAACTTCAACTGAGCCCTTTTGAACGCCAGAGCATAAACCCACGCGCGTGCCCGCCATGCCAAGCCACAATTTCACCTACCATTTTGTCACATATTTGTGTCGTTTGGCGTACTGGGCACGCTCTTGCTTGTCTGACCTGTGACAATGGTTTTCAAAAGATTAAAAGAAAAACAGCTCATTTCTTTAAAACAATAAGGCTCTTTTGGGTGACATTTTCGATTACAAATATAATATATGGTAAAGATCTCTTTTAACATTTGAATTCAACTGGTTTCCACATAAATCGTACCAATCTTGTAGATTGCATACTGTTATGCTGACGCTACCCACACTTAAACCGTACAAACATTCTTGAACATTTTGGTTTAAAGGTAATCAATGCGTTAGTTACAGTCAGTCATTGAAAGTGCACTATGATAAATGACTTACAGACAACATAAAACTGTTTGATATTCCATATTTTTTCGACGATTTACATAAAGAAAGTTTTGCATCTCGGAAAGAATATTGTAGCATCGTAAATCGAATGCTGGCAAATATTTGATGAATTCGTCAGAATTGGTGCTTTTCAACAATGGTAATTGTTGACAACCCGAATGGCGCAGCGGTGGTGAGGCTGCCTTACGTTCTTAGGGTCCTGGGTTCGAATCCCGGTTGAAACAAATGTTTGTGTGATGAGCATGGACATTTGTTTCCAAGTCATGGATGTTTATATGTATAATAAGTATGTATTTACAAACAAAAAAGTATCTATATAGTATATCAACTATCTGGTGTCCACGACACAAGCCTCGTTGCTTAGTGTGGCGCTAGATGGTGCTGTGTGTTAATGTCCAGCGATATTTATTTATTTATTTATTTTTTCGTATAATGAGTTGGACATTAAAAGATAAATAAAATATAAAAACCGGCCAAGTTCGAGTCGGATTGGCGCATGAAGGGTTCCGTACCATCGTAGTAGGGGCTCCACTTTAATTTTTAATTTATTTTATTTGTTGATAAAGCGGCCACAGAAATACACATTCTGTGAAAATTGTCTACCTATTACGGATCATGAGATACAGCCCGCTGACAAAAAGACGGACAGACGGACAGCGCAGGCTTAGTAATAGGGTCCCGTGAAAGGAGGTGTCTGTTGAGATGATGTAAATAATATATAAGGGTGTTAGGGTGTTGTGGGTGGGTGGGTGTTGTAAGGGTGTTAAGGGTGTTAGGGTGTGTTGTTGGGTGTTAGTATTCGTATTTTTGTGAGCAGAAAAATATAATCTGTGAGCAGAAATAGCTAATTGATCAGCAACTCATGGCCAGCAAACATTTATGTCATTCTGGATGGCTGTAATAATTGATATACAGCATATTAATTATGTAAGCCGCAATGAGCTGCTCCTGTTGAATAAAATTTTGGTAAGCACTCAGAGGGTAAGCAAAAAAAATTATTTTGAGAGTTTGATGTCGATGGAGACCCGGTCGACGGAGCCCCGCTTAGCGGGGGGGGGGGGCTCCTACTTCTGAATGGTTTATAAAAAAATAACCACGAAGGGTATGGCGGGGTCTATTCGCTCGCTCATTCGACCCCGCCATACCCTTCTAACATAATCTATCCGTGTCGGGGTGCCACAAGTCGGCCGTTAAACGTACATTGCCAATTTTTCAACAAAAACGCAATCCAATTAGTTATTTTGCTCACCATGTTTTAAATATGCATAACAATCAAATACACTGCTTATAGACATGTTTTCTCTGCTGATCAATCTTGAAATCTTGCTGATCAAGTAGCTATTTTGCGGACTGAATGTTTATTATGCAAATTCATGTTACTGTAAGCTGCCGCCCAATTATTTGCCGGACAAGGATTACTGCCAAATTTTTTTAATTGCAAACAAAATCTTTGTATGCCAACCAAATTATTTAAATGCTGTTTTTTTGTGGCTCACCAAATTTTATAATTGCTAAACAATTAATTACTTCTCATATAGTATAAGTATGGAAGAAGAAGACAATATACTGCGCCGACCCCAAATGAATCCATTCATTTCATTCAAGGGCGCACGAGAATGATGTATGTATTTGTATAATAATGAAATAAAACATTTTTGTATTTTGTATGATGATGATGTTCACAAGCTGTTCCAATCGATCAAATTTAGCCTATTAAGTCCACAGCTGAACAAGAACAATAAGCCTTTCTCAAGGTGGGCCACAACATCAGCTTCACCGTCTCCCCGGTCCTGTCTGCCCCATCCAACTCTTTCGATCGGTCCACAAGCTGTTTACTCCAATAACATGACTGTGTTAAAACCAAACCAACAAATCACCTAATGACGTGTATCAGTAACTGTGAAGATGAGATCACTAAAATACGCGCTAAAATAAAAAGTGAAAAGAATTCATAGGATTCGTTGAATGTGTTGATCAGGTGAAAATGCCTGAGATGCCTCGCTGTAATGATCTACCTACACATATTAACTCGTGCGCCGCGTGGAACAGAAGCGATCATCCGATGTGCGTGTGCGCACGGGTATCACGATAGTACTGTCAATCGCACGTCGAAGTGAACATGCACTTTTGTATTTCATTTCTTTTAAGGCTTTAAGGGCCTATACTACCTCAAATGGCTTAGCATGATCCTCCGTTACGCCTAAAATACTGCAGCATTAATTTTGAAATAAATATATTGTAAAGTTGAGGATTAATGTTAGGTCTTATGTTTGGCGAAAACACGATTTCATAAAATTTTCTCGATAGAAAAAAGTCCCAAAGTTACCTCCAAATCGAACAATAAACCGCTGGTATTCAAAAAGTACTTCAAATTAGATCATGAAACTTTGTATACTAACTGAACTAACTATAAAGCAGGTCTGATGTTTTTTATTTTTTCCAAAAGACGAAAATTTGATTTTATAAAGAATAAAAACCACTCATTTCGCACTATTCGGCCGCAGTGACTGACTTAGCAACCGCTTTGTAATGCAAGCTGATTAGAACGTTATTCTAACAGTATTACAAACGAAGTTTGAACCACCACAAATAGAGTTGCTAATCTGAGGTAGTATAGGCTCTTAAGATACTCTGATGACCTTGGGCAGCACACTGTCATGACACGGAAGCGTTCTCCTCGCAGGCAAAATTGTAAATGCAATTGCGGACTAATAAACGTTTGAGAAAGATTTTTTTATTCAGAATGTAGCGGGGGGCGCGGGCGGGCAGGTGCCCCCCCGTACCGCCGTACGCCCTTGTTGTAATCGATATAAAGTGGCGACACTTGGGGGAGGCTTATGTCCAGCAGTGGACGTCTTTCGGCTGAAATTATGATATTGTGATCCATTGGAAAATAAGGCGGAACTTATTATTCTAGAACAGCAATAAAGTTTTTCCGCATTTTACCATGTGAACGAAGTAATCGTTCACATGGTAAAATGCGGAAAACGTGCTGTGCGTACATAAGCCGGAATAAGCAAACAAATCCAGTGTTTTATGTCGGACTATAAGCATGATTGTTAATAAACATAGTAGTCGAATTTCATACAATGGTAACCAACGGTCAAAATCAAAATCAAAGCATTTATTTCAAGTAACAGGCACTTTTGAATTGTCGAAACAAATATGAAAATTAAATTTAGCTACAGTCACAAGACATAAAAACTGTGAAAGTACTGTAGTTGCCCATTCCCTAGCGTAGATCTCTATGGAGAAGAACGGGCAAGAAACTCCATGGACACTCTTTTAAATCAGAATATTTTTACAAAATCTTGGTTACATCATTCATGTTGAGATGGTACATTATGTGAGAACAATGTAGCAAGATGTGCACGTTAAAGGTGTCCATAGTACAAACAAAACAAAAACAATTCAAAAATAAAATTATTAAATTCAAATAAGCCGTGGCAACCAACAGCTGACCAGTCCCAACTGACAGCGCTCGTTCACGAACATGACGCATGTATCAGCACCATTCAACTCAACCATTTTGAAGGGAACTAAATGATCCGACACACGCGTCACCCATCAGCAAGACATTTGAGTGAGCATGACATATCTCCTAACCGCCACGGCACATTCAAGTCAAGGAAAAACGTAGGTTTCCAGCGACTGATAGCATTCTAGTACATAGCACTCACACAATATGCGATATGCGGCTATATAATAATAAAGATATTGAATTTATACAATACAAAGATAGTTGTACAATCTTCCACATTAAGGTACTACATTTCGGCATTTATTCAGACGCTGGATTTTCATGAAAAAAGTAATAAATAGCTCCTGAAATAAAGATTTAGGGGTGATATACACATGTTCGGGTCGGTAGATTGGATTTGGCAGTATTTGCTGAACATCAACGCCGACTTAATGTAATAAGGTATAGTCTCCGCCAGATAAGTAAGAATTAAAGGTCATTGCTCTTTCCTGCTCTTTCCTTAATTTCTCTGCGTAGGCACCCCGACAATACATTATGAATTTTTTTTTATTACTAGAAAAAGTCAAGGATCACGATAAAGGTCGTTTCGGGACAAGTTTATGTCTATGTGTATTATTTCTGTTTTCGGAATTATGTATTTGAATAAATGTATGCGGGTTAATGACCTTTAATTCTTACTTATCTGGCGGAGACTATAAACACTACACGAATAACGCATCACTCACGCTGATCGGCCATCTATTTTTTTACCCTCGCTATCTTCGGGTCACTTCGGCACAATTCGGGCTTAGCCTTATAACCGAGCGTTTATTTTAACATAAGTCACACAAATATTCCATTAGGTCGCCAATTATCTGGGTATGAAATTTGTATAATATGTAATTATGTAGAAAGGTACAAATCGGGACTTTGCTAAACCCCCTAAGTATACAAAAGTTAATTATACATTATATATATAGATTTGCTTAAAAATGCAAGAACTTGCTTATCTAAAAAGCCACGTGAGTCATCCACATCAAAAGTATGTTGATTAAACTTCTGTAACATAATATGATTTCCACAGTAACGTAAACACTTAATTCTAGAGGTGATAAATGTTTTCAAACATTATCTCGGTTGAGATTGGCTCCATTACCGAATATATATGTTATTTTTATGCAGAATTAAACATTTCTCTTTACTGGAAAATAAATATTCGACTGCTCATTAATGGAATCTGATATTATCTTTGAAATCACCTTCGTAAATAAGATAAGAAAGATTATTTTAATAGTGTTTCTATGGGACATTACTTTTTAAGCACGCGACCATCGATTTGGTGTGGAAATAATTGGGTGATGCCCCGTTCGCCCAGGATTGTAAAGACCTCCCTAAAATAAAAGTTTCTTAAAAATGGGTGTACTCTTTAAGTCTTCTAAAAACGATGGATACTTTAGTAGTTTCGTAGCATCCCGAATGGCAGTTGCAACTAAGACACTAGATAATGAAAATAAATCTTTATTTTAGTGGATAAGTTTATAGAACTGAATCTTTCTTGAGAATTGGAAAGAAGTAGCACAGAGCTTTATTGTGACCGTTAGATGGAATGGAAGGCATGGAGTCCTTTGCCCAGCAGTGGGACAGTATGGGCTAGTTATAATATAAAGATCAAAAGATTTTTGTGCTTAGATATCGGAACGAAGGGATAGGACCCTTAGAAATCTACCTAAGGATAAAAAACCGGCGTCGTTTTACGCACGGTCACCGATTATATATAAATCACTAGGGCAGTAATGACAGCGCACGCGACATTTTTTTAAAGCTTTTTCCTCTTCGCCTCAAGAATTCAATCATAAAGATTACTTCCCGAGTCGATTGGTTGGGAAAATTGCGCAAGAGAAATGTCGATACCATTGCTAATCGCGCGTCTGATTGGCGTATAATCTGTACGTAACGTAGGCATTTATAAATATTTATACAAGTGTATTTTTAACGCAATTTGATTGATGGGCGATTACTGAATTTGTGGTGCCAGGATACCGTTAATATTTACTTATTTATCTTTCAATGTTATTGATATTATCCGATAGTTAGATGTTTTTGCAAAGATTTCTTAGTTTATACTTACAACAAGATTTAGGTTTCCTGTTAATTATTTTACTAAGTTTGTGTACCGGATGACAATAAATACGTCGGGCATAAATTCTGAGTTCCAGCAAGATAATGAGACACTAAAAATAAAGCCATAAAGCCGTTTATTTATTAGGGGGGACATATGTGTCACATGACATATATTCTCCAGTATGTGACTCCTAATGCCAACAGATGCGATACACTTTCTAGTGTTACAATAACAGTGCCGTCAATCAGGAAAATGTTGCGATGATGGATGCTACTGAAGCCAAACATTGCACGGTGCTATGCACAGTGGCGATTTACTCATCTTCAACAAACAAGGGGGGATCGATTCTATTCGTCATACTAAACCACTTGCGTCATGAAATCAAATTCCCATAATTATCTAAATCGAAGTGCGCTCTGATTCTTATTACTATTGTAATAGAGGGTTAACAACCATCGGGCCAGTGGACGATGAGCAATGTCCTAGCTCGCCGTCCGTCCGTCTTATGACGACAGGCCGTGTGTCGACGACGCGTTCGTGTTCCACGCGCGCTTCAAAGAGAGTCAGCAAACAGTCCTTTTTTTGGGCAGTCGTGTAAAAAGGAAGGGGTCCGCAAGGGCCGATGCCTGTCAGGGCTGTGGGACTGTTCGAAAGAGATACCGTGGCCGGAATACAAAGGGTTAAGAAGGAACATGCATGGGTTTTAGTCAGTAAAAGTCTGACAAATCTGTTTAGTCACAAAAAAAGAAACTGGTTAACAACCGTATGAAAATGTTATTAGTTTTAAGTCAATGTTGTATCGAAGTGCGTGTCTAAAGTCAAACATAGCTAATAAGTATTATAATTTATTTTAGACAGGAATACGTCGAGGTGCACATCGGTCTGACAAAACCCGTTGGTTGCGTTTACCGACACTAAATAATTATGATATTTTATCTTAACTATATCATCAGAGCCTGCCAATTCTACAGTATGATAATATCTTGTTTGCAAATGAACACTTAACTGTAATGAATACGGAATACAGCACGCAAGTGACACAGAGGTAACAAGAACATTTTCTATATATCTCCGCTATATATGTTGCTGTTAATAGGAATGGTCATTACAGTTGCAAATACGTAGAATGTCATGTTTGTTACTAGGACATGATGTAACGGATTGACCCTGTTGAAGCAACGATGATGGACAAAAAATAAGTCATCATTAAATACTTAGAGATGAAATTGTTGATCGCCGGTGTTGGTGTAGTGGTCGCAATGCGTGATTTCTGATCACATACAACATCACGCCTGCAACATAATCCCACAAGGGTTAGGCAGAGCTTTCTTCTTCTTCGCACGACAAATATATTTTCTTCTCCCAAAACTTCGCCACTTCCACCGCGTCGTCCGCGGCAGCGCAAAGGTCACTTCGGCACACTGCATGTGTTTGGCCTCAGAAGGCAGGATAAGAGGTGGAGCATAGTTTGCGTCACAGCTAAACATGCCACAACCACAACTCGCTGCTTCTTAGGTTTAAAGATATTTATTTCTCATAAGAACTTAATAAATAACAGTCCACCTATAATGAGATACAAAGTTACTCCTGAATTACTAATATAATATTTGCCTCTGAGGCGATGGTGACCTTATAGGCTAGATACATATTCCTTTAATTTACTCTTAAATATGTTAATATTATTACATTTCTTTATGTCTTCCGGTAAATCATTGAACAGCTTCTTCATTTAGGTAACTCCACTTGACGAGGGAGGTGTAAACCCACATTTCACCAGTTACGTTTAAGTCAAATAATAATAAATAATAATAATAGCCCCCTATTACATGGGACTAACAACCGCTTTGTAGTGCAAGCTGATTAGAACTTTATTCTAACAGTATTTCAAACGAATTTTGAACCACCACAAATAGAGTTGCTAATTTTAGGGTTAGAAGGGCCTTAAGCTCAGTTGAAGTTTTGATGGACTGGTGTAAATGATTTTGAAACAAGAGTTGCAGGTGGATAGGAACTCGTGGCTAAAGAATAACAGCCGCTCGGCTCGATCTTTAGGTTAAGCCGTGCTTGCCTAGGTTGGTCTGTGGATGGGTGACCACCCGTTACATACCGAGTTTCCTCCGTGCCTCGGAAAGCACGCTAAGCCGTTGGTCCCGGTTGTCATTTGTAGATCTTTGACAGTCGTTAGGTAGTCAGAGGCCAAAAAAAAAAAAAAGTCTGCCAACCAGTCTTACCAAGGGGTATCGTATTACCCAGTACTAACTGGGTTGTGGAGGTCAGATAGGCAGTCGCTTCATATAAAATACTGGTATTCAGCTGCATCTGGTTAGACTGGAAGCCGACCCCAACATAGTTGGGAAAAGGCTAAGCAGATGATGATGATGATGATGTAATAGGGGGCGAGCCTATTGCCATAAACCGGGCGCAAATCTAGATACCAGGCTGCCACTGAGAAATCCCTTATGTAAAAACACAATAACAATTTGCTCGACCTGGAAATCGAACCCACTCGGCAGTAGCAATTATGAACACAAGACAAACGAAGCAAGGATTAGGGAATATCATTATTGATGTTCCTTACAAGGAGCAGTGGTGGCCCAGTGGTGGCAGCCTCGACTTACGAACAGTAAGTCGTGGGTTCGAACCCAGACAGGCGCGTTACTTTGTGTAATTTATTTCATCACCACTGCTCTCAAAACGGTGAAGGAAAACATCGTGAGGAAACCGGCATGTCCTAGAACCAAAAAATTCGAAGACATGTGATATCAACCAATCCGCACTGTGCCCGCGTGGTGGATTATGGCCCATTCCTTCTCATAGAGAAGAGGCCTGTGTCCCAGCAGTGGGAACATTAATAGGCTGATGATGATGATGATTATCTCGCACTCATTAACTTTCGTGCTCCGGCGAGGATTCCACGCAAACCGATTACTCCATTTTGTCCTCCAATGAGAAGAACGGTGTTAGGATCTAACTCTCCATGTGCTAGGTTCTGTAGGGTTTTAAATAGTTGTAGTGATATAGTTGATTTTCACTTTGATTCTCTCAAAAAGCAAAAAGTTAAATTTTTGAACTGTTTATCAGACTTGTTGTAAAAGTTTTTGGACTGTGTTCTTTTCAAATAAATGATGCTTTTAATACTTAGCCTATAAGTTATTGATTCATAGTTGTATATTTAACTGAGTTTACTTGTACAATATGTAGCTTACGATATTACTTACTTAAAATTGTTTCCTTTTTGTCCATGTGGTGTTTACCTTTAAGTAATTGTTACACTGTGTAGAGTTTAAGCGCATGTTTATCTTTGTTTGTAAATTTGTGTAAACAATTGTTGGTAGGCCTAATAAATAAAATAAAAATAAAATTATTCTCTTGCAGTTATTACGTGTAAAAGTGTTTGTAAAAACATATTTGCAAAATAGACAACATTTATCCCAATTCATTCGTCGCAGCATATTTTGTTCTCCCACACTTCTCTATCACTCGTCATCACATCAGACACCTCCTTTCTCACCATATCATCCTTCACACAGTCCATCCATCGTTTCTTCGGTCTTCCTCTACTCTTAAATCCATCCACACTCGTACTCAGAACTTTTTCCTTCTCACGACATTTTCCTCATTGCTCCGCATCATATCCATAGGTACCACGACAACCGATTAGATATGATCATCATCATCATCATCAGCCTATTAATGTTCCCACTGCTGGGACACAGGCCTCCTCTCTATGAGAGGGAATAGGCCACGCGGGCCCAGTGCGGATTGGTAGATGTCATATGTCTTCGAACTTTTTGGTTCTAGGACATGCCGGTTTCCTCACGATGTTTTCCTTCACCGTTTTGAGAGCAGTGGTGATGAAATAAATTACACAAAGTAATGCGCCTGTCTGGGTTCGAACCCACAACTTACTGTTCGTAAGTCGGGGCCGCCACCACTGGGCCATCACTGCTCTCGATAGGATCGATTATGTTAAATACAATTGAAAATGATACTCAATTTACTTTTCTATTAGTTTAAAACGGAAGTTATTTAGTAATAGGGTATAATTTAATAATGGGTAAAAGTTGTAAATCTACTAAATCAATCATATTCATAACTCCGTAGAATGTCTGATTGTCTGCGTAACTCAATTAGCATGAAGGGGTCAGTTACATTGATACATTACCAATTAGCATAATCTTGTGATGTAATCTTTTCTGTAGGTAATTAAATTATACGTAACTTGGAAGTAACGTATTACACCTTAATGCTTTATTGGCTTCTATTGTTAGGATATTCGTAAACCCTAATCAAGACATTTAGTCATTCATAACATCACGCCTGTAATTCCCGCAGGGTTAGGCAGAGGTGTACCTAATAATAATAGTCTTAATTAGGAAAATACAAGTTTGACACATATTAAAATACACAACAGTCACTAAGGTACTATCGAGGACACTCCCGCCTGACCAACACTAAGCTAATTTTTTCTTGCACTCGCAACATAGAAACGCTCTCTAACCCCGCCCCGTTGACTTTGTATAAAAATAATCAATGAAAAGATACCGAATCGGCCGAGCGCACTGACGACGCACGCCAATGGAGAGTTATTGTTATTTTGCGCGCCAAAGTTGACGCTTTCCTAATAGGCCCGAACTTTAAGGGGGTGTGGCTCGGGCGGCGCCTCCGCATGATTTAAGCGAAAAGATTTTAAACTGGTCAGGCGGAAAAGACCCCCATAGTACAGAAAAATTAGCAAACAGAAGTTGTGTGCGAGGGATGAATAAAGTACAGACCCACATTTCGCCAGTTATGTTTAAGGCCCTTAGTAATAGGGGGCGAGCCTATAGCCATCAACCAGGCGCAAATCCAGACTTCGTGGCTGCTACTGAGAAATTCTTGACGGAAAAACCCTGTAACACTTTGCCCGACCTGGGAATTGAACCCAGGACCTCATGCACGTTTAGTCATTAGTTGACAAAACACTGTATTGTTGTCGAGAGGTGCTTCACGCAAGCCGACCCCAACATAGTTGGGAAAAGGCTAGGCAGATGATGATGATGAGAGGGAGTTCTCTGCCATGACTGAATCACGTTCAATGTAGCTTGGAAAAATAGGAAATTTATGCTATACTTCCCGATGTCCACCACCACTGATGGATGGCGACACGATATTGAAAAATAAGTCCTTAGGGTAATCATTTTAATAGGTTATGTTACAGAGTTATTTTAAAAAATCGAGGTGGATATCGGGAATCATTTCGATTTGTACTGACCAATATATGCGAGGCCCACATAACTAAGACAAACGTAACTATGTTAGCAGTACGATTGTCTTAGGAGGACACCCCTGGAAGCTTGGCGCCTTTTTCAGTGAATCAATGCACGTATAATAGTTGGTCCCAGTTAAGATGAGAATATTGGTCATTGACCCACTTACATTTATAAAATTTCTAAACTTTGAAAACCAAAAATAAGCCTATTCAATTCTGGAATCGTTATCTATCATGATCTTCTAGATTTTTTGTAATGAAAAACGATACATGGTTTATTTGTTTTGGTTCGTACGAAGAGATATTAGGGAAAGGGCAATGACCGCTATTCTCATCTTAACTGGCACCAGGTATAGTAATCAGCATTGGAAGAAAACCGAGATCATCATGATGATGGTCTTTCTTTTAGTACATTATACCGCTACGCAGAAAATAATACGGTCAGTGTGTTATTCCTATGGGTCGTGATTTTATATAGTTTTATTATTATAGCTTTACACACTTTTATGACAGACAGCCTGTCTGTCAGTTTACGCCAGTCATATTAGATATGGTTTTATTTTCATTTGGCAAAACAGATTTTTTTAATACTTGGTTATGATTTGTGTTTTTACAAGGTTTTTTATTTTTGTTTGTTGAGTTCAAATCTTGCAACTGAATTTTAAAACAGTTATCCTTAACCGATTGAGTTGAAATTTTTCATACACGTTTTGTTTGGATGACAATGCAAATGCAGAAATTTTAGCAGTAAAGTGGCCATTTTATATCTGTTATCTCTACGTATGGTTTAGAATGAACCTTTAGGGGATAAAAATGACTACTAAATGGCACGTAGTTATTATGGCGCGTTGATGTCTTTTGCATTAGCAACTCAAAGTTACGTATCAAAATGTCATATGTCCATTTTATAACTTCAAATAATAATGCTTATTGCTTAGCTACATACAATAACTAGCAGGCACCAGTCGTATACGAAATGATTGATAACAGAACTTAAGGTGCAAGTTCACTTCAAGTCAACTACAATGATTAATTGAATAATAGGTAATGTTATTGATCCGTTCTTCATGCAATAAAATGCCTTATAGCTTTTTGAATACGTATTTTATTTACTTGCAGTGTGCAATGGAAATCACTACTATCAATTAGAAACTCGTGTATTATACTTTTAATACGTCGTAATTCTTCAAACGAGTGGCTAAAGTATGTGAGCAATGAAACTGAAATCAATTTCATTATTAACAAGATAGGTACAACTAATTAAAAACGGAAAACTATTATTATAAATGAAGATTTATCTTCATTTTAAATATCTAGTTTATCTGATAGGCTTTATATGATTACGCATGAGATACAATAGATGCGTTTCCTTTTATTTTTAAATGTTAGTAAATGCCTCAATTGCTAACTTTTTACCTTACTGCCAAGAAAGGGTCAATTTTTTCGCGCGTATCTTGTATGTATCTTTGTAAATTTCTCTATAACCTCGTATGTTCCAAATGGCTGGATGAATTTTGACGATTATTTAGATAGGTGTTGAAAAAAACGAAATGGCAGATTTTTGGCGCTAAATTGAAAGTCGTTAATTTTTTTTTTTCGATTTAATCTATCGAGTAGGTAGGGTATCAAAAGAAAAATAAAAGGAGATTACAAATATAAATAAATAAATGTTATTTTTTTACCTATCCGTAACCTTCAAGACACAAAACTAAATCAGGGACCTAGTTCAGTACTTCTGGGGTTCGCAATGAATACATTGCGAACAACCGAAGGATCCCATAGAAGTTACTTGGGGATCTTCTAGCTAAGCTACCCTCTCTACCCATTTTAAGCATCCTAAATACAGGGTGGAAAACGGTTACCACATATTTCATACTAGCGGACGTCCCGCGGTTTCACCCGCGTAGTTCCCGTTCCCGTGGGAGTACGGTGATAAAATATAGCCTATACGGATTCGGAAGAATTCCTCTAAGTAATGGTAAAAGAAATTTTGAAATCGGTCCAGTAGTTTTTGAGCCTATTCAATACAAACATACAAAAATACAAAGGTTTCCTCTTTATAATATTAGTATAGACAACATTCGGAATCTTCATCATCTTCGGAACATTCGGAACATATCTCACATAGATTTTTTTTATCAGTAATGAAAAAATAATAATCTGCGGTTTCCTACAAAAGAGCAATATAAAAAAGTGTAAAAATAAGGAGCCAATATTAATTTTGTGGGTTTTATTGGTTTTTTTTTTAAACAAAATAAACTCAGATTTATTTTTCTTTAAATGATTTCGTTATAGCCGTGAGATGATTCCCTGAAAATATTTCGTGCTATTCATACACGAAAAAATATCAGTTTATAAAAAAAAAAAACTTATGCTAGAAAATAAATACTGACTCCTTATTTTTCAACATCTAGTACCCTAGTTTACTACGTCGCCGCGTCGTATACGTCATACTACGTCGTAGATAAGGTTTTACGCAAATTGTCTCAAGAAATTTTGGAATTTAGCATAATCATTCCGTAAAAACAAAAAAGCTTAGATACAATTTTTATTTCGTTGCTACGATTATGGCTTTTATAAAGCCGTTAGATGATTCTCTGAAATTTCGTGTTTGAATAGGTAGACCTTATATACTTGTCCAAAATGTATGTAAGAATAAAGATAGGCGTAAACCAGTAATCATTTACTTCCCCATAAATATCAGTTCAGCAAAGATAGCGTGATGATAGCAACGCAAATAACATAATGATTGCATGTAGTGTGAAATGTAGCGCACGTCGCTTAGATGATAAACCGATTTGATTGGCTTTCGTCACAGCGGTGTAGGCGCAGAAAAAAAATCGATTAATGTACACTGCAATAGTGAATTTGCAATTGTTTTCCAGCTGTTTCAGCACAACAGTGTAAGCGCTGTAATTAGCAGGTATTTTGTTACGTTTTTCAGCCTGAAAAAATGTGTGTTAACTCGTTAGAATGATTATTGTAATTTTTGCTGGAATTGTTTTAATTGAGAATGTTCTTGCGAACGAAACCTTAATTATAATTGTGTTATAGTTTTGCAAAGTCATTATGAAAAAGTTGTAGGCGGTTTTAAAAGCTTGTAATCGTCGGTCTACAGAATTATACAAGTTCTATGAACATACATAAAAGTTTTTCCCCAATATGGTAACTACATGTTTGTAGGTACTATTTAAGCACCACCGAATATTATTAAGCTAACAAAAGCTACACACGCAAGTCTGTGTTCCATAGTTCCTCAAATTTCAATACGGTAATTACATTAAATTACTATTTATGCACCACCAAATATCACAAAGCTAACAAAAGCCACACACGTAAGTCTGTGTTCCATAGTTCCATTGAAAATAACACTTATGACAAGTTGCCAAATTCAATGTGCCGGACAAACAAGGAATGAAAAATATTTCAGCAGCGCTACATACATCACGACTATTGCCGATGAGGCGTCAACAACGCAAATATGTAGGCATGAAGAACTAATTCCTTTTTAAAATACATGACACATACCATAATTCTGCACCATCAAACCACCAACCGCAATATTCGGTAAATAACCATAATGACGATCTAATTCCGAAGTCTTCCGAAGATTTCCGAACGTCCCGTATAGTTATCAGAGCATCCACGTCTAATGACGGAGACGTGACCACGCCTAGACGTCGCGGTTTTAAATAATACACCAGATGAAACCGATACTTTCTACAGACGATTATTATTGGATAAAAGTGAGCTTGAGAACTTGAGAAACTGTTGTACTTGCCAACTGATGTTTTCCTTGGACACAATGGGTTTTGTGCCCTAACATTAGGCTTGGTCTGAGGGTCAACACTGACGGGTGAATGCGTTTCTATGGCCTTTTGTATGTGGTGTTTACCTCTTGATACTTAGACTACAATTCGTTGTTAAATCCTAATATTGAAATCCGACGACAAAATAATGGAACTGTAGAACTCGTAAGTGCAAATTATGAGAATTGCATCGCGGATTGGTAAAGGTCTTCGCAAAACTAGTGATATCAGTGCCTCTCTTTTTAGTGTAGGTAGGTTATAAAGGATATTAAAATACAGCCGAAAGGCACATGTTCTCTCGGTTTTTTGTACTGGACCATATCTGGGAACCTTCTAGTTACGGAGATATTGGGGGTCAAAGTTCCAAGTTTTTTTTTTTATATTATATATTTTAAGGTAACTACTTTACTTTCATTACCTGCATCACCTGTTTACTATTCAAAGCCATCCATCAGCACAATGTTTTGAATGTGCTACATTGAGTGTTACCGGAAAACGTGATTCACCACAAAAAAAGTCGTTTCCCAGCAATATTTTTTGCATAGGGCATCACTTACTTTGATTGACATAATGCTTGGTTGACGGCTTCGTGGGGGGGGCCCGCTTGTACCCTGTATACCGATGGTACTTTCTTATGCCACATAAAGCAAAATTGGGTTAATGAGAATCGACCCTCTCTACACTTCGAGTGTTGTATCTTAGAAATTATGATATAAAATAAAATAAGCCTTTATTACTGATACTCTTAACAATCTTACTCTTGCATGATATCAGCATTTGCCTAGCCTTTTCCCAACTGTGTTGGGGTCGGCTTCCAGTTTTACCGGATGCAGCTGAATAGCAGTATTTTACATGGAGCGACTGTCTATCTGACCTCCACAACCCAGTTAGTACCAGGTAATACGATACCCCTTGGTAAGACTGGTTGTCAGACTTTTCGGGCCTCTGACTACCTAACGACTGTCAAAGATCTACAAATGACAGCCGGGACCAACGGCTTAACGTACTTTCCGAGGCACGGAGGAAACTCGGTACGTAATGGGCGGTCACCCATCCACAGACCAACCTAGGCAAGCACAGCTTAACCTAACGATCGACCCGAGCGGCTGTTATTATTTGGCCACGAGCTCCTCACTACTCTTGCATGATATACTAATCACTATTTACGTTATTACTTGTTACACCTGATTGTGATCTTTTATATCGGTTATCGGTTTATTATCTGTAGCAGCTTGTCTCTGGACAAAGGCCTCCTCCAGGGACTTCCATGCAACTCGGTCTCTAGCTATTCGGGTCCACTTAGGGACCGCCATTTGTCTGAAGTCGTCTTCCCAACGCTTACAATAGTGCCGATTCCCTTGTTCACAAACTAAACTAAATTTGAGTTGAATGCATCTTTTTCTTTCTATTTCATTATGAAAAGGACAGAAGATAAATATTAGTTTAATCCTGTCAAATTAGTCAGCACCTGACGTAATTTGATGTAATTTTAGTAGTCAACTTTTTAATCGCGTCTAAAACTTGTATGGCGCTGATTAATTTGACAGAACATAACTAAAATTTATCTTCTGTCCTTTTCTTAATGAAATAGAAAGAAAAAGATGCACTGAACTTAAATTTGGTTTAGTTTGTGAACAAGGGAATCGGCACCAATGTCTCCCTTTATTTCTTTTGTTGGTCCTAGGGTACCACTCAGTTATTATTTTGGTCCACAAATTATGATATATAACAATCAATTAAATGAGAATGTGAAGTTACTAGCTATCGTTCTTTAACCATAAGATTAATGGTCGCTACTTATCTCTTACGGCGCTTCGGTTATCGCTTAATTAACAAACTGCACTTTAATATGCTCTAATACACATGCTTATTGCCATTTATTATGATAGATAACAAGTCTATAGATCATCAGCAAATACTAATGAACAAGGACAATTAAGTTTTTTTTAAAATTAACTCTTAGTTAAAACGTAGCTAGACTATTAATGTAAGTAAATATGTGAGTATATGTATGTGTGTGTGTAGATAATTGTAATTTAAAGCTGGGCTATAAATATCAGTAATATTACAGTGTTAATGGCTAAAGATGCTGATTAGATCAATAAACATAACCGTAATATTATTGATGCCAAATTAATGTCGTTTTCGTGTCGGCTAATGAAGATAAATTCTCCCCCAAGGCAAAATAAGGTAGCGAATCATTAAATTGAGTAATAAGTCAATTTTTTTTTTTCACGCACTATGGTCCACTTTAAGGTTTAAGTGCGGAAACCAAAACCCCATGATAGATAGATAAGTCAATTTTTATTATTTGCTAACTTACTAGGAGCTCATGGCTAAATAATAACTGCCACTCGGGTCTCGGATCTTAAGGTTAAACCGCGCTTGCCTAGGTTGGTACGTGGATGGGTGACCGCCCATTACATACCGAGTTTCTTCCATGCCTCGGAAAGCACGTTAGGCCGTTGGGCCCGGCTGTCATTTTTAGATCTTTGACAGTCGTTACAGGTAGTCAGTGGCCCAAAAAGTCTGACAACCAGTCTTACCGAGGGGTACTTATCGTATTATTCAGTACTAACTGGGTTGTGGAGGTCAGATAGGTAGTCGCTCCATGTAAAATACTGGTATTCAGCTGCATCTGGACAGACTGGAAGCCGACCCCAACATAGTTGGGAAAAGGCTAGGCACATGATGCGAGTTGGTAGATCTTTATCATCATCATTTCCGCCCGTATTCACCCACTGTTGGGTTGTTGTAGACCTCTCCTTCCTTCTCCCATACTTCCCGGTTCTGTGCTTACCTTATCCATGTGTTTCCCGCGATTTTGACAATTTTGCCAACGATCTGTACATATAATTTGGTATGAAGAAATAAGCAATGAGATTTTGCAACGTCCGATACAATGCTGGAATTGTACCTGACCCTTTTTTTTCGGATAGGAAATCATCAAATGACTCCTCCCGCTCTGGGCAGAGCAGGAGGGAGTGTCAGACTTTTACTGACTAAAACCCATCCATGTTCCTTCATCGCCCTTTGTGTTCGGGGGCCATGGTATCTCTTTCGAACAGTCCCGCAGCCTCGGCAAGCATCGGCCCTTGCAGACCCCTTCCTTTTGCTGACTCTCTTCATATGTCAAATGATTAAAATACTCACATATTTTCTGGTCATACGTATCCAAAATGGGCTGCAATTTGCCTTTTCACGGAACTACGACACACATGTTTCGTATTCGTGCAGGTATATTCTGTGTCACACGTACCTACTGTTCCCAATCCCTTAGAATTGAGCATGATTGAGCAGTTTAAAGGGCAAATAAGTTCTACATTTATCACTAATGGGTTACGTTATAACGGAACAACATTTACAAAACTCATGGTCGGTATGAACATACAAATATGATTATAAATAAGATTGGATGTCATGAACTCATGACTCATGATTATGAGTCAACTATTTGTAATTACAGTTTCTGGTAATTAAAAATAAGACTGTTGAATTAGCTCTGGTTTTTTTTCCATAATTTCTCTCAAAAGATTATCGAAATTTTTAAGAATTTTTCATATTCCATATAGGTATTAGCATTTTTGCATGTCCGTTATATTAGCATTCATAATTGCTAGACTAATTTTAGTATCAAATAGCTTCTCATCGAAAATACATCTCACGAAACTTATAATTTTCAAATAATAACTCGGTGCTTTACATACCAATCATATTATCATGAAACAGATGCAGATCAATTAACTAAATGATGAATAATCACGTGAAGAAGCTAATAAACATGTTCTCATAGAGAACATAAGATAAGAACCTGATTAAGTGTCATAAAGTTAATTGATCAACTTTACTGAAGATGCAAGGTCGAAAACCGACGAAATAAATCATCGGAACGGGTTCAGAGATACTAAAAATGAAATACAGTACACGAATCACGAACCATACCTTTCTAAGGTTGTAAATTACGTTTGGAATGTAAAGTAAATAGGTTTAGGGCTCCCTCGGACAAAATTAGTCCCCCTGCAGGTGTAATTTGGACTATGTCGCGAGCCGTCTATCTGTGTTATCCATTTTCGAGAAAACTGTTGTTTGGAGAGCAGTAATACCTGTTATAAGGCTTTGTTCGCCGCGATGGATCGTCTGTTGTTATTTCCTTGAATAAAGACATCGAGATTCAGATCGCAGTAAACTTTGATACAATGTGAAATTGTTATTCGTGGCGTTGGATTATGGAATGTGTTGTCGCCTAAATGGCTTTGTGGAAAATGATTTGGGTCAGAGATCAGATTCTATACTTTGATGTAACTATGAAAGATTATCAAGGAAACTGAAGCTGATGAGATTAATTTCAAAAGTAGGTACCAACATAAAAACAATATGATTACATACGTTATTATAGGGGTCATAATTTCGAAAGCAAAAAATAATTTATTGGGATGAGTCGTAATAGCAATAAACGATTAAATAATTTATTACAAACAACATCATACTTCTCATATTACATAATTGATTTCTTCATGACTTTCCTTTAATTAAGACATCAGAAGGGACTGTAATTAGGCCTAACATAATAAAATATTACGTAATAATCGAAATGTGGAATTGAATTATTGTTGCGAGTTTCATAGTGAAAAAAATATAAGTGATTATAAAGTGATTTTGTACATCACGAGGTAATTTGTGTTTGTTGGTCCATTCGGTCGGTAAATCATCACTTTCTCTGTTTGTTTCATAACTTAGATGAAGATAGTCTTGATGTAATTGCTACTGTCCGTCGTGGGGTTAGCAGGAGTCTTGCTTTAGGCTTATGTTGGCAAATGTCATGTCCTCCTTTTTGATATAAGTTCACACGGCTTTGCGGATATGACAACATTGTAGGAGGATACGTTTTATTCCTTATCTTGAGATGTCAATCTTACCATTAAGTTTATTTATTACTTTAAAGTTTTGTGTAATATTTGGTATTGCTAATAATTACGACTAGATATTCGGAACAATATTACCTACCTACATAAATATGAAAAGCCTATGAAAAATTAGTTACACTTTGCAAGAATAAAAATCTTTGACGAGAGTGATTAGGGTATTACTTGTAACAGGATTTAGAAGACATTTTGACTGGGAACTGGCTGTAAGGCTAACGTAGTTCAAGTCCCTGAACCGTGACGATAGACATAAAATAATCTAAGTTCACATAAAACTAACATCACGCCTGTAATCCCCGAAGGGTTAGGCAGAGGCCTAATAGTACACCCACATTTCGCCAGTTATGTTTTAAGTCCCATGTAAAAGGGGACGAGCCTATTGCCATGAACTGGGCACAAATCCAGATTCCGTGGCTGCTCTGACAAATTCCTGAAGGAAAAACCCATTAACACTGAACGAACTCAGGAGTTCAAGCTTACCAGTCGCGCTAGCAGCCACTGAAACAATTAATAATAATTATTTAAGTATTTAAAAAAAATAATTGGCACAATAAATTCAATTAAAATATTAGAAATAATGTTGGTACAACAAACTTCGATGCCTGGCCGCTTAGCATGAACGCCGCAGACACGAAAGAAAAACGACAAATCTTTTGTTCATCTGTCATTGAATCGACAAAATGACAGATGAACAAAAGATTTGTCGAATCTCTTTCGTGTCTACGGCGTTCATGCTAAGCGGGCTGTACTAGGTTAAACCTGTATCACAAGCGGTATTTTTCTATATTTTTTACCAATGAGGTAGGTAGTAGGTATATTACCAGCAGTAGGGCTATTACTATACCTATTAACGAATCATAACGGGACTATAAAATTTGGCAAAACGATGTTACAGATGCATTCAAATTTTATGTGTGGGAGAAGTAGCCAAAACGATAGAGGTGTTCTCACGAAAATGACTTAAAACAATTAAAACATTAATGTAGATGAAACAGAATCACCCACATCCGACGTACTAGATTTGGCAATACAAACATTTATAAGTTACGGTCAGGATGTAAATTTTCTCATGACGAAATTTCAGGTGTTCAAATGTGCTGAATTTACAAGATTTCCATTGATTTTGTTTTGACTAGGAATTTCTCCTGAATGGTGGGTGCGTTTACAAAATTTAAAATCACATACACAAAGACCCGTAACAACTACTTGTAGGTCATTCAAATACTTGTTCCGTGCGGGAATCGAATTATGACGAGACATGACGACATCGAGACATGACTACCAAATACAACGTTGCGTTTGAGCAAATATTATTATTACCCAATTCAGTACTTCTTAGCGAATACTACTATTTTCTTTGCAATTACTCACTCTTTCAATTCACCGCGCCAATCGATCCGTGACATATATCTACTGCGACGCAGCAATGTCAGTGTTATCAACTCACGGTGTGTCTTATTTACATGCATAACATTAAGGGTCGTCCATTAATGACGTGATATTTTTTAGCAACTTTTTATCCCCCCTCCCCCTTCCTCCCTCATGGTAATACGTGGTGAGGTTTTAGACTACCTACCCCTCCTCTCTACCCAAAATCACGTGTATTTTTTGGTACAAAGTATCTTAAAACATTCAGAATTGTATCTTTAAATACAGGTTAAAAGGTATTATAATTGAATTCTGGAAAATTAAGCCCCTAGATAAAAATGTCCAGATCCCATGTGATGTCCATTTTTTTCTTTGAACGCGCGATTTCTAAATTGTCTGAATTTAGAAATCGCGCGTTCAAAGAAAAAATCCCTCCCGCTCGAAAAAGGGGGATTTTCAAACCTCACATAATTAATGGACGACCACTTACCAGCATTCACACATTTTGCTCCGTCACTTAGACCACCCTATTGAGATCTAAAGTCATCTTCTGAGATAAGATACAAATCTTGCAATCTAGTTCTTGCACTGGAATCCTATTTGTATTACATGTAAGTTGATGTTCATACAATAGCAAGTAATTGCTTATCGTATTCTTGCTGTTACGATTAATATGGTATCATCATGAGTTTTAATAATCATTGCATTTATTTGTTACGGCATGTTTTGTGAAACGTATCTTCTTAGTTATAAAATTGATCTAGAATGAGCATTGACCAAATGCTTTACGATGATGTTGATAAAAATGATGAAGGCCATCATAAGAGCCGAGTGTGAGGTCCTGTTCTTATTAGATCCCTTGGTGGGGCAAAGTATCTACTTATCGATGAATCTTGTAGTATATTCATCATTTCAGCCGAAAGACTTCCACTGCTGGACATGGGCCTCCCCCAAAGGGGGTTTTTTGCCATAATCGCCACACTTGGCAGGCGGGTTGGCGATCGCAGTGCGGTTGTTACAAAAGCACAGAGAACGCTGCTGCCCATTCTCTGGTAACTTGTCCCTTAGTCGTCTCTTACGACACCCACGGGAAAATATGGGATGGTGCTGTTGTAGTATATTAATACATAGTAAAGCATCGTGGATTTGAATGTTACTCTAATGCGTATCCAAGTAGGCCGCTGCAAACACAACTTGATGAAGTGGGGAATCAATGATCCAACACCCAAAGCGATTGCGGTGCTTCTGATCAGGACATGTCCCACTTGGTGCAGTGTCCTAAGTGCTTGTTTAATTACACGTTTGAAAACCAGAAAAGGTCACCTAATGCCAGTACCAGTAACAAATAATATATGGTCAAACCAAAGTACTGGGGCCGCGATACGAAATGAAAAAGAAGCATTGTGAACTTTCCAATTTTGGTATCAGACTTCCTAATTATAGATAGGATATTTCTCACGTAACTTGATCTTACACAAACCAGCTTCTTAATTTGTTACGGTTACGGTACGTTATTTATTTTGCAATACGGTGTAAATCCTCCAATTAAACTATTACAATCAATACAACCAACAGTAGCAATAATCATTGTATCTTAATACTCAAAATGACCTGATTTTCCCACTGGTTACATGTGAAACGGAAACAAAATTTGGCTACTAGTTATTGAAACTGTTTTAAATACTCGCCAGGCAACCTACATAGATGTTGTTTTTGGCAATTAACTCTCAAAAAAACACTTTAGTGTTTCCGAATATTTGGCTATTTGCATATAAAATAGTTGATAAAAAATATACATTAGAAAGGCGCTTATCTATACGATTTATTATTTCATTTGAATAAGTCTAGATTTCGGCGAAAAATATCCTGTATTTTTGTCTGATAAAATTAATGCTTCGTTTGTTAGTCTGAGTTCTGAGCGATTGTAAGGAAATATGTTATTATTTATTTAGGTGCTTAACGGAATATATGCACTTTGGTAAATTGATGTGATTAAATTGATTGATTCCGATATTTTATTTTGTGCTTTAATATATTGTTTTTTGTCTTAGAAACCATAGGTAGTTTTAAAACGTTGACATAGTTTATATCTTAGATTTTGTTTTTGAATGTTTTCAGGAGTTTCAGACCGAGTCTCCTTTGTAAAAGACAAACCACAGCAACAGGATCGACATAAGGTTTTCGGTAGCTTATGTCAGTTCAGTAAAAAAACGTACATTTTGGGTTCTAACACAACATAGCCATGTGCGAATATTTCCAGCCTGCGTCATCATCAATTTCTTTAAATGACAATCGTATGATAAAACCATAAAAATAAATCACAGGAAAAAAGGTGCGTTCATAAAATCAAAAATCCTTATCTCAAATAATCGAAATCAAAAAAAGAATGACACATTCTTTTACAGTTAAACAAGTTCAACGACAGAACGGCTAACAAGATGCATAAAATATAACTTTTATGCGATAACTGTTGTTTCTGCATAGTTAATGTGTTCTCCTATTATCTATTTGGTTTTAGTCAAGGCTTTCGAGACGAGTTCGTTAAACGTTTAACAGCTTTATTGTAAAAAAAAAAAAAAAACGAGAATTGAGCGATTAACATCTTATCAAACAAGATATTGCCATTAGGAAGCTTTAGTTTGTTTAATTACTAATTCGAATAGATCATTGACACGAAAATAAGCAGAACAAATATAAATAATTGACCTGTCTTAGGGTTTGGTTGTTATTATGCATAAACTTATAACCATTGACATTATATATTACTGCGTAAGGACTGGGTGGACCGCATGTTACAATGACGCCTCGAACGTGGTCCCAAAATGGTCTTCCCTATAGCGAACTAAACTACTGATTCGGTGCGAAAAATACCCGCTCTTACAAGGTTACGTCTAGGGGCAGACCACGCCGATTGACATCGTAGTTCATAGTAGTTCTAATAGATGGCGTTAGTGTTTCTGTATGGCAACCGCGTTCGGCGAACGTTCGCACGACCGTATCTTTACTATTTAAATCAATGCTTATAACAGTAAATAGCATTACATTTTGCGTTAATTATACACTAATTTGTCCTTAGGTATCTTTACTATTTAAATCAATGCTTATAACAGTAAATAGCATTACATTTTTGCGTTAATTATACACTAATTTGTCCTTAGGTAGATTGGATGCATTTCTGACCGTATTTGTCGAATACTCAAAATGACTATTTCTACTGGCTGATTCAATGTCCGATTCCGCCAGCACAATCTATCCGAAACTGTCAAATTTTCCCAATCAACCTTTTAACCTTAAATGCATTAGCGATTAAGTTAAAAATCTACAATTTATAGAAAGACAGTTTGTAGTATAGCTTGATCTGTACATATTTGCTTGGTATACGGTCTAGGGATATTTTTAAAAAAGCGAATTACTATCAATGTGTTAATTATTTATATGACATGTATATATTTAAAAGATACGTTATTTAATATTCTACCATTTTTTAATAATGGTTAAGGTATAGATTAAAATTTCAGGATTTTATGGAAAAAAAATGAAGCATATACGGAAACCGTATATGAATGAACTTTTAATTTGTGAGTAAAAACTGAAAAAAATAGAAAAATCATTTAATTTGTGTTTATAAACTTGAAGTTAGTAGTCTGAGAAAGCGCCCATGATGTTCATAACACATCGGCAACGATTCGGCATGCTCAGAACAAGGTTGTCAATGTCTTGCTGCGGAATATTGTCCCATGTCCTTCTGAGGTGCGCAAAAAGTTGATCTTCTGTAGCCAGATTTTCAGGAACTTCCTTCAGAGCTCTTCTTTGCAGCATATCCCACGCATGCTCAATGGGATTTAGATCTGGCGTTTGAGCAGGCCAGTCTAAGGCCCTAACATTATGTGTATGTAACCAAGCTGCTACCGTTCTCGCCGTGTGTGCCCGGGCATTGTCGTGCATGAGCAGGAAATCTTGCCCCATTTGTGTTCTGTGGGGCAAGATTACGGGCCCCAGCACCTGTTGGACGTATCGTTCTGCCGTCATATTGCCCCGCACCCAAACGAGATCCGTCCGTCCTCCAAGACAAATTCCTGCCCAAACCATAATTGTTCCTCCTTGGTATGGTGAAGTGAGGGTTCTGGAGACGGCTCCATCGTCCAGGAACTCGCCAAACACGCGTCCTTCGTGAATCTGGATGGAAGCCGAACCTGGATTCATCCGTGAACAGCACATTGGACCATTGGTCACGGCCCCAGTCCACGTGGTTCCGAACCCATTCTAATCGTCGTCCACGATTGCCTCTCCGTAAAGGTGGGACCCGGAGTGGTCTACGAGAGCATAGATTGCTTTCATGCAGTCGCCTTCTTACAGTTTGGTCACTCACAAGCACTTGGTGTTCCACTCGCAGCCTTTGGACCAATTGAGTCGCCGTTGCATTTGGTTGTGCTCGCGCAGTAATTTGCAAAAATCGGTCTTGTCTGGGGGTAGTGATGCGACTTGGCCCCCGGTGCCTCTCCGCTACTTCACCTGTGGCACGATAGCGTGTCCACAATCTTGAAATTACATTTTGATGGGTCCCTATGGCCTCAGCAACATTACGCTGAACAGATCCAGCTTCCAGCATTCCCACAGCTCGTAACATCTCCGCCCTCGTCAAATGTCGGCGTTGCATGGCTACAATACCTCAATTTTAACTTTATCTTTCGTTTAAAAATGAAAAAAAAACTGTAACTAAACGTAATTCGTATTGTTTTCTAAATTTCGCACAAATGAAAATTCCCTCTCCTATACATCAAGACATTTTTATGCCACCGAAACAAAAGAATTTTCAAAGATTTGAATTTGGAATTAGTCTGAGATAAATTACAAACAAATCGGTGTATAAAAGATTCCAATGCGGCCAGTACTTTTCGAGTTATTTAATTGAGTATGAAATATCCCTAGACCGTGTTGATGTGTGTATGTCACTGAAACTGGTACCTATCACCAGATTTGGTTCATTTTTATTTCTGAGGAAACTGCAGGTCATCCTACTAATATTATAAATGCGAAAGTTTGTGAGGTTGTTTTGATGTTTCTTACTCTTTCACGCAAAAACTGTTTTTTGGCACACAGATAGTTTATAACCTGGATTAACACATGGGCACATTGGGCACATTCTATCCCGGTAGTAAAAACCCGTGGGACAATTACAAGACACCACGCGGGCGAAGCCGCGGGGTTAACCTAGTAACTTCATATGACAAAACTAGTACCTACTCATTTTCCATTCCGATCAACTGAACGAATCAACCAGTTGATCAAAGTGGAAGTAGATTCAGGCATAAGTTCCTATCGAATCAAGATCATTGCTCTTTTTTCCAAAAAATCTAATATTTTACACCATTCATGACTGCTGTCCGTGAGAACTCAATGGCGGTCAATTTTTTGCCCGACAAAATAATTAAAACAAAAAAAATAATTACTGTTTTCCAATAATTGATAAACAATAGGTAGGTTATTAATTGCTCTAACGGTATCAGTTTTTTACCAAAACAATGTTTGACTTAGCACATGTAGCAAAATGTTTTGCGACGATAATTTTTAAAACATGAAGTTTCTCGTTCCACGTCAACGTAATAATTGATGGTAACAATGCGATGTAAAAGTGACTGTTACTTAGTAGACAATGTATGGCAAAGATCAACTGACACGCGAACCGATCCCACACGAACTTCTTTTTTTGTTTCTACCTTCAATTTTAAGGAAAATGTAAGTCTTAGGTCGCTTGTATACTTACACAGATGTTCATGGGCCGGACGAAGCGATCCGATTTTCAAGTTAATGGCACGTCATCCGGTAAATGGATGGAGATTTCACATCCGATCAGAAAGAATCCGTTTGGTCCATAAGCGGGGTTAGGCTGTGCGCAGACCTGAGTCAAGTCTCATGACATCGTCTCGTGACGACAGGCCGTGTCGACGGCGCGTTCGTGTTCCACGCGCGCCTCAAAGAGAGTCAGCAAAAAGGAAGGGGTCCGCAAGGACCGATGCCTGCCGGGGTTGCGGGACTGTTCGAAAGAGATACCGTGGCCCCGGAACACAAAGGGCGATGAAGGAACATGGATGGGTTTTAGTTAGTAAAAGTCTGACACTCCCTCCTGCTCCGCCCAGAGCGGGAGGAGTCATTTGATGATTTCCCATCCGAAAAAAAAGGCTATGCTCAAAACTGAGTCAATAGTGAGAATGCCCTAAAACAAGATAGCGCTATTGATATTTTTAGACACATAAATGTTATTATGGACTGCCTCGTTAGTCTAGTGGTAGCAAGGGCGACTGCTGAGCATGAGGTCTTGGGATCGATTCCCGGGTCGGGCAAAGTGTTATTGGGTTTTTCGATCAGGAATTTCTCAGTGGCAGCCACGGAGTCTGGATTTGTGCCCGTTTGATGGCAATAGGCTCGCCCCCTATTACATGGGACTTAAACATAACTGGCGATATGTGGGTGTACTATCAGGTACCTCTACTAACCATTCGAGGATTACAGGCTTGATGTTATGTGTAAAAAATGTTTTTCAGCTCAGCCCGCTTAGCATGAACGCCGTAGACAAGAAAGAGAAACGACAAATCTTTTGTTCATCTGTCATTGAATCGACAAAATGACAGATGAACAAAAGATTTGTCGATTCTCTTTCGTGTCTACGGCGTTCATGCTGGTGTGTACAGAGTCTTAGGAGGCTCATTCATTGTGAGATAAACTGAGTCATTTCTCAGCTCATTTACATGCGACCTCCTTGATTGTGTACTACATACTTGCTTGTTTTCAGATTTAGAGCTTCGAGACTAGATTGAATTGTTGTTTTACTTTCATTGCTAATGAGTGCTATTAATGAATTGATTCTTCTGAAGATCGCGTTTAGATTACAAGAATAACATGGTTTCTAAATGGTTTTTTCACAATCATTATGTGTATAATAGTGTGTAAAAGTTCTTTAAAAAATGTGGATTGAGTTTTAAGTTTTAATCTTGCATTAGAAAGATTGAGCGCTATTGTTATTGTATTAAATTTAGGAATGCATGGGGAAATAGTTTGAATAAAAAAAAAAAATTTAGTTAATGGATTGTCGAAAATATATTTTTTAAGCAGGAGTCAAGCGTAATACCAACAACTCTACCTACATATAATTATACTCTTTGTTAAGGAATTTAAGGAAATATATTGTCCCTAAGTATGTCCCTATTAGGAACATAGGGTCTCATTCCTTACATAAATAAATAAATAAATATTGCTGGCCATTACACACAGCGCCACCTAGTGCCACACTAAGCAACGAGGCTTGTGTCGTGGACACCAGATAGTTGATATACTACATATATACTTTTTGTTTGTAAATACATACTTAATATACATATAAACATCCATGACTCGGAAACAAATGTCCATGCTCATCACACAAACATTTGCACCGACCGGTTTTGACATGACCATCATCTTCCTGCAATTCATCATTGGTGCCGATTCCCTTGTTCACAAACTAAACTAAATTTAAGTTAAATGCATCTTTTTCTTTGTATTTCATTAAGAAAAGGACAGAAGATAAATTTTAGTTATGTTCTGTCAAATTAATCAGCGCCATACAAGTTTTAGACGCGATTAAAAAGTTGACTACTATAAAATTACATCAAATTACGTCAGGTGCTGACTAATTTGACAGGATTAAACTAATATTTATCTTCTGTCCTTTTCATAATGAAATAGAAAGAAAAAGATGCATTCAACTTAAATTTAGTTTAGTTTGTGAACAAGGGAATCGGCTCCATTATCTTACCCTTATCCAAATTCATTTGTGGTTGGCGCAGCATGCCTTCTTCTTCAATTCTTCTCTATCACTCGTCATCTTATCAGACACTTCCTTTCTTGCCATATCATCCCTCACACAGTCCATCCATCGTTTCTTTGGTCTTCCTCTACTCTTTTACCCATCCACATTCACTTGTCTCACTTGTCTCATGGAGGAGCTCGTGGCTAAATAATAACAGCCGCTCGGGTCAATCGTTAGGTTAAGCCGTGCTTGCCTAGGTTGGTCTGTGGATGGGTGACCGCCCATTACATACCGAGTTTCCTCCGTGCCTCGGAAAGCACGTTAAGCCGTTGGTCCCGGCTGTCATTTGTAGATCTTTGACAGTCGTTAGGTAGTCAGAGGCCCAAAAAGTCTGACAACCAGTTTTACCAAGGGGTATCGTATTACCCGGTACTAACTGGGTCGTGGAGGTCAGATAGGCAGTCGCTCCATGTAAAATACTGGTATTCAGCTGCATCCGGTTAGACTGGAAGCCGACCCCAAAAAAGTTGGGAAAAGGCTAGGCAGATGATGAGGCAGATGATGATTCACTTGTCTCATAATGTTTGGAGTTAGCGCAATATGTTTGTTTCTTATATTCTCCCGTTCTCGATCATCTCCCTAGCCTTTTCTTAACTACGTTACGTCGGCTTCCAGGCTAACCGGTTGCAGCAGAATACCAGTATTTTGCATGGAGGGACTGCTTATCTGACCTCCACAACCCAGTTAGTACTAGTTAATACGGTACCCCTTTGTCAGATATTCTCCCGTTCATACCATACTATAACAAAACCAAGTGGGAGCAGCGGTGGCCTAGCGGTGGCGGCCCCGACTTACGAATAGTAAGTCGTTCGAACCCAGGCAGGCGCATTACTTTGTGTAATTTATTTCATTACCACTGCTCTCAAAACGGTGAAGGAAGGAAGGAAACCGGAAGTGAAGAAACCGGCATGTCCTAGAACCAAAAAATTCGAAGACATGTGACATCTACCAACCCGCACTGGGCCCACATGGTGGATTATAGCTCATTCCCTCTCATAGAGATGGGGCCTGTGTCCCAGCAGTGGGAACATTATAGTCTGATGATGATAATGATATTGATGATAACAAAACCTGAAATAATTATGAGACAGGCTTTTTATTATTATGTCGCTATACAACTGTCCACTTCCTTCATATTCTTTTCGTACAACGTCCATAATATTCATATTGCAACACCATTGATTACACGTTACAGCATCAGCACTCACTTCTAGTTCTTGACTATGAAGATTACCGAAATAATCGTTAAAAGTTTAAACTCAAGAGTGTGTGAATTCCGTTAAAAGACCTGTCGAATAGCGGTCAGGAGTTTAAGTTAAAACAAAGGGTCAATTAAACCACTAGGTCAATTGTTTGTCGCAAATAACTACACATAAGTAGTAAATAGTTAAAACAATTTGGTGATTGTTATCATTCTCACGGTGGATGGATATGTAACTCATTTATCTTTTAAATTGGTACTTTTTGGTGGAAGTAGGACGCTGCCTGCCTTGTTTTTAATGGGATGAAAGTAATTTGATGATGGTAATCTTGGCTGTATCGCTTGGCTGTGTTTACAAACATACCAGAGGGCTTCCTTGGTGAGTTTTATACTTATTCGATCACGTAAAGGACGTAAAAAACGTTATAGAGGCCGCAATTAACATGATGGCCACCTTTTTTTTTCTGATAGGAAATCATCAAATGACTCCTCCCGCTCTGGGCGGAGCAGGAGGAAATGTCAGACTTTTACTGACTCAAACCCATCCATGTTCCTTATGTTCTCCTGGGCCCAAGAAATACGTCACACCATCAACAAACTACAATTTGTACTGGAACTGAACATTTTATTATTTATTACCGTTCTATGTCAATAGGTACAGTATGTAATTTCATCATCGCCCATTTCATTTGGTGTCGGCGCAGTCTTTTTCTTCCATACTTCTCTATTAGGTACTGGCTTATAAATGATGATGTACCCACTATAAATGTATAAGAATTTGTATACGAATTGACTTTGAAATAAATATAATAAAATAATTTTAATATGACTGTACTTTATAAAGTGCGAGCGAACGAGTTGAACAAAAAAAATTAAATCGGAAGGTGTCAAATCGCACGCACTCGCGAGGTTCACAGTCGCCAGTTGACGAATAAGCCCTATTACTCGTCATCTCATCCGACACTTCAGAGCGTGTACTAAATTTTGTCAGCTCGTGATAAAACTCGCATGATGAGTACTGGAACCAAGAGGCTCGGCTCAGGACTAATTTATTATATTAAATTCAACAGTCTGTTTCTTCTATAAACAACAAAGTAAAAGAGAGAGAGGAATGTAGAGTTGTGGGAAATGGATTTGTTTAAGAGCGGCCTACCCGCCATCAAAATACCACTCAAAAATATTTAAGGGGAATCCGGGACCGTGGTCCTGGTCCCGAAAGCCCCCCGACCCATACTTTTCGCGAGTTTTTTGACAAACGCTCGTGCGTGATTATGTCCTTGTTACACATATTTCTTTAATTTTTTTTGCACTGATAGGTATCTTGTGCACTATATCTAGGCTTCTATCGAAGCAAAAAATAAAAATTTGTAGAAACAAATTCAGTATAAGCCTCCAAAAATTGCTGTTTTGCACAAATTTTACCTCAACTTTGGCCGTTCATAACGTACTCATAAATTGTAAAAGTAAAGAAAATATCCTGATAGAAGCCTTGCAAGTGTAGTGGAGATTCTAAATGACAAATATTTATTTCACAAACTTCTAATACTTATTCAAAAACACGTATTTCCTGGGACAAGTTTTATAAATTTTCGAACACTATTATTCGTTCAATGTCCTCGCGTTAGGCGGTATGAGGTGCGCGGGTGACGAGAGTGCGTTGTCGGGGCTAGGTAAGATAAGGGACTTGAAAGAATACCACCGCTGTGGCTCTGGATGAAACAACAAGCTTTTCGACTATGCTCGCGTTGACGATAAACAGTCCGGGACGGGCCCTCTTAAGGTGACCTTTAATCCAACTCGCAAGTATAGTTTATCCTAATTAGACAGTCCTGATTAATTATGTTTAACCTCTTTCTTGTTCATTGTAGTGCTGTTATAATGAAGTCGTTTCTCGAAATCGGGTCAGAAGTTCAAATCGAAATGCACGAAGTCGCGTGAGAGAATGTTTTAAAAAATTAACTAAAACTATAATGCATTTTATACTTTTATGTCTTTTCCATCAAACCATAACTTATTATACCCATAAATAGACATGCAACAATAGTTAACATCACCATAATTTGTTTAATTCTCCCTTTTTCTTGAAAACACGTTTTACTATAATAGATTTCGCCCGTGGGTTCTCCTGCGAGGAGGTCGAAAATCAACCTACGGCAACGTTTTGTCGGGATAAAAAAGTTAATATGTCCTAAACTGCGTTATAAGCTATCTCTGTGACAAAATTCATCAAGATCCGTTCAGCCGTTAAGACGTAAAAAGGTAACAAACAGACAGACAGAGTAACTTTAGCGTTTATAGTGATAATAATTAGTATGGATTGGTGAAGCGATTCTGCCTACTTAACGGTGAACGCAGGGGGGTTCCAGTGTTATACCTGCATATCTACATTATGTAATTAACATATTATTTGAATAACTAATAAGAAAACTTTAATAGTGACAGCGTACCATTAGAAGTTGCGCATATTTATGCATTTTTTACAAAAAACAAAAACCTTGTTTGAGGTGTTCGGGTAAGAAATTTAGGAGATATAAATTTATATTAGATTATGAAATAGGGAATATATAATTATATTGGTGTTTATTTTGCCTTAGATGACGTTGTACTTAGTTGGAACGTTGGAAGTAAGATTTTAAATTTTAATTATTTTTCTTACAAACTATTACTTGTCTTTCTTTGTTAATTGCATGAAACACAATAGCGTTAATTGTAATGTTACAATTGTTCATTACAAAGATAATGTTAGTTTATAACTGAAAAGCAATTTTCTTTCTTCCTTGATAAAATACATTTCTGCTTTTCGCGAATATTTTTTGTGTGTCTGCTAATAGTATGAAAGCACAGCGCAGGCGCCGCATAATTAGTTTTGTTTTCGACATTGGAGCAGTCAGTTTCGTTTCGATATCCGAATAGTTAACAGTTCTTTCCGAATATAGTTTCAGCTCAGTTTTTCCAGTATTGTCTGCTTGTAGTGTCTTACCATAGTCAAATAGTGTTTCATTTCTTCTCCATCTACAATAATAGTGCAGTATTTTCCAAACCCACCTCTCCGTTCCACGAAGCTAACGTTTACACCCGGAACTTTCGGTACAGGGCGGTTAGTGGCTTTTTTTTCGGATGGCAAATCATCAAATAACTCCTCCCGCTCTGGGCGGAGCAGGAGGGAGTGTCAGACTTTTACTGACTAAAACCCATCCATGTTCCTTCATCGCCCTTTGTGTTCCGGGGCCACGGTATCTCTTTCGAACAGTCCCGCAACCCCGGCAGGCATCGGTCCTTACGGACCCCTTCCCTTTTGCTGACTCTCTTTGAGGCGCGCGTGGAACACGAACGCGCCGTCGACACGGCCTGTCGTCATGAGACGGACGGACGGCGAGCTAGCCCATAGCTCACCGTCCACAGGCCCGCGCCTACGGTGGCCGGGGGCCACGTGGTGGTGGCCCCCGACGCCCGGGGCGTCTCCCGCGGCGGCCGGGACGTTGAGAGGTTCTCTCCCTCTCACGTTCCGCCACCTCCTTCTCTAGCATTACTGCTTCGCAGAAGGAGGTGACGGCGTCCCATTCCGTCTCGCTCCGGACCATGGCTTGCACCAGGGCCGGACGCGAGAGGTCGCCGCTGAGGGCGGTTAGTGGCTCAGATTTGGTTCCGTTATAGTTTTTGAATTTCCAAACACGAGTCCACCCGTCTGGTACACAAATAATTGAATAAATTATGACTTGCAGCAATTTGCATTTACAATATCTATTCAAATTAATTTATTACATTTAAATGTTAGGTTTTCGCAATTACTACCTATTATAATAATTCAAGCTGACAATTTAATAAAATAAGTTGACCTACTGCCTACACGACACGCTTACCTATACTGTGACACTTCGCTCAGCTTTGGGTTCAAGTCGGCGACGCGTGTGTGCACGACTCGTTTCGCGTAAAGGGTGGTAGCGTTAAATACCTACTTTGTGATTGGCGTAGACGGCCTTAAGTCATTGACTTGAAAAAACAGTGACGTCACATTTGATATTGCCATACAAAATCTATGAGAGAACCGCGTTATGATAGCTCTTAAAAAGTATCTCAATTGATTGGTGTGTCTTCTACCCCATTATACTTATCAGATCGTGTAGCTATTAAGGAAGCTATTTTTCTTCTTTATCGTGTGGTTATAGTGCCTAACCTGGTGTCAGAGTTTTACGCCACCAATCGTCTGACTTGGCATTACATGCCGTCATGAAATATCTCTCAGGCATGCTGGTTTCCTCACGATGTTTTCCGTCACCGAAACAAGTGATAATTATACAATACATGAATTCGAAAAATCAGAGGTGCGTGCCTTGGGTTCGAAGTCGAAACCTATAACTTGGCAGTCCGACGCGACCATCACAACACTAGGCTATCACTGACTGCTATCAAACATGATACAATCCTACAGTTTGGAAGCGGTGATTGCTAAGCTAACTCCTTGGTATTCTTACGTCATGAAGCTGTCCAAAGTTAATAATACTGTTACTGTTAGCCTGTGTCATATCATTGCTGGGCTAAGGCCTCGACCCATAACCTCCAAATATCGATCCAGGGTCAATGACCAGTTACATTAAACTTGCATTATAACCAGAATGTTCTTCTACCTAAGTAATTAAAAATTACTTTCTGTTTCTTTAAAAAGTTTTTCCTATTACACCGAGGCATCAATTTAAATATTTGCACATTGATAAGCCAAGTCATGCAGAAAATAACGAGGAAGATAGCGACGCATCAATGGCGATAGCTAAAAAAGTCCCTGGTTCACCTAAATGATGTGTAAAAGGTATGTGCAATAGATATAACTAAGTATTGGCTAGAAGGGGAATGGACGACGATGACCGACTATGACCGCCTGGTAGTTAAAGAATATTATGATGGTTTAGACTAGACTTATCAGCACAGTATTGTGAACCTATAACTAACATAGCTTGTTGTGTAACCAAGCTGAATTGGCATCGGTCTGACCGTATTTGTTGAAGGCCCGGTGGTTGATGATTGGTGAAAATTACCCCTTTTTTTTCGGATGGGAGATCATCAAATGACCTCCCACTCTGGACGGAGCTGAAGGGAGTGTCAGACTTTTCTGACTAAAACCCATCCATGTTCCTTCTTAGCCTTTTGTGTTTCAAGGCCGCGATATCACTTGCGAACAGTCCGCAACCCCGGCAGACATCGGCCCTTGCGGACCCCTTCCTCGCGGATTTCTTTAAGGCGTGCGTGGAACACGAACGCGCCGTCAACACGGCCTGTCATCATAAGACGCACGGACGGCGAGCTAGCCCATTACTCACCGTCCACAGGCCCGCGCCTACAGTAGCCGGGGGTCACCAAATTACCCCTGGAGTGGCAACCTAACAAAAGTGGCTAGCAGACTGAATACAAAAGGTGAATGATAAGGTGTCGCGGTGCAGTTTGAGAGAGCCCTATGTCCAATAGTAGACTGCAGTAGGATGAGTTTATTGAAGTAAGGAACGCTAATCAGATTGTACGTATTCAGGTTATAAATAAAATAGGATATTCTCCACTACAAGTTACATTCCCTTCGAATCAGAAGGGTATTTATCAAAACAAACATTAACAGGCTATAACGATATAGAAGTATTCTAGACGATCAAATGTTAAATTGGTTCCGATTTTTTGGTCAATATAAAACACAGGTAGGAATGATAAGAAGGATCGAAATTTATGATTTAAGTATTTATCGGGTTATTTTTTTTTTTGTTTTTTTTTTTTTTTCGAATCGAAATCACAAATTTCGATTCTTCTTATCATTCCTACCTGTGTTAAAAAGCTATCAATTTTAACCGTGTGTTCTAACACACGGTTAAAATTGATAGCTTTTTAAAACAGTGATTTACATAAGGACATTGACAAATCTATTTTTTATACAAATATCTACTTAGTGATTTATATGTCATTGCCTCATAAACCATCTAAGTGGGTGTATAATTTTTATCTTAACGTTCAACTCAATAAAACTAATATTAATGAGTATCCACTATCCATTCCGGCCTTCAAATAAAAAAGCTTGTAAAAACAATGTTAACTAGAAGATCTAAAACGTCTACCTACATATTTGCGAAAGTGGTTTTGATTTTAAATTTTTATTCGAAATTTAATCCGTTAGGTACAGACGGAGTTTAATATATTATTCAGAAACGAATAATGATATCGGAGTCTGGCGGATTTTCATATGTATGTAAATTAATTGGGTAAACGTACTGATTTATCATTTTATTGGTGATTGTGTTTAGCTAGCATTGCTTCCCGTATTCACTCATCCACCTATGTATTTTTTTTACTCTCCTCATATGTTTTTTTGTCAAAAAGTGAAAGTTTTTGATTCACAAATCTATTGTCAGAAATAGAAGAGTTCTTTGAAGAGACGTCACTTCATTTGTGCATTAATTGTTTAGTCTGTCTGGACATCATTTGTTACTTTGAATTGATAGAAAGTTGATAATTTCAAGCGAGTTTTCTAATTGAAAAAAATAATAGGTATCTTCTTAGTGTTTTGCTTCAGATGGGACTGAATATCTTTATTAATCTATCAATCTCTAGCGTGATAAATTATAGAGTTTGTAGTATTCCTAAAAAGGCTAGATTGATTGATGATTACCGCTAATGATGATGGCACCTCTTCTCACCTACAATTAAGCTTTGATTTGAATATCGATTTAAAACTATCATCTCTAATCTCAAATAAACATTTTATTTATTTCACAAACATTTTTTTTATTGTATCGAAACACGTCTCATAAGGATTTTTAAAAGGATTAATTGATAATATATTCTCAATTATACAATTAAAATTCGGAACATTGGCAAAAAAACATGTTAGTCAAAATTAATCATATCAATAAAACATAAATCATGTTGATGAAAAATAAATCATGTAAATAAAAATATATTATTATCATGGTAATAGAAAATAAATTATGTCAAAAATAATCAATAAAATCTAGATATAAATTGACACATTTGACAAAAAGAAACGTGGGACGAGTTGCGAAATGAAAATATTATTTATTTCGATTTTCATCAAATCGTCCCAAATCGGCCGTGGGTATGTGGGACGAGTTGATGAATTACTGATTAAATAGCCCTTTCCTTTTTTCCTTGGAATTCCTTTGGAATACTGCTCCAAACATTCAAGTTTTACCTACGACAAAAATTCCAATTCAATAACATTAAAACAACAGATTTTACAAACGAACAGACTATAAAATATTTATCCTACAAAACTTCTTTAATTTCAAAGCGTAAATCCGACACACTGACCATATATCTGCCGATCAGTAAAAGCAAATCCAAAACGGTGTCTCATTTATACAAGCTACACAACACAAGCCGCATGTTTTCCCATAGTTAGTAAGACATTTACCCGACGTTCACCAAAGAATGCTGTGTTGGTATCAACTTCCCTTGCATTGTGTGAATGTGAACATTTCCATCAATTATTTTGTATTTTTGTAATTGTATACTTGCTAAATAATAACCCTATATGCATGATTTTTTTTATGACTCTAAGCAAAAGCAAAATGTAATTATTTTTGTAATATCTATTAAAAAATCTAAGTTATAAGCATTTGAAACTGCTGATTAGACAGTGAAATCCGATACAGCGAATGACGTCATTCGCTGCATCGACGTACAAAATCCATACTAAATTCAGTTTATCTAGTAAGAGATAGAAACAAAAGTTTAAATGGTTATAACTTTTGTGTTGTTTGGCCGATTTACGTCTTTTTTCGCTTTTTGTATTACTATTGCTATTTTTATAGTACTTTAACATTCCGTATCAAAATAAAAAAATAAAATTTATGCATATTCCCTACTGTAGGGTATTTATTGTAATTGTGTCAAGCGATTGTATGAACCTAAATGTCCTTGTTAGGTTATTTCAGATAGGTAAGATGCTTTGTTCTTTTAGTCGTTACAGGTAGGTATTTATTGTAATTGTGTCAAGCGATACTATGAACCTAAATGTCCTTGTTAGGTAGTCAATGGTGCCGATTCCCTTGTTCACAAACTAAACCGAATTTAAGTTCAGTGCATCTTTTTCTTTCTATTTCATTAAGAAAAGGACAGAAGATCAATTTTAGTTATGTTCTGTCAAATTAATCAGCGCCATACAAGTTTTAGACGCGATTAAAAAGTTGACTACTATAAAATTACATCAAATTACGTCAGGTGCTGACTAATTTGACAGGATTAAACTAATATTTATCTTCTGTCCTTTTCATAATGAAATAGAAAGAAAAAGATGCATTCAACTTAAATTTAGTTTAGTTTGTTAACAAGGGAATCGGCACCAATGGCTTGAAAGTCTGACAACCTCTATCTAAGGGGTATCGTATCACCCACTACTAACTGGGTTGTGGAGGTCAGATAAGCAGTCGCTTCATATATAATGCTGGTATTTAGCTGGATCCATTTAGACTGGAAGCCGACCGCAACCTAGTTGGGAAGAGGCTAGGCAGATGATGATACGCTTTCTTTTGCTGAATATCGACGCAGCCCTCATAGATTGCCTGCCGGGGTTGCGGGACTGTTCGAAAGAGATACCGTGGCCCCGGAACACAAAGGGCGATGAAGGAACATGGATGGGTTTTAGTCAGTAAAAGTCTGACACTCTCTCCTCCTTTGCCCAGAGCAGGAGGAGTCATTTGATGATTTCCCATCAGAAAAAAAAAGCCCTCATAGGTACTTATCTTGGTTATTGGCATTGTAATGGCACTGTTTAAAGTTATTTTATACCCTAGATAAATACTGGCGTGTGAATAAACTTTATGTAAATCAATCATTTAATTGAATGGGACATATAAATCTTTCTGAATTCCTTTTATATCTTCGCATATTTAACAGGGCCATAAAAAGTGAGATTGCGATATTATTACATGCTAATTTTGAGCTCCTAACAGACGTCTGCTTGTATAAACAGTTAAGTTTCTAACTATACGTATAGCCGTTGATCAACAGAAAAAAAACTTGATTAATTAACACGACAGTTAAAAAGACAATTATGTAAATTTTCTCTTTGATAATTAATTGAAGCGATTATCAACAGGCCTATAAATGGGCTGAGTGTGATGATGTTTTATTTATTGTTTTTTTTTACTTCTTGGTAGATTTTTGTATGTAGCCTGGCCGGCCTAACTTCCGCCATTTTTTTATTTTTTTCAAAGTTGTGGCCATGCATAAAACTATCATAATATTACTGTGATAAAACTTAATATTAATCGCAAATTTATCGGTTTTATGCGTGGCTAATCAAATCGAAATTGAGTTAAAGATCCGATGCCATCAGTGAATATAATTTATTAATATAGTAATATGGTATAATACTAGGTTTTCTTTGCAAATAATTGACTGACACACTCTCCCGAGGAAGGTGTTGTAATAGATAATTATTATGGGAAATGGGTGACAGGCGCAGTCTCCTGTCTACTCATACTAATAGGCACAACTTTTAAATCATCATCATCTGCTTAACCTTTTGCCAATATGATGTTGGGGTCAGCTTCCAGTCTAACCAGATGCAGCTGGATACCAGTATTTTATATGAAGCGACTGTCTACCTGAACCCCACAACCCAGTTAGTACTAGGTAATACGATACTCCTTGATAAGACTGGTTGTCAGACTTTTGAGCCACTGGCTACCTGTAACGACTGTCAAAGATTTACCAATGACAGCAACTAATACAACTTGTAACTAACTGTATAATTACTAAGTCTGACTGCATCGTCGCCGTCGGTCGAGTTGTCGCAAACGTGATTGCTGAGCATGAGGTTCTAGGTTCGATTCCCGGGTCGGGCAAAATGTTATTGGGTATTTCCATCACGAATTCCATAATAGCAGCCACGGAGTCTTGATTTGTACCTGATTAGTGGCAATAGGCTCACCCCTTGTATTTTTTGTATTGTCCCACTCCTGAGCAAAGGCCTCCCCCCATTCCTTCCACTTCTCGCGATGGTGTGCTTCTTCTCGCCAATTTGGTTTCGCATTCACCCCCTATTACATGGACTTAAAACATAACTGGTGAAATGTGGGTGTACTACACCCACATTTCGCCACATTTCCATTTCGGACAGTGTACCTAATTAGGTACAGTCGGGGTCTTTTCCGCCTGACCATGTTTAAAACATGCGGAGGCGCCGAGCCACGCCCCCTTAAAATTTCGGCCTATTAGGAAAGCCTCAACTTTGGCGCGCAAAATAACAATAACTCTCGTTGGCGTGCGTCGTCAGTGCGCTCAGCCGATTCGGTATCTTTTCATTCATTATTTCTATACAAAGTCAACGGGGCGGGGCTAGAGAGCGTTTCTATGTTGCGAGTGCAAGCAAAAATAAGCTTAGTGGTGGTCAGGCGAGAGTGTCCATCGATAGTACACCTCTGCCTAACCCTTCGGGGATTACAGGTTTGATGTTATACACATAATATCACGCCTGCAATCCCCGAAGGGTTGTTATATAGTAGGTTTGGTAATAAAATCATGTACACTTTTAGTATGTCCGTTCAGTACAATAGGCATGACGACAGTATCCAAAAATTGCAAATCTATTTAATGTGTCAGTTAGACTATTGGAAAATAATGGACACGTATTTTTTGTTTTTGTAAATCAATGAATATTGAAAAATATAAAACGCATCAAAACTCGAGAGTGGGGGCTCGTGACGTCAGAACTAGCTAAAAATTATACCAAGACGTGACGTATTGAGAATTTGAAAAATCGTCATATCTTCGTCATTTTTGGTTTACGTAACAAAAGAAAAAATACGTATCCAATATTTTTTGGAAATTTATCTGACGGACTAATTAGATTTTTTTTGTCGTCTCGCCTATTGATTGATTTCGGGCTAATATTCAGAAATTACTGATGGTAAAGCCCAACAACAGTTTGTTCGCCCTGGGAATCGAACGCCTCACCTCAAGCTTACTGAGCATGAACATAATCATGCGACCAATGCAATCGGGTTCGAATGTTCACTGGTCCGATTAAAAAGTTTATATTCAGACAATATTTCCCACACTATCCACTGCATAGACCATTCTCCGATAATAATCAGCAACATGAATAAATTCCAAAACATATTATTACCACAAGGGCCTCAAGTTTATTGAAAGGCCTAGAATATTCTAGATGACTACTTACAGTAAAGGGTCTTGCCAACAACCTATTATTCCCCAGTTAATGTTGCCTAGACATCAGACTTAGCAAATTGATATAAACTTGTTGTTCCTGATAGAAGCCCTGAGGGAATCGTTGGTTAATCACCGTGCTTGTAGTGAAGTATGCAAGTATCTTGGCTTCGTAATAGTACATTGTTACCCTAGGGGTGAAAGTAACTTATTTAGTCCCGAGACGGGGTTTGGTGCCCGAGCGAAGCGAGGGCGCTAATAGTTCGAGGGACTAAATAAGTCTTTAACCCGAGGTAAACACTGTGCTTTTCATTACGAATACAAGGAAAGTAAAAAAAAAACATACAACTCGAAAAAACTAATGAAGATCGGAATTCGAATGGGGTAGATGACACACCAATCAATTGAGATACTTTTTAAGAGCTGTCAAAACGCGGTTCTCTAATAGACTTTGTCACTGTTTATTCAACTCAATGACTCGACTATTTATTGATTTCAAAGCAACTAAAAATCGAATTTGGCAATTAATTGAAAATAAATCGGGTTTTCAGGCCCAAAATAAAGTGTTTTTTTAGAGAAAGGTGTCTTGGAATTATTGTTTTATGGTGTCATCTACCCTATTGCCGCTTTCCCACCTATTTTGCTTTTTTTTTCTGTGGCCGGCCAGCTATTCAGCCAATACCTATTTTTCATTTTCATCATCGAAAAATGGTAAATATTTTTCCCAAATCTATGTTATTTTAAAGAAATAGTTGAAACTTAATTATAATAAAGATATTTAATATATATATATTCTTTAATTAATACTTAACTTTATGTTATTTCAATTTTACATCGTGGCTGTATAGAAAGTTGGAACATGGTTCAATAGAAAAATGAACTATTTTTTTTTAATAATTTGGCAGCTGTCAGTTGAAAACGATTCTCCCTAGGGCTGAAAAGTATTACTTTCAACCCGCTCCTCAGGCAACTTCAGACCTACTTTCAGAGTATGAGTAATGAAAAGTTATTTAAATGGTGTTTTGCTGTTGTAGGTGATCTAGTAAATTATGAATTTTCATAAGAAGTGTGGCCGATAGGATTTGTCACGAGCAAAAACGAAAAATTCCATATTTTTCCCCTGTTAAACCTCATTATAGGTCCTTAGTTTTTTTTTTGTTAGCCTGTTTGAGTGTCCCACTGCTGGGCAAAGGCCTCCCCTTTTTCCTTCCAAACCTTTCTATCTTGTGCGATATCTGGCTATGTGCGCCCCACAAACAAGATCAGTAGGCCTATTATATTTCTGATATCCAGTGACTATCAAGCTTCGGTTGTACACCGAACTTTGATGACAACCGAGAATGTCATAATATTGGTATTAGGTATCGCACTGAGTGGATATCACTTTACGGTGACTAACAGCCCGGGTACGGTGTAACGTCTTTCACGAAAGCCACTTCAAACTCAGTTATCATCAATTTGTTGTCCACTATGCTTACATAAAAAATGAGTTAAGGTGACTATCAGCCACGATGACAACCAATGACGTCATACTTGGTCGCGACTGGTCATACATAATACGAAACTAACCTTTTGACAGTTAATTGATGGACACTGAGCTCAGGGGGTCTAAAATGGCCGCTTTAACAGAATCGTAATATGAATCACGTTAAAAATTTGGAATTCTTAAAATGGATTTTATATTCATAAAGATAGAGTCCATTTTAAGAGTTTTGGGTTTTTAACGTGATTCATACTAATATTCGCGTGGATTCTGCTAAAGCGGCCATTTTAGACCCGCAGTTACTATCATTTCGAGCTGTCAACAGAGATACATAGTAGCCCTACAGATCGTCAGTCGTCAATAGTTATAAAAAAAAACAAAAGCTTTGTTCAAGTTGTAATAAAATAAACTGTTTATTTCTAAACCCCTTAGTTGACGCTGTAAAGTCTCAAAGTAATTGAATGGATTGAGGAAAGTTTTCTATTTAAAAGACTGCTTTCTTATCTATAATGTCCGTGCAGTAATTGAACTGAAACACCTAATATTGGATTACGAGCCTCACTTACGGTGTGTTATTTATTTACTTATTTATTAAAATCTCCCTTACAACTATCATTACAGGTATGTCCGCGACAGCTTGCTCTCAAAACTAACTTAAGTACCTATTTACAATATAAAACTATGAACAACGTAAAAAATAAAATAGTACTACTTCAAAGCTTTGCTGTTAATTTCAGAACACTCTGCCTGCATTTTTCCACGGCCATGGCAAACTACAGTAGACTGTCGAAGATTTACACATAAATCGGTAAATCCGTGATTGTCTTGAATCTTGTTAAGAAGCAGATCCTTTAACATCAGGGCCACTATGACCCACTTTCTAGATATAGGATCTCCCAACAGCGAACCTTATTTACAACACCATAAACATTAAAATGATGTATAATTCATATACCGTAATAATATTAACCATATTATATTGACACCTTGTGACAGTACCCAGCCGTAAATAATATTACTACTATGTATTATAAATACGAAAGTTCGGTGGATGTTTTTTACTCAATCATGCTAGAACGGCTTAACGGATCTGGATGAAATTTGGCACAGAGATAGACTCTTCTTCTTCCTCCTTGACCTTATCACATTTACTTGGGGTCGGCCTTCCTTGCCCACAACTTCCATTTAGCACGATTTTGTGCTGCGTCCTTTTCTAAATGAGCTTCTTTCAGATCTTTTTCGATCGTCGTCAACCCAATTCTGTAAAATTACCAACTTGTCAATAGTGTATCGGTAGTGTGTAAGTAGTGTCTCAATAGGCTAATCATTGACATTCGGTAGTCTACAAATTATCTATGGTCATTGACTTACCACTGTAGTGCCATTGAAACGCCATAGAAGACTATTGTAATAATTGGTATTCTGCTCCACTATAATGTGTCAATGTCATCATGATGCCCAAAGTTACGGTAGTCTGTAAATATTGTAAGTGTATTTGAAAGTTGTGTCTATCGTGTTTGAAAAGTGTTTCGGCCATCGAACCGCCATTGTGAAGCCATCGAACAACGAAAACACTGAAAAATATTGTACCGCCACACTATTGACACACTACTGAGACACCACTGAAGCGTCATTGAAGTTTTTGCAGAATACCAAATTTTCTGTAGTGTGTCGATAGAGTGTCAATGGCGTGTTGCTTAATACAAAGTTACAGAATTGGGCCCCAGGTGGCAGGTGGCCTTCCACGAGTGCGTCTCATTGATGGCAAGTCTAGGGCAAGCTTCACCATATGGTCCGCTTGGCGTGTTTGAACGTGATTACGTGACCGTACCACCGTCAGCGTCTCTCTTTGACCTTATCAACGATTGGGGCAACTCTGAGACTCCCTCTGATGTCTCTGATGTCTCTCTCTGATGGCACATAGATAGAATAGAGTAGAATACAATTTATTTATGCATTTTAGATACAGTACACCAGTAGTAAACTTTAAAAAGATAGATAGACTATAGTCTGGAATAGCACATAGGCTAGCGAGGGGTGGCGAGACGATACGGGCGCGTACCGCGAGCGCTGATTCGAGGAGGCACAGGAAAAGAGTCCTGAAAGGAATTGGGGAAGACTTTTGCCCAACAGTAGGACAGTACAGGATAAAAAATTGCGCAGGTGAAGAGCGCCTGTAAGGAATTGAAGGAAGCATTTCGGCTCAATATCTTGACTGAACAATTTAATAATGAATATCACAAGGAGGAACGTAAGCATATGTACCCAACTCGTTTATCTAAAAAGAAGACACTTGCTGTTCCTAAAGTCACAAACTACTTTGGTAAGCGCACAAGAAAATATGTGGTACCGTCGTTAGTGAATGAGCTACCCCCCCCCACACCTGATAAACCAGCTTAAAAATATTCTTAAAAAACATTACCTCTCATTGTGTCCATAGCTAATTTTGTAATAAGGACAATAGCATTATTTTTCATAGGTGTAAAATGTGTTTCCTTCTGTAAACACACTTCCTTTTTTTATATTATGTTTCTTTCTAAATAAAATCGAAATTTGTTATAATGATATTGTGAAACGAGAACACCTGCCGACAAACTGTCTTGCAGTTTGGCAGACTTTTTATATGTAATTGTTATACAGATTTTGAATATATAAATTAAAAAAAGGCAATGAAAAAAAAAGTGTTTAGTTATACGGAGATGAAATATTTTTAAGGAAAATCGTCATTTCTGGCCGCTAGGACACAGCTTGTATTGGTCATAAATGCTGGTCAATTAGTTACTATGGAGATTGTAAAGCTACCAATAACGGTACAAATATACGATGTTTAACTTTCGTTGACATTTGTACCATGTTTTATGCTCATTGACCAATAGTGAATGGAATTGATTGAACTCAGCCTTGATATATAAATTCCCTACGCGCTCTAAAAGGTGCAATCGTTTCAATAAACTCGAGTTTAATGACCTCTGTATTCATGGCTTTTATAATGAGGTGACATTTTTTTTTACTTTTTGACGACCGCTGAGCATGAGGTCTTAGGCATCATTAACACCAAACCGCCGCCGACTGTGAGTATGCTCACTGTCTGTCCCAGTGTGAATGTGGACTCAGTCTGCAGTACGCGTTCTCACCAAGCCGGCAATACGCTACAGCGTACAATTCTAATACGCTGTTACATTCGGCAACGTAGCCAATCTGCGTCTACCGTGCATAGACGCGTAGTACAATAATCGGCCACCGAAAGTCAGCGACAACGCACTACGTAATAGCGTATAGTCGGTTCGGTGTGAACAAGAAGTTAAATATATATTGAAAAGCGATAAACTGCGTAACGCGTGCTCACAGTCAGCGGCGGACAATACGTTTGGTGTGAACGATGCCTTAGAGTCAGTTCACGCCGAGACGCGACGCTGCGCGCAGAGCGACTCAAAATATAACTTTATTTACGAAAATATACATATTTCACTGTCGAGGCGCAGTGCTGCATGGTGCAACGTATTCTGAATTCTCACAAAGAAATGTGTATCTTTTCGTGTAGTCAATAAAGTTATATTTTGAGTCGTTCAGCGCGCAGCGTCGCGTCGCGTCTCGGTGTGAGCTGACCCTTAGGTTCGATTCCCGGGTCGGGCAAAGTGTTATTGGGTTGTGTATTTCTATTGCTGCTATAACAACAAAATATAATGAAAATAAATAACAAAATAAAGGGGGCTCCCCCTTTATTTCCCTCCTCTTTTTATTTATTAGGTACTGAACCCTTCATGCGCGAGTCCAACACGCACTTGGCAGGATTTTTATTTTTATTTAAATTTTCTTTCTCGTGTAGTACAAAAAATCGGCATTTCAGATATTTTTATATTATATTATTTTAAGTCACTTTTTTGGTATGCAAATAATGCTCATTAGTGTATTGGCTATTGATTAACGTAAGAAACAAATTAATTAAATTTCCTACCTTTTCCTGGATACAGATCTTCTCACGCTTCGTAAATCTTAAACCGGACATTGGATCTTTATCAAAACAGATTTCTATCTGTGAATCACTATAATGATCAATCTTACTATTCCAAGGCGTCTTCTAGGTCAACTAAAATGAAAATTAGATGTTCCTAGCAACGGTGTTTAAGGGAAAGCCGGATGATCTAGCTAGCATTAACTTAGGTACCCAATCTGTATACAGGCTGACTTAATTGCTATCTCATGAAAATGAACAACTTTGACTATGTAACCAACTTGAAATCGCGAAAAAAATATCAGCTGCTCTATAATTATGTAATTGGTCGCGTTACTCAAACAAATGTAGGGATTTTTTTTTATCATTTATTTGATAGTTAGCCCCACAGTTCATCATACTTCTGAGTAATTCACTCCCTTAAAGTATTGCCCACGCTCTTCTCGCTCAATATTGCCCCTCGACGCTGTTGCAAGCGCCATGATCGTGGGATGACGTTTGCAACTGCGCGGCAACGTCGAAATATCGACAGCTTAGAATAATTGATAATCACGAATGATATCGTACTACTGGGATTAAAAGTATCCTATATGTGTTAATCCATGTTATCCTGAGCAGAATAAGGGGTAGTCACAACAGCATCCTGAAGGCGGTGGCGGCTGATACTTCTTCCACTAATAAGGCAATTTGTGAGAAGACTAATACCCTAGAATTCTATTGCCCTAGTTACTATCATGGCTATTTACTATAGGTGGTCCTCTTATTAATGCGTGTTTAGTTAAGTTACTAACAATAGTTAACAATTAATGGATCTCTTGGTTGTCTGAAATAAAATGATTTATTATTATTATTATAAAGTATCTGTGTGCCAAATTTCACCCAAATCCATTCAACCGTTTTTGCATGAAAGAGGAACAAACATAAAGACATCCTTACAAACTTTCACATTTACAATAGTAGTAAGATAGAATCCACGCGTTCAAAATTTGGGCAAAAGCTAGATTCATCAAGTCAACATTTGGGCAAAAGCTAGATTCATCAAGTCAAATTTTGGGCAAAGCTACATTCATCAAGGGAAAGACCGTTCTTCTTCATCTTCATCGTGTGGTTCGTGCCTAACCTGGTGTCAAAGTTTTTAAGCCGCTCATGGGCCTCTAACTTGGCTTTACATGCCGTCGAGAAATATCTCTCAGGCATGCTGGTTTCCTCACGATGTTTTCCTTCACCGAAGCAAGTGATAATTATACAATACACACATGAATCCGAAAAATCAGAGGTGCGTGTCATGGGTTCGAACTCGCGACCTATGACTTGGCAGTCCAACGGTCACACCACTAGACTATCACTGCCCCCTGACCGGAAAGACCGTTAGAAATAACATATTATACACTACCATTTCCACATTTAGTTTTGCACGTAGGTACGACGTCTTAGAAAGGAAACCCTATTTAGAAGTCGTGATTCATAGACCCTTCGCCATGGTAGCTTCACTAATAGAGCTATTTACAATAACAACATTCACTAACTTAATACAAGGTCTTAGTAAATTAAATATCTAGTTATTCACAATAATATTATGAATTGCAATAGCAAGAAATCTACCAATGGATAAGAAATGGAAGAATAAGATATGATAAAAATTTGAAGCAGTTTATCTTCAAATCAACGGGTAATTGTTTAACCATGTGTAATTTGTTATGGCGATATTTTCTCTGTGTTATGGGTTTATAAGCGCCTTATCCTCGGTTTACGAGTGTGATCACGACTGTAATCGGTAAATCTGCTGTCAACACTTTATACTAATTTGTCTATGTCTACTAATAGAAATGTTTATTAGACGGTCGAAATTACAATCTACAATTTAATTTCTTGATATCAGAAGTGTTTCTGGAAATCCATAATTTAATGATTGAATAAGCTTTCGGAAAGACTTTTCCTTATTGGTTAGGTTTCAATTAAGTCTGACTTCCAGTTTTTTCAAGGGGTATTGTATTAACCATTTCTAATGGGGTTGTGGAGGTCAGATAGGCAGTCGCTCCACTGTGAGGATCGACCGGAGGACACGGTGGAGCACACGGTGGAGGTGTGCCCCGCGTGGGCGGAGCACCGCCGTGTCCTCGAAGCGGCCATTGGCGGCGGCAACCTCTTGGATCCGGCCCTGGTTCAAGCCATGGTCCGGAGCGAGACGGAATGGGACGCCGTCACCTCCTTCTGCGAAGCAGTAATGCTAGAGAAGGAGGTGGCGGAAGGTGAAAGGGAGAGAACCTCTCAACGTCCCGGCCGCCGCGGGAGACGCCCCGGGCGTCGGGGGCCACCACGTGGCCCCCGGCCATCGTAGGCGCGGGCCTGTGGACGGTGGGCTAAGGGCTAGCTCGCCGTCCGTCCGTCTCATGACGACAGGCCGTGTCGACGGCGCGTTCGTGTTCCACGCGCGCCTCAAAGAGAGTCAGCAAAAATAAAGGGGTCCGTAAGGACCGATGCCTGCCGGGGTTGCCGGACTGTTCGAAAGAGATACCGTGGCCCTGGAACACAAAGGGCGATGAAGGAACATGGATGTGTTTTAGTCAGTAAAAGTCTGACACTCCCTCCTGCTCCGCCCAGAGCGGGAGGAGTCATCTGATGATTTCCCATCCGAAAAAAAAAGATAGGCAGTCGCATCATTTAAAATACTGGTTTTCAGCTGCATCCGGTTCAACTGGAAGCAGATATCAACTAAGTTGGGAAAAGGCTAGGTAGATGATGGTTAGGTTTAAATTGATGGCGACCAATGATTTTATATTTATTTTCAAAACCTAAAATATGATGATTGACCGGACAGATGCGTTGCGAAATTAATTTCTAAATTATAAATTAAGGTATAGATTCTATCATCAATGCAAATAAATCAATGTTACCACTGCATAATTAGCAAATTAATCTACAATTTTATCAAAAAGAAGTAGGTGACGTATTACGTAAAAAGTTTTATATTCATATTAAATCCGCTGTTGTTCCGGTGTCAAACGTAACGTTGTAGGAAGAACAATATTCTCTTGGTTATATAAATAATGTTCTAGCTCACTACTAGTTACCTAACGCATCATAGCAGGCTGAAGATAAGTTATAGAATCGGGCGTTAATTTGCGGAAATCCATGACATTAAATGTTACATAATTTAACATTATCACGCCTGTAATCCCCGAGGGGTACGGCAGAGGTGTACCTAACTAATACTACACCCACATTTATGTTTAAGTCCCATGTAATAGTGAGCAAGCCTATTGCCGGGCACAAATCCGGACTCCGTGGCTGCTACTGAGAAATTCCTGATGGAAAAACCCAATAACACTTTGCCCGACCCGGGAATCGAATCCAGGACCTCATGCTCAATAGTCGCACTTGCAACCACTAGACCAACGAAGCAGTCATTAAATGTTATGCTATAACTTTTGTGCTAATTCCACAAATAGATATGCTTGGGCGCAGAATGCAGGACCGCTCGTGGTTTTTGCCCGAGTCGTCGTGTCAATATCTCCTGGGGATCTGTAAAGGGACGAAACACGAGTTGAGTAAAGTTTTATTATTCGCACTTCCTGCAAGTGCATATTTTTGCGGGCGGAGGCCGCAGCATCCTGCTTACAAACCTGGATCTATTTGCGGAATAAACATTAAACACTTTGAAAAAAAGAAAGATGGATGGATTGTGTGAGGAATGACACGGAGGAAAAAGGAGTAAATGATAGCGTGACGATTGACAGAGGAGAATGGAAAAAAACAACGTGTTGCGCCGACCACCAGTAACATGGAATAAGGGTAGGAAGATGACACGAAGCAGTAATGCTAGAGAAGGAGGTGGCGGAACGTGAGAGGGAGAGAACCTCACAACGTCCTGGCCGCCGCGGGAGACGCCCCGTGCGTCGGGGGCCACCTTAGGCGCGGGCCTGTGGACGGTGGGCTATGGGCTAGCTCGCCGTCCGTCCATCTCATGACAACAGGCCGTGTCGACGGCGCGTTCGTGTTCCACGCGCGCCTCAAAGAGAGTCAGCAAAAAGGAAGGGGTTCGTAAGGACCGATGCCTGCCGGGGTTGCGGGACAGTTCGAAAGAGATACCGCGCCCCGGAACACAAAGGGCGATGAAGGAACATGGATGGGTTTTAGTCAGTAAAAGTCTGACACTCCCTCCTGCTCCGCCCAGAGCGGGAGGGAGTGGATTCGGGAGTCATTTGATGATTTCCCATCCGAAAAAAAAAGGCAGGAAGATGACGACGGTGATGACTTTTAATATACAAGCTGAGTTACTTCAGTTATTCACATAGACAAAGAATAAAATTCAAATCCTTGGAGAGAAATCAAACCAGTATTTTTACATGATTTTGAAAGTAAAAATGTTCTTTTTACATATTATTAACATTAGAAAAAGTCGTTGACACACTATGGGTAACTAAGCTTAGTTTTTTTAATGAAATTGGACTATAAGGCCAGGTATATTAAATCTGGATGCCTACATTGATTGATTTATGATAATTTGCGATAACGCGTCAGTCATGTGAATTTGATATTAATCGATATTGAAGTATTTATTTTAGTACCTACGCCCACATTTCGCACGTAACGATTAAGCCCCATTGTTCTTAATAGGGAATTATTATCTATTACTCATTAACAGATAATAATAAACCAAGGGGGACCGTATTACCCAGTACTAACCGGGTTGTGGAGGTCAGATAGGCAGTCGCTCCATGTAAAATACTGGTATTCAGCTGCATCCGGTTAGACTGGAAGCCGACCACAAGATAGTTGGAAAAAGACTGGGAGATCATGTCATGACGAAAAGAACCATTTATGTTGTACCAATCTAAGAAGTCAAATTTTCCAGCAAAAAAAAAACTTGGTTGCCATAATCACTAAACCCATAAATAAAGATAAGCAAATTCACAGATTCGCAACTTTCATAAAAGATTGTATAATAATAATTTATATTAATAAAATAATTATACTTGAGCAAACATCAGAAAAGAATCAAGTCTCGATTCGGAAAAGGTTAATGATAACTATACGCTCTCTGATTTATAGCTATTCTAAATAACATAGATTTGAGGCGAAGGCGGCATTTAATTGTTACCTTTGCCTTACACTTTCCGTCTATTAATGAAAGTAAAAAAATATATTGGACATCATGTTTTGTTATTCAAATAGACCTATTACGTGGTGTAGGTTAGGTAGGTTACTTAAGAACTAGATTTAAATACTTGAATTTCCGAGGTTTCCGGCGACTGGGACCGCAATTAACTGGGACCGTGGTCCCAGTTAATCCGATAATCGTAAAAAATAAATATTTTTCTTTTTTTAAGTTATCTATGAGTGGTCCCAGTCGCTGGAAAAAAAAAATATTTTTTACGGATCCGGCGACTGGGACCGCGGTCCCAGTTAATTGCGGTCCCAGTCGCCGGAAACCTCGAATTTCCTATTTAAAAATTATAAAGAGTTAAAAGAGTTGTTTAGGCACTATCATTATACGCATTAATGAGTCCTAGGTTTTAAATTAAGCTATAAGGCCTTGTTCAGATGAAGTGTAAAGCGCGCTCAAAATGCGTGTGATATTTTAATATTTGGAGATTGAATGTAGACGTTATATTTTGAATTAAGAATTTCAATGAGTCTTGGAAAACATGGTAGAGTTCAGATTTACCAAATTTATTTGAAATATTTGGAAATGATGAACTGATGATTCAAAAATAAAATAAATCAGATATTAATATTTCTGATAACGTGCTTTTTCTCTGATTCTAAGATTAAATCTAAAGTAATTTTTCAATTATAAAGTGGCTGTCAAAATTTACTTTTTAGTCGTCAAATGTACATTTTTTTTTACTTTTTTCATCAAGGCATAAAACACAGTCTGTACAAGCCCTACCTATCTTCTAAAAATATATCTTAAATTAACACTAGGCATTTAAGTGTTACGTGTCTAGAATTATATTTCAACGACTTTTGACTTTTTTCGACCTTTGTTTTTTTTTGATAGTTGAATTTAAATGTAGTGTAATTAATATTATACAACTTTTCGGAACTAATACAATGTTGCCTAGATCAATAACCTAGGTACAGCGATACTGCGAATTTTATATTTACTGCACCAATATAATTTAAAGGAGGTTTAGGACTATAAAGTTGTAATAATATATGTAGATTAGTTTTTTTTTTATAGGTATTAACACAAGTGTGGGTTTGAGAACTGTTACATGACTTTATTTAATAAGTTTTATGAACTTACTTGACCTAGACTGGATTACCTTTATATTTGGAACCCATTTAGTTTTTTCGGATCATCAAATGCCCCTCCCGCTCTGGGCGGAGCGGAAGGGAGTGTCAGACTTGTACAAAAAAAACCCATCCATGTGCCTTCTTAGCCCTTTGTTTTCCAGAGCCGCGGTATCTCTTTCGAACAGTCCCGCAGCTCCGGCAGGCATCGGCCCTTGCGGACCTCTTCCTTTTGCTGACATCTCTTTGAGGCGTGCGTGGAACACGAACGCGCCGTCGACACGGCCTGTCGTCATAAGACGGACGGACGGCGAGCTAGCCCATAGCCCGCGCCTACGGTGGCCGGGGGCCACCAATATTTGGAACCCTGTCTATATGGTACGTTGGTCTAGTGCAGTGTTTCTTAACCTGCCGGTCGCGACCCCCTGGGGGGTCGCGAAGCCTTTGTAGGGGGCTCGCAAGAGGTCGCGAAAACTACCTCAATAAACAAAACAATGAAACCTAGAAAGATAAATTTAATAAGAAAATGTTAACAAAAGGATATAAACATTTGTATGTTCATACAAATTAACAAAATAACCTATTACCTAGTATTCATCCATCTTCTTGAGATTTCACTTGTTTGTCAATAACTAATTTCTCCCATTGTGTATCTAGTCTGGTAAATGAGTGCTCAAAAGGGGGGTGTGGTTGGAAAAGTCGAAAGCAGAAAATGTGACTTATGAACTTCGTTTGGACTAGTTAGAAGATAAACATATTAAAAGTCCTGACCCCTCCGAGGTGAGCCCGAGGGGGGGGGGGGGGCAAAGAAGGTCCCGTTTTTTGGTTTTTTGCTTATATCTCGAAAACGATGCGTCGTATAAAATTTTGTTGTACTACATAATAAAACCTCATAAAATTCTCTACAACTTTGTTTGTCACACTTTTTATCTATCTCCAATATTAAAAAAAAAAAAAAAAAAAAAAAAAAAAAAGTAAAAAAAAAAAATTGCCTAGTTGTAGAGAATTTTATCAGATTTCATTGTGTAGTACAACAAATATTCGTGCGACACACCGTTTTCGAGATATAAACCAAAAACAACGAACGGGACAGATTGTAGGAATTTTTTTAAAAAATTGATCGTTTTTCGGAGCTCATACCAATTCAACGATTAGAGATAGATAAAAAATTTGAAAAGCAAAGTTGAAGAAAATTTTATGAGGTTTTATTATGTAGTACAACAAAATTTTGTACGACGCATCGTTTTCGAGATATAAGCAAAAAACCAAAAAACGGGACCTTCTTTGCCCCCCCCCCCCTCGGGCTCACCTCGGAGGGGTCAGGACTTTTAATATGTTTATCTTCTAACTAGTCCAAACAAAATTCATAAGTCACATTTTCTGCTTTCAACTTTTCCAACCACAATCATTCATTTACCAGACTAATCCGTTTTTGCTACATTGAGAATTAAATCGAATTCCAAATTCATTTTTTTTATCCGAATCCTAATTATGCAAATGCATATACTTAAAATAAAATTGTATGGATTTAATATTTGTAACATATGTAATTAAATAAATGAAAAAAAGCGAAAGGTCGGGGGGGTCGCCAATATGTTTTCATACTTTGGGGGGTCGTGTCATGAAAAAGGTTGAAAAACACTGGTCTATTGGTTGAAAGCGCGATTGTTGAACATGAGGTCCTTGGGTTCGATTCCCGGTTCGAGCAAAATGTCATTGTATTTTTCCATCAGGAATTTCTCAGTAGCAGTCACAGAGTCTGGATTTGTGTCCGATTGATGGCAGTAGGCTCGCCCTCTATTACATGGGACTTAAACATAACTGCCGAAATGTGGGCGTAACCTACTATTAGGTACATCTCTGTTAAACCCTTCGGGGATTACAGGCGTGATGTTAAGCTATGTCTTATGTAGAAATAAAAATTGACCTTGAGATTGAGTATGTGTCATTATCATCATTTCAGCCGAAAGACGTCCACTGCTGGACATGGGCCTCCCCTAAAGGGGGTTTTTTGCCATAATCGCCACGCTTGGCAGGCGGGTTGGCGATCGCAGTGCGGTTGTTACAAAAGGACAAAGAACGCTGCTGCCCATTCTCTGGTAAGTCCGTTAGTCGCCTCTTACGACACCTATGGGAAGATATGGGATGGTGCTATTCTTTACGTCCGACACCATACAGAACAGAGTAAGAGAGAGAGTGTGTGTGATTGGCTGATTAAAAATATGGAAAAGTTCGAATTATTTGAAAGTCCAAGAAGGCAATCCAGTGAAGAAAACCATAAACTAATAAATCAGTTTTCTATCACAAACAATATTTCATCCACCTAATTCGGTTAATGCGCATAACTTCGTGATAATGTGACTAAATAGAATTTAGTAGTTATCAGAAAGTATAATTTGTCACCTTTTATTTATTAGATTACGTAAATTATAGAAAGGAACAAGTTTTTAATTAATCAGGGTTTATTTCAGCTGTATATTACATTCCTATAAGTGGACAGGTAGTCAGAGTCTTTGAGACTTGGACTCATTCAGACAATTTAACTTCGCTTTTACGTAATTCAATAATGTACCTAAATAATAGTTAGTTTATGATCTTTAGTCTAGATTCTAGACTTTAGAGGCTGCAATTTAAAGTACTTGATTGGAATTTGGAATCCAAAATTGACGATGACATTCTATGTTTCATCCGAAAGTCTGACAACCAGTCTCCCCAAGGGGTATCGTATTACCTGGTATTAATCTGGGTTGTGGAGGTCAGACAGGTAGTCGCTCCATGTAAATTCAGCCGTATCCGGTTAGACTGGAAGCCGACCTCAACATAGTTGGAAAAAGGCTAGGCAGATATTACTGTGTTTTAAAATTCTTGCCATTTTGTTTTGTCACGTTTAGGTTCGGGAATTTAGGGCATTCTTGCGTAGATTAGAGCTTCACATCAATTTATGTGAATAGATAAGCAAGGACACTTTTTGCAATTTTCAGGCCAGTGCTAAGTTGTATGTTGATTAAAATATTGTTCGTGGTTGTAAGACGTAGGTATGTAGTTACAGAATTATAATCATCAAAATCATCAAAACAACCCTCTAAGTCCATATAAGTCGAGGAACGATTTTTTCAAGGTCAAAGTCATTGCTAGACCTTTATGAACTTGGAGGGTTGTATTGATGATTTTGATGATTATAATTCTTTAACTACATACGTCTTACAATCGCCAACAATATTTTAATCAACATACAACCTAGCACTGGTCGGCAAATTGCAATAAACGTAAGAAAATTTGAATTTCGCGGGCTACCCTGACGCTTTCACCTTAAAGGCAGGTTAATCATATTTAACTTCAGCAACAAAAAGATCTTAAAAGTTTGTCCAATATCATGTTGTTGTTGCCTTAATAAAAAATCATCTAACAATTATTACAGTCTAATAAAAAATAAACAACACGTTAGGGCGATTACAGGAGATAAATTAGCAACTCTATTTGTGGTGGTGGTTCAAACTTCGCTTGAAAGACTGTTAGAATATGGATCTAATCAGCTTGCACTACAAAAGTACAAAGTGGTTGTTCCGTCAGTCACTGCGGGCCGAATAGTGCAAAATGAGTGGTTTTTTGCGATTTACAAAAAATCTATTGATTGGACTAAAAAAGTACCTAAAACTAATATGTTGCTTGTAGAATTATTTGCCAAAATATCAGAATGATCGCATGTATTTTAGTATCCCTCGCACGCAAAATACGCGCTTTGACGTGGAGTTGCGGACAGCAGCCCGTTATACAATACAATGTATTTTAGTATGGTTTTTACTCGTTAAAAGAATTTTTTAGAGATGCGTTCGTGATTTTTTTCTGAATAAAATTAGTTGTACCTATTATGTTTTTAAAACACTATCGTACTAGCTTAGATCCTGCAGAATATCATATATATTTTTCTGGTTTTGTTGATTGCAATGTTGCAATGAATCATATGCTTTTTTGCATTATAACACTCGCGTTTAGCTCATGCAGTCGCCGTAAGGCAAGTAATCAATCAATAGTATTTATTTTAAAAGATACTTATTATAAAAGCAAAACAAACCCATCATGATACATTATTCGAGTAATTAACTTAACTAAAATAAATCTAACAATTTCTTCACAACATCAATGAGTCATCAATGAGATGAGATGCGAGACCAGATCGTAAATATTTTATGAAGTTGCTAAATGAATCATTCCGTATTCACAAACGCTTAGATCCGAAAAGTCGTATATATGTCTCTTTTTGGCATAAGGAAAACGAGTGAGATAGACATTCGTCTTTTCGAATCGAAATGGAATTGAAGCGATTGTGAATACGGGGGCAAGTTTGGTATCTATCATTGATATTAGCAAACGTGTTGATTAATAAAAATATTATATTACCTGGTAACGATTTGGCAAACACTCATTATTTATTATCCTGTATTTTTTGGCACTGTTTTTTGTGGTTATAAATTAATACAGTTAGATGGTAAAAACTTGTAATGATGTTTCGAAATTGTAATAAAATCTTGTTTGTCGAGTGTTTTAATGGGCGATTAGGAAAAGCCGTTTTCATTAATTGAAATAGCCTTCACGAGCGGTGATAGTTAAATTTTAATGTAGCAGGACCATTTTTCAACCTTATGACTAAGGACATAAGGGTCAAAAGTGGCAGACCTTCAGTGAACTGGGTGGTACATCAGGGGGCCCTGGACATTAAGCTCGGTAATGTCCTTGCTGATTGAAGAGAAATCAGTGTCAGGTATTATTGACCTGGTAAAATTGCTAAAATAAACCTTGAGTTTATGGCAAAAAGCTTGAGTTTATGAACAGCAGGTATTACAAGAATAACTATGGGTTTTCACTTTTTAGTCATTAAAAAAACACTCAAATTATAATTACAACAGGTCAATTTGAACAGTATTTACTAGTGAAAGTATTTATGCAAATGAAATTAATTACCCATCAACTACTCTATGTGCATACCGGGTAATTAAAGATAAAAGATAAAATTGTCTTGAGGCAGTCTTAAAAGATAAGTTGTGTTCCTGTCTAGGTTCGTTAAATCCACCGAGGATTGTCAACCAAAATTGACAAACATAAATGACGCTTTTAAAATTCTCAATACGTCACGCCTTGGTATAATTATAAGCTAGTTCTGACGTCACGAGTAGTATTGCCATGTGTCCCGATTTGCGCGGGACGTCCCGATTTTTAGGGGTCTCAGAACACGTCCCGATTTGCACCTGATCGGGACGCTAAATGTCCCGATAAATAAATAAATTCAATAAACTAATAATTATTACCAAAAAATAATATGTAATTCTGTATTATTACATCAGTCGCATTCGAATCACCATGTTGAGAGCGACAATGCGTTCATATTCGCGCGCATCGCATCACTAGCACAGAATAACAAGTCACTAGCTTGTTCTCTCTCTCGCTTAGAACCGAAACCGCAGTGCAAGTACGTAGCACTCGATTCGATAAATCTGACAGTTATTCTCGATAAAATGAGTTTTTAACCAATCGAAAAGTCGGATTTATCGAATCGTATCGATTCGATCGTTATCGATTGCTACGTACTTGCAGTGCCGAACCGACATCGACACTCGAACATGCCAAAACAGAAATTCATTTTAAAACTATACATGATGTGCAATGAATTTTATAACTAGGTACGTTATAAAAAAACAAGGCAATCCTAAAGGCAGAAAAATGTAACGAAAAATATAAAACTGATAAAAAATAAATTATTTAAACTTAAAAAACAGTGTGAATAATAAATGATAAATGATGTTTATTTTGCAAGTAGGTTTTTACAAACACTTTTACACGTCATTTTTTAAAACTAGATGGGGCCGGTGTTTCGTACCTGACTACTCTGAGAAGAAACAGCCGAAACAAACTCAGAGGTCATAGTCTCTTTTAAAGTCCAGACAATCTTGCTCAATTCACATGAGGACTATGCAGATTAGTGTCTGAGATGGTCTTTTGAAGAAAGAACCATACAGATTTGAGTGGACCTGTCCAGTCAGTGCAAGCATTTGTCAGTTAACGTGTAGCTCGACTTATAACTGAAGGAGCTCAACGAAACGACGAACAATACCAAAGAATGGACATTTGGGAAGGTCGCTTATAGTACTCAAACTGCCAGACAGTTGTGGGAAAAAAACAAACAAAAAATAAAAATGTGACCCACATGGTCTCCACATTCACAATAATCAAATAAAATTAATAACAAATTCTTTGCAAATGAATGTAAGTAAAAAAAAAACACAAAAATCATTAAATGTCGCAATGATAATAAAATAAAAAAGTAAAATACTTAAAAAAATAAGTATTCATGTCAAATCAGTAAATGTCACATAAAACAATAAAAAATAGAAAAATAAAAGTAAAATAATAAAATACATGTCAAAAAAAATTCAATGTCAGAGTGTATAAAAGAAAGGAATCAATAATAAACAAGCGAAGTCCGAAGCTTCGACATTCACAGAGCAAATTTCATTGGAGCAGCTTAATCCCAAGCTTTTTTATCTTCAAGATAGTGATTAACATGATAGTAGGCTTTCAGGCACAGCTTCCGTTTTATAAACGATTTGAATTTATTTAGGCTTAGTGCTTGAATTTGGCTCGGAAGTTTATTGTAAAAGCGTATACATTGGCATCTGAACGTACCTCCTATTTTTTTGAGCCTCGTTGCAGGAACAACAAATTTGTGTTTGTTCCTCGTGTTTATGTTGTGGATATCACTGTATTTTTTAAATAAATTAATATTTTTGTGGGCGTACAAAAGGTTTTCATAAATAAACTGAGAGGGCACAGTAAGAATATTAGTCTCTTTAAATTTTTCTCTGAGGGAGTATCTGGGACTTAATTTATAAATTGAACGAATTGCCCTTTTTTGCAAAACAAATATTGTCTGAATATCGGCGGCATTGCCCCACAAGAGAATACCGTACGACATCACGCTATGGAAATAACTAAAGTAAACTAAACGGGCTGTCTCTAAGTCAGTTAAATCACGAATTCTTCTAACGGCGAATGCTGCAGAGCTAAGTTTCTTCGACAGTTTGTCTATATGCGGGCCCCACTGAAGCTTGGCATCCAAAGTTATGCCTAAGAAGACTGTGCTATCTTCCGCTTTTAGCTCTTCATCCTTAATTAGTACAGTAGTTTCCACTTGTCTTACATGGGGTATCGTAAACTTAATACACTTAGTTTTTTTCTCATTTAGTAGTAGATTATTAACATTAAACCAATTAACGACTTTCGCCAGGGCGCTATTTGTTGGTTATTCCGTGGACGACTTTTTCTTTTTAACAGTGACATCTGTCTAGAATCTGTACTACCAGGGTTTATATTGGGGCATAATACGAACTCCATGATGTGTATTAGGCACATACCAAATTGCCAACATCATTGTTGTAATTATTTCCAACACTGGCCCTTGAACCAATATAAACTCATTTATATCACATTACACACATTGAACACAATAAATAAGTTAAGCATAGACACATCCGCTGTCTAAAAATAATAAAACATTACAACAGCAAAATCATAGCAAAAGTATAAATTTATCAAAGTATCCGTCACATAATATAAACAGTAAATATTCAAAACCATATGATGCGGATCTAAAAGAAAATTATACTTCTGCAAGTATATCTTACCTACTGCTTAGAACCATTATGTCATTTATTTAACTATAGAAATAAACGACATACAAACTTATCGTGTTTTTCCTTTGCCAACGGTTTCGTTAAAATGTCGGCCACCATTTCATCAGTAGATAGGTATTTTATAACGACTGTACCTTCCTCAACGATTTCCCTGATGAAATGATGTCTTACGTCAATGTGTTTCGTTCTGGCATGGTACATAGAATTAGTGCACAACTTCAGTGCAGACTGATTATCATTATACAACGTAATCCTATACTGTACCCCGTAAATTTCGAACAGAAACTTGCGTAGAAAAAGAGCCTCTTTACAAGCATCTGACAGACACATATATTCGGCCTCTGTGCTTGAAAGAGCCACTGTTCTTTGTTTTCTACTCTCCCAAGAGATGGTAGAATTTCCAATTTTGAACACATATCCGGTGTAAGATCGGCGATCGACCTCATTTGACGCAAAATCAGCGTCAGCATATGCGACGATATCCAACCCTGACTTCTGAAAAGTTAAATAATGATCAGGCGTACCTTTCAGATAGCGAAGAACGCGTTTTGCCGCCTTCCAGTGAGTCTCGTCGTACGCGTCGTTGAACTGGCTGAGCAAGCTGACAGCGTGCGCAATATCCGGCCGCGTACATACCGCTATGTACATCAGACATCCTATCAGGCCTCTGTAGTCGTGCGTACAATCCTTTTTTGTAGATTTCACGAGCTTCAGACCGGTCTCCATAGGTGTTCGCGCAGGTTTGCAATCTGACATGTGAAATCGTTCTAGCACCTTCTTAATATAGCTTGACTGGTCCAGAGTTATTTCATTGTTCTGTCTGCAAATCCTCATTCCAAGAATGTGATGTGCTGGCCCTAAATCTTTGATTTCGAAGGACTTCTTTAATTCTTCTTTGATTCCTGCCGTATCTCGGCAACCAGCTGAAGAAAATAGCATTATGTCATCAACATAGAGCGCAATTATAATCATAGATTTCCCGCTCGACTTGACATAAACACAAGGTTCGGAAGATAAACGTTTGAACTTCATTTTGGTCGTCAAAACGCCATTTATTTTCTCATACCAAGACTTCGAAGCTTGCTTCAGTCCGTATATAGCTTTATTCAACTTGTAAACTTTATCTTCTTGGCCTTTAATCTTGTAGCCCTCTGGCTGCTCCATAAAAACGGTTTCCTTTAAATCTCCATTCAAAAACGCCGTTTTTACATCCAGATGCTCGATGTTCATGTTATGTTCCGTTGCTAAAGCTAGTAACGTACGTATAGTAGAATACCGTACTACAGGAGAGAACGTTTCTTCGTAATCAATACCGTATTTCTGGGTATAACCTTTTGCAACTAGGCGCGCTTTGTACCTCAATATTTCCCCGTCGAGGCCAAGCTTTGTTTTAAAGATCCACTTGCATTTGACAGGCCGTTGCTTCGTATCGCGGTCAGTCAAAGTCCAACACTTATTATCGATGAAGGATTTATACTCTTCCGCCATTGCGGCTTTCCACTTACTTGCTTCTGGGCCATTCAGTGCCTCGCGTACTGTCTGAGGGTCCCCCGTGTCACTGTGTACAGTGCGTGCTACACTAGCTGACTCAAACTCACTAGATTCGTCCATAGAGTTCTCGTAGTCGTCCAGTGTGGAATCTCCTGGGACATACGTCTCATCCGCAGGGTCATCTGGGGTCTCACTACTGCTCTCAGAATCATCTATCGTAATGGCGCTGTTATCTTGACAGTTTTCGTTACATATTTCTGCGGGCTCTTGGGGTAAATCGGGTAAAGCGGGTTGCACTGGAACATTATCGGTGACAGTTACATTGTTCGGAAACAAACCAATCTGAGTGTAACGTGAACTGTCATCCTCAACCGATGAAGTGTCATTCCAAAAAACATGTTCTAGAAAAGTGACATTTCTTGCTTTTATGACATTCTTCGGGCTCGCCGGATCTATCAATCTGTAACCCTTTGACTCGTCACAGTATCCGACAAAAATAAATTTCTTACTTTTGGGATCCAATTTGTCCCGTTTGTGCTGTAGGGCATAAGCTTGACAACCAAAAATGCGTAGGTAACTTAGATTCTCCTTTTTACCTGTCCATTTTTCTTCCGGTGTACTGCCCATCACAGCCTTAGTTGGAGAGCGATTCTTCAGGTAGACAGCGGTGTTAACTGCTTCTGCCCAGAATTCCTTTTTCAAGCCTGCTTCCTGGAGCATGCACCTGGCTTTCTCCGTAACGCTTCTGATCGCGCGTTCTGCGACTCCGTTCTGAGCTGATGACCTTGGAACCGTGGTCTGATGTCGAATCCCATGCTTCTTCAGGAACTTCTGAAAATTAGAATTGACATATTCACCACCATTGTCACTACGAAGAACTTTTATTTTCTTATTGGTTTGGTTTTCTACGAGAGCTTTAAATTTTTTAAATATCTCGAAAACCTCATCCTTTCTCCTAAGAAAATAAACGAATGTTTTTCGTGACAGGTCGTCAATGAACAACAGAAAATATCTCTTCCCACCTAGGGACGGACACGGTAGTGGTCCCATGACGTCACTGTGAACTATTCCAAGGATTTCCTTGGCCCTAGTCTCAGATTTCTTCGGAAATGGCAACTTAGTCTGTTTACCTAAGATGCAGGAAACACACGACTGAAAATCATTGTTGTCGTAAGAAATACCTTTGACCATACCTTTTCGCAGTAACTCCATGCTTCGGGTGTTCAGATGCGCTAGACGATGGTGCCAAATTTGTTGCATTGACTGACTTCCAGTAGCAGGGGACTGCGGCGCTTGCTTCACGATCACGGCAACAGGACGACTCTCCACCTTCAGTTGACGTGCCGGCACCGCTTCGCTGTCACCTGTACCTTCAGACAAAGACGAACACATGGCCTGCGAGGATGGCTCGCTACACGAAACAGAAACAGTTTCAATGGCATCAAGTTCATAAATACCATCTCTCAGGGTAGCTGTAGCCAAGACCTCCCCATTGTCATAGACTGTACACACGCCAGAACGAAACACAATTTCGTAACCTTTCCTATCCATCGCACTAACAGATAACAAATTAGCAGACAATTTAGGGACTAAGTACACATTACTTATCGATCTCACACTATTGTCCTTTAACACAGCTTGCGCAGTTCCTTTGCCAGCTGTCGGCAATGCTTCACCATTGGCAATTAAGACCTTCTTTGGCTTTTCAGTTGTAAAATCTGATAAAACACTGCGATCATTGCAAAAATGCTGCGCCGCACCGCTGTCGACGTACCAAACGTCTCGTTTGACTCCTGTGGCCAACGCTGTGAGATGCGCCTGGCTTTTCCGGTCACTCTTCTTGCCGTCAGAGTTGTCAGGACAATCCTTCTTGATATGCCCACTCTTTTTGCATCTGAAGCACTTAATGGATTTCGGTGCTTTCCGAGCTGCTAAAGCCGTAGCATCTTCGCTTTTCTCATTGCGTCTTGCATTTTCTAGAAGTAATTTCGCTTTGACATTTTCGCTTGACAGTGACGTGTTCGAATTTTCTAGAGCCATAATCAACGGGTCGTAATCGCTTGTCAAACCGCTGAGTAAAATCACGGCCACGAAGTCATCTTCCAAAGCCGCTCCGATGTCGCTCAGTTGTTGCGATGTATCCATTACCTTATTTACGTATGCCTCCATACTCGCACATTCGCTTAATTTGGTGGCGAACAATGTGCGAAGCAATCCGAGTCGTCGTGACAAGCCTCGGTCCTCGTATGCCTTCTGCAGGTTGTTCCACGCTTCGCGAGCCGTCTTTGCATTTCTAATTTGTGGAAATACACAAGACCTTACGTTCAAGGCGATTTTCGCGAGCGCCTTTTCCTGTTTCTTCGTGTCTTCGTTTTTATTTTCTGTTGTGCCCACACAATCCCAAAGATCGTCGTGGATGAGCACCATCCGCATCATAAATTTCCAGGATGGATAATCTTGGATCCCGGATAATTTTTCAATAAAAACATTCTGTATGGCAGTTGCCATCTTTTGTTTTCATGCGAATAAAATTTTGAAATAAATTTCACGAAATCACACGCGCACACTTGGAAAATAGTATAGTATTAGTAGTAGTAGTATAGTAGTAGTACTGTAGTAGTTTGTAGTGTAGTAGTAGTATTTAGAGTAGCGAATTTCAAACGCTCGAATTTAATAATTTAATGTAATTATTTTTCAACGTTCTGCTACCATGTTGGTTATTCCGTGGACGACTTTTTCTTTTTAACAGTGACATCTGTCTAGAATCTGTACTACCAGGGTTTATATTGGGGCATAATACGAACTCCATGATGTGTATTAGGCACATACCAAATTGCCAACATCATTGTTGTAATTATTTCCAACACTATTAACATCATCCGTAACTAACTGCTGACGTTTGAGTTTAAATAAAAGAGAAGTGTCGTCTGCAAACAATACTATGTCATGATTATCCTTTATGAGGTAAGGCAAGTCATTTATATAAATAAGAAACAAAAATGGACCAAGAATTGAGCCCTGGGGTACCCCCATTCTTACTACGGATCCGGGAGATCTTTTCCCTTTAACATCAACTCTCTGAATCCTGTCACTCAAATATGAAATAAGAAGAGCCAGGGAGGCGTTACGGATTCCGTAGTGGTGTAGTTTCCTGATTAATGTTTCATGGATAACACAATCGAAAGCTTTAGATAAATCGCAAAAAATGCCCAAAGCATCGCATTTGTCCTCCCAGGCATTATAAATGTGTCCTAAAAGTTCAACACAACAGTAGTTGAACGACCCCTTGTAAAACCAAACTGTTTTTTATGTAATAACTTATATTTATTGAAAAAACTTTGCATTTGTGCCAAAATTAATTTTTCAAAAATTTTACTAAAGGTGGGTAGTACTGAAATGGGTCTATAATTAGTGGGGTCTGATGTACTACCCGATTTAAACAATGGTATTATTTTACTATATTTCATTAGATCAGGAAACTCACCACGGTCAATACAATCGTTAAATATTACAGCTAATGAAGGAGCTACAATGTTTATAATGGATTTAGCAACTTCCACAGAATGACCCCATAGATCGGCGGTCTTTTTAACATTTAAGGTGAGAAAAGTTTTAATTATATCTTTACAGGTGACATATTCAAAATTAAATTCGGAATCACAGACTGAAACGTTTTCCCTTAGTAAAGACTCGGCAGCAGCAGGTGACGAGTTTAGCGATTTAGTAGTCGATACGGGAATATCCGCAAAGAAATTTTCAAAGGCTGTGGCAACTTGAGTGTCTGAATTTAAAATTTTATCGCCAATAGCAAGGCTGTAGTCACTGTTTCGGTTGCAAGACTTTCCCGTTTCGCTATTAATAATATTCCATGTCATTCTAATTACATTACTACTATTTTTAATTTTTGAACTCAAGTAACGTGACTTTGCTATAAAACTAACTTTTTTAAATATTTTAGAATAATTTTTAACATACAACTTAAATTCTCCAGTGTTTATATAGGTCCGCTCTGCATACAGCTCATAAAGTCGTTTTCGACTCTTGTGAATACCAATAGTGGCCCAGTCATTGAAGGAAGCGTTACTATTAACCGAGATTGTCTTAGGAATAAATGTGGTATTAAATTGTGTGCATTACATACTGAAAAAATCGTTATAATGTTGATTGGGATCATCATTAGTTGACAGTAGTGGTAATTTAGACAAAAGTTTAGTTTTAAAGGTTTCCAGGCGAGTTTTAGTTTTTGGATTAACAATGATATCCTTTTTAGTGACTTTCTTGCTTACATTAGGAATTGTGATCAATTGCCCACAATGATCAGAATCTAATAAGTTAATAATTTCTTTGTGGGTAGGTATAACATCTGTGTAAATATTATCTAGGCAAGTGGCACTAGTTAGTGTTATTCTAGTGGGCTCCAGAAATTTGTTTTCAAGATTGTATGAATGAAACAGGCTTAAAATTTTAGTACTTAACCCAGCACTTTCTAACAAATTAATATTAAAATCACCGCTAATAATTATAGACTTCTTAGAATTACAGATTTTATGCAACACTTCATCCATTACCTTTTCAAAACAATCATACAATCCTGAAGGAGGTCTATCCACACTTAATATGATAAACTGCTCCAACTCTATACAGGCTATTTCAACTGTTCGCTCAACAGATAGGCTTACAATATCCTTGCGGTCTTTAAACTTAAGCTGATTATTTACTAGGATTAATGCGCCGCCATATATAGCATTTACCCTGCTGAATGAACTACCAACCTGGTGATTACTAAAATTGAAAATTAATTGGTGACATTTGAGCCAATGTTCCGTTATACAAAGAATATCTATGCAATTACAATTCATGAAAAGTTCTACTTCTAATTCTTTGTTCAAAAATCCTTGAATATTTTGATGAACCAGGTTGATACTATTAAAATTCTCAAAACATTCGCCTGATTTACTATCTGGCTTCCTTATATTGCAAGAGGTTGCCTCTGTTGTCGAAATTGCTAATTTAAATGATTCTCTGATTCATTCATTGTTGACAAACTATTGGTAGAGTAATTTAGGCTAATATTGCATTGATCAACAGAGGCAACTTGATTAGCCAAGTTCTTGGCTGTAATAGAAAAATAATAAGATAGCGACACAGCTACTTGTCTTTTACAATAGTTTGTCAGATAGCACCTGTCTACAAGATATCTATGTTTTGTCAAATAAAAATTGTTGCCAATATAATTGTTGATGTCAAGTAAATGAAATGAATTATTGAATGTCAAATTATGCAATGTCATATTAATATTATATCTATAGTCATTTTCTTCCTGTGGCAAACTTTTACTATAAGGAAATGTAAACAACACAATTTTTCTTAAATTTAAGTTTGACAAAGTTCTATAATACTGGAGCAATTCTCCTTTGTTCACTTTTCCTCTATTACCTATCAAAATTAATAATATGGTGTCCTGGTTAAACTTACATTTAATAATTTCTTTCATAATATGATATAAAGAACATCCTGGCATACAATTGTTTATTACGGTTTAATAAATACATAACTAGGATTTTATATTGTAATATTTTGTCTATTCGTCCAGAAAGTTATTGTACAATTAAATAAGATTTACTAAATTAATAGTAACAGTAGTAGAAAAGCTATTTTTTTTTTACTGTCCCGATTTAAACCCCTAAATCCCGATTTCTTTTACCATCTGCTCCGATTTAAATCCAATTGAACCTGGCAACACTGGTCACGAGCCCCCCTCCCGAGTTTTGATGCGTTTTATCTTTTTCAATATTAATTGATTTACAAAAACAAAAAATATATGTGGCCATTATTTTCCAATACTCTAATTGACAGACTAAATAGATTTGCAAGTTTTTGAAACTGTCGTCATGCCTAATAGTTGGATATTACTTCTTTATTTCAATCGGATTTGTTGAAAATTTCAAGGGTTTTAATTTTTTCGCATGGAACTCTAATTCTTGGTTCTAAAATAAAAGTAGCTGAAGTTACTCTTTTTAACATTAACTATCTGCCAGTAAAAGTATTAGCCGGAACCAACAGACAGACAGATAAAAATGGAAAAAAATTGCTGTATTTTGAAATTACAAACAGAAACTTCAATGTTATTTATTTGTATAGATTTATTATTGTTTGAACAAAGATAGAGTATCTTTTTAATAAAAAGAAACCGATGAAGTGGTCACGTAATTTGTTCAAAAGTCGTATGTAACAATTATCATGTCAGTATTTAATATTCCACCTACAAATGTAATTGCGGTTTAACAATAGTAATTTAAAGATTCGTGGTTTGCTGTCTGTGATCGTTGAATGATGGAGGAGTTAAATGATGATTGTTTGTTGTCGTCTGCTACTGTTACTCGTCATCTTTGAGCATCAAGCGGTTTATCAATTAAAGTAACATTTGAATAACAATAGGGTAGCAAACTGTGAACGTAATAGGCTAGTTTCCACCATCAATAAATTGCAAATCTATTAAGTCCGTCAGTTAGAGTATTACAAAATAATGGACACGAATTTTTTGTTTTTGTAAATCAATGAATATTGACAAAGATAAAACGCATCAAAACTCGGGAGGGCTCGTGACGTCAGAACGCACTAAAAAAACCGGCCAAGTGCGAGTCGGACTCGCGCACGAAGGGTTCCGTACCATTATTATCAAAAAAGGGCAAAAAAATCACGTTTGTTGTATGGGAGCCCCCCTTAAATATTAATTTTATTCTGTTTTTAGTATTTGTTGTTATAGCGGCAACAGAAATACATCATCTGTGAAAATTTCAACTGTCTAGCTGTCACGGTTCATGAGATACAGCCTGGTGACAGAAGGACGGACAGACAGCGAAGTCTTAGTAATAGGGTTCCGTTTTTACCCTTTGGGTACGGAACCCTAAAAATAAACCACAGCGTGACGTATTGAATATTTTTAAAAGCGTCGTATTTTCGTCAATTTTGATTTACGTATCAAAAGAAAAATTACAGGGCAAATATTTTTTGATAATCTAACTGATGGAGTAATTAGATTTTATTTATCTATACTAATATTATAAAGAGGTAGCATTTGTTTGTAAGTCTGTATGTATGGGGTAATCTCCGGAAGTAATGAACCAATTTTAAAAATTGTTTCACTGGTAGAAAGCTACATTATTCGTGAGTGCTATAGGCTATATTTTATTCCCGTACTCCCACGGGAACGGGAACTACGCGGGTGAAACCGCGGGACGTCAGCTAGTACTTAAAATAATTACAGGAACTGACTGCATCGTTGGTCGAGTGTTCGCAAGCACAACTGCTAGGATTTTCCTACTCCTCCGTTATACTTTTCTGATTAATTTCGTTGCGGGATCCAAGACAGTTAAATTCATTCTCTGGGACTTCGTCGAGCTTCATTGTCTCGGCGCTTTTCTGGTGGTCGCCACTGTTGATTCTGGCTTTCAGGAGTTACAGTGGTTTGGGAACAGTGTGGCAGGCTTGTCCCAAAAAAAAAAAAAAAAAAGCACAACTGCTGATCAATCTTGGGTCCGATTCCCAGGTTTGGAAAAGTGCTTTTGGGTATTTCCATCAAGAATATCTTAGTAGCTGCCACGTAGTCTTGATTCATGCCCGGTTGATGGCAATAGGCTCACCCCCTTTTACATGGGACTTAAACATAACTAGTGAAATGAGGGTGTACTATTAGATATACCTCTGTCGAACCACAGGAAACGATTGACGGGCTAAGTGAAAGATATGTAATAACAGGTTGAATAGAGGAGTGCGTAAGAAGGACAGGTCACAGGTCCACTCAAATCTGTGTGGTTCTTTCTTCAAAACCATCTCAGACACTAATCGCCATAGTCCTCATGTGAATTGAGCAAGATTATGTCTGGACTTCAAAAGAGACTATGACCTCTGAGTTTGTTTCGGCTGTTTCTTCTCAGAGTAATCAGGTACGAAACACCATTCATCTAGTTTAAAAAAATAACGTGTAAGTGTTTGTAAAAACCTTAAGAGTCCTATTACATTTTTTAAGCAAATTCATGATTTTTGACGCAGTAATTCTCAGCAGCAGTAAGATATTTTAATTATTTGCTTAAGAATAACGATAGTGCCATTCTCTTTCTTGTAAGTTGGAGTTACACATTTTCATTTTTCTTTTCGTGTAATTTACTATAAATATTTTACGAACTCAGTTTGCAAGAAAAACCGTCAGCGTTGGAACTTTGACGCTCAAATTCACATTGTTAGATTCAATTCTTATAAAAGTTAAAATTACTGAAAGAAAAGTTAAATGTTTTACTTGTTTATTGGAGTTCTAGAATTTCTTTAAATTCCTTGAGTTTTCACGGATAAAATCGTAAAGAAAGCGTAATTTAAGCCATAAATGTCTTGATTCAGCGTCCGTTATATTCCAAATAAACTAAATTTTATCAAACAAATTAATATGATATAAAACGTCGACCTACAATGAATACGTTTCATTAGTTTTCGTTTGTCAATATAATAAGACAAAATTACAATAAATAAAATTGAAGTACTATAATTCTGTGTCAATTCAGGTCGCTCCTCAGTCTCGTCTCTAATTTTCATCAATAACAATCGACAATCATCCGGAGATCGCTATTATTATCGACTCGTGTACGCCGATCGAAAAAAATTGATCCAGGGAGTAAAAATCAAAAAATTGCGAAAAAAATGTAATAGGACTCTTAAGACATGCTGGGCTGACCCTTTATTTTCGAATGGAAAATTATCAAATGACCGGCGTTCTGGGCGGAGCGGAAAGGAGTGTCGAACTTTTACTGACTAAAACCCATCATGTTCCTTCTTAGCCCTTTTTGTTCTAGGGCCGCAGTATCTCGCTGCGCTGACCCCAAATAAATTTAGGACAGTAGAATGCTAATTTATTTACATTTTAATCTGGTTAAATTAAAAATGGGCACAATTGAAAAGTCTATTTCCGTTAAACAACCAAGTTAGTGACCAATTTTTAACATTCAAATGAATTTATTCTCAAAAGTGTTCACGAAAGTCTTCAATATAAATACCATAAAGCAATTTGGTCGGTAGTTCACGCTTCACACACCATGGGGCAATACCGTTACCCACCATTTTATTGTACATAACATTTTGAAAGCTCCATAATACTAAAAACTTTTATTTCCCAAAATACCATCGATTTCACGGAAAAACATGTATAAAACTTCGAATAACATAGAAATGACAATATTATGATGAAATAAACTATTAAAAATACGGCCTATTTGGGTTTAATTATTGGAATATGAAAGGTTTTAATAGCGACGCCTCTAAAGGTTTAAAACTGTAATGTATTCAAGGCGACAGCTGTTGACCTTATTAGCATATCTGTTAATTAGGTATCTTATCTACCAAATAACTAAATTAACACAAAGCATTTGGAAAGATGGCGCTTAGCTACAAACTTTTGTTTCTTCATCTGCCTAGCCTTTTTTCAACTATTTACCCAATTCTGGGTTTAGCTCGCCGTTGTACATAAACTATATATTGTAATTTTGTGTACATAATTATCTTTTATTTTTGTGTGCAATACAGATAAAATAGAATACGTTGGGGTCGGCTTCCAGTCTAAGTGGATGCAGCTAAATACCAAAATTTTACATAGAGCGACTGCCTATCTGACCTCCACAACCCAGTTAGTACTGGGTAATACGATACCCCTCGGTTTTCAGACTTTCGGACCACTGACAACCTGTAACGACTGTCAAAGAGCTACAATTGTCAGCCGGGACTAACAGCTTAACGTGCTTTCCGAGGCACGTAGAAAACTCGGTACTCAGGCGTGGCTTAACCTGAAAATTTACCTGAACGGCTGTTATTATTTAGCCACGGGCTCCTTTAAACTTTTTCACACCACCTGCTCGAAAATGTCAAATTATATGTCAAGCAATCTTAACCTAAAGTGAGTCATTAGTGGCCGGGGGCACAGCCGGTCAATAATGTTGTACTGGATTTCATTATGACCCGCTGGTCAATAATGTGATTTGAATTTGGAATCTCACATGCTCAGCTAAATTGGCAGTATAGTACTAACAAACACCCTTTGGTGCCAGAAAGAGGAAAGCTATTCTCGATACCCTTACTACGCGTGGATGATATTCTCGATTTCCTACAAAATCATAACGACTGCTTATTCATATATCGTTGCCATGTTTTCGAAGACATAATATTGTAAGAATAATTAGATAACTACGAACCATTTTTTAAAAGGAATGTAATAACATTAAAACTGGCATTAATAATAACAAATACCGTACCGCGCCGTAATACTTTAATTGGCTGTAACATTAGTTAATTATTCTTACTGTTTGTTTATTTAATAAATACTGTGTTATTCGTACTATAGCTATTATTTTCTCACAGTAGGTGAAAATAGTAGAGTATCCTCCTCTGGGCTAAAGGTGTCTTTGCCTTGGGCTAGCTTGAATCCCTCGCTGCATTCAGGATTCTTGTATTAACTCCCTAGCTTCGCTCGTGAGTTAAACTCTTAACTCCCTCGCTGCGCTCGGGAGATAAATCCCGAATCCTTCATTGCGCTCGAGATTCAATATGACGCCCGTGACATAAGACACAACTTTAGCCCCTCGGTGCATAATCTACTATTATTTCCAAGCCGATCAATAAATATTTTCATAACATTTCCTGAAAAGATAGCAGCGGTTGCTATTCACAGTAATCAGGTTGATGGATGGTCAATGACCATAGGCAGCACCGGATTTAGGGCAGGATAATAGAAGCACTTGCCCCGGGCCTTCACAAGGAAGATGCCTCCAAAACATTTTTCATCCCATCTATTCGAAAAGGACGACTTGGTTCGCCTTTAAGTGCACCCAAAGGTGGTGTTTTCTATAAGAAACTTTTAGCGGGCAGTAATGAGTTTTTAATCCTCTTTATAGATGTTCCAAATTCAAAAAGTGCGCCGCAAAGACAATTGCGGCGCACTTTTTGAATTTGGAACATCTTAGTGTTCAGCGCCGAAAGAAATCGAACGCAAATAATGTTTGAATAAAGACTGGCTGGTACGACAGCCCAGTCGCGCCGCCCCGGCCGCCGCGCTGACTGAATAAAAAAAAGAAATCAAATTAAAAACGCGTGAACTACAGACCGCGTTTTCGTCAATTTTCATGAATTGTTAGAAATTCATGGTTTTGTTTTGAGAAATGAGTTCTTCAAGTGACAGTGAATAAAAAACACAATAAAGTGAAAAATAACTTTAGATCTTCAGAAGTCGGTGACCTTTGTTTGATTCATTTAGTTTTTTTTGTCACCGACGTCTGAAGCTGAAGTTATTTTTAACGTGTTTGTGTTTTGTGAAGTCGGTTTTATTTTTTGCAAAAAAGTTTTTTTATTTTTCCATTTTTAGTTGTAATATCCTATCCAAATATTAGATATGCATTTATTTTACATGTTGAAATTAGACCACACGACTGAAGTAAAAATGTTCATAAAATGAAAACTACTGGGCCAAACTATGTTACATTTTTATAGGACCAAATGGCGACTATTCCGCATCAAACTAAAGAATAATCACGTCAATCGGCTCATAAATATCAGCGTAATCGGTGTAAATACATAAAAAAAACAGTCGAATTACCTCCTCCTTTTTGAAGTCGGTTAAAATTATGAGGCGCCTTTTATTTTCTCATAGTGGGTGATGAAAAGTCGAGTGTATCACTCGGGCGCAAAATATATTTTTGGCTCGGGCGACGTACTTTGAATCCCTCGCTACGTTCAGGATTCTATTAAAGAATCCCTCGCTACGCTCGGGATTCTACTCTAGAATCCCTCACTTCGCTCTGGATTCAAAAAAGCGCCCTCGCCGTAAAAATATTATTTTGCTCCCCTAAGATACAATCTACTATTTTTTTATACATAAGGAAAAAATACATTCTTTGTGTCCATGACCAGGTTCATGGTCCGAGACACCACACAAGAGGTTGTACGGTATTGGTCTACGGTTTAGTCTATGTTACACCTTGTATACATATTTTTTTCGTTTGTCCCAAAATAAAATTCCGCGTCCACTTTTTGATTTCCCCAGGGCCTGCACCACACCTTTAATAATAATAATAATAAAACCTTTATTTTCAGGCAACTTTGGCCAATAGATAAATATGTTACAGACTAACATACATGTGATAAAATACAAACTGTGTTAGTATAAAGGACCTTAAATCCGGCCCTGACCATTGGGCTAGAAGAACAGCAGTTATCCATGTCACATATTTTGAGACGCATCGCCTCTCAGATATTACTACCTATAATAGCCTATAGGTTTTCCGAAATTGACAGTCCTTGAGCGTGACCAAATTGATCTTCATTAAAGGATGTAAATAACTACATACACTTAATAACACCCATTACAATAATTAGCAACAAAATACAGTTTTGCATTTCCGAAATCATTTATCCATTATTACAGCTTCTTGCTTCCATAGACTCGATTTGAATGTCGCAACTTTTTATACGTTAGCTATTAACATTAGAGGAAACGGTTGTGTTGTGAGAAAAACATGCGCTTATCCGGGAAGTGAACCGCGTAGTATGAAGGCGAGTCAATCAATGTAACTACTGCATTGTTCTAGACACGAAGTCGTCAAAACTTCGACGAAACGACGTAAATTATCAACATTTCCTCAGTGTCGATGTCTATAGTGATTAAGATGCGTATGCAAACATGGCGTGTTTAAGTTTAAAGTTTGGTTTACATAGACGCAGCTGGGTGCAGTGAGCATACACGTTACTTATACCGGTAGTGTTGCCCAAATGCAAGACCAAGACGAGACCTTAGCCAGTCTTGGTCTTGGTCTCGCATCAATACACCTGGTCTTGGTCTTGGTCTTGGTATTGCGCTCTCAGTCTTGGTCTTAGTCTTGGTCTTGCAGCAAGAGTCTCGCAAGTCTTGCGAGACTCTACTACTTAGACTAGATTACTTTCAAATACCTATTAGCCTATTGCTTTAAAATAAACACGTTAGTTTAGATCTAACAACGTAACAGAGTAGGTACATGTTGAGCTTAAATTGACATAGGCGTAGTGAACCACCAAATTAATAAAATTAACTTGACATTAATTTTAAAAAATGACGCAATTTAGTACCTAAGTGTAATTACTAACTCTATGTAGGTACCTATAATGATTTTCTGTACGTGTACTGGCTATCCTAAACTCTTCACAAACAGCTAGCGGTCATAATAATAAATTATCACATATACTTTTCATCTTCATCTAGACTTGATCATCATCATCTCAGCCGAAAGACGTCAACTGCTGGACATAGGCCTCCACCAAAGGGGGGGGTTTTGCCATAATCGCCACGCTTGGAAGGCGGGTTGGCGATCGCAGTATGGTTGTTACAAAAGCACAGAGAACGCTGCTGCCCATTCTCTGATAAGTTCCTTAGTCGCCTCTTACGACACCCACGGGAAGATATGGGATGGTGTTATTCTTTACGTCCGACACCATACAGACAGCCATACTGGACTTAATACTTCTAACTAATACAATTTGTCGTCAGCTAGACTTAATTACCAGCACAAACATCTAAATCATGAATGAAATTTTTGATACCTACATTAAAATGTATCAGACATATCATTTCTTGGATATCTATTGTGGCTTGTGACGAACGAAAATTGTTTGTAGTAGTTAATTTTTTAGCACATATTATTCATCTACCGCACTTTAAAAAAAAATCTGCTATTTATGAAATAAAATAATTGATATTGATGTGTAACTGCGAGACGCAAGAGTCTTGAAGACTTAGTCTTGTTCTTGCTCAAGTCTTGCAGGGTTCAGTCTTGGTCTTGGTCTTGCTACAATAAGTCGGTCTTGGTCTTGCAAAAATGCAAGAATAAGACCAAGACTGCAAGACCAAGACTGATTTTGGGCAACACTACTTATACGGCAACGTTGGTAAGAATGGAAACACCTCAAAAGCGAGCCATTGGTTTGTAAGCCGCCTAAAGATCGCCAGGGAGGGATGAGACAAGTGGCATTCGCTTTCAAAGCGATTCGTATCTCTACAACAACTGTCAACAGGATCAACACAAAGTTTTCGTTAGTTTATGTCAATCTTTTTTTCAATTAGCCGTGTGCGTGTGGTATCCGGCAGAGTAGAATATAACCAACCCATTACACTCATGGGTGTCGTATAAGGCGACTAATGTCTGAGACAGAACACCTTGCGCCTCCGTAGACCAGAGAATGGGCAGCAGCGTTTTCTGTTAGTCTTTCATCACTGCGATCTCCAATCCGCCTGCCAAGCGTGGAGATTACGGCAAATTCCTCCGATCATGGTAGAGGCTTATGTCCAGCAGTGGACGTTATGGGCTGTTGTTGTTGTTGTTGTTGTAAGTCAATCTAATTTATTTTCGACTTTTCCATCCAGCGATAAGACCGCCATTGTAACTATAGAATTAGCAATACTGAAAAAAGTTATGCTTCAGTTTTGTAGTACCTACAATAAGTATATTCTATTCTATCGCTCGCGCTGGTACCTATAATGCTCCTTCGTCTGGGCCCTCAGATCTTCCAAAGCAATCGTTAAGAGACTTTTTGGTGAATAACATGATGAAGATCTTTCTAGGCGATTACAATTATTGCTGCAATTTCATTGCATGGGATTACATTTTTATAGCTCACGCGATACGCCATCTTAAACGGGAAAACGCAATGTAAGAAGAACGTCAAAGGTAGCCGGTATATGAACCAAAAAGTACTAAGCACATTCATGAGTGATGGCTTTCAATATCTTCATTAAACCTTGATTAGAAGCTCATCCTAATACGGTTGACAATAGGTAAGCAAGATCATGATGATTCGACAGTGGCTAACTACATATTAACAAGCCTACAATAAGTACCGTATTGACTTGACCTCTGGTCATGTAAGCTTAGTAATGATTTGCCTATAGATACCCATTGACCATATCGGTAGTCTTTTGTGTGAAAGAAAAAAAACTGAGCCTCCTTCGTACGGTTATTACAACTTGATGTCGAGATTTCTTGAATGTAAGTTTGAAATAATAGATATTATATCGTACACATAAACCTCTCTCTCCTCACTTCTCTGCTAGTTTCTACCATCAATAAATTGCAAATCTATTTAGTCCGTCAGTTAGAGTATTGGAAAATAATGGACACGTATTTTTTGTTTTTGTAAATAAATGAATATTGATACATCAAAACTCGAGAGTCGGGGCTCGTGACGTTACAACGCACTAAAAATTATAGCACGGCGTGACGTTTTGAAAATTTTAAAAGCATCGTATCTTCGTCAATTTTGGTTTACGTAATGAAAGAAAAAATACGTGTCAAATATTTTTTGAAAATCTGACGGACTAATTAGATTTTTTCAGGACACAAGCCTATTATGGTGGAAATCGCATTAAAATCTGTTGTGTTTTTAGAAGAACAACGCAACCGCACAGAAAGACATGAAAAGCGAACTTTCAATATTTATGTAGGCACAGTTAGAGGCATAGAGGCCTTGGATGGCTTCCTCGTAAAATAACGAGAAGAAGAAGAACATCGAGAGAAGTGGAAGAAATGTGGAGCATTGCGATGATTGGCGATGATCGCGGACCGGGTTGGACTGCCCATACATACGGCACTGCTGTGATAGGAATGTTGCCGTCAGTAGGGCCGGTTAGATGTTGCCTCTTTATTTATTTTTTATTATCCTTTGTGTGTTGTCTGTATTTGTGTATACTCCACATATGAGTTAATGTTGCTCGAAATAAATTTATTTTATTTTTATGTATTAGCCGTGTGGTATCCGGCAGAGTAGAATAGAACCAACCCATTACACTCACGGGTGTCGTATAAGGCGACTAATGTCTGAGGCAGAACACCTTGCGCCTCCGTAGACCAGAGAATGGGCAGCAGCCTTTTCTGTTATATAGTCTTTCATCACTGCGATCTCCAATCCGCCTGCCAAGCGTGGAGACTACGGCAAATTCCTCCCATCATGGGAGAGGCTTATGTCCAGCAGTGGACGTTATTCGCTGTTGTAGTAGTAGTTATTTATTGCGCAGGAGTGGGACGATCCAGGCCACAAAATATAAAATAAAAAGGTATGAATTATGTGAAAACAGCAAAGCAAACGCTTATTAGCTCATGACAAGACACTGTAATCAAAGAAACTGATTACAATATAATTATGTGGCCAGTGTCCGTGATGGGAAGAAACGTTTTCCATTCATGCGTGTCTATAGAGGTTTACTTACTTTCTTTGATAGGGTGTTTTTCTTTGATTTTTTTATATATCTGAGAAAGTTCTTGGTTTGAATATTCATTAGAGGTTTGATTCCAATTAAAAGAACTGTGGAACAGTATCGCTGCACAAGGATCTTTTGGCCCGTGGCCAAAATCTAAACTAGCGTTACTATCTTGTTTTTTCAATGACCACCTTCTGTTGTCGTCATTTGAGTGCATGTAAAACTATAAACACAATTTGATTGTTCACAAAATGGTAACGCCACAAATATTAAAGAGGAAATTCGTAGTACAATCGATAAGCAGAACATTCCATTTTGGGATTCATTTACGAAAAGGGTATTAGCAGAAGATTAAGCTGCCCCCTTATTAACTTTGGAATGTGAATTCAATCAAATTCATCATAAAATCTCGCAGAACGAGCGACATAAAATATCTCTCTAACGCGTGTTGTTTTATTGAAACACTACCGTTTCACTATCTCCACCATAACAGTAAAGGGAGTAAAAGAAACCTATCAAATATTTTATTACCAGTAGCCGCCATTTGCATGTAAATCCGTGATGAGAAGGGCATTAATACTCTCGCACATGTGTCTGCAAATGATGGATTGCTTGTTTCATACAAAACGGTGTTCGAAAAATGAAACTTTTCTTAGCGGATTTAAAAAAGGAACAACATAAGATACAAAAATAGGTTCTATTTTTGAAGGATCTATGGAGAATGACAGGCAGTCCATCTGCAATTTTGGCGGTTTTTCTACGGCTAGAAAGTAAGAATTAACATGAAATGGAAAAACAACGGACAACGTGTCCACCCATTTTCTTAGTTATTAACATAACCAAACTGTGGTGTATGGATACGTCAATCAATGACAATTTCCCTTTTGTCCGTTCATTGTCACGCTTTATGGGGGGGCGTTTCTCTTGTGACGTGATATTATCATTTACACTAAAAATTATGTTGTAGGAAACACTAAAATTATATGAACTTTTTTGGACGAAGGAAAGGAAGGATGGATCATTTCCTTCCATTTCTCCCTCCTCATTAAACTACCTTTTTGAATTTTCTTTAGCAAATCATCAGCAGTGATAGCCTAGTGGTGTGAACTTCGGACTTCTAAGTCACAGGTACGAACTTAACCCAAGACACTCACCTCTGATTTTTGGGAGTCATGTGCGTATTGTATAGGTAATTTTCACTTTCTTCGGCGAAGGAAAACATCCTGAGGAAACCAAACCAGCATGTCTGAGAAATATTTTTCGACGGCATGTAAAGGCAAGTCAGAGGGCCATAGCTCGCCTAAAAGAAGATTCATCATCATTTCAGCCGAAAGACGTCCACTGCTGGACATAGGCCTCCCCCAAGTGTTGCCACATTGGTCCCGTGCGACTCGCATCCAGCGGATTCCCGCAACCTTCACCAGGTCATCGGTCCACCTAGTGGGAGGCCTTCCAACGCAACGTCTTCCGGAAAAGAAGATTAGAAAATCCTAAACTACCGATGTTCTATAATACTTATCAAATGTCGTTTGACAACAACATGACAAATGCTTGCACTGACTGGACTCAAATCTGTGTGGAACGGTGTGGAAGAACCACACAGATTTGACTGGACCTTCTTCAAAAAACCATCTCAGACACTAATCTGCATATTCCTCATGTGAATTGAGCAAGATTATGTCTGGACTTCAAAAGAGACTGACCTCTGAGTTTGTTTCGGCTGTTTCTTCTCAGAGTAGTCAGGTACGAAACACCGGCCCTAGTTTTAAAAAAATGACGTGTAAAAGTGTTTGTAAAAACCTACATTTGCAAAATAAACATCATTTAACATTTATCATGAAAATTTTGCCGATATCGTTTTTTTGTATGGAGTAAGATCTCTCTCAAAGACTCGTCATCTCAAGGCACGGATGGTGCACTTTTTACCGAACGTCATTTGCCTATATCTATGCAAGCAGATGCTTGATGAAGCCAAGTTAATGCCTTCATTCCAATCATAGCGACTGGGATTGGATTTTTGTACCTCTCTTATGTAGAAGCGTTATAATTATAGGAGTTAGGGCGATGAAGGGAAATGTTTTAAAGGTCAGTTGTAATATCTATTAGTTTTAATGGCATGTTTGCCTTGGACGGTTATAGTATCTGTAGTTGTTAGTATCTGGAATTAAAACTTGAAACTAGAACTAGAATGCAATAGGTATGAGTAATCAAGACTAACAAGTGAACATTCATCTGTGGACTTTTTGGGCACTGGTTGGGTCTTATTTATAGCACTCCGCCTGTATATGTCGGGAGAGGATCATTTAGAATTTTGAAAAATGGATTTATTTTCTTTTTAATAGTAAATTAATTAATATTTTATGAATTATACTAAAGCTGCTCCGGACTTCTATTTACCTACCTACAGTTGCAGTTGTACAAGCAGGGTTTGCAAAGTACCTAGAACGATTAAAAAGTGACAGATCTCATACTAAGCTCCACTCGAGTCTGGCATCTGGTATTTAAGTCCCAACCAACTTAACACCGATGGGTGGGGTAGAGTCGATTAAAATACTTGTTTTCAAATTAATGTATTTTCACTTAAACAAATTTGAACGATAAGCTTTTGAAAATAAGTTGATTCTAGAATGATTAGTAATTCCTATGGAGTAGAATGGGAACAAATTGACAAGTATTTCTAAATAATAATAATTCCTTGGAGTAACTTGGGAATATGTATGAGATTCTTATATTTGTAGTTCAAAGGAAATGGAGTACTTTGGGAATAACCCCTACTAAGTATTACAAAAGTCTAAAGAACTTTTTGTCGAGGTTGGGACCCAAACTGAAACTTATGCGTAGATGTGATATTTCTAGATATCACTATGTATTTGTTTACAATTTTAGAGACTAAATTGCGAATGCAGAATACCCACGTCAAAGCTGTACTTGAATTTATACGACTTATCGAGTCGAGCTAAAAATTATCCTTACTGCATACAAACGCCTCGTGGTTTCTATTTTATCTATATATAAAAGACTTTCTTTGACCCTTCGGCTAAGTAATAGTGACCTCGACGAGGACTTAGGCCGTATTTTAATCATAAAATTCTCATGATTTCGTACTCATACATATTACTGTATGTGAGTGCAAGAAGCAACTTTTTAGATAGACTTCATATACATAACATAACATCACGCCTATAATCCCCGAAGGGTTAGACAGAGATGTATAGTACACCCTCAATTCGCCAGTTATGTTTGTCCCATGTAATAGGGGGTGAGCCTATTGCCATCAACTGAGCACAAATCCAGGCTCCGTGACTGCTTCCTGATATACAAACCCAATAAAATTTTGCCCGACTCGGGAATCAAACCCAGGACCTCATGCTCAGCAGGCGCGCTTGCAACCAATAGACTAACAAGATTGATAGATTTCCTTCATGGAGATTGTGAATGTTATTTAACACTAGCTGACGTCCCGCGGTTTCACCCGCGTAGTTCCCGTTCCCGTGGGAGTACGGGAATAAAATATAGCCTATAGCACTCACGAATAATGTAGCTTTCTACCAGTGAAACAATTTTTAAAATTGGTTCGTTACTTCCGAAGATTACCCCCTAAATACAAACTTACAAACAAATGTTACCTCTTTATAATATTAGTATAGATTATAGTATAGATTAGTTTCCGCATGCCAATGTTCGCTTCAAGAGTCAAGTAACAGTCGTCATTATCAAAAACATGTTTGTATTTTAATAAATTATGTGAATAAACCTTTATATAACAATATATACGGATACACACATAAATTGCATTACCTACCTCTCTCATAACAATATTAAGTAAATGGCGTCAGTCGTTTTCGAATATTTTTTTCACTGACTTCAGTCAAGTTATTACTTGCAACATTAAAGGGCTTCAAAAATACTTCTCGATAGCTGACTTGATTTATTGCTGAAATCACGACAGATGCCTTTTATTCTTAAGAATAAAGTTTTTTTGCTTTGGTTTTATTGATTATTATTGTGTCCGTACTTTTGTGAGGTTTCTAATATGCCTGCCATAATATTTTTAGTCGTAATCTTCTTCAAATATTTTTTTAAGTACCTATTTTGCTGGTATTCAGCCAACATCAACATGTTTTAGGTCCCACACAACGCTTAATTTTGACTGAAATTGAAATGGTTATTAAAAGGATTTTTCAAACAAAAACTTTACATTTCCATATAGTGTAAATTACTGGAAGCGAAAACCTGTTAAGTAATATTGCATAAAATCTATAGAACCAATAGTTATACGTAACAAAACGTAATTAATTTCGCTCTCGGCCGATCCCTTGTCGTGACCGGTCATTGCCAACGGCTTGGATTCCTGCCTGATTGCCAGGCTACCAGGTGACAAGTGGGCAATATTCCTAATAGTAACTTACTATAAAACCAATTTATACTGAAGCGATACCTAAATATGATTGCACTGTTGAATTTAAAACTCTGGGTTTAGCACCGAAAGTGTGAAAATCCAATACAAAAATTTAATTTAGGTATTCATTTAGATATGGCGTTGTCTGACAGCAATCTACTGTCAGTCATTTATACAATTACCAATACGCCGGTCCGCGGTCTATTCATTCAAGCCCAGGCAGTGTGATTTGATCTTTGCCTGACATTTGCAAATGGAACTTAGATGCTCATACAAACACACACACATACACATATATGTGGACATTCCTATAAGTGCTAATTATTATTCACATCTAAGATATTATTGATATTCAAATTGATTGCTACTTATGTACTATCACAAACTGTCAGTGGTGTTTTATTAAAGAAGAGAGTCAAGGCATAGATGATATTCAAATGGTCCCATATAAACCAAAATGTTATTCAGTATTTCCATCAGGATTTTTTCAGTATTAGCCAATCAAAGTGTTTCTAGACATTGTAAAATAACTTCTACCATAACAACCGGCAGTTATCGAAATTCTAGGTCATCCCAAATAGCCCCCAAAACCCAAATAACCCCGTTTTACGGTATGTGTCATCTTCTTCATGTATGATCATCCAGTTCCGTTGATCGTCTGATTAACTGTGTGTGTCGTACAGGGTGTATATAGCCCCTAATGTTATCCCAATCATTGTGATAATTTTATTGTTCTGGGCCATTCCTGGGAGCCTACTAGTTACAGAGGTATTGGAGGTCAAAGTTACAACTTTTTCACAAGTCTTTTTTCAAATACTGGTTTTTAAGGTCATAACTTTATTTTAATACCTCCATAACCCGTTTATTATTAAATGCGTTCATCAGCACAATGTTATGAGTGCGTTACATATATTGAGTTTTATCGTAAAACGTGATTTTTCATCCAAATAAAAAGTCGTAACCCAGAAATATTTTTCGCGTAGAGTTACTTAGTTTAATGTACAGAATGCTTGGTTGACAGCTTCGTGAAGATTCCGTTAAATACCCTGTACACGCGACGAGCCTACGATGTCCTGCGAGTCCAATTTAGTAACGCCTTCAGGATGCTGTTGGGACCGGGGCTGCGGGACTGTTCGAAAGAGATACCGGTTCCGGAACACAAAATTTATTCATTCATTTTAAGTTCGTGATGTACGTAGTAGGAAACGTCCGTAACATCGGGGGAAACTACGGGTTTTGTGCTAAGAGAGTAGGCCCCATGACATGAAGTGTAAGTGGACTCTTAAAAAGCAATCAAATGACTACTTACATAGACCGTATGTATGATACAAATAAACTTACAATTTATTGCTTGTAATATTTACATAATTCCACTTTTCCTTAGCGCTGTTTGTAATAAAGTTCATGTAAATAAGCTTTTCATTTTACGATCGCATCCTAGAGAAGCATTCGTTTATCGTTTAGCGAAGTGTTTTTCAATCGCCATATAAATATTTGATTAATATTTTGTACGGGTTCAAAATAGTAATGTCAATGGTAATAGTAATGTTTTTTCTTCGGATTAATGCGTGATATCCTAAGTGTCATCTTCTTTATGTATGATCATCCAGTTCCGTTGATCGTCCGATTAACTGTGTGTGTTGTACAGGGTGCATAGAGCCCCTAATGTTATCCCAATCATTGTGATCATTTTATTGTTCTGGGCCATGCCTGGGAACCTCGACATAATACTAATAATAATACTAATAATAGATAATACTCGAGAGTGCTGAAAAAAAGGCCATGTGCGGGCCAACGCTGTTTAGCCAGTACAAATCTGACAGACCCTGCTGCCTATACCAGTGCGAGCTATATCCATGACCAATTTCGCACTTAATTAAGGGAATAGAGTATTCTTTTGGCAAAACAGATTATTGGTTCGCCTGACTTTGCAAAACGTTAAGGATACGCCTGAATTTATCAAGACAGTTGAGCTGAGAGTGTTTTTTTATGAGGGTGTATTTTTCTTATCCATACTTTCCAAATGATGTCCTAAATTTTGACCCCGTACATAAATAATATAACAGACATATTTCTGTACTCATCAGCGCACACGCGCAAGGCGTAAATAACACAAAAGTGTTATTCAAACAGTGTCAAAATTCGGACATTGCAGTACCGTGACAGATACACACATCAAAAAAAGTTTGCGATCACTTTCAAAAATCGAAATCTTTTTTGTTGCGGTATTATATTATGATTTCTTCTTCTTTTTTTAGAGTATTTATTTAAACATATAGTTTTAGAACATAAGACAATAAAACAGTTAAAAAAACCCACACAACAAATTTTTTTTCTTGATAAAGTCAATTAAAAAAAAATATCAGCGTGTTAGTGATCACAAACTTTTTTGATGAGTGTACCTAACGGTGATGTAAACTATTATTCACAAGAATTTAACTACAAGAGCGAAAATAAATTGCACATGCTCATAAAAACGCACCATAATATATGACCGCGTGTGACCGTAGTAATGTATTACTTCAAATGTATGACTTACTGTTTAACTTACCGTTTCCAAAATGAGTATATGGAGCAAAATACTAAGAGTAAACGACAAAGTATATTTCACATTTTGTATCTTACTTGAAATCTGACGTTTTGATCCCAGTGTTCCGTTCCGAACGGGATCCTATTAGGAGGACTACGGTATCTCCTAGATGCTACATTATTTTATGAAAGGTAATTTATTAGCAATGAATAAAACTGTGTAATAACCGGAGGTCCAAGACATTTTGACATTCAATCAAAAACATCGATGGTTATAAAATGTTTTGGTTCGACATAAGCTACCGAAAAGACAAGTATGACCACTTTAAGTGTGTATTCAAGGTGACCGTTGCTTGACAAGTTTTTTTTTTTTCAAATAAAGCGGAAGCCGACCCCAATAAATTTGGGAAAAGGCTAGGCTAGTGTCGTGTTTACTAAATAGATCATACGTAGCAATGTCGTAGGAGTGTCGTTTGATTGAGTACCCTAATAATAATCAATAAAATAGTTATAATAAATAACAAGCAGTAGTTCTATGATACCTGCAACGAATTAAGTATATTACGAGTTTACGACAGAAACACTACAAACAAAAGCAATAAAAAATGAGGCAGTAAAAGCTATGATAACTGATAACAGAATGCTGAAACTCAAACACCGTTATCACGGTGGCTTAACGTTGCTTACTCATCAAATTTCCAACAAAGACCAAATCATTCATACAACTCTAAAATGTCTAAAACCAACAAAGCTGTATTGCCAACTGCCACCTATACGTCACAGAAATGATGGGCAGATACTAAACCAACTTAATGAAGAATCCTATCAATGAGAATATAAGAATCAATCAGTTGAAGAAAGGAAATAAAATGTACATCTGTCTGTGTTGACCTAACCACGAATATAAGAACATGGCGTTTTTATGTTACGCGTATTGTGCTTTCAAATACTCGTATGTATGTATTACTACGCAGAAAAGTACAATAAGACGAAACTCGACACAGAAACACGGTTACCTACGATCTTGGGATGACTTTATACCAACAACTGTTCTGTACTTATAGGTACTTGTCAGCAAAAGAAATACCTATGCAGGTTACTAACTACTCTTTACATTTGCACAGCAGTTGTAGAATACCTGAACCAAGATTTCTTTGTCACCGTTACTTTCATTAAACAGTTGCAGGTGTTATTTCACACGGCCTATCGTCTTATGAGATGTCAGCAAAAGGAAAGGGTCTGCAAGCGCCGATGCTTGCCGGGGCTGCGGGACTGTTCGAAAGAGGTACCGCGGCCCTGGAACACAAAGGGCTAAGAAGGAACATGGATGGGCTTTAGTCAGTAAAAGTCTGACACTCCCTCCCGCTCCGCCCAGAGCGGGAGGAGACATTTGATGATTTCCCATCCGAAAAAATAAAAAAAACCGGCCAAGTGCGAGTCGGACTCGCGCACGAAGGGTTCCGTACCAATTATTATAAAAAAATCACGTTTGTTGTATGGGAGCCCCCCTTTTTTTTTTTTTTTTTTTCGGATGGGAAATCATCAAATAACCCCTCCCGCTCTGGGCGGAGCAGGAGGGAGTGTCAGACTTTTACTGACTAAAACCCATCCATGTTCCTTCATCGCCCTTTGTGTTCCGGGGCCACGGTATCTCTTTCGAATAGTCCCGCAACCCCGGCAGACATCGGTCCTTACGGACCCCTTCCTTTTTGCTGACTCTCTTTGAGGCGCGCGTGGAACACGAACGCGCCGTCGACACGGCCTGTCGTCATGAGACGGACGGACGGCGAGCTAGCCCATAGCTCGCCGTCCACAGGCCCGCGCCTACGGTGGCCGGGGGCCACGTGGTGGTGGCCCCCGACGCCCGGGGCGTCTCCCGCAGCGGCCGGGACGTTGAGAGGTTCTCTCCCTCTCACGTTCCGCCACCTCCTTCTCTAGCATTACTGCTTCGCAGAAGGAGGTGACGGCGTCCCATTCCGTCTCGCTCCGGACCATGGCTTGCACCAGGGCCGGACGCGAGAGGTCGCCGCCGCCGATCGCCGCTTCGAGGACACGGCGGTGCTCCGCCCACGCGGGGCACACCTCCACATGGGAGCCCCCCTTAAATATTAATTTTATTCTGTTTTTAGTATTTGTTGTTATAGCGGCAACAGAAATACATCATCTGTGAAAATTTCAACTGTCTAGCTGTCACGGTTCATGAGATACAGCCTGGTGACAGACAGACGGACAGACAGCGAAGTCTTAGTAATAGGGTTCCGTTTTTACCCTTTGGGTACGGAACCCTAAAAAGATAGTCGAACGACTGATAGCCTCGTAGGGGTAGACAGAGGTGTGGATTTTGTCTTTGTGATACCTATATCAACTTTTTGTTGCAGTCTATTCCAGATTCATACAGCATGAAATCTAGTCGAGTGTCTAGGTTCCACATGAATCTGAATAGACTGATGAAATCTGAGTAGGTTTCTTAACTGAAAACTACTTCTGAGATTTACCTGCCCTATACTGGGTTGTCCAAATAAACATTCCTCAAGACCAGTGGTTCGCTGCTCGACGAGGTGGGCAAGCTCTTTGAAAGAGTCATTGCAAATCGCCTCGCCGAGCACCTTGCGGGGACTGGGCCGGACCTTGCGGAACACCAGTTTGGTTTCCGCAAGGGGCGCTCTACGGTGGACGCCATCATGCGCGTGAGAGCCCTCACGACGGGGGATGCGGTGTCCAGGGGTGGGGTTGTCTTGGCGGTGTCTCTCGACATCGCCAACGCCTTCAACTCCATGCCCTGGAGCTGCATTAGGGAGGCACTCCGGTATCACCGGGTGCCGACCTAGCTCCGTCGAGTGGTCGGGGACTATTTGACGGACAGAGCCGTCATCTACCCCAGTCGCAACGGAGAATGGAACCGGCGAGAGATGTCGTGCGGTGTTCCGCAGGGATCGGTCCTAGGGCCGCCCTTGTGGAACATCGGTTACGACTGGGTGCTGCGCGCCAACCTCCCGACACGCTGGTGCTGGCCCAGGGGAGGTCGCACGAGGCGGCGGCCGAAGCTATGACACGCGGGGTTGCGATAGTCGTTGAGAGGATCCGGCAACTGGGTCTCGAGGTGGCATTGCACAAGTCCGAGGCCATGTGCTTTCATGGGCCTCGGAATGCGCCATCTCCGGGATCCTTACTCACGGTAGGAGGGGTATCCATCGGTGTCGAGTCGACTTTGAAGTACCTAGGACTCGTCCTCGACAGCCGGTGGAACTTCGTGGAGCACTTCCGACGTTTGGCCCCCAAACTGGAACGGACTGGAGCTGCCTTCAGGCGGCTCCTGCCCAACCTGGGGGGGCCGAACGCCTCCTGCCGGAGGCTCTACGCGGGAGTCGTGCGGTCCATGGCCCTTTACGGGGCTCCGGTGTGGGCGCGTTCATTGAAGCTGCGAGCCGCCCACTATTTGAACGCGCCCCAAAAGGTAGTAGCCGTAAGGCTGGCCCGGGGGTACCGTACGATCTCCCGCGAGGCGGCGAGCCTCCTTGCCGGATTGCCGCCATGGGATCTAGAGGCGATAGTTCTCGCGCGCCTCCACGAATGGCGCGCGGAGGCGCTACGCCGGGGGGAAACTCTGCTGCCGCGACAAATTGTCGCTCAGCGGACAGACTTCCGGCGGGATCTCATGGCGACATGGAGAGAGCGACTGTCGCAACCCCGTGCAGGGCACGCCACGATAGTGGCGATAAGTCCCCTCTTTGAGGAGTGGCTTGAGAGACGCCACGGCGTCCTCACCTTCCGCCTGACGCAGGTCCTCTCCGGACACGGAGTGTTCGGGAGGTTCCTGCACCGAATCGGGCGGGAGGAAACGCCCGGGTGCTTCCATTGTGAGGATCGACCGGAGGACACGGTGGAACACACGGTGGAGGTGTGCCCCGCGTGGGCGGAGTACCGCCATGTCCTCGAAGCGGCGATTGGCGGCGGCGGCCTCTCGCGCCCGGCCCTGGTGCGAGCCATGGCCCGGAGCCAGACGGAATGGGACGCCGTCACCTCCTTCTGCGAAGCAGTAATGCTAGAGAATGAGGTGGCGGAACGGGAGAGGGAGAGAACCTCTCAACGTCCCGGCCGCCGCGGGAGACGCCCCGGGCGTCGGGGGCCACCACCACGTGGTCCCCGGCCACCGTAGGCGCGGGCCTGTGGACGGTGGGCTATGGGCTAGCTCGCCGTCCGTCCGTCTCATGGCCGTGCCGACGGCGCGTTCGTGTTCCACGCGCGCCTCAAAGAGAGTCAGCAAAAGGAAAGGGGTCCGTAGGGACCGATGCCTGCCGGGGTTGCGGGACTGTTCGAAAGAGATACAAAAAAAAAAAAAAAGACCAGTGGTTCCGTGATTCTTGATCATTTTCGAGTTATAATTAGTGAATTAGCCTTTACGATTGCGCCCTGTTTTGTGTCTTTGGGTTTACTACGTGTTGTGACTAAGATAGTAAACACAATGACACAAAATAGGGCATATTGTTTAGAGCAGTGGTTCTTAACCGGTGGTCCGCGGACCACTGGTGGTCACTGGAAACATTCCAGTGGTCCGCGGAGCCATGCTTATAAATAAGATAGGTCACAACGAGTCTCGCCTCGCGCTCTCATAAAAATCTGAACCGTAATGTGAATTTATAGTTAAAAAAAAATCTGTTTGGTATACATAATTTTATGCGTGTTTTATATACATATAGATAGATAGAACAACCTTTATTTATTTATCCTTTGTACTGTATCCAAACCAATAAACCAACTGGGTGGTCCATTGCAAGACAAAAATTTTGTCAAATGGTCCCCCATGACTAAAAGGTTAAGAACCACTGGTTTAGAGTATTATGTTCACCAGCATAGCTAAAAATGTTGATGTGTGTACAATAATTATAATTCACACCCATATGTCCTGTGTAAAAACGTTGAAAAGTGGTTGACTGTCAGTGAACGATGTAGTACATAGTACCAAGAAAATTAAGCAGAAAACGCCGTCGAGTCTGCATTTTGAGTTATAATCCTGAACTATCGTATAAATCTTGTCAGGTGTCATATTTACACGCTAAGATCATTGAATCAAGACAACTAACATGATGCCGTGGGCTATGATATATCACCTTTCGTTTATTTATTGTGTTGTAAAGTACATCCATACGGGGATAATTCACACGCGATATTAATCCCTATCATCAACCAGCTAAGGTGATAAATACCATGGAATAAATCTATCAAAGGGTCCAAGAAAGGCCCATAATTCAATATTAAAATTCAATTTTGACCGGCTGCGACTATTTCTATAATTTTAATTATTTATGCACCAGCCGGTATGATTTCGTGGAACTGGGTAGCTTAAAATTATATGGTGATTAATTATTAGAAATAACTAATACTTAAAAAATAACTAAGACTTCGCTGTCTGTCCGTCTGTCCATCTGTCCGTCTGTCCGTCTGTCTGTCACCAGGCTGTATCTCGTGAACCGTGACAGCTAGACAGTTGAAATTTTCACAGATGATGTATTTCTGTTGCCGCTATAACAACAAATACTAAATATAGTCAATGGTACGGAACCCTTCGTGTGCGAGTCCGACTCGCACTTGGCCGGTTTTTTTTTGTAATAGAGGAAAGCTTTAGTTCTTAGTAGTATGACACAGACACGGCTAAGCTATAAGTGTATTCTAGAGTGTCATTAATCAGTAAAAATCGGAGCAGCCTTTGGGGACTGCCGATAGTAGTGAAAAAAAAACCGGCCAAGTGCGAGTCGGACTCGCGCACGAAGGGTTCCGTACCAATTATTATAAAAAAATCACGTTTGTTGTATGGGAGCCCCCCTTAAGTATTAATTTTATTCTGTTTTTAGTATTTGTTGTTATAGCGGCAACAGAAATACATCATCTGTGAAAATTTCAACTGTCTAGCTGTCACGGTTCATGACTGTATCTCATGAACCGTGACAGCTGACAGCCTGGTGACAGACAGACGGACAGACGGACAGACGGACAGACGGACAGACAGCGAAGTCTTAGTAATAGGGTTCCGTTTTTACCCTTTGGGTACGGAACCCTAAAAAGATAGTCACACGACTGATAGCCTCGTAGGGGTAGACAGAGGTGTGGATTTTGTCTTTGTGATACCTATATCAACTTTTTGTTGCAGTCTATTCCAGATTCATACAGCATGAAATCTAGTCGAGTGTCTAGGTTCCACATGAATCTGAATAGACTGATGAAATCTGAGTAGGTTTCTTAACTGAAAACTACTTCTACTTCTGTAGCACTGGTTATGCCCCGCGCATGCCTATGTGGTGCTACGCCGTAGCGGATGCTACGAGTGCTACGAACGGCTACGATGCGTGACCGCACGTTACGTTACATGACGATGAGTTCAATGTTTTTCCTTCACCCAAAAAGTGCTCAACGCGCCTAAAGAAGTTTTCACTTCAAAAACCTCGCGTCGCGTCGGACCCGCGCATAAGGGTTCCGTACCGTCGTTGTAAGGCACGGCAACAGAAATACACTTTCTGTAATTAATAAACTGTCGACCTATTACGGATCATGGCATACAGCACGCTGACAGACAGACGGACGGACGGACAGCGGAGGCTTAGTCTATTACTAAGCCTCCCGTACCCGAAAAAAATCGATACGATGAGAAATGCAATTCAATGCAAATCAAAATAAATAATAAATAACTGTTATGTTATGACTCCTTTTGTTAGCTTGGGTTTTACCTGTTAAAACAAATGTATGTGTTAATGAATAAAAAAATAAAAATAAATAAATAATAAAAATGTTTAACACACACGTCATCATCCCATGTAATAGGGGGCGAGCCAATTTCCATCAACCGGGGACAAATCCAGACTCCGTGACTGCCACTGTGAAATTTCTCATTGAAAAACCCAATGACAGTTTGCCCAACCCAGGACCATAAGCAGTCGCGCTTGCATCCACTATAGACCAACGAGGCAGCCAAACACTAATAATAAGTTGCCAAATTGGTGTACTGTAAAGAGTTACATCATGATCATCATCGTTATGAGGGATTTTCTTTTTAGCTGTTCCCTAGTCGCTGGATAGATGGCACTAGGAGTAAGTATGTTAATGCAAAGAACGGAACCTAAAAAAACTGATTTTAACAAAGCGTGAGAAATGTAGGTTTTATTCGGAAGGTTAAGCAAATGAAAGTGTCAGTCAACGAGAGTATGTGACGTGACACAATTTTTTTTTTCAGGCGTTTTGGCTTTGGCACCAACTATCATAGTAAGTTCAACGCCATCTATAGAGTTCTTGGAAACTAAGTTTTTTTTTTAAAACCTCAAAAGGAAAACCTCTCATTGCCGAGTCCACCTACACTTGAATACATGGTGTAAACGAGCACTTCATGAAGTCGTCAACAAAGCGTTCTGTATATCAAAGTAAGTAACTCTACGCAGAAAATGAATGCTGGGAAACGACATTTTTTTGGGCTGAAAAATCACGTTGTAAGGTACATTCCCTACCTTACAGCGTGATTTTTAAGCCTCAATGTATCGCACGCAAATCATTGTGTTGATGGATGCATTGAATAGTACGGGGGTCGTGGAAGTTTTTAAAGTAAAGTTCTAACATTGAATACTAGTTAAAAAAAAAAAAATATTGTTTGAAAAAGTTGGAACTTTGACCCCCAATATCTCCGTAGCTAGAAGATTCCCAGGGATGGTCTATCATAAAAAAAAACACAATCATAATAATAATAATAAATAATAATAAATTTTATTTCTCAAAAAACTTAGTAATATTTCACAGAAAAATAGTTTGGCAGTATTAATTTCTAATAAGTGGATGTAGCCACTGCAACCGAACTAGGCAATGCCTGTATTTCGGTTTTCAGCGCCTTTTCCCTCGATATTTAAACAATAAAATGCCAACAAATAAATATGGTTGGTTGTACTAATAATTAAATTTTGAATGACTTAAAACTAACTTAAATGCTACATTGTTTAAAATTTAAATTACCCACATTATAAAAAGCAAATGGTCTGTATGTGAGTGCGAAGTGTTTACGAGTGTGTGCGTGAACTAGTAGGTGATTTATGTGGAGAACAAGTGCCTTTCGTATGTATGTTCGTTAAGGATACTTTTTGTCATGCTTTCTTGATCTGTGTAAGTTTCATCCAGGTCTTATTGCGCTCAGTATGTCGGCAACCATCTTGCTTACAGCTGTTGATCTGCAGCCAACGCTCTTCGCTTCCATTTCATTTCAATAGTCATAAGAAATTATCATAAGGACGACCCGAATGGCGCAGCGGTAGTGAGGCTGCCTTACGTTCTTAGGGTCCCGGCTTCGAATCCCGGTCGGAGCAAATGTTTGTGTGATGAGCATGGACATTTGTTCCCGAGTCATGGATGTTTATATATGTATAATAAGTATGTATTTACAAACAAAAAGTATATATGTAGTATATCAACTATCTGGTGCCCACGACACAAGCCTCGTTGCTTAGTGTGGCACTAGATGGGGCTGTGTGTAATGTCCAGCAATATTTATTTATTTATTTATAGTAGTTGGTCAAATTCAGAAATAATACCAACGTGTATTTTTAGCGGTGTGGTCTTCACTTTCCTTAATATTTAATTATAGACAACTTTACAATAGACATGTTTGTCCGTATAATTTATTGTTAATGTCTTTCAAAAAGGTTTTGCTTTAAATCATTTCAATAAATAAGTATTAATCCTTGTATGGACATGGAATGGGAGAGCACAGTCTCAATATGCTAATGTCGTGAGGTCATAGGTGGTCAACTAGTAAACAATCATACATTTTTCTGGCATTTGAATTAATTATATCTGTCTGTGAAAGTCTAGCCAATATATTGTTGTGTTCGATCTAGGAATTTAAAAAGTTTTGAATATTTTAAACTGAGGAACACAATCTGGTTTATGTTTTGTGTTTTTGAAATGTTTTTTTTATGCCAAACATAATTCGTACCTGTGTATACTTAGTCGTACAGTTTTACCAAATCCTCTGCCACTCCTTGTAAATAGCCTGTGCCTGAAAAGGCGCCAAATAAGGTTTATAATGATGAGAGTTTCGTGACGGTGCAGAGAAGGAAGCGCCGTTAGCGAACAACCAAGAACCTCTGCGGCAAGGCTCCTGAAGTGAGCCTGCGTGCCGCCAAACCGAATACACCGGTGTATATTTCCCGCTTACACTATACCACTAAAGCGGAGGACATCGTGGAGTACGTGGGCCAAAAGACGAGGTACACACCGAGGGTGCAGTTAGTGGAGTCGCGCCGCAATGTCAACTTAAAGGCGTTCGTGTTGCGAGTACCGATTGTTGTCTGCCCACGGTGAAGGAGCTTCCTCCTTCCTTATTTTTGGCCGCAGGACGTAGTGTTCCGTCGCTTCCGCGAACAAGTTTCACTGGTCAGCCAGCACAAGTGAAGTGCTACTAACATAGTTTTAAGTCTTATTTATTAACACAAAAATAATAAATGATGGTGATTTATTAATAAATGATGGTCGTTGTTGTTGTAATCCGATCTGTAACTTAAACACTAGTATTCTGCCTACCGAATCTTTGGATATAATTATCACGGGTCATCATCATCAGCCTGTTAATGTTCCCACTGCTAGGACATAGGCCTCCTCTCTATGAGAGGGAATGGGCTTTAATTCACCACGCGGGCCCAGTGCGGGTTGGTAGATGTCACATGTCTGTGATTTTTTTGGTTCTAGGACATGCCGGTTTCCTGACGATGTTTTCCTTCACCGTTTTGAGAGCAGTGGTGATGAAATAAATTACACAAAGTAATGCGCCTGTCTGGGTTCGAACCCACGACTTACTGCTCGTAAGTCGGGGCCGCTACCACTGGGCCACCGCTTCTCCTAATTAGCACGGGTAGCGTGTACTTTTTTCTTTTTAAGGTCCAGGCTCCAGCACATTACTAGAAGCCTTATTTCATCGTTCTTCTGGCATTTCTAGTTTACTTGGGGTTAACGCAGGTGGTTTTCTTTTTCCATACTCTTCTCTATAACTCGTCATTCCAGCAGTCACCTCCTTTGTAACTATATCATTCTTCACACAGTCCATCCATCGTTTCTTTGGTCTTCCCCTACTCTTACTATACATTTGCCTCATTATTTCAGAAATTTAACAAAAACACATATCGTTTTCATTTTAAAAACCTATTGTAGGACTTGCTGAAGCAGTTGAATGCTTTCTTTAGATCTTTCGTGTTCAAATTTATAGGTAGACCTTACAATAGTAAGTTTTCGGTGTGTGACTGCGGTGACTCAACGCAAACTATGGCTCACCGCCTGTCCTGCATTAGTGCATTGTGCGGTTCCACTTGCACTTTTAGGGACCAGTCCAAAGCCACCATCAACGCCGTCGAAGTGGCAGTGTTCTGGTCAAAACTAATTTGATTACAAAAACGAGAACCCATCGACATCCAATTGACACAATCGACCATCGAAATTGAAATAGTCAGAAAGTTTTATGTTAGACCCATGAGTTACTCATTTCAACATTATTCTCCTCTATATTTTTAGTACCTTTTATTTTAACGAGTTACTAGCAAGTCACAAAACCCAGCGCGTTTCTATTTGCAAAGAAGTGACTTGATTATGTAGCAATTTCATCACATTCCTGTAACAGTAAAAGTGTGTATGTTGTATCTAGACATATTTCAAAATATCATGGTATTAAGTGCATTAAATTGTTAAGGCTCATAAATACTGAATATTTTCATTACCTTTGATTTTATGGGTTTTCAACGTGAAACATTGTTGTCACCTAACTGTGACATACCTACTTTGAAACTAAGTAAGTAGTATATCACCAGCTAACGTCGTTTTTATCACGGTCAGACTATTTCCATCCAGTTCTAGAAAGTATTACTGTCTCCCAAAGAAAACACATTCCAAAAGCTGGCTCATAGAAAAATATTGAAAAAACGGGTACCTAATACGTAAAGTTTAAAAGGGATTTCAACGTTGAATTAATAAGTCATGTATAATGGGAGTAAAACTACCCTTTTCATGAAGCTGAAAGGCACTTGTTCATTGCGATCTTTTTTTATTTGTTCGAGAGTTTTAGATCATACCTGGGAACCTTCTAGTTACAGAGATATTGGGGGTCAAAGTTCCAACTTTTTCAAACGTTTTTTTATTACAATTTTTTAATCATCATCAACATCTGCCTAGCTTTTCCCCAACTATGTTGGGGTCGGCTTCCAGTCTAACCAGATGAAGCTGAATACCAGTATTTTACATGGAGCGACTGCCTATCTGACCACCACAACCCAGTTAGTACTGGGTAATACCAGTACAACTAGCTTACCAACTAGTAAAACCAGCACGCCACCTGGGTATAACCAGTCTTACCAAGTTTTCAATGTTATTACTTCTCTTTAAATATCTCCACGACCCTATACTTTCCTAAATTTAAAAGCAATTTTCGCGAAAAATAACGATTGTAACCTAAGTTACAATCGTTATTTTTGGCGAAAATTGCCTAGCATTTTTTTTTTTTGGAACTCATATTTTTATGAAAAAGATCCTGTCTCTAAAGACAAGATCATTTTCATAAAAATATGAGTTCCAGAATACTATGTTCGTAACAACATTAAATTTTAATAACAACACTTTTAAAAGTTGTGAAGTGTTTACATATTGGTGCTCGTGACTGTACTTGCAATGCATCATTAGCACAATATTTTGAGTGCGTTACATTGAGTCCTAGCGTAAAACGTGATTTTACACCCCAAAAAATCGTTTCCCACCAATAATTTCTGCATAGACTTATTTAGTTTGATGTAAAGAATGCTTGGTTGACAGCTTCGTGATGGGTGTGTTTACACCTTGAATATTTTTACTTACAAGGTTTTTGTACAGCTATAAATAACATTAAATGAACGTGAAAATTCCTTTCAAATACTTGCGGTCCTATTCATTCCAGTTTTACCCAGTTCAAGATGCGTCCGTTTAAAAAATCTCACGCTCGGCTGCCGTGTTTACAAGCAACGGCCAAGGAGGCGTTAATAAAAAGATACCATCATAAAATTATCAATAATTCACGTTGACGTAAATATTTAAAAAAACGATAATAACATAGAAGGCAGAGCGTATTGATTGTAATTAAAGCCTGAGATGAACTTGTGTGGAGGTATTTATGTTTTTACTATCAGCTTATTATGAGTGAAAGTCAGTGATTTACTTGTAGTGTTTCTTTAGGCCGCTTCTGTGTTATTAATATATGAGTTTAAATGGATGATAACAATGTTTATAAAATAAATACGAAATGGGTTGAGTTCAGTTTCTGCAAAGTTGGGTTAGAGAGAGAAACTAAGGGAATAAAATCAACGCAGTTTCAGGAAAAAAAAAACAGTTTTAAAAACGTTCTTGTTTACAAAAAAGTGAAATCGTACTGTTTGAATGAACCTATATTCAAAATAAAATTGAATTAAGGTAAGACCTTGTAATGTCCTGAAATGTAAAACTTACACAATTTTGTTTCCGGAACAGTCTACATCCGGAAGCAAGGACGTCCCCAAAAATATGTAAATCACAGAAAACATGAAAAAACATTTCTAATCAGACATTAATATACCCATAAAAACGCGCGAGCAAAATCTAATTAACCCGATTAGTCCCACCAGTCACAACTATCACGAATTTTCATATTTTATCGATAGAGCCCACTGACCGTGTTTCGGATTAACGTTCAATCGATCCGGAATCGAGCGATATGCTTAGGGCGGGTCGGGTCGAATCGATCTGTGCAGAATAAGCAATCGCACCACTTGTACGCCGACCGCTCGAGCCGACGCGACGCGTCAAAAACCGCGGGAACATTGACATCTCCGTCCTTGGATCGTTTGAAAAAAGAATGTGATTGTTTATTTTTTTTTATTTGTGCATGACTGACAAAAAGATTATTGTGGATTGTTATCAACCTCCTTGGAAGTTCATTGGATAGTGATGTTTTCGTGAATCCCTATTGGTAAGTTTATTATGAAATAGGTTTATACTTTTTTTTAAATGCACATTATTTCTGGAAGACAGGCATTTCACTTTCAGGACTTTATTCATAAATACTGAACAAAGTAGAGAGCTGTTTAAACGTCAACTAAATTTTATAGTTAAACTTTTAGCAGCATTTATAAATAAACATCTGATGTTTTAATTTACTATTTATTTAACATCACTAGAGTATTCCCTAAATGTGTGAACATCGGTGAGAAACATAATAAAGTGATTGGTGAATATATTGTCATAGACCTGTCGTTCAGATCGCATAAACTTTTAACTCAAAAGATAAAGGTATAATTAATTTACATAAGAAAACAATAACTTCACTAAACCGTTGTTGTTGAACCTATAGATCAAGTTTCAACTGTTTATGCTAAAAGTTATGTTTATGGCATTAGAGTTCTTTCTAAATTTATAAATTGGAAAAGCTATTAAGTAAATAAGTTTAAGTCAAAAGGACTTTTGTATAGATCATGAATTAAACATAAATCAGTAATGGCTAAAACCAACAATACAATATTTAATTTATGGGTTTTATTGACCTCAAGAAGATCGTAATTTTGGCATAAAGTAATTCTATTATTCTGAAAAAAAAAAAAGTTTTTAGTTGTTTTTTAGATTCTATTCGAATAGGAAAAAAAAATAAGAATAAATACAGAAGATATTGGATTAAGCACAAAAAAGCCTTCAAAACCCTAGGTACTACAGTCAGCACACAAGTCAGGACAACGCTTTTGATATTTTTATGTGATTTGCTTGCAATATTTTTATTTTTAATGTCTTATTGCTCTGTCTCACTACTGGGCAAAGGCCTCCCCCATGGCTTTCCGATCCTGTTTTCCATTTGCCAATTTTAATTTAATAAAAAAATATAAAGTAATTTGATTAAAATCGGAACAATATCTTTTTCCTTTTCAAAAATTTTATGTCGAAATTATGAAATCTAATTTATGAGTAGTCAATAATCGATACAATAGTTACTTTCCCAACTTGCTTACATTAGAATTAATGAGCAAGTTTAATGTAAATATTCCTTTCAAAATGTTTTACGGACTGTCATTTTGATTGACAAGCATTTTGCTCGGAGAGATGCTAAGGGTGGCCATGTGACCTCCAAAGATCATAAGGTCTAAGTCATTAATGGTAGTAATACGTACAATTACTTAGGAATGCACTTTTATTAATATAATGAATTAATTTTCTCTATGAAAATATATTGTATATAAAAATATTGTAAATGCGAAAACAACTCTTATTGTATGACTTGTCGGATAAAGTTGACTGTTGAACGGCTGAATATTTGGCAGGCACACAATGCAAGCTTGTGTGTGCCAAAATATTATTATAAAAATAAAATATTATGATTTTGCATTTAGGCGCAGAATGTCCAATTCGCAAAATGTCCAGCGGTCAAAAAATGTCTAATTCGCAGAATTTTGGGATACTTTTTTCAGAATTTTGATAATTCCGAAAAAAAATATCCTAAAACAGGTCATGATAGACCATGACCTGTTCCAAGACTTGGATTAGGATACATTAGGAATTAGGATTGATATTTTTTACCTAAAAAAATAATTAAAATTAGTTATTTCTAACAGCTACTGTTTTCTATGCCGGACTAGTACTTAGTAGAGAAATGTTTTCTCCTTCATTTAAAAATTTTGTGAGGCATATCTATTTGACCCAATTAAGTAAATAACTTATCGTAGTCGAAAGTAAATTTCTTTTCACACATTCCAATAAGCCATACTTTTCATTACACAATCAATAAATCACTTTTTTTACTACCGCTACAGACACCCGTAGCCCTATAATTACAAACACGAGTAGAAACAAAGCATTACTTTGCTGCCATACTGATTAATTTTATTTATATTAATTACTGATTGAATTAAACGTGCGTAAACACAACAATTATAATTTAATCATAATTATAGTCAAACGTTGTAAGTATATGCTATTAACCTTCTTAACTTAGTATTTTACCCGACTCTGCTGGGAAACGTGTTGCGTCGTAAGTAATGCGTTTCGGTGAACCGTAAAGTTCTGTTAACATGAAGAAATAAACGAAACCGTAAATGTCGGTCAAGAACGTATCGAAAAATGTTATGGGTTCCGTACCTACAAGTTTTAATTTATAAAACTTAGAATTAAGAAAAAATATATCGATATACCTATGTACATTGGTCGTAACTCGTGGGTTCCGCATTATTCTTCTTCGAAAGGTTCTACGTAAAGTTGGTATTTTACCCGTCGCTACAAGATTAATTTTCGATGGACACGGAACACTAGGCCTGCTGTTTCACTTTCAATTGACTGCGACCGCAAATAGTTTTACGACCTAAATATCTATAAATCAATAATATACAAGAAAGTAAAGTAACGGAGGTTGGACTTAAATATTCATAAGCTAAATAAAATCTCAGAATATAGGGATTTCAAAAACGTGCTTGTTTAATGTATAGGTAGATATCTGCATTTTTATTTACAAGCAAAACTTAACATTTTCCTAGCTGAAACAATAATTTGAAAATGGAATTCAGGAGGCAATGTTTGATTCTCGCACTCACAACTATTTATGCGGAATTCTTCAGCTTTCTCATGCATCATTAGTTAACGGGACCCTAAAATTCCAACCAACATGTAAAGCCCTCAGAAGTTGCTATAAATAACTCGAAGACACCCAAACTAACGAATCACTGGGTGTCCAACTAATGAATAATTTATAAAGTTAATTTTAGAAACAAACTCTGCATTATCAACGGTAACTTGTTGTGATTTAATATCAACATTTCATATTTTTTATAATTTTTCACACGATCTATACCGTATAAGATTTCGATTAAATGTTATTTCCATACTGGTTGGAACGTTGGGGTTTTGTTCATCACAGCCCGTAGGTAATAGAAAAGTGATGGACTAGCATCTAATATAAAGTATAGGTTTGATAGAGAGGTCGTGAGAGAATCTTATGAGTCGTAATCACCACGCTTATAAACCAGGTTGGTGACTTAAATAATGCTATTTAGGTCCTATTTGTAGGCGTTGGAGGATGCAAAAGCTACTTATTACTCTTTATAATAAGGGCTGGTTTATGTCAGCCTATCAAAGATAATGTCAAGTGATTCCTGTAACTGCTATTATTACAGCCAATCGCAACAGCTGATTTAATATTTAATTTTGACAGTGGCTGATCATAATTTAAGTATTTGTTCACGCTTTCAGGTCGGGTTGTAAGATTTTAAACATAGGTAAGGAAGTGATTTCAAATATTTTATTTTTATTATTTATTTTATTTCGGACACAAAAAGATCGATAGAGTCTAGTAACATAATATTAAATAACTTATTATCTAGTGTTAGACAAGAAAAATTATAATTGGAGAGCTGTAGCTCTCCGCTACAGTTCTCAGGATGCTGTTGCGACTATCTCTCACTCCTGAGTAGCGAGGCACTTTTTTTTTCGGACCATCGCGTGAAACCTGTCGGTACGAGCTTGCGCGAACATCCCCGACGCACTGCAGAAGCGAGGTAGTCTCAACAACATCCTGAAGGCATTAAATATACATTGTCTGTTTGCATTATTTCTGAATCACCAAAAATGTGCAGAGGGCTTATTTTACTCGACTGCAGCGAAGTTCAAAAGGAGGTAGTTGCAAGCAGACGGGGCCCAATCTATTTTCATAATTTTAATGCATATAGGTCTTGCTTGTTTCTTATTGTTTAATACACCCAAAATTAAAAGATGTACCTACATACAAATTGCAAGGTATATAATAACTTATCAAACGCGCGCTTAACCCAGAATTGGGTTTTCTTACAGCAAACCTTACTTCAGATTGTGCTGTTTCAAACTTTTGTTTAATTTGAAATATGTGTTTTTTGCTTTTCAGTTTGTTCAGTCGGATTCATTAGTTTTTTCAATTTCGTTTTTATTCAAAAATCCTTTCATGATTTAGTTTGTTCTCATAGAAGGTTCAGACCCGAAACCAGTACATCAAACTAACGTTACCTTACCGAGCTTCAACCATATTCTCTAAGCTATATGATTACGACTTACGAGTGATTGGCTCAGCATCAATTAGAGGCATCTATGAGAAAGAGGATATCGTTTTTGCCTCTAAACGCGATGTCTCAATCGCAGCTATAAAGGTTTTTAGTGTCGTTATTGTTTTACCAATAAGTCGGGTGTGTAACTTCAATATCGCACGGTGGCGGTGGTAACAGTATGACTTTGAGCTGGCCTAATGTGGTGAGGAGTTTCAATAGGATAAGAGATCAGCTTACAATAAATAAATATAAAAAATAAAAATAGTTTATTAGTAGAACAAGTTTAGGTTTTAACAAAATTTTGTTATTGGATCCTCCTTTTAGGCAGATAGTGCCTGTGTTAGGAGAGTCCACTCTTCAATAGCAGGTCGTAATATACAAAAAGCACAGCGTATTATTGTTATACTAAGACTAATTAGGATTAAGAGCCCCTTCCAAAAATTCAGTCGCTAGAGTTTAGGCAAATTCGTTGCGATCCTATGTTTGTGTGCATTTTTCATGCAGATACACGCACACACGGGTGCAGATCGAGCGTAGTGATCGCCTAAACCATTTTGATCCTGTAGACGATATTATTTTATGATACATAAATAAAGTCAGTACGGTTTAGAAATAAAAGTCTGGAATGTGTGTCTACTGTATATTTATCACAATCAAAATAAAAATGGTTTAATTTTGTATTAGAAGAATTTAGATACATTTAAACATTTTACAAAATGATAAATAAAAGTGCGAATTGGACTCGCGCACTGAGGGTTCCGTACAAACTTTTTAAAGGACAAACTTAATTTTTCTGGATCTGGGACTTTTGCGCGAAAAACATTTGCGCGAAGGACACTTGCGCGAACCCATTTGCGCGAAAAGACAAATGTGCGCATGGACTTTTGCGCGATTGAACTTATGCGCGAACGGACTTTTGTGCGCCTGGACACTTGCGCGAATGGACTCTTGCGCGAAAGGACACTTGCGCGAATGGAAACTTGCGCGACTGGACTTTAGCGCGACTTAATGGCCACTGAGGTTCACTCTGTAGAGTAAACATAACATACCCCTGTTATTTATACTTGAAGGTGGTTTTTTCTTTTTGTTTTTCTGTCATGGATGTCATTTTCATGGTTAAGGAGACGCTGATAACGAAATGAGGTCAAAATAAAAATCCAAGAGGCACCGAGGAAAATTTTTGACTCTCCGTCATGGGTGTCGTTTTTATGGTTTTTGGGGTTGCTGGTTACGAAAATGAGGTCAAAATGAAAATCCAAGATGGCGCCGAGGAAAATTTTTGATTTTCCGTCATGGGTGTCGTTTTCATGGTTTGTGGGGTTGCTGGTTACGAAAATGAGGTCAAAATGAAAATCCAAGATGGCGCCGAGGAAAATTTTTGACTCTCCGTCATGGGTGTCATTTTCATGGTTTAAGTGGTCACTGATAACGAAAATGAGGTTAAAATAAAAATCCAAGATGGCGCCAGGAAAAGTTTTTGGTTATTAAGTCATAGTTGTCGTTTTCATGGTTTACTTGGGGTCACTGATAACGAAAATGAGGTCAAAATGAAAATCCATCTTAGATTTTTATTTTAACCTCATTTTCGTTATCAGTGACCACTTAAACCATGAAAATGACACCCATGACGGAAAAACAAAAGTTTTTCTCGGCGACATCTTGGATTTTCATTTAGACCTCATTTTCGTAACCAGCAACCCCGAAAACCATGAAAACGACACCCATGACGGAAAATAAAAAAAAATTCGTCGGCGCCATCTTGGATTTTCATTTTGACCTCATTTTCGTAACCAGCAACCCCAAAAACCATGAAAACGACACCCATGACGGAAAATCAAAAAATTTCCTCGGTGCCTCTTGGATTCTCATTTTGACCTCATTTTCGTAACCAGCAACCCAAAAAACCATGAAAACGACACCCATGACGGAAAATCAAAAAATTTCCTCGGCGCCATCTTGGATTTTCATTTTGACCTCATTTTCGTAACCAGCAACCCCAAAACTTACTTACTTCTACATTATATTAATGATCGCTGGACGTTTGGACTGCCCTTATATTAGGAAGTGCTGCAGTAGGCATATAGCCAGGGCATGTTAGCGATGAACGATTTGCATTATTGCTGAGCCTTTATTAATTATATAGTTATTATATTTTATCCAAATTTGTCACTCTCATAATCTTATTTGTATTTTATATTAATTAATTTCAGACTCTTTCTTTTTTTATGTGACATTGACTCTAATTTGATTTCTTTGACAGTGTAATTCTGATTTGTTGACATTTACCTAATTTATTATTATTTTGTTTTTATTATTATTTTTAAATTCTATGTTATATTGTGATATTTTGTATTATCTCGTGTTTCGTGTAATGGTCATATGGGAGAACCTGAAATAAATGGATTTTATTATTAATACTAGTACATGCGTGGGTGCGCGAGCTGCGCGCAGCTCGCTTTTTGTCGTGTTCTTGAGAAGTATTCCTTACCAACATAAAATTTTTGAATCCATAGGAATCCTTAAAATAATTGGGAAATCCGTTACAACTACCCCTTTATCACTATGAAAACCCTTAAGAACCCCTAAAACATTCTAAAAACCAATTTAAAAAAATATTACCTATAAAAAAAACCTTATTTAAAAACTCAGACCCATTAAAAAAAACACTACCCTAAAGTTTACTTGTCGTCGCCCTGAGTTACGCTTCACCCACTCAACCTTCGTTACGCTGCGGAGGTCGCTGGCTCGCTTCGCTCGCCACCTCCCCCCTTCGCACCACTCGGTCTCGCAGGTTCGCTCCACTCAGAACCTACCTACCACCAGACAAGGTTCGACGCCTACTATAATATTTGTTCAAACACCCAATGGCTATCTCTGACCGTTACGAAGTTATAGCCCTTTTATTTTTAGGGGAGGTTGGGGAGGGGAGGATACCCTCCGTTTACAAATTTAAACGCTCCTCATTAATAATTTATAGTAAAAATCAAAAAGTCGCTACGTGTCCTAGTTTCCGAGATACGATGGGGGGAGGGGTGAAGGGGGGAAGAGTGGGGAGTTTTGAAAAATGATTTTGACTAACGCGTTGCCCTTTTATATGAATCTGAAAAAAAAAATGTTTCAAGTCTCTCAACTTCCGAGATCCGCCTAAAAGGGGGACAAGTGGGTCAACTTTTGAAAACTGGTTTTTACTTTCCCGAGCCTCCTCTATACGAATCCGTAAAAAAACAAAAAATATATTACCAATCATAATAAACAACCAACGTCAAAAAAAAATCTTATCTAAATATGTACAATCTAAAAGTTTAATAATTTGTAATATAAATACTGGATCGAAATGTGGTAGTCTGTGTATATCTCGGAAATATATTCACGTAATAACTCGCGAGCGCTTGCGAAGCAAAGTGATACGTCCTCACGCTGGGAGAGCCCTTTCGTTACTGACGGGAGCGGGTTTGCGCGGTCGATTATATAGTTCACTTTGCATTTAATTTACGAAATGAAGTTATTGTTTATTTATAAATTAAAATTCAGATTCTAATAAAGGGCTACCTTGAGATTAATGAGTAATTTTTATATTTTCTTTAAAGTGTTTCTAAGGTATAGAAAAAAATACCCTTTTGGCCCGACGTTTTCCATAAATTAAGTTTTTTCAACATTTTTTTTCTGCTATATTTCGTATAGAAATCAATAATGTTTTCCCGTATGTTACGAGTAGACCATATATTGATGTTATTCATATTTTTTAATATTCAGAATATTTTGTAGTTCTTTGTTCAGGGAACCACAAACATCACTCGCTCGTTACTTTTGCGGAAAAGGGGTTTTGAATATGGGTGATTGCCATTAATATATACATTATTTAAAACATTTGTTCCCGCAGTCGACAAGAATAAGAACCTGACTCTTATAATAAAAATAAAGCAGGTTCAAATTCTTCTTGCCTTTCTCACAAGGAGTGATCAAAAATGTTCAAAATGACTTAATTTCTTGTAGGGACCCTTAAGATTAACTTACATTAAATCAAAATTGTGTGTATGAGTGGGTGTAAGTTTGTGAGTGAGTATATGTGAGTGAGAGAGAGAGTGAGCGTGAGTGTGAGTACCTATGTGTATGTGTCAAGGTTTCAAAAGTGTTTCGGTATCATTGTAGGTGAGCGTTTGTATCAATTCCATTATTATTTTTTTAGTGTCATAGTAGTTTTTGGGATAAATGTAGATGTATTTATTGATTTTATTATATAGCGCTGCAGATCGTTTGCTAAATTGCATACTAGCAAATAAAGTGCTTGTCCTAGGGACATTTAATATCATGTCTTTATACTGGTTTGTTGCCATTGCCGTACATCTTAGTGTGAAAATGATATCTTTGAGTATAAATTTACGGGACCTAATACTATGAAGCTGTTGCATCTAAGGTTATTTCATAAAATGTTTGAAGTTTTTTTGACTCGGATGCTATTGCAATTTTGTTGTGATTTCCACAATACCATTGCTTAATTCTTCTTTCTTTTCTCGTGTGCTTAGTGCATAATCTGATGTCAGAGTTTTTTAGCCCATAAGCCTCTGACTTGGCTTAATGAAGTAACAATATAATACAATATGAAAGGAAAGACGCATTTCACGCGATTTCAACTCTTGTGCCCATTACGGAAAATTTAGAATTCCGTACTTCAAAAGGAACTCATATAGGGTGGTGATTATAATATTCAACACCTAGATCACACTTAAAATAGAAAATTATTACAGATTAACTAAGTATGTAGGTATTTGGATGCACAGTAGATAATACCAGAATAATTAAATAACAACACTTAAAAAACCGGACTTCATCAAAGACTAGAGATCATGGCGTCCGATCTCCCAGACAAAGTGACGCGTGCGCAAGTCTATAAGCGAAGCTACAAAACGGTAAGCATTACAGAAATACACAAAAAGATTACTAATTGTTGCCGTGGGCGGAACGATGACCCTTCTCTCGTCAGGGAGCCATATTACAAGTTAACGCTATGGTAGAAAAAAAAACGAGTTTTTGGTCTATGATTTCAATGATTTGTGATGAATGGATTTTGATTCCTTTTAAGGAATTCGATAAAAAAGCTGTCTTGTTAAAGAATTTAATTAAATATTCAATTAGAATGTACTTAAATGTTTAACTTATTGCTACCTATTATATAAGCAAGAACGTCGCCAGAAGGGAATTTTATCATTAATTTGATCACAATTTAGCAATTATTAAGACATCACCTAACAGGATACAATAGGATGTCGGATGTTGCCTGTAGTTCCATCCAAGTGAGTTTTAATCATATTACTATGATGGAAAAATAAAAAATATATTTATAATAAACTAGCTGACGTCCCGCGGTTTCACCCGCGTATTTCCCGTTCCCGTGGGAGTACGGGAATAAAATATAGCCTATAGCACTCACGAATAATGTAGCTTTCTACCACTGAAACAATTTTTAAAATTAGTTCATTACTTCCGGAGATTACCCCCTACATACAAACTTACAAACATACAAACTTATTACAAACAAATGTTACCTCTTTATAATATTATTATAGTATAGATAAATAAATAAAAGTTGTTGTCAATGCTGTTGAAAATTGTAGATAAATTTTCATTTGCGAAGAACCATTGGCCTTTGTCTCCTCATTTCGTTCTTATTGTTAAAAACTTATAATTGTCCCATCGAACGTCGTAGGAATCAAGAAACTTCCCACTTCTCATGGGAAATAGCAGTTACATTTCAAACACTCACGAACTAGTAGGTAAATAACAGAAACATGCACACTTGCACAGCTAACTACTCTTGCACGCGACTTGACAATTTTATGTCACACTCACATAATTTACTAGTTTTATACGAGAATATAATTATATCAACTATAAAATGTCGCGCTGTATCCTGTTTCAAACAATTTCCTCTATTATTTTCATTTAAAAGGGGAATAGAGGCAAAAAGGATATCGTCACGGCACAAGCGGCTTTCTCGTAATAAATTATTTTTGTTATTGCAAATTTTTTATATATATATTTTTTTTTTTTGAGTTTAACACTGAACATAGCGTTCAGTGTTTCCTATCTGATTTCTTAAGAGTACACACCGAAACGAACCCAGATATAAGTTTTTATTTAAGTCCTTTCAATTAGTAAAGGTATTAAAAATAAATAAATAAATATTGCTGGACATTACACACAGCGCCATCTAGTGCCACACTAAGCAACGCTTGTGTCGTGGACACCAGATAGTTGATATACTAAATATATACTTTTTGTTTTGTAAATACATACTTAATATACATACAAACATCCATGACTCGGAAATGATGAGGACCATGGTTATCCGGGGTTGCGGGGCTGTCCGGGGTTGCGGGACTGTCCGTGGTTGCGGGACTGTTCGAAAGAGATACCGTGGCCCCGGAACACAAAGGGCGATAAAGGAACATGGATGGGTTTTAGTCAGTAAAAGTCTGACACTCCTGCTCCGCCCAGAGCGGGAGGAGTCATTTGATGATTTCCCATCCGAAAAAAAAGGACCATGATTATTAAGCAGCAACATCTATACAGGGTGAATTACTTTCCAGAATTTGATCCTTAATAGCGGCGCTATCGAATGGTGTAATAATAGGGTGTGTTTTTTTTTCCAAAATTAACGGGATCGATTCCTGGCTAGGGATATTGATTTTCCAAAAATCCAATGATTCAGTTTTAGTTTTCATCAAAATCGGACTAGAGACTCCTTTGAGTATTTTTCGCTATTCCTCTTAATTTCGGATTTGGCTATCCATGCCCACTTGAAAAATTCACCCTGTATACAGCAATCGTCAATCTGTTCACCAACCACGGTGATTATAGTAATCTATCTGTGCGATTAACAGCCCAGTTTGCAACGTGCCTAAATAATTAAGTATCCGTTATGCGATCAGAATATAAAAGTGAAGATGATACGTTCTCCCTCATTTTTTTGCGCATAATCATAGAAAGTGTAATCAAGTATCTATCGAGGAATGTTACACGGATATTATTATAGTGATATTTTACCACCCATTTACTTGTCCTTTTAGACATTATGATTGATTCTATGAAAGTAATTAATGAGTCATAGGAAAATGACGCATAAAGAATCAGATTGAACTAAGTGACCCTTTCTCGGCAGATTAGGAATGGTTATATCTGTCAAGTTACATGGCAAATTGACAGACTAACCAAAAAGATCACACGCACACATGAATTTGTATTGTATTGTACTGTATAACGGGCTGGTGTCCGCAACTCCACGTCAAAGCGCGTATTTTGCGTACGGGTGGGAAATTTATTCGATCCACCCTAACTTCCCGAGAAAGGCCAGCAATGTTGCTCACAATCTCGCGGAGGTACTTTGCCCAGTATGTTGCAACCACTGGGCAGTGCAGAATCACGTGGGCTGCTGTCGCACAAATAAAATGCTACGACAACGAAAAATTAAATAAAACGTACACGAACTCAGTTTCAAATGACTGAAACAGCATATTGAAAGTAAACTTGTAGACTTTGCATACTTAAGTATATTAATAGCCTATTCCATCATAATTTTTGTAGTGATAGTTTCAGATATTTTATTTACTTTCATTGAGTCTTGATAGACTCATATATGTCGCGTCGGAGATATTTTGAAAATGAAAACGTTTCGTATCATAAATCAATCGTAATTTCAAAATGTAAGTAGAAATAGCATTAAAAAAATGTAATAGCACAACAACTTCACTAACTTTGTTATCTTATTATATTATTATTATACTATATAAAGCTCGATTACCACTGACTGACTGACTCACTCACTGACAGAATTGTTCTCCCAGATGGTGGATGGGGAGGTGGGTATATTTTGACAGATTCGTAAACAAGTAACTACCGCGAGTATGGGAAAAGTGCCAAACCTCCCCTTTTCGCCCCCCTTTCTCCCCCTCCCTATCGTATCTCGGAAACAAAGAGACTTGGAACACTTTTTTTTTCAGATTCGTATAGAGGAGGCTCGAAAAAGTAAAAACCAGTTTTCAAAAGTTGACCCACTTGTCCCCCTTCACCCCCCTTTAGGCGGATCTCGAAAATTAAGAGACTTGGAACATTTTTTTTTCAGATTCGTATAGAGGAAGCTCGGAAAAGTAAAAACCAGTTTTCAAAGCTGCCCCTCTTGCCCCCCTTTTCACCCCCTTAAGGCGGATCTCGGAAGTTAAGAGACTTGGAACATTTTTTTTTCAGATTCGTATAGAGGAAGCTCGGCAAAGTAATAACCAGTTTTCGAAGTTACCCCCCTTGCCCCCCTTTTCACCCCCTTTAGGCGGATCTCAGAAATTGAGAGACTTGGAACATTTTTTTTTCAGATTCGTATAGAGGAGGCTCGGAAAAGTAAAAACCAGTTTTCAAAGCTGCCCCCCTTGCCCCCCTTTTCACCCCCTTAAGGCGGATCTCGGAAGTTGAGAGACTTGGAACATTTTTTTTTCAGATTCGTAAGAAGGGGCCTAGAGTTAGTCAAAATCATTTTTCAAAAGTGCCCACTCTCCCCCCTTCACCCCTCTCCGCATCGTATCTCGGAATCTAGGACACGTAGCGGCTTTTTAATTTTTACCATAAATTATTATTGAAGAGCGTTTAAATTTGTATACGGAGGGTATCCTTCACTCCCCAACCTCCCCTAAAAATAAAAGGGCTATAACTTCGTAACGGTCAGAGATAGCCATTATGTGTCTGAACAAATATTATAGTAGGCGTCGAAACCTGTCTGGTGGTGGTACGTCCCGAGTGGAGCGAACCTGCGAGACCGAGTGGAGAGAAGGGGGGAGGTGGCGAGCGAAGCGAGCCGGCGACCTCCGTAGCGTAACGAAGGTCGAGTGGGTGAAGCGTAACTCAGGGGCGACGACAAGTAAACTTTAGGGTAGTGTTTTTTTTAATGGGACTGAGTTTTTAAATATGGTTTTTTACTTTAATTTTATTTGGTTTTTATAGGTTTTTTTTTAAATTGGGTTTTAGAATGTTTTAGGGGTTCTTGAGGGTTTTCATACTGATTTAGGGGTAGTTGTAACGGATTTTACAATTATTTTAAGGATTCCTATGAATTCTCAAAATTTTATGATGGTAAGGAATACTTCTCATGAACACGACAACACGCGAGCTGCGCGCAGCTCGCGCACCCACGCAAATACTAGTCTTGTTTATAAAATCAAATCTCTATGAATCAATCAACGAAAACTTTATAACTACCATAAATGTATATTATAAATTCATCATAATTTTAAAATTTTAATAATATCTTATTAGTCAACAAATTAGTGGAGGATGTAAATTTTAGCATAGTTTTGTCGGAGATTGTATACTTTGTGGCATATTAGTTCCATTCCATTTCGGCATACGTCACAAATCTCTTGGATGTTTACGACTCATCAGTGATCGAAATAATGTGTATATATTAAGTGGTTTAAATATTCATACAATGTCGGTGATAAGCGCATCACTGACCCGATTTTCTTGAATACTTAATAACCACTAGATTTTCGAAAGTATTTAATTTTAGCCACCAATATTGCTTTTCATATTTTATTGCCCACTTTCCCCTATTAGAAATAGTGTTTAGAAAAGCTGATCGGTTTGAAATTGGAGGTAATGGGAATCCTTTTCGTGATTCTTGATGAATGGGTATGGGAAAGAGAATCTTTATGTCTTCATCTCCTATGTCGATTCTTCAATTAAATGTTCAAATTATATTGCAAATTAATAATAAAGTTCGCAGCAGATGAGTCTGCTTGTATGCTATTCAACTGTTTGATCTTTCTAGTTGAACTGTGAAGGCTAATAACACATTTGATTTTGGAACTACGATTGTCTAGCGTTACTTTATAAGTTGATTCTGACTTTCACGGTTCTGACGTGTTCTGTGACCCACTCCATGATTTAGTTCATCTTAAAGATATCTCACCTAATTATATCAAGTTTATCGTATATAATTATCGTATATAATTATATAAATTTTAACCTTATGCTGTGAGGAACTAATTTATGTCCCAACCTCATCTGCATTATGCATATTGAAAGATTTTCTTTTAAGACAAGCTCGCTTTCAGCCTTCCCGCGACCTTCACGTGGCCATCGTTCTACAAAACGGAACTTATGGTTATTAGCATTATTTATTATAAAATATCTTCTAACGACACCTCTCTAGTAGGACAAGCCATTTTCTTTTACAACAGCACTTAGTGCAACACTTTACCCGCTAGAGTTGTTGCAATAAAAGCAAGTAGTGATGATAACAGTTCTTTTGAGTAACCACAAAAAGTAACAGTTGCAGTAAAGATGTTATCTGGGAACTTGTCCAGCGGGTGCAGTAACGCTTCAAAACGTATTAACATGGGTATAATACTAGGGGACTGGTATGTGTAAAGCCTCGTCTTTACTAATGCTTTGGGCATAAGTTGCCACAAATATTTTACAGGTGTCAGCTGCATCCGGTTAGACTGGAAGCCGGCCCTAATTAATGATTATGATGATGTACAAGTCTCGCGAAAATAGTAACAGTTATTTTACTTCTGGCAAAATATTTAGCGAGATCCAAAATATTGGATGTTGTTTGTTTCTGCATAATGGTAGAAAATTTAAGAAAATCGGATCTTGTTGGGTAGTGCTGCTGTTCTGTAAGTTTTGCTTACCTCCATGGAAAAAGTCGGAATTAGTGTACCTGCCTTATATGCAAGTACTTCCAAGTTTACTGACGGTCTGCCACTTTCACCCTTATGCTCTAAGTAATAAGACCGTCGACCACTTTACAACCATTGAAGAAAGTTGCGATTGAATTTCGACAAGGGAAATAGACAAATATCTTTTTAAATTTTGTTGTGGAGGAGTCTTTAGTGTTTCATAAGGTATTGTACAATAAAAACTTTGATTTGCCACATTGAACATAACTGTGAATTGCAACAATATTGAGACGGTAATGAAGGTGCATTTGTAGAACGCGTGTTGTTTATAAATTACTTTATTATTGTTTGATTAATGTCTAGTTTACTGACCGTTAAGAGTCCTATTACATTTTTTACGCAAATTTTTGATTATTACTTCCTGGATCAAATTATTTCGGTTGGCGTACACGAGTCGATAATAATAGCGATATTCGGACGATTGTCGATTGATATTGATGAATATTAGATACGAGACTGACATGAGACTGAGGAGCGAGCTGAATTGAGAATTATAGTAGGTACTTTAATTTTATTTATTGTATTTTTGTCTTATTATATTGACAAAAGAAAACTAATGAAACTTATTCATTGTAGATCGAAAATTTATATCATATTAGTTTGTTTGATAAAATTGAGTTTATTTGGAATATAATGGAAGCTGAATTAAGACATTTATGGCTTAAATTACTTTTTCTTTACGATTTTTTCCATGAAAACTCAAGGAGTTTAAAGAAATTCTAAAACTCCAATAAACAAGTAAAACGTTCAAATTATCTTTTAGTAATTTTAGCTTTTATAAGAATTTAATGTAACTATGTGAAATTGAACGTCAAAGTTCCATCGTCGACGGTTTTTCTTACAAACTGAGTTCGTAAAATATTTATAGTAAATTACACGAAAAGAAAAATGAAAATGTGTAACTCCAACTTACAAGAAAGAGAATGGCACTATCATTATTCTTAAGCAAATAATTAAAATATCTTACTGCTGCTGAGAATTACTGCGTCAACAATCATGAATTTGCCTAAAAATGTAATAGGACTCTTAACATGAAATACCTAATTATTGTATAATACGACAGGAGTTTTTAAATGTTTTTATTTTTTCAACACTTGAATTACCAGACGCTGTAATTCCAGAAATGCCTATAATTCCGGCCTTTTTAATTAACAGTGAATGTATCATCAGGACTATGTAATGCCTTAGCTACCCAAATGAATAAATTAGGCGCGAAAATAAAAAAAAGATAATCTCGTATTTGAAATATAAAATCAAATTACTTTTTTATTAAACTTTTATTGCTTTAAGTAATTTAGTTTTTAAAAACGGAAACGAATATTAAAAATTGAATCTCTGGGTCTAATTTAGGCGGCTAACTAATAGGCAGTATTTTTTCGAAAACAGGTTCTAAATTTCATTTTTTTTTTAATTTATAGAACAAGAAAATTTTATTCATATATATTTAAATTCGTGTTAATCTAGATAGCTATTGAGAGTAAGCAGTCATAAACATTTTAATGACCAGCCTGTAATGACTTTATTATACATTAAAGCTGATACAAAAAAAATCAGCACTACAAAATGCGTGGGACCAGTTTCCAGATCTAACAAGATAGCACATTAAAATATAATATATTTGGAAAGTCAAAAATGTTCTATGTGAGCAGTTAAAATTTATTGGCATTTTTTTAACAGTTAGTTTTTGAACGGAAAGGATTACTTAAACTCCGTCGTAAAATAATAATCACGATTTCTACCTCGATAATGTTTTAGACTAAAAACGAGTTATCATTTATTTTTTTAAAGACAGTAAAAAATTTGGCAAATAAGAGATTAACGAGCGACAAAAGTAAAAATGTGGTTTAGATTTATATCCTATTTATTTCAACTATAGGTAATGTCGTTAATTAAGTTGATCGTTAATTAATTACAGTTAAAATAAGTTGCTAAGACGGTTGTCTAAGTGAGTATTCAATCAAGGCTTTAAAAACACCCGTTCTCAAGTGACTTTTATGTCTTAAATAGATGGTGATTGGCGTTGGTAGGCAATTTTCAGACAAGTTCTAAACGTAGTACCCACCTACCGGGTTTGCGTAGGCGTCGACCACGACGCGTGTCACATGCCCACCGATAGGTAGGTTCGCTACGCAGCCTTCTGAAGTTCCTAAGGCCGCGGTTACACCAAAATAGTCAGCAGCGCGTAATTTTAACAACAGACAGTCAGTTGACAACTGACGAATTGATTCAGTTTGAACTTTACCACAAGCAATATACTTGACGCTCACTTTTGCGATCGGTGGTCGATTGGTGGAGAGGACCGTGAGATGGTGTGTACGCCGCCTTATTTAAAATCGCTAACAGACGCTTCAAGGTCTGGTCAAAGTTTGACCAACAATTTTGTCAAACTATGACCAACAATTTTGTCAAAGTTTGACTGTCAAACTGAGCGAAACGAAAAGAAAACTGTGGACGACGGACTCTGACAGATATTTCAGTATTTCTTCTGTCAAAGTCAGCTGCATTCCGGTCTGCTCTTCAACACGGTCTAACCGCCTTACAAAACTTTAGAGCGCTCTTCAAGCGGATCGTTTTCACTGTACAACATGTTAATTACCCATTAGCATAATAGTTTGAAAGCTTTTACTATCACAGTTCAGCAGCAAGGCCAAGTCCCACATAAAGAATCCCCGTTTACCTGACAACTACTTTTTATTGCCCTGATGTTATCAAACTTTAATGATTCCCATGCATACATATTAAGCAAACAGTTATTCTGAATTATTTTATTTTAGGTTCGTGTGTTTGACAAATGTGTGTTGCTCTGTAACGCGTGGACAGTCTGATATAAACAGACTACCTACCGTCGTAAAGTAGAGATTACACTTAACTTGTCAGTTCGGCCATCGGGGCTTCTTAATGGCTCATGGTTTATTCATCGGCGTTACGGGCCCTTTACGCTTAGATCAGTGTAGCCGCAGGGTAAAGATATATTGTAGCTTCGTTTTTTTTTTTTTATTGTAACGTATTGAAAAAAAGTTTTATTAGCTTTAGGTCAGTGCTGAATTATCATCATCGGGACTGATTATTTTATAAGAGAAATAAATATATATATCTAAAATTAACTTTGATCTTATTGTAGTACAAAAAACGAACAATTTTTAACTATTTAATTTGTTTTCTGGATCTTTTTACTTTTGAAAATTTGTCAAAAATGTGTCTTGCATGAATTAATAGTACATTATGGTACATAGTTTATATATCATTGATGGTACAAGTGTGTAATGTTGGTGATTACCGCTGAGGCGCTATTGAGACCCGAGCCATCAGGCGAGGGTCTAAAGAGAGCTGAGGACGGTAATCATCAATACACACGTGTATCATACGACGTTTTTTAACACACTTGTGAAGAAAATAATACAAAAAAAAAACATTTTATTTAGTAGATAATAGATATTTGTCCTTGGAGTTTTCAGGTAGTAAACTTTCCATAATGTTAGGGGCTTCACATTTTATATCCGGCGGTGTAGAACATAAATCATTTTCTTCATAACTAGTACTTGTGGAAATTTTAATTAATAAATAACTATTATTTCAATGGTGAAAACAAGTTGCGAATTTTTTTTTGGCAATGGCGGGAAAAATTAATCAGGTTTCCTATGCGCGGGCATCTAACAATGGCGATTGGGCATAGACTGAAAGAACGAGGTTTCTTTTTTTTTGGCTTTTCGCGGATAGCGTTTTAGCCACGTACAAAATGGGGAATTCAAAGTTTTCTTTATTACAGAGAAAACAAAAGTTATATTTGAGTGAAAGTTTTATTTATTAAAAACGTACAAGTTGAAATTATCTATTTAAATACAAAGTTGTTTGAAATGAGCAAGCAATAGGTACATTAATTTATTTGTACTATTGAACACGATCCTTTTTGTATCGAAACTTTTTTAGGAACAAAGCAACAAGCACCTCAACCAATAAAAAAAAAACCTTTAACTCACTTATGAGTAATAGTAATGAAAAAGTCACAGTTTGATTACAGGTGTCATTATGTGACTAATTGCGGTGAAATTAGAGGCATTTTATGAGCAAGTGTGTTGAAAAAATTTTTTATTTTATTTTAACAAGTAATTGTTATTTCAAGCAATATTGTTATTTCCACCTTAACCCTGGCAATTTCCCTTTTTTTTTTTTTTTGTAAAACTCACTTAAATAAAAAATTATATTAACTGTATCCAATTGATTTATTTTAAACTCAAAACTGTTTCAAACTCTAATATTTTAAACAATTAACAAAAGAAAATTGTCTGAAGATACTCGTTTTTCAAAAAAAGAAGCAAGTAGTTGGCGTTGCTGTTGCGAAATCATGGGCAGTGTGTGTGGATCTTAATAAGGTACCCAAGATCGCTAATCACCGTTTGGCAGCTGAACTTGTGATTCTGTCATGTCGAGACCGTTTGATTTGACTTTAATCTTGTCTTATGTTCTTAACCATTTATTAAGTGCCATGCATGATAAGCTTTTGTCGTTACTTTTTATGTTAGCTCTTCAATTGAATTATTAAGCTCATTGAAATTATACATAATGGTGTGAAACCTAATGCTGTTTTGGTGATAGATGAAAAGTGGTTTGGTAATCAAATGAGGAAGATGTAGTGAAGAAAGTTTTAAGTATACCTGAATGTAGAGTTCAGGGAGACCAAAACAACGGTGGAGAAAAGAGGTGTCTGAAGAGAAGAGAGAAGTATGGAAGAAGAAGATATGCTGCGCCGACTCCAAATAAATTGGGATAAAGGCAGAAGAACGATGATGATGGATGACAGTTGTTGCAATTGGTTGAATGAAAAATGTAAGAGAGCAACTTGTTTTTTCAATTTCAATTTTTTCAATTTCATTTATTCAATAACAATAATAATTGTGTCTGAATGCGTTACATAAATAGGTTAAACAAGCAGAAAAAAAAACACCTCCACTAATAATAAATAGAAAAATATACCATCACTAAACCAAATTAAATGAATAAAAATCACAATTATAAACAATTTCAACATAAAAAAGTAAAAACCATAAAAATATTCAAAAATGTCACCAAAAACTTAATCGATTGTCAAAAATTAAAATCATAATAAATTAATACATAAAATCCAAGAAAACATGTCATAAAAAATAATAAGTTAAGTTTTAGTTTCAGAAACAAAAATGCATATAAAAACTCAACTTATGTACAGTCGTGGTCTTTTCCGCTTGATCAGTTAAACATTTTTTCGCTTAAATCATGCGGAGGCGCTGAGCCACGCGCAAAATAACAATATCTCTCGTTTGGCGTGCGTCGTCAGTGCGCTCGGCCGATCGGTAGCTTTTCATTCATTATTTCTAAACAAAGTCAACGGGGCGGGGCTAGAGAGCGATTCTATGTTGTAAGTGCAAGCAAAAATTAGCTTAGTCGTGATTAGGCGGAAGTATCCTCGATAGTACATACACAATAAATTAAAGAGTTAAGAATTTGTATTAGTCAGGTGAAATCGTCTGTAAAATATAAACTAGGCGCTGATAAATATTCAACAAAAGTACTCCCAGAAGTTTTAGAGTTTGTCCTAAACATAAGTCAGGCGTGGTTTGGGTCAATTTCTTATAAAGTTATGACACTGGTGATATTTTACAAGCGCGAATACGTAATAATAATATTTTGATCATCTTCACGGCCTCAGGCACTTTCACATGTTCGAGTTTTTGTTGGATCACTTATAATTAATAACATAACATAACATCACGCTCGTAATCCCCGTAGTGTTAGGCAGAGGTGTACCTAATAGTACACCCACATTTCGTCAGTTATGTTTAAATGCCATGTAATAGGAGGCGCAGTAAGCCGTGTGGTATCCGGCAGAGTAGAATAGTACCAACCCTTTACACTCACGGGTGTCGTATAAGGCGACTAATGTCTGAGGCAGAACACCTTGCGCCTCCGTAGACCAGAGAATGGGCAGCAGCGTTTTCTGTTAGTCTTTCATCACTGCGATCTCCAATCCGCCTGCCAAGCGTGGAGATTACGGCAAATTCCTCCCATCATGGGAGAGGCTTATATCCAGCAGTGGACGTTATGGGCTGTTGTAGTAATAGGAGGCGCACCTATTGCCATCAGCCGGGCACGTATCTAGATACCGTGGCTGCTACTGAGAAATTCCTGATGGAAAATCCCAATAGCACTTTGCCCGACCCGGGAATCAAACCCAGGAGCTCATGCTCAGAAGTCGCACTTACGATCACTTGACCAAGGAAACAGCTATTAATCATCATCTGCCTAGCCTTTTCCTAACCATGTTGGGGTCGGCTTCCAGTCTAACCGGATGTTGCTGAATACCAGTATTTTACATGGAGCGACTGCCTATCTGACCTCCACAACCCAGTTAGTACTGGGTAATACGATACTCCTTGGTAAGACTGGTTGTCAGACTTTTTGGGCCACTGACTACCTGTAACGACTGTCAAAGATCTACAAATGACAGCCGGGACTAACGGCTTAACGTGCTTTCCGAGGCACAGAGGAAACTTGGTATGTAAGGGTGGTCACCCATCCACAGACCAACCTAGGCAAGCACGGCTTAACCTAAAAATCATATTTTGATGTGCCGACGCTTGCCACACCCTGCTAATAGCTCCCCAGTACCGATCAATGATTTATTGGTCCATTAACATTCATTATCGATAATTTTACGTAGTGATTTAATTAGACATGTATTTATAAGTCTAACTTTTTGTAATTAATAATTCAGAAATCACTAGGCCGTTATTGATTTGAAAGGGGGAGCTAGAAATTCGATGCTATTAGAATGGTTTTTAGGAAAGAAAGTTCACGTTTTTTTAGTTTTTAGGGTACCGCACAATTTTTTGTTCCGGATGGGAAATCATCAAATGACTCCTCCCGCTCTGGGCAAGCAGGAGGGAGCGTCAGACTTTTACTGACTAAAACCCATCCAAGTTCCTTCATCGCCCTTTGTGTTCCGGGGCCACAGTATCTCTTTCGAACAATCCCGCAGCCCAATCGAACAGTCCCGCAGCCCAGGGTTCCGTACCTCAGTCGGCAAAAACGGAACCCTTATAGGATCACTTTGTCTTCCGTTTGTTCGTCTGTCTGTCAAGACCCTTTTTCTCAGGAACGCGTGGATATATCAACCTGAAATTACAATCAACTACTCAGGTCTTCTATCCCTTGGAGCAGTGAAACAATCAAACTTATAAGTTAACGCGATCAAAAGGGAATCAAAATAGTGTGCTTCCCGTTGACCTAGAATCATGAAATTTGGCAAGAAGCAATGTTTTACAGCACATGTAAAGGAAACAAATATGAAAACGTAAATACATATGTTTATTAATGAAATACCTACAAGTTTATACGGAACCCTCGGTGCGCGAGTCCAACTCGTTTTAATTATTATGTTGGAGTAATAAAGTGCCTACGCTTAATATCATGTAATGTATGTACATGCTTGATTTTGTACACGAAATTTTTATTTATGATTAGTACGGAGGGCGTTGAAGTAAATTTCTCTAAAGATTAAATTGATTAATGTACTTTTAAGGCCAACTGTGCCGGCTACAGCACGCTCTTAGATAACTCAAACACAAGATCACAGATGTAAGGGCTCCCTAATTTGTAAACAAGTTACTTTTTGTACGATTTAAAATTAGCTTTTTTAGTGTCTAAAATTAACTTGTTATAAACTAATCTGACGGCAGATTTATGGAAGAGAGCCGCTGATTAGAGGACTTTCTTCAATTAAGCGTAATTTGTCTCTTCTAATTTTAGGTGTCTTACAATTTCCAACTTTTAGTACAAAATCCACTACCAATTTTGCTGTCAGATAAATCTTTATACCACAGAGTAATGGCATATTGTACCCAGTGTCGGTAAAAGAAGATTGCCACCGTTACAATTGTGAGAACATCATTTTGTTCTTCAGGGCTTTTGTAGGCTGTGGTACGTTTCTGTGTCAATGAAGAACACAAAATGTACCAATTTCATCAATGTATCCGGGTACGGGAAATGGGCTCGCCTCTATTACCTACATGACACTTAAACATTACTCGCGAAATAAGGTAGTACTTAAGTACTTACTTAAAAAAAAGTTGTTTTTTTTTTTAACGTCCTTCAATTTATTTCAAACAGGGTCTTTATTTTATTTAACTAAACACAAATGGACAAAAAATCAGTATTTCGATCAAAATTAATTTTTGTGACCGTTTTTTTTTATTGATACATAACTCGTTTAGATACGCGCAGAAGCGCCAAAACGCGGTCAGATATACCTATATGTAGTAAGATTGAATAATGATTTTTGTTATTATCAAGATAATTATCAATGACTAGCGGACGTCCCGCGGTTTCACCCGCGTAGTTCCCGTTCCCGTGGGAGTACGGGGATAAAATATAGCCTATGTTACTCGTGGATAATGTAGCTTTCGAATGGTGAAAGAATTTTTTAAATCGGTCCAGTAGTTTTTGAGCCTATTCATTACAAACAAACAAACAAACAAACAAACAAAGTTTTCCTCTTTATAATATTAGTATAGATAATGATCACTTCGAACATTGGGGATCACATAATGTGATTTTATGTTATGTTTCACCAATATCACGACAAGACACGCTCACACGCATCTCTGATTTTTCGGATTCATGTGCGTATTGTATAATTATCACTTACTTCGGTGAAGGAAAACATCGTGAGGAAACGAATCATACCGGAGAGATATTACTTGACGGAATGTTAAGGGCCTATACTACCTCAAATGGCTTAGCATGATCTCAGGTCCTATGTTTGGCGAAAACACGATTTCATAAAATTTTCTCGATAGAAAAAAATCCCAAAGTTACCTCCAAATCAAACAATAAACCGCTGGTATTCAAAAAATACTTCAAATTATATCATGAAACTTTGCATACTAACTGAACTAACTATAAAGCAGGTCTTATGTTTTTTATTTTTTCCAAAAGACGAAAATTTGATTTTATAAAGAATAAAAACCACTCATTTCGCACTATTCGGCCGCAGTGACTGACGTAACAACCGCTTTGTAGTGCAAGCTGCAAGCTGATTAGAACTTTATTGTAACAGTATTACTTACACAAAGTTTGAACCACCACAAATAGAGTTGCTAATCTGAGGTAGTACAGGCTCATAGGCCAAGTTATAGATCCATGGACCCACGGCGACATAAAAACTCTGAAAACAGGTTAGGCACTAACCACACGATTAATAAATACCAATACCACCTTACCTCACCTACTATCATTGGTGCAATGTCCACATGTACCCACTGCCCCCATTCTCCGTAACGACCGCACCACTTTCTTCATCATTATGTCACAGTTATACCATATCTGACTTAACTCGATCAAGTTCCTTCACTAAACTGGTTCAACCAGAATTTGTCCACATGTTTATGTGAGCTTGTATATTAACGAAACATTACTATACGTAATATGAACGTAATTGTTACTTTGATCAGTAATTTGTGAGTATAAGATTGAATAAAATTTAATGGGTTGTTGAGTACAATATTGACGATAAAGTTAGGTAATAGTAGTATGTAGTTGATTTGATGGTGGCAGGTGTGCTTCATCATCATCATCATCATTTCAGCCGAAAGACGTCCACTGCTGGACATAGGCCTCCCCCAAGGGGGGGTTTTGCCATAATCGCCACGCTTGGCAGGCGGGTTGGCGATCGCAGTACGGTTGTTACAAAAGCACAGAGAACGCCCATTCTCTGGTAATTCCTTAGTCGCCTCTTACGACACCCACGGGAAGATATGGGATGGTGCTATTCTTTACGTCCGACACCATACAGACACAGGACAGGTGTGCTTAATTTTATAAAAATCACGATTTTATTTGTGACAACTGATTACGATACAATGGATAGCCTCTTTCCTCGTAGTCGCAAGTGTGACTGCTGAGCATGAGGTCCTGGGTTCGATGCCCGGGTCGGGCAAAGTGCTATTGGGTTTTTCCATCAAGAATTTCTCAGGAGCAGTCACGCAGTCTGGATTCATGCCCTGTTGATGGCAATAGGCTCGCTCCAGTAAAAAAAAACATAATTAACAAAATGTGGGTATTCCTCTACTGTGATGTATGTTATAATAATAATTTTACCCCAAAAAAACCGGCCAAGAGCGTGTCGGGCCACGCTCAGTGTAGGGTTCCGTAGTTTCCCGTCCGTCACAATAAGTGTTCCCACTTATGAGTTTAAAGGTGGGTATCCAATATGTAAAAATGCTTGCCTAAACGAATGTACTACAAACTTAGTCCAGAAATTATTTTGTACAACTTTTTGACTTTTTTGTACAAAAACTGTTGTTTCCATCAAGTTCAAAATAATTTTCCTAGAAAGTCCTTATAAAGTTCTACTGTTCAGATTTTTTTCATATTTTCTAAACTCATGGTTCAAAAGTTAGAGGGGGGGGGACACATTGTTTTTTACTTTTGGAGCGATTATTTCCGAAATTATTGACATTATCAAAAAACGATTTTAGGAAACCCCTATCCATTTTTAAATACCTTTCCAACAATATATCACACGTTAGGGTTGAAATTAAAAAAAAATCACTTCCCACTTTACATATAGGGGGGCTACCCTAATAAAACATTTTTTTCCAATTTTTATTTTACCACTTTGTCGGCGTGATTGATATACATATTGGTACCAAATTTCAGCTTTCTAGTGCTAACGGTCACAGAGATTAAGCGAGGACGGACAGACGGACGGACGGACAGACATGGCGAAACTATAAGGGTTCCTAGTTGACTACGGAACCCTAAAAAGTCGTTTCCCAGCAATATTTTTTTGCGTAAAGTTTCTTAGTTTGATGTTCAGAATGTTTGGTTGACGGCTTTAGAAGGGTCTGTTTACACCCTGTACCTATAATAGGAACAAAAGTGCTACTTAGAATAAAGCTTTAGAAATAGTCGACATAGAACAAAATAAGATAGGCCTGTACCATAGTAGGTATGAAAGTGCCTATTTTTTATGAATAAGTTTGATAAATGAAATGCAAATAAAACGATGACCCGGTAATCTAATTTCAAAGTCTTGGATTTAAAGCGGATATGAAGATGACATCTTACATAATAATATTTGCCTTGTTAATAGTAATAACTTATAAACCAAAAGATTTAAAGTTGCAACACCGTTGTGTAACACAGTATATCTTCTTGAACTCGAAAACGGAAGAAACGAAGATGTAGCAACATTAACATTCATGTTTAATGTTTGGACATCATATTCGATATGAATGAAAATGAGTTTTGATTATAATATTAGAAAACGAGGAATAAAATTTGTATTTTATGCCAGAGACGATTATTTGGAAATCATCATCCTAGCCTTTTCCCAACTATATTGGGGTCGGCTTCCAGTCTAACCGGATGCAGCTGAATACCAGTATTTTACATGGAGCGACTGCCTATCTTACCTCCACAACCCAGTGAGTGTCAGACTTTTTGGGCCACTGACTACCTGTAACGACTGTCAAAGATTTACAAATGACAGCCGGGACCAACTAACAATTTCCGAGGATGGAGGAAACTCAGTTTGTAAGAGAGGTCACCCATCCACAGACCAATCTAAGCAAGCACGGCTTAACCTAAAGATCGACCCGAGTGGCTGTTATTATTGCAGACGATACTTTGGACATAATTGACGATAATTAAGATGGTTTCCCTAAAAGTGTATGAAAATGATTATTTTAGTATAGGTATTCCATGTAATAAATACACTGGAGGCCGATTCTAACTTGGTATGAAAAAGATAGATAGAATATTATTTATTATGTACACCATACAAATTTCAATTTACAATAAATAAAACATTTCACATAAGGTGATGCAAAGGGCGGTCTTATCGCTAAAGCAATGTTTTCAATACAACTTTTTGATGGATTAGACGAAGAGGCAGAAACAAATACTTCAGGTATCTAATCAGTGGTGTACCTATTTATTTATTTTTTATTATTTATCTATGGCCTTCCTTCGGACACGACAATATTTCTTTAGTATTCGTAATTTGTTCTTTTGTTATACTTTTGCGTGTCCGTTTCCCAGGTGGCAAAGGCTTCTTCCAATCTTCTCCATTCTGGCCTTTCTATGGCCACTCTACCCCATGTTGTTCCCGCGACTTGTCTAATGTCGTCGGTGTACCTACTATTTACATAATAATAAACATACACATACCATACCTAAAGCACATACTAATCTATAAAAACCGTATAATAATCATGAAAAGGATAGATGATGATTTGTTTGATGTTCTAACTCAAGTTTCAGAAAAGGTATAATGAACTAAGAGCTTTTTTTCTACTGTTCTTATAATAATAAATCCTCTCTCAAGAGCCCTGACCACCGGCAGCTCGGACCCTGTTCCCAGCGCTGGTGGGCTACTGTTGTTTTATATTTTTAAATGTTTTTTTATGTAGTTTTACTAAGAAATATTTAAAAATGTTAAACATATGTATCTAAATGAATAAATGATAATAATAATGTCCTTACTGATCTAATATTAACTCAAAAAAAATGGATTCCATATCATCATGGAATCCCCGAAGGGTTAATAGGCAGAATGGTGTATGTTTAAGTACCATGTAATAGCTGGGGCGAGCCTATTGCCATCATTTGGCACTAATCCTAACTCCGTGGCTGCTACTGTGAAATTGTTGACGGAAAAACCCAATAACAATTCGCCTGACCCGGGAATCGAATCCAGGACCTCATTATGGAGCTCGTTATGTCTTCAACCTTCATCCCATATTATTTCTGTTCTGTGAAATTCTGACAAAAACAAATTGTACGTTGTTTCACATGTATTTTATTATCGCTATTACGATATGAGGTGTGAAGTTGTATTTTATATCCAGACCGAGGCGTGAGAACTGATCATGGTCAGATTATCCATGACAACAGTCTGTAGGATATTGTAAAATAATTGTCCATTATTAAAAACTTTACATCTGTTAAAAAAGGAATTGAGAAAGACGATGTACAAAACTTCGGTTTGATTTTTAAACTCATTATACTTAGGTTGTTGCTCCCAAAATGTTATCTTTTACAAAATCGACCTTGCTAAGTGAGAGAAGGTAGTACATCTGATCGAAGGTGAACTGTTTAAGAAAATGAAAGTAGGTACTTATACCGTAAAATGTAATTGCATAGGTACTTGCGTTAAAACCACGCTGCATTTCATAAGAATGTTGAAATCTTTCATGTCCTTATGTGCAATAGTTTACCTAGCTTACAGGGGTTAACCTGAAAAAAGATTTCACGTGTTGTAATTCTTTTCCAATACCTATATTGTAATCTCATTTCCATTCACTTCCTGTGTCATTCATTGGGGTTATTGAATAGTCAATATCGTGATATAACAACACTAAAGGTATTTTATTATCAGTTGGATACTGCTATCAATATTTTCCCAAACAATGCACTCAATGATTTCTGATTGGTCATCTTCGTTTGCAACACCTTTCAAATTACAGGTATCATTGTCTTCAACTACAATAATTGTAACTGATATATTATTAATGTTATTTGTTTACAATATTTTTAATTGTCATCATCACTTCCGCCCTCTCTTGTTACATCATTGTTTTCATTAGTGTTTCTTATACATTTCGCACTGTCGTGTGAGTCACCAAGGGAAAGCGCAACTATATGGATGACGTGATTGTTCTTGGGTCTGATCTTTACTTCAATTTGGATTGTGTTAGTAACTATTAGTTTAACTATCTAAGGTCTATGAAACTGTAAATAGACCTCAGATTTTTGGTTTATGTCGTAAGCTAAATTATACTTAAATCTAGCGCTATCTCTGCCTCCGCAACGATATCTTCCTTATTAGGAGTTTAGATTCTATCATTATTAGGCATAACATTCAGTTCACCGAAACATATCATAAAAAGACGCCTGATGTTAGCCGGCAAAATACCCATTTTATGTTGTTTGTTCCTATCGAGAATAATACAAAAAGGAATTTCGTAAACGCAGACTTCATAATTGTTCGCTTTCATTCTTCTCACAATAGCAACAAAACTTTCCGAGTAGGTAACAATCAGGAACAATTAAACAACAAACAGAATGTCAGTCAGACAGACAGTTTTAATGGAACCTGAATATCGAGAATTAACCTCGACTCTAGCAAAAAAGTAATCAATCGCTTTACCAATTTTCTAACGGTCTCCTACGAACATGATAATACCTTCAAAACCACCAGTGGTGATAAGTAGGTAATTATTTTTATTATTCCGTTTGGCTTTAGCTCCGACCTTTGAGAAGTTTCCGTTACTCGTCCCGTTGCCTTTATGGCAATAGCTCATCTTAATCGCACTACACGTGTTTAGAAAACGTAAATTAATAGATCAAAATGTATTTTTCTATTATTTGATTGGGCTAAAAATATCTTGTGGTATATTGTGATGGTAGTCATCGGCATGATATGAGAGATTATGGTCATCATTCTTTATGACTGCCCATTTGCTGTCCATAAAACGATGATGAATATTGATGGTATACAAAATATCGGTAGCATCGTACTTTTGGATAATAGAGTGTTTTATTATAAAGGTCGTTACGTTTTTTGAAATATTGTTATTGATCTTGTTGATGGTTGAATTGTGGGACAGTATCTGATATTTCTGTTAGAGAGGTCACTACCGCAATAAGTCTAAATTGCGGAAGAACTAATGTCTTTATGAGAAAATAATCACGATTTTCGCTCTTGTGTTCCTTCAACACTCTCTTTGAGTGTTTGACATCTCGTTTGGTGATTGGTGTAGCTAGGAAAACCAATTTTGAACAATAAACGGATAACTAAACCAAACATAAATACCAATGGCAGAACAAACGCATGTCCCGTTCTCAAGAATTACTTTGCTCTTTCATTATGTTACACCTAAAGGCAAATACCTGCCTAGTTAGAAGTAAAGGACGTGAACACTTAGATACGAGAGTAACCAGCATCCTCACTGTGAAGGGCACGTGGGCTTGGCTAGGCGGGTTTGTGTTGCTTTCAATGACGTAGTGTACCGGCTCTATCCGCCTGGAGGTAGGCTAACGTACTTTGAAAACGTCTTGGCCTTGCTGTTTTATAGAAGTGAAGTTTGTAAGTTTGGGTATAATCTTCGGAATTACTGAGCCCCGAGCGTCATAGGCAGACATATTAATTAAAACTTTCCTATGAGATAATTTATAACCATAACCCGAGCATTCATTTATAAAGTGTACTTCTACAAAATTAAATAAAGTAAGCCGCTATTACAATTTCTGTTGTACAATTATTACAGTATAATACATTTGTTACTGACGATTCGTTTTTCCAATAACGGCTTGTCCTTCGAGAAAAGACCTCCTCCAAAGATTTGAACCTATCTCTGTCTCTTGCAATTCTGATCCATTCTGCCCGCTTAGCATGACCACCGTAGAAACGAAAGAGAATCGACAAATCTTTTGTTCATCTGTCATTTTGTCGATTCAATGACAGATGAACAAAAGATTTGTCGATTCTCTTTCGTGTCTACGGTGGTCATGCTAAGCGGGCTGGACCGGCAACTCTTTTGAGATCGTTTACTTCCCCACCCTCCGACCTTTACTTCTTTGTACATTAACTTCTAGTATGTTAATCAGTAATGTTCGGCTGATAAGCATCTGAATGATACGCTATATGATACGGTAGATTATCGTGATCCAAGCTCTGGCCCAAATAGCTGCCCACATTCCACCTTTTAATGTACCTTATGGAAATTTCTACCTAATGACAGATTATATGGCCATTCATCATCATTTAGTCAAACTAATTCAAAAGTAGGCGTAACAGTTCTCTAGGCTTCCGATGCAGTTGATGAATTTTCAATTTTACTTAAATCCATATTTATATGGGAGCTTTGGAAATTCGAGCCATCCATAATAATTTTACGTCTTGACACGTCGTTAAGGCAAGGTATATTTTTAGAATTTTAATGTGCGTTATCGATCCCGAGGTCGGCTCGCGCCATAGACTAATCATTTTCCAAGTTCTCTAAATCATAAAAAAACCGGTATACTCTCGTTTTTTACTACGTGAAACTTATCTGTGGTATACTCGAAATGTAGGTAAGGGGCCGAACTTGCTTATTGATGGTACCGGGCCTCGTGGCCTGTGACCAGATTGAATTTTTTTTTAAATCTATCTTATGACCTCCATGAACTCTCACCAAAGCGCTCAGTCGGCTCTTTCAAATACAAATTAATGCTTAACTAGTAAGAGAGTGATAATTGGCAGAAGTAATGCTTGTGGCAGGGATTTATCGGTTTAAGTTGATTGATTGGATATTGATACAAAGCTGCCGACAGCACTTTGTCAATTTGCATTAGATCAGGGATTAGGGAAGACACTTGTTGAGTCTATCTCATTAATTTGTAATGAAGAATCGGAAAATTATTAAGTAGGTTACTAAATCTTGCTGAGTGTGCATCGGCTCATTAATTTTCAGAAGCAATATTTCTAGCAGCGACGTAAGCTGCATATTAACGATACATCGAGTTGAAATAATAAACAACAAACTTTCTAAAAAACAGTTGAAATAATAGATAATTATGATATCAACGACCTAGACTTTAATCACAATAACAACATTTCAATGCTACAACAAACAAACAATGCATCAGGTAGCAGCACCCACGGTAGCACAAGATCGTAGATAACTTTACAAATCTATCATACTTAACACTACGTGGTCGTAACAAATGGCCATAGAAAATCCCTAAACTCCATTGTATAAATCAAGCATCTTTTAGATATGCAAATGTTCGGAAGTTGACTCCCATCATCGGAACAATAAAATTAATAACAGGCAATCAGTCAGACTACTGACAATCGCAGTTTGTCAAAGGCCTAAAGGCCCGATAGTTAAGACAACGCCCAGGGCCACAAAACAACTATAACCAGGTTATATTGAAACTGTCTGGTGGCACTACTTCCTAAGACAAAAGTTAACTAGCTCCAAGAAATTCAGAACTTTCGAAATAAGTTCCATATTTCACCATGGCTCAAGCTAAACTGGCCACTTTGAACGTTAGGACGGTGGTTAACCCATGACCTTCACATACGTTTGGTGGCGAAGACAATTCACACCTACGCGACGATAATGCGCGAACATCTCTATTGATTATAGTCGTTTTGGAGTGATTGATAGGATTTGGTCGCCAGAATATGGTAAAAGGTTTGACCCTTTGTTGGCTGCTGACTTTAAGATGGTGATAACTTTTGAGCTTACTTCTTTGATGTTCACGCTTAGGTTTTGTTTGAAAGCGCAAAATGGTATGGACTAGTCTAAATACATGCTAGTTTGTCTTGTAGGAATTGTCTTCTTTTTGCTATCTTCATCCTGTGTTGCTTGGGGTCAGTGCTAAATGTTTTTCTCTTCTTTCCTCCTCAGTCCGTTGTCGTTGCTCGGGTCCCCTTATCTTTCACATAGATACACCTTTACACTCATCAAATTATCTTTTTCATATTTATCACTCTCTTAATTACCTAGTTACCTAAATATTTCGTTTATAACATAACGTCAAACCTGTAATATCCAAAGACAATAGGTATTAGATGTCTCTATGGTAGGTACTCCTGCCCAACCATAGAGTTCATGGTTTGTGGCCAGCCCCATCGTTCATCTGTCTATATCCATGTCAAGGAATATCTTATCTTTTCTGTTACTGGTATCACTCAAACTCAAAGAATTTATTTAAATTAGACCAAGGATAGGGATAAGGGCAAGAGAATGATGAGACCATAACAGGCACTTTTGAAACTATCTTTTGTCTACTATTAATGTAAAAAAAATGCAGTTACGTGCCCAAAAGCTAAACTGAATATAAAGGGTGTAAAACACCTCATAACGAAGCCGAAAGGCACTTGTTCTCCTTGTCATTGCGATCATTTTTTTGTTCTACTACAAAGTTCCAACTTTTTGACAAGTTTTTTTTAAATACAACTTTTTAATCTAAGATTTTTACTCTATACACCTCTACGACCCCCGTACTATTCAATCCATCCATCAGCACAATGTTATGAGTGCGTTACATTGAGTTCTACCACAAAACATGATTTTATACCCCAAAAAAAAGTCGTTTCCCAGCAATAATTTTCGTGTAAAGTTACTTAGTTTGATGTACAGAATGCTTGGTTGACGGTTTCGTGATGAGGTCTTTTACACCCTGTTTACCATAGTGTTTCTTTTTCCTAAGTTGTAACCTGCATAACGATCAGGCGCGGATACAGGGGGGGGGGGGGGGCAATGGGTGCAATTGCCCCCCCCTGAACCGGAGGCCCAGGTATCTCCAGTAGGTCGGTAGGAAGTGTTAAAATTTTCGAGCTCGCTACGCTCGCTCTACAAACCACTTTTTCTTGAATTTATCTAAAATTTGACCAAGTCACTCCTAGAAGAACGTTCGAAACCATTGTAACCTGTCCAAGGCAAGGTGCCGTCTAAGAATTTCTCGCCACGCCCCCCCCCCCCCCCCTCTGGCCCAAAAGCTGGCGGCCCCCTTGTACCTTGCATATCATGGATTTCTGTAAAGTAACTCTCATTTATTATCAAAAGTATTCAATTTTTTTAAATGAATTTTCCAAAAATTGCCCCCCCTTAAAGGAAATCCTGTATCCGCGCCTGATAACGATTTATCTACGAAATCTTGATATCCTAAATCATGTAGGTGCCTATCGTTTTCTAATCGGAAGGCACGTGTCGTTAGTTAAAAGGTAGAAACCATGGTTCAGGTAGGTCCGTATAATGACATGTCATCTATCTGTCTTTTAATAAATGACTTAACTACTTAGCTAGAACCGATAAAAAATACATATGAAAAAAAACGCTAGTTTCGATAAATGGTTCTCCATCATTTTAATGATCTTCAAACGTTTCGTTTTGTTAGGCCTCTAATATGGTGGTCGAAATTATTAAAAAAAATGTGTTTGACTCGTCGAACAGTTTCGTTTTAAAATTACAGGATCCAGTGTTTGGTTTAGGTATGTCGAATCGAAAGTTGTTGCTTAATCATGCAGATATTTTGTAAAAGTTTCAATTTATTCTAAGCTGGACGTAGGTAAAAGTGGATTTTAGCGAAAACTGTAATTTCGGTGTCGTGTAACTGGTTTTATTTAATTTCCGAGTTCATATGAATAATTAATATTTCGATACTACGATTTCGAAAGCGTTTAAAATATTCAGTCGTGATATTTTCTCTCTCGCGTTCATTTATGTTTCTAACATTAATCATGAATATATTTTATTTTACATTAATTTTAGTAGAATGTTTTGGTTTCATATTATAATTTTTGAAGGTCGTATAATTTAGTTAAGTTTATAACACTTTTAAATGATTTATCTTTTTATATTTTCAGATGATGAGGAAAACAGCTGTTCAAGGAATGGGTAACAAAACTCTTCAAAATAATGCCATCTGGCGGATAACTACAAAATGACAAACAAAGCTAATCTTAGAATTGGTTCCTTATTGGAGCGCAAGATGGCGTGGGTGTTGGTTCTGATCATGGCGGCCAGCGCGGCGAGAGCTTCTAGCTCCAGTGAAGAGGTGGCGCTGGCGAACATTACCAGGTCTGCCAGTGGCGATTATTTTTCTCTCAAGGGTAAGTTTTACTCTTCAGTCTTCTGGCATAGTTTCATAGATACTGAATTACTGACACTGTTTTTCTAGCCAGCCATCAATATGAGAAAAAAATGCATACTTATCTAGTAGTTTTTTGTTATTACCGGTCGAACCTGCCTGCGTGGCCGTTGTCCAGTGCCATATTGACGTAGATTACAAACAACCCATCTACTCCATCTTTCCAGGGTCAGACTGCGGCCCCACCCGATGCATGGAGGTGTCCCACGGCACCGCACTGGCAGCCATCGGTGCTGACGACAGCGGTTGTCGGTGCCAGTGTCGCCGAGAGACTCCCGCCTTCCGCGAAGATCAGCACATCTGTGTCAATCATATTGACGGTAAGTGTACCTCAAGGCTCAAATCATAGAGTACTGTCAAAAAGAAAAATTTTCAACTACTAATTTAGTCGTGAACTCGTAAGGACCGGGTTTTAACTCACGAGTGACTATGTTTTGCGTTGATTTCAGTTTCACTGATCAAAAATAAGTAAATGGACTGAATCATGAATGTATCTACTACCTGTATACTTCCAACGATACCATGGTTATGTAAAAAAACACTTGGGTGCAAACAAATTTAAACATAAGTAGGTTGGTAAGATAATCTACTTACTCTCATAACTGGTAAAATGCGTGGGTGTACAATTAGGTAGGTACGTACACCTCTGCCTAACCCTTCGAGGTTTAGGTACGTTATGTTATGATATAATTATCTCATTATGTATACAAACTATTTTTTTAGAATTTTTTCTACAGGGATGTGTTGGTAACCGAACTGAAAGAAGCTCAACAATTCAAACTAAAATAGGTAGATCGTTGAACACATCATAGATCATGTTATCTGACATGTACATATTCAAGTTGTCACAATGGAAATAATGACAGGTTCTAGGATGTGGTAATGTTCTTCTCAGGGTCTAAGGTGATCAGGTTCAGATGAGGATAAATTACAGGAACTATCTCATAACGCAGTTTGCATAGACAATGAGAAAGGGTCAGAGATAGGGGCTCAAAGAGTATCTGTCATTAATGAGAACAATGTGCCTTCGTACGGTACGTACGGTTAGGTACTTAGGTAACGTACCTAAAGAAAATGATGGAAACTAAATTAAACTCTATGGGTAGGTAGGAGGCCGTGTGGTATCCGGCAGAGTAGAATAGAACCAACCCATTACACTCACGGGTGTCGTATAAGGCGACTAATGTCTGAGGCAGAACACCTTGCGCCTCCGTAGACCAGAGAATGGGCAGCAGCGTTTTCTGTTAGTCTTTCATCACTGCGATCTCTAATCCGCCTGCCAAGCGTGGAGATTACGGCAAATTCCTCCCATCATGGGAGAGACTTATGTCCAGCAGTGGACAACAGCCCATGTTGTAGTAGTAGTACATTATTACAGAGCATTTTCAAAATATAATTATCTAATCTATAGGTACTTACTAATATTATAAAGATAAATAATTATAATAATAGGAAAGATTTGACTTACTACTGGACCGATTTGAAAAATTCTTTCAACAATGGATAGCTGCATTTTCAGCTCGTAACATAGGCTACATTTTATCTCCGTAATCCCACGGGAACGGGATCTACGCGGATGAAACCGCGTGACGTCCGCTAGTCTAATAAAAAATACGTTCTTCTTGAGAGATATTATTAGAGAATATAATATACCATCTCAACATGAATGATGTAGGGTACTTAACCAAGATTTTGTAACAATATTTTGATTTAAAAAAGTGTCCATGGAGTTTCTTGCCTGTTCTTCTCCATAGAGATCTATGCTAGGGAATGGGCAACAGAACTACAGTATACTTTCACAGTTTGTATGTCTTGTGACTGGCACTGTCTACATTTAATTTTCATTTTTGTTTCGACAATTCAAAAGTGCCTGTAACTGGCCTACTTGAAATGCTTTGATTTTGATTAGAAAAGCATTAATTTGTACTTTTTCTTTTCAGAATGTCTGATGGCTAGCTTCGGTCGTGGGGCGACGAAACCTCAAATACCCTTTGTTTTCTTACCTCTCAAAGGACAAATCATTTATCCCTCAAAAGAAATCATTTTTACTGGTAAGTAATCGACTAAGTCGCCTTCTTCACTTAAAAAAAAGAAAATGAAAAATATGTCAGTACAAAAAGATATTCCGATACCGGGAATCGAACCCGAGCCTCCTGGGTGAGAGCCAGGTATCCTAGCCACTAGACCATATCGGATATGAGAAGTAAGTCGAAATTACAGTTTAGCTTCTACAACAATATTGATTTACTAATAAAAATAATGTATCTTCTTTTTTTCAACAAACTTAATAACAACAACACTTTTTGATAATGTTGATCTATTTATGACACTGGTTACCTACATTGATATAGTTTATTTTATAATACGTATTTATCTATCAACATAATGAATCAGCGAGACCTTTAAATACTTATTTGGAGGTCATAGCACCAAATAAACATAAATAAAACAGTGATCCGTTCTTGTTTAGATGTCGAAGACGCAATTTGCGCGGTGACGAGCGCTCAGTACCTGTCCCCATCAGGATGGGTGACCCTCCGCGATCTGATCGACAACGACGTGCCCTTTGGACTGTACCGGGATGAGGGGAGCACTTTCTTGCAGGTAATTTTTTTTTAAACTTTTTTACAGGCTGCACATCAAGGTATTACCTGTCAAACTTCTTTTTATAGATTTTCAACTTTATCGCTAACGGAACGGGGTTAATCGGGAAAGTTTGACAGTTTCGGACTTTCGGTGTGTAGCTTGATGTGTGTTATTACCGTATCTAACCCCATTTACAGAATGCTGCCGAAGTATTAAAAAATTAAATAAATTAAGGCCTATTTTTGCGGATGGGAAATCAATGAAATCATCAAATGATTCCTCCCGTTCTGGGCGGAGCAGAAGGAACAGAAGCAGCAGAAAGGTAGGGACAGAAGGGTAGGGTAGGGGCAGAAGTGTCAGACCTTTACTGACTAAAACCCATCCATGTTCCTCCATCGACCTTTGTGTTCCGGGGCCACGGTAACTTTTTCGAACAGTCTCGCAGCCCTGGCAGGCATCGGCTCTTGCGCACCCCTTCCTTTATAGCTGACATCTCTTTGAGGCGCGCGTGGAACACGAACGCGCCGTCGACACGGCCTATCGTCATGAGACGGACGGACGGCGAGCTAGCCCATAGCCCACCGTCCACAGGCCCGCGCCTACGGTGGCCGGGGACCACGTGGCCCCCGACACCCAAAATTTATTTTTAAATTTTTAACGTGATTCATATTACGATTCTGAATGTCAGAATGCCGCAGAAGCCCATTCCACTCACAACGTAGTCGTACCACCCAAGTAGAAAACAACAATACCTGAGAGCACTGAGAGCATAAGTACACCAAAAACAGTAAAATGTTCGTAAAACTTAACAAATAAGATAATTATTTTCACAAATTTATTGGAAACTTTATAAAGAGGAAATTAAACGTGTACCTTCTAAGCGGGAAATAATTAAATTTTGGTAAAATTATCCGATTATGCAACCGCTGCGTCTGCTGAGATCTTTATCGTAAACAAGAACAATAATATGATGCGGAGCAGTTTGTTGGGAACACGGATAGTGAGATTCAAATTGCAAGATAAGACTAAGTAAAAATACACAATCTACAAACAAAACAATGTAAACCAAATTAAGTAATGTGATATTTTATTTTTATTTCACTGACCTGAAAATGTTGTCCAAGCATCGCAATCGCGATTTCATTAGAGGTCAGTATGTACATTGTACAGGCAACAAAAGAGTTTAGTATGCAGGCTATCAATTATCTTCTTACTGTTGATAAGAATGCGAAAGGGTTATATTCAATCTGTTTGCAATTTCATCCAAATCCGTTCAGTAGTTTCTGCGTGAAAGAATAACAAAAATCGATCCTCACAAATTTTCGCATTTTTAATAGTAGCTCAGATCAAATTTAAAAACCAAGACATAGCGCTGCGAACAATAAAGTGAAGCCAGCGCAAAACTAAGCTCCGCTCTGTCAAAGTCAAAGATCTTTATTGTGAGACAGTGGTTACAGAGTTGTTATCAGATTATTTGTGTGTGCGTTTGCACTGCTCTACCATATTCGGCATACAATAGTTTGAACAATTTTGTATGTTTAATATTAAATCTGTGCGTAGCGTACATGCTCACACGCACACTTTTACATCAAACTACAATTACCTAAACTACGCTCAAAAAATGCACACATGTTTACGAAACCGGCATCACTTTATTGTTCGCAGCGCTGTGTCTTGGTTTTTATTTGGTCTGAGAATAGTAGTAAGAAATTGATAGCCTGCAATACCTAACTCTTTAGTTCACTGTACTACCGAGTTCACTGACGTTAGACCACGTATCAACCTTATTACTAAAGTCATATGGGCGAAAATGGCAGTGGACTTCGGTAATACTTCAATCAGTTACGGTTTTCATTTAAAACAAGTGTCATTTTTGAGCATGATTCGGAAATGCAGTTTTAATCGTCACAGATCTGCACTTGTCTTTTGTTCATTTCACTCCATAATTGGTCAAATGGTGCATTTAATTAATGAAGCTATCTGTTTGCCCATCTGTCACACTTTTAATACTGGAATTGACGGGGAAAGTTTGCTGCAGGTTTTTTGGTACATTATCTCAAGCGGACAACACTTGCTCTTGATCATTTTGGGAAAGTTAGGTTAGGTACTATAAGAAGCAAAAGGCGAAAATTGCTGTCTTACTGGTTTTATAACTAATCAAAATATTGAAAGATTTTTTTTTATATCGGATGTCTTTTTTATCACTTTCCAAAAAAAAAGTGTATATTAGGTGAACGGAGTACAAGCTTATGGCATACCATAATATAGTTTATTTTTTTCACAGCTTAGAAAAAATTGATCTATCATCAAAAAATGCTACAAATTTCAAGTAAACTTTTCATATTAGAACAAAGAAAGAGAAATATTGAAAAAATAAATGAAAATTTTTCAAAAATTAATGATTTTCGATTTTTTCTGAACCGAAGTATGCCATTTGCTAAAATAAAAATAAATAAATACCCATTAAAAAAAAGTGTACATAAATAAATAATTGTAAATAAATTGAGCACTACGATGGCTGGTTTGAGGTGGTAAGAAAAGAGTACCTGGATATGGGGGAGACCTTTGCCCAGCAGTGGGACATAAACGGTTAATAAACAACCAAAAAAAGGTGAATTGGTTACTGAAATTGTTAATAGAAAGCTAGATCTTCCTATTTATATTTGGATTCAAGATGATCTCGATCATCAGTCAGAATTTGGTCAAACTTCATGAACCACGGTATACAACAAAAAGACAACGAGCCTTGTGACTCTATCAATGTAAACAGTGTCACAATATGGTAGATGACACCTTATAACAATAATTCCAAGACACCAATCTCTAAAAAAACCACTTCATTTTGGGCCTGAAAAACCGATTTATTTTCAATGAATTGCCAAATTCGACTTTTAGTTGCTTTGAAATCAATAAATAGTTAAGTAATTGAGTTGATTAAACAGTGACGTCACAGTTGCCTTTATTTGCCATACAAAATCTATGAGAGAACCGCGTTTTGACAGCTCTTAAAAAGTATCTCAATTGATTTGTCATCTACCCCATTGATTGTAGAATAGTAACAATATTTATTTTTAAACAAAACCTTTATTTTCGGACAAAATACTAACGTGCCACATCTTGCATCCAAAGTGCACTCGATAACATCTGGGGTCTGAGGGCAGCCATACTAAATCCATAACGCGGTTATGCACACGCGTCGAGCACAATAAATGTTTATCTTGCTAGTGTCGGACTGCCGGACCGAAGACCGGTCCACTTGATAGCCAAGGACGACTTCACTTTAAACACTAGTATTACTGGAAGAAATAAGATTGACAGTATGGTGTCGATTCTGTTGTGCACAAATTAAACTTAATTTAGGCTATTGCTATCTTTTTCTCTCTAATAAAACGAGAAAGAGACGGACGTAATTTAGAGCTGTCAAATGTAGTTGGAACTAATATTTCTATACAAATGAAGGGTGCACGTAAAAACATGTCGACTAAAATCACGGTGAAGCGCATGGCATAAACTAGTTTGATACCTCCAACTTAGTGCATAGCTATAGCCGTCCTTTTCTCGCACTGCCTTTTAGTAAAAGATAGCAATAGCTTAAATTAAGTTTAGTTTGTGCACAACAGAATCGACACCAGTAGCACCTTTATACTCTTGTTAGAAAAGGGATTGATTGAGAATGGTAGATGACTTTACTACAAAAATTTACTACTGAAGTCAAGAAATATTTTGACAAATGAAAGAAGTACCTAAAACTACCTAATTTTAATCTGTATAACTAAGTGGATATTAACACTTGTATCTATAATCAAGATAAAGTAGGTAATTACTTGAGTTTTAGCCATTTTTATGCAATAGACAAGAATTTTAACGAATTAAGAACCATGAAAGAAAGCAAAGCTAAGAATTCTCAGTTCTAACTTCAAACAATTACTAAATTACAGGACTACAGAATAAAAATTATTTTTTAAGTAATTACCTTTACTCAAGTAGGTAATTACTTCCACTTGTTTATAGATACGAGTGAAAAACGCCCTAACTTTGATTACTTAGTAAGTAATCAAAGTTAGGGCGTTCGAAAAAATCAAAAGTTGTGCTGCCAGTGCGTCGTTCATTGAATCATAAATAATGGTTACGCAGAACTTGTATTTAAAAGTTCAAGAGCCTTACCATTGATAATTCAAATATGAAGTACTAAGGCATGTACTGCCGAAGATATTTTTCATAGAAAATGTCCTACAATCTTGTACTTTTTTCTAAGCTTTGGAACTTCACATACGATGACCTAAATAAACTTGTTTTGACAAGTAGTACCAACCTTAAATTTTTGCTGTAAAATTTTTGTGTGGTCTTTTTAATTTGTGCGAACGTACAAAGTAGCAGTAACATAATTAATTTAGGGCTCACGATTTTATCAAGTAGTTATAAAAGTATTATAAGACAAGATAAGGAATCAGAATCTGAATAAAAAGAACGAGGACTTTGAAGTCCCAATCAAAAATGCTCTTGCTTACCTGTCCCCAACATTGTCATTCTCCTCTAAATTAATTTAGGATCGGCGCATGTCTTTTTCTATCATACTTATCTGTTAGGTACCTAGTTACCTACTCGTCATCTTAGTAGCCCCAGCCTGTTTTAGCCCTATATTTCACACAGTCCATCAATCGTTTCTCTGGCCTTACCTTTTAATTAACCATTTGTACAATATTGTACTTACATGCCTACTGTTAGTAAAAGGTTTTATCTGTCTGGCTATAAATCTTTGAAGACTCCACGTGTGAGGTTTCCTAACGTTTATATTCCTGAAATACAAGTTACGGGTACTTGGCTACGATAAAACGGCATCACGAGACATCTGGTGTCGCTCAATAGCTCAGATCGTATCTCTAATGTTGAAGAACTGTCCATGTACTGAGAATTGGCAGAAATGTATTGCTAGCTTTTTTTGCTAGTACTAGGTCCTAGAAGAACCGGTGAGGGTCGTTATGATCTGGATGATGTAAAGCATGATTCGGAGAAGTTCTCGACTTTATTTTGATGGGTTTTTAAAAAAGCTTTCAGAGTCATTTGAAGCATTTAAAAATCTAAATCATAATAACAAAATCGATTTGGACGCTATACTTAATACACAAATTAAAGAGCTACATAATAATTAAGATATATAAAACATGTCTGCGTAAAACAAAAAGGCACGAGTCAATTCTGATAATGAAATCAATATTGCCAATGTCCATACTGCGTAATGAATGAACATGCACGTACATTGAAATAATCCAGTCCCATCGACCAATCTTTATTACTTTGATGTCGATATCAAGATTGAAATTAAAATAAAACATTTCAATGTTTATCAGGAACAGAAGTTTTGACGTTGACTTGACGGCAATTATCGGAGTGCCTCCATATTTTTTTTTAATAGCATTATTTAATGAAAACGATAATCGCGTTAACGACAATCGTAACGTAATAAGCTATCATAAAAAAAAACAATCATTTAATTTCTTGATATAAATCGGGTCAGCAACGGGAAATATCGTCATGAAGATATTATCTTGTGCTCAACATTTTTACGTGTTTTTTGGGCGGTCTCGACAAAACGCTACAGTTTTTTGAATTCATCAATCGAGCAAATGTGTGCCTCGGACAGGCGCGTGTTGAAATGCTACACGAACCTGATTCAGCCCCAGATAAACACGAAGGCGTCAAAGGAGCGATTTGTATAATATGTCCAAATACTTTGCATTTAGATCTGTTCACGGTGATAAAGTTATAAGATGGATTTGCATTTCCATTTTGCTTTCTGCAGGTAAACTCGAAGTAGGCTTGACATTATGTTAACAAATGTACACAAACGTTTTTGGGCGATTCATACTTTTTATTTCTTTAAGCTTTATATTTATCAAGTGATTTGTAACCAAAACTCACGTATGCTTAGTGACAAATGCTGCAACGAATTGCACCTGATAACTGTTGATTTAATCTGCTTAAAGTTGCGGTCTGAGAAAATAAAGGTGCGAAACTGCGAAGCTTAACGCAATTTTTTACATCCTTAGATCGCATTACAACATTTTGGAACAAATATCTGAAATGATGTGGAAAATCTTTGCAATTTATTTGACAGTGGCGCGGGTCGGCGGCTCTGCACGCTCGGCTGGAGGGTCGTCTGGTGGCCGCTCATGTTCTGTGCTCCTCGTCTACTCCCTCGCACCTTGCTGCTAGCTGTGCAGCGTTCCGCATCGCAGGCGCAACACAAAACGCCTTGCTTGGTGAGTCACACACACCATTATAACTGGAACAATTATGTGTAAAATTAATGTTACTAATCGTTTAATACAGTGAATACCAATATGTGACTCATCCACAGATGTACGTTCAATACCCTTCCACGCTGGTGAACTGGTGACGACAGAATCAGCATCCCAGAATCAGGGACTCAGTGTTCTGGAATCGCTGGCTATTGGCGTATGCGTGCTTTTACTGATCTTCGTGTATGCAGCTGGAATTATTTTCTATGTTCATTACAAGCAAAGACAGAAACGAAAAGAAAAGGACCCGGAACAAAATCATTCAAATACTATGTCTACTGATAACGGGTCTCTTGAGTCTCGAATCGATATGAGCAATGTGGTACGATTTCTTAATCCGATTCTTTTTAAAACAAAGTAACGATTTTATTTGACAATTCACTAATTTTTCGGTCGTTACAGATGTTGAAATCCAATCCGTTGTTAAAACTGAACGGTATGGGCGGTGACTTTTTACATGATGGAGGCTTTTCTGATGGCAGTGAACGGAATGAAGACACTCTCGATTCATCGTCCAATAACACACACACTCATAATTCTATGCATAAGGTTGGTAAAGCAACTAAACCGTCTTGAAAGGCTTTGTTAATGGTAAAGAAATAAAAAACAAATATTTATACTTTACATTCTTAGTTTCAGAAATTGAATGCCAACTCAGTTATATCAGCAATGGTACACTCTCGAAGAAAAAAGACTCTCAGGCCATCCATAAGGCATGCTAATTCACCTGAACGAATGAACGAACGTTTCCAAAGACGTTCTGCATCTCCCGATACTCTGGAACGTGCACCACATTCAGAACTATCCATTGTAGACTGTTCTATGGAAAATAATTATAACGCAAACCGACAACTGCCATCTTCATATGGAGACTCTTCGTATAGAAAGAAATTGTATTTCAACCCAGTCTTCTTTGAAACCGAACTTCTCAAGGTAAGATTAAATAAGTGCATCATTTTAACAAACTTTTAGTAACAAAATGTATCGAATGTTTTCCAAAAAAAATATATAAATTTCAATTATTATTATTCCAGAATCCACCACCTGCAGCTGTTGAATTTTTGAGTAAAATTCGAGAAGTAATGTCTGTTGCTAAGGAAAAAATGACATCAAAACGATTCATCCCTATATTATCAGATATTCCCGAAGAAGATATGTATCATGCCATAGATCTAGGTTGGGACATTCCTTGCGCACGGCGCGGTCGCAGATTTAGTGCAATTAGTCTTAAACAAGAAAACAGTCGTAAAACTGCTGTTTGTGGAGGATGCCCAGGATGCGATAATAACGCACGACCACACAAAGTAACCCTCACTAGGTCTAACTCATGTAAGTCATGTGTTAGTGAAGATTATAAACAGAGAATAGTAAGAAAATGGTTAGACGAAGTACCGTTACCAACCAACAACTCGAAACCCGTGAAGTCGGTAGCTAAGGTCAGTGGAACCCCAAGAGCTGTTGAACCCAAGAAGAAGGAAGAAGCGCGTCCGAAATCAGCTGAATTAATTAGATCTGAGACGCCTAAACCTAAAGTTACTGAAACTAAACCTAAAGTAATAGAAAAGAAATCTAAAGTTACAGAAACCAAACCCAAAGTTACGGAAACGAAACCTAAAGTTACAGAAGCTAAGCTAAAACTTACTGAAATAATTACTAAAGAAAACATTCGTGAACTAGAATCTAAAGAGAACTTTACTAAAGAACTATGTCTACAAGAAATGAAAATTATTAGTAAGCCAATAAATCCGAAAGAAATTGAAATTATACGAGTAAACTCAGTTCCAGACCTCAATGGATTAAACAACATAGTGAATATCAAAGAAGCAGACAAAATATCTAAACCAGTTGCCCCTACTCCACCTCAAGAGAAGAAAAGTCCATCTAGCCACACATCAAGACGGATTAGGAAGAAACTTCCTCCACCTCCACCGCCTCCCGTTACTCCACCAGAGCCTCCCAAATTAGATGAAGAAGAGGCACCAATCCCACCAGAAGTCAAAGTAAAGATGGAAGCTGTCATACGTGAACTAAACACTTGCAGACGTGTGGAACCCATAGAATTAGAAGAAATCAAAATGGAAACTATTGCTCCGATAGCACCTAAAATAGTTATACCCGTATTAGCGGCTGACAACCATTACTACAGTGATGATAATACGCTCTCTATTAGAAAGAAAAGACAAATATATGGAAGTCAAGGTAACGTCATGGAATTTGACAGTTTGGAACGCAACATGATGAAGCAGCGAAGGTTCTCGGTCGCTTGTGGACCCGAATTATTCCATAATGATCGATTTGAACAAGGTCAAAATCTACTTGAAACTAGGGAACGGCTAACTAATAGCTGGTTAGATGTGAAAAAGGCTGTCGAAGAACCTCAAGTCTTTAATCAGGGTGAAGTTTTTGTTGATAATATGGAACCCATGTACAACAATATTGACGATCTTTCAAAGCCTGGCCCATTAACCATACAAGTGCGCGGCTCGCCAATAGAAAGCAGACGTAACTTTGCCAAAGATGATTTTGATCCCGATACTCTGGACAGACGTGACACAAAGAAACGCGTTGAGAAAATACTACTAAAATCAGCTGGTAGCTTTAAGTATAAGTCAACGTCTTCAGAAAGTGAATCATGCAGGAAATCTCCAATAGCAATTACGACGCGAAAGATTGGCAACCTGAGACAAATATATGAAGCTAAAGCAAAGGCGCAAGAGGAAGAGATTAAATTCTATAGCAGACGCGGAAGCATTGCTTACGGTCAGGATCTACAAGCATTCATGAGATCTGGTAAAGCGCCAGATTTGATCAGACACATCGAAGGACAAAAGGACCCCAAGCCTCCTATACCACCAAAACAACGCCAAAGACTGAACGCTGATTTATCTCCGAAATTCTATAGTTCAACTCGCGAAAGTCCGCCTGGTGATCGCCGCAGGATGATTGAAGATAGAGACAAATTCCCAGGGTATACAAGACTTGACAACATGAACGCTCGCCGTTCTGGACGCCGATCTGCCAGGACCAGATCTCGAAGAACTGATATAAGAAAGCTATACAGAACTGAAGACTCCGGGTACATGAGCACCGACTCAAACGAATCGAAATGTAGAGCGAGGTACTTGATGCAGTTGAGACCAGTGAAGACCTCAATACCAGAACCTGCTCCAGTACCAGCTGTTAGAGCGACTGTTGTTAAAACAACTGTACTACCGATCGAGTCCGATACAGATGATTTAGAATCTTTGTGTGATGGAAGAAGCGAATCTGGCGGAGAGAGTGTGGAGACCGATTCTGTGTTCTTTGGAAACTTCGATGATTCAAAGGAGATTTTCGCTGAGTTAGGACTCAGCGCTTTTGAGCCTCAAAGTAAAATGATGCATAGTCATGAGCAAATTGATTCAGGGTTTATGGGGGAAACTAATATAATTTTAAGCGGTGACAGCGACTCGGAACACAGAAGTGTAATATCGATAACGACAGGACACGATGGAAGAGCGTCTGCTGCATCGATTAGTAAATTAGACGATGCCCCTTATTTACATACCATAGAGTGCTGAGTAAATGTATAAATTATATAAATATAGATGAATTTGTATGTAACGATTATTAATTACGAGAATATCGAATTGTAATGAGTACCATTAATTATCTTATGTAATAAATAAGATTTGTTATTAAATCAATAAATTGATTAAGGTTAGATACTTAAAAATAATTAAAAAGTAAAATTGTTAGAAATGTAATTTGTAATGTATTTGAGATAATTTGATGTGTATAATGTGAGGGTGTGTACGTATTTAAAGTAAGTTGATAGTCACCGAATTTTACCTCAAAACTTTTGCGGTGTTACCGTTTGATTGTTATTTGTTAAAACTTACTATTTGCTGTACTATTAATTTCTTACCCTATGAGAGTTATTTATTGAGATGTTCGATAGATGAACAGCCCAACATTTATGTTCGTGCCTAAATGTTTAACTTATCTTTAAAATTAATTACTTTATCTTTCGATTTAATTAATTGTTATCCCTATATGCCATTTTATGCTCAATTTATTATTAATTATCAGATTTTAGTTGTAATGTATATAAATAAAAAATATAAGTAGTAATAATATATGACTTACGAGTTTGTAAATTTTTATAGCCGGCCGGTTGTGCAATCAAATTTTTTATTAGTTTTCGGGAATTTAATGGATTGGAGTAAATTTAATGGTGTATGGTATTACGTAAGAGGCTCAAATATTTATTGAAAATTATATTTTTAAGTGAGATAATTAAATGATATAACAAAGTAATTTGCAATATAAATGTAATCATTAATTTAGTCAGTAGTGTGTGGGACGTGTTGTGTAAAGATTTTATATTTTCAGACTTTGTAAACAAAGTAATTTTAGAAAATATTTTTGTATGAATAAAATATAATGTTGTGTTATCAATTCTGCTGTTTCATTGTTCATCTAAAAAAAGGTGCTAAATTATTCTACAGTTTTCAACTTTATATAGACAATCTGCAAAAATAAATTACTATCTACCTATAACAATTAATGTAACGCAGAGATACACATATAGCATAGGCAGACACACTTATATGAAAAAAAAACAGACTAAGTATAGATTAGTTAGTTAAAAATTTAAATAACAACATAGCTCAAGCATAAAATAAATAAATAAATATTGCTGGACATTACACACAGCGCCATCTAGTGCCACACTAAGCAACGAGGCTTGTGTCCTGGACACCAGATAGTTGATATACTACATAGATACTTTTTGTTTATAAATACATACTTATTATACCTACATATAAACATCCATGACTCGGAAACAAATGTCCATGCTCATCACACAAACATTTGCTTCGACAGGGATTCGAACCCAGGCCCTAAGAACGTAAGGCAGCCTCACTACCGCTGCGCCAATCGGGTCGTCAAAATAATAAAATAACTCTTTCAACAACATGGCATCACGCCTGTAATCCCTGAAGGGCTAAGCAGAGGTACCTATTAGGCGTAACATTTCGCCAGTTATGTTTAAGTCCCATGTAATAGGGTGCGAGCCTATTACCATCAAACGGGCACAAATCCATACTCCGTGACTGCTACTGAGAAATTCCTGATGTAAAAACCCAACAACTATTTGCCCGACCCGGGAATTGAATACAGGACATCGTGCTCAACAGTCGCGATTCCGACCACTCGACCAAAGCAGTCTCAACAAATAAACAAAATCTACTTTTGTAATCAAATACTTAGTTCTAATTTTAAAGTCAACTTTTTCTTCCTTTCTGCGGTAAGTACTAAATTTAAATTTTCCGCGCCAAACGGCCAGCATTTTAAATTATCACCGCTATCTGTTAACAGTCAGGGCAGACATCGATTTTATTTCATTCGAACCAAATGTAAATTTTTAAATCCTACGCATCTTAAATCACAATCTATCGAAGTCAAGCGATATCTTTGATCGCACCGAATTAATTTATGTTTTTCAATTTGCACTCACGTTTCTTGATGCAGGTATTCCATCAAATAATTTAAAGGTGATGATGACACGATGACAGAATTTGTGCAATTTAATTAATGTTACATCTCTCACTGGTATTATTAATGTCAGAGATAAGATGTATGTTCACTACTTATGTGCCTACTCGATTGATATATGTAATTACAGATACACTACTTACATACACGGCAATAATGTCGGATTGGCAGATGATCGAGAAACTCATTGGCATTTAATAAAAACCGGCCAAGAGCGTGTCGGGCCACGCTCAGTGTAGGGTTCCGTAGTTTCTCGTCCGTCACAATAAGTGTTCCCACTTATGAGTTTAGAGGTGGGTATCCATTATATAAAAATGCTTGCATATACGAATATACTACAAACTTAGTCTAGAAATTATTTTGTACAACTTTTTGTCTTTTTTGTACAGAAACTGTTGTTTCCATCAAGTTCAAAATGATTTTCCTAGAAAGTCCTTATAAAGTTCTACTTTCCAGATTTTTTTCATTTTTTCTAAACTTATGGTTCAAAAGTTAGACACACACACATTGTTTTTTACTTTTGGAGCGAGTATTTCCGAAATTATTGACATTATCAAAAAATGATTTTAGGAAACCCCTATTCTATTTTAAATACCTTTCCAACAATATATCACACGTTAGGGTTGAAGTTAAAAAAAAACTTTTCCCACTTTACATATAGGGGGGCTACCCTAATAAAACATTATTTTCCAATTTTTATTTTACCACTTTGTCGGCGTGATTGATATTGGTGCCAAATTTCAGCGGTCACAGAGATTAAGCGAGGACGGACAGACGGACGGACAGACATGGCGAAACTATAAGGGTTCCTAGTTGACTACGGAACCCTAAAAATGAACAACAAACAGAGAAAAAAAAATTGAATAACTAAGATGAATTAATTATGTAGGTACTACCTACCATAGTATGTCGTCATTTCAGATTTCAGCAATTTATTTACATTACGTGTTAGTGCTGAGTGCTGATGGATGTTGGTTTTACTCAATAATTTCACAATAAGTGATTGTTAGTAGCGAAAGGTTGTCTAAACGACACGTCGTAAAAGTATAAATTGCGAATTTAGCTACGTATATGGCAGAAATTGACACAAACGTATAGCTGAAGTATCATTAAGTATAGATTCATCATCTGCCTAGCCTTTTCCCCCAACTATGTTGGGGTCGGCTTCCAGTTTTACCGGATGCAGCTGAATACCAGTATTTTACATGGAGCGACTGCCTGTCTGATCTCCACAACCCAATTAGTACCGGGTAATACGATACCCCTTGGTAAGTCTGGTTGTCAGACTTTCTGGGCCTCTGACTAACGACAGTCAAAGATCTACAAATGACAGCCGGGACCAACGGCTTAACGTGATTAAGTGTAGATTATCGAAATTAATTATAAGAATTGACACTTTTGCATTAAGTACAGCTGAATAAGGTAGGTGCATCCGGTTAGACTGGAAGCCAACCCCAAAGTTGGGAGAAGGCTAAGCAAATGATGATGAATAAGGCCCGGCGCCCATTATCGGCATCGGCAAGGAAAATGATCCTTCGGCATCCTATAAGCAAGCGCACACTATCGGCAATTATGCTTTGGCATGCTGCAACGTTCTTAGGGATGACCAGGCGTCCTTAAGGCAGTGTTGCCAACTCCTATAACTTCAAGTCGCTAGACTCAATATCAAAAGTCACCAGAAAGTCGCTAAAACTGATTCTACCAGGAGCGGACTAAGGATTTTGTTCTGGGAGGGGCACAAGAAGATAGTGGCGGTATTTATAAATATACATACTTATAAAATACTAATGTTTAATTAAATATATTACCATCATTGTATTTTGTTGTTTCACTCACAATTTCCCAGAAATGCTAGAAACATGCAATAACATTCGAAATAACAAAAATCTAATAAGAATTCATAACGAATTCAACTTTAATTAAATAAACATGAAATTGGCGGGCAAGCGCGTTTTCGTTTTCCGTTTGAAATCTCTTGGTAGTGTTTAATTCTGTGTCGAGTTAACAAAAAACGTATCTATTATCGGCTATAACATTGTTCTGATTTGTACTCCAAAAGTCGTCAGATAAGTCGCTTAACCATTTTAGTCGCCAAATCTTTTTTTTTGTCGCTAAGACATTAACAAAAGTCGTCAATTCTAGCGACAAAGTCGCTAAATTGGCACCACTGCCTTAAGGACCTTCGCCCCGCAGGGCAAACTATCCCCCGAGTGTTGCCTCGGCGCCGGCGGCGTACCGAAGGTTGCCGAAGGATGCCGAAGCATCCCGAAGCATTCTCAAGGCTGCCGATACACCAGCCTCAAGCATACCGAAGCGGTATTTTTGTTATTACGACCACATCATCATCATCTGCCTAGCCTTTTCCCAACTGTGTTGGGGTCGGCTTCCAGTTTTACCGGATGCAGCTGAATACCAGTATTTTACATGGAGCGACTGCCTATCTGACCTCCACAACCCAGTTAGTACCGGGTAATACGATACCCCTTGGTAAGACTGGTTGTCAGACTTTTCGGGCCTCTGACTACCTAACGACTGTCAAAGATCTACAAATGACAGCCGGGACCAACGGCTTAACGTGCTTTTCGAGGCACGGAGGAAACTCGGTATGTAATGGGCGGTCACCCATCCACAGACCAACCTAGGAAAGCACGGCTTAACCTAACGATCGACCCGAGCGGCTGTTATTATTTAGCCACGAGCTCCTCCACCACACACGACCACATATCACGGAAATTTCTACTTTATTGCCATTATGAGTATATTGCTATTTGCCACCTAAAATCCTCAGTCGTACCGATGCCGATAATGGGCGCCGGGCCTAAGGTCGTTATGTATACCCGCATAGGGAATATTGTGGTACACCGAATTGAAGACATTATGGAGTTCAAAACAAAAAAAAAAAGTTTCCATACAAAATGGCCCTTGGTAATGTTTAGATAGCGTTCGAGAAAACACGAGAGCATTTCGTAAACACTGGATTAAGTAGGATCAGTGTGCTTAGTGTGAGATTTGCTATTTTCGTTCACCACATTCGAGCGCGTTAACGTTTAGGCAAATTTGTATGGCGCTGGGGTAGCGCCATCTAGCGTAATATGTCAGAACTAGGTAGTGTGAGTGCCGCATCGACAAACGTTAACTTGCGAGTGTGAGTTCCTAGAATACATTCATTCGTTTTCGCGTTAATTCACCGTAACTTGTGTTGCGTACATTAATAACCGGCCAAAATAAGTTGACATTCGTATTTTGTGTTCATAATATAAGCGACTGCCTATTCAATTAGTGGTGGTTATAGAACGAAGTTAGACGACATTACTTATCTGTGGTCAATGGTCATTAGTTTTGTTTGTGTTTACGAAAGTTTGTGTTAGTTTTGAATATTATTGTTAAAAATAAAGACTAGCCCGTCCCAATTTGAAATGCTGGTGACATAAATGGAGCAGTTAGTGTATTTTATATCTTTTGGTGTGTAATGAATGAGTGACCTTGATCCATCTGTGAAGTTTGTAAAACTAAGTTTGTTACTTTTTAGGCATGGAGATCTAAGCAAATGATCTTATAATGCCCGAGTGGTTTGTGTGTGGTGGTGTTTCTATCTTTGTTTACGTAACCGTGTTTACTTTTTTGTGGCGTTATATTACGCTTATCTTGTGCTTTTGCGGTCTCAAACATTGTCCAAACGAAATAATACGAGATTCCATGGTAAGTTTCATTCACAATACGAAATTAAATTAAATTACTTTGTTATTTCACCACTCTCATGATGCTCTCACCACAAAATCTTAAGTGAAAACTTTTCACGCTCGCGTTTCGTATTCGAGCTGTCAAAACTGTCAAAATTGCAACTTGCACTCGCGATAGCATGCAAACGTTAGCGATGTGCTCCAAACGGACCTCATTTTCATAGAGGCATTCTATTGTCATTACCGACGACGTAAATGGTAACGTAAACTCGGTTTACGCGGTCGACACATTACTTGAATTTTAGTAAAAAACTCGCACTTAGCATACAGATTAAATTACTTGATTGACATTGAATAATAAACAAACTTGATGTGGTTAAGTATCTATTGATAAGTCTTATCACACATAGAGACTGGAGTATTGTTTCAACATAGGTAACCATCGGCCCATTAGCTCAGTTGGTTAGAGCGTCGTGCTAATAACGCGAAGGTCGCGGGTTCGATCCCCTCATGGACCACTTCTTCCTTTTTAAACCCTTTTTCTTTTTAAAGTATTATTTTTTATAAATAAATTAGTTTCTTCGCTTCAGTTGTCATTTAAAAATTCGACGAAATCAAGTTTTATAGTATTCAGTTAGTTTATGAGTCAGCTTTTAATTGAAACATTTCTTAACTGTCGTGACTGTCGTAAATAAATCGTAACGTGATTTGAAATTGTCTGCAGTTCAAAAATAAATTAGGGTGGTAACTGAATTTAATATGCTGAAGGTATGAGTATCTTCGCAATATTGTTAATTGAAAAAAGTCAGTAACCAAAGCCAGAGTTCAATTTAGCTAGCTTTCTCGCTAGTTCAAGTTCTAAAGTATATCAAGTTCTCTCAAAGAGTGGGCCGATGCGAACTGTTCACTGAATTAACATTAGATCACGATTGACTTCAGGTTTGGGTTCATTTCATGTGGAACTTACAGTAGACCTGGTGCGAATTTTTATCCGTGACAAAACCCACGTGATCGCGTCAGAGTAAACTTCGGTTTCTAAACGGCATATTTTCCCACTTTGCCCCCAGACGACGCTACTAGTATAGTTTCAGTAGTTAAAGTTGAATTAGGACAAAAACTCGCACTATCAGGTAAAACTAATTTTGCTTTTGCAATGCAGGGTCAATAAACTGAGAATAAAATAAGTACTCTTTGCAAGGTCTACCAACGTACTACCAATGGTCCGCTTTAGAAGGGCTTTACACAGATGGTTAATTGAGAATCGTTTCTATAATATAAAAGAATTCCTTCAGTTTAAATTTAAATAATCTAATTGTAACAAAAATTTGCATGTCATTATTTTATGATTGAATATGTTAAGCTACTGTAATACCTTTGTAAGAACTTTTGTAACCATATTTATCGGCAAATAAATCTTTGACTTTGACTTTGACTTTGAAGGAAATTGAATCAGCAATGTGGGTTACCATCACGAAGAATCTGGGGGCGTTCGAATGGATGTAAGTAAAAGGTGTAAACTTACATATAAAAAACACTGCCTTTTGACGCTATTTTGAATAGTTGTACCAGAATAGGAATAGTTTAATACAAAATTGCGGAAAAACTCCTTACAATTGTCCTCCAAAAACAGAATGCAAAAGCTCCATCGGTAACTTCAAAAAGAGAGCTGTGGCCCATGAGGGGATCGAACCCGCAACCTTCGCGTTATTAGCACGACGCTCTAACCAACTGAGCTAATGGGCCGATGAGAATCGCTTGCAAAATGTGCGACATTAAACGAACGTTATCGTTTCTTCATTGAACTGATGATAACAACAATAGACAACGGTCCAGTCTGTCACTCAACATCGCCATAGCGAACAATCAACAACATTGAACGATGCGTATAATTATTCCACAGATTGAAGGTGTACAGTAATTTGGCTTTAGCTGTACACCGATTATTATGATAAAGATGTGCTGTAATGCTCGGTTCGCTTCACGAACAGATGTAATGCTCGAATCTGCACCCCTAGCCAAGTTACAAACGTTTCATATCGATTCTCTTTCTACAATCGTAAACGAGTCGGCGTAGGCGATTGTAGAAAGCGCTAAATTGGTAGCCAAGTTGACACGACTGAGTCGATCGCTCGTTCTCTAATGTCTGTAGAAGAAAACCTACACTTTAAAGAGTATAGCGATCAACATTGTAGAAACGATAACATTCTATTCTATCATTTTGAACGATGTAAACTTGTCTACGTATTTTCTATTCGTTTGTGTTGATCACGTGATTTAACGTTGAGATGAAGTCATTCCCATTCATTTGAATAGTTTTCTACTGGCGTTAACGATTGTAGATTGTCAACTTGGCTAGGGGTGCTGAACTGTTATGGCCCAGCCACACTATGCTCCTTGCGCTGTTCATCGCTATGCTTCCCGCTCTGCCGCGATGTTGCCCTCTCTGCCGACATACTGCTCTACTCACGCAATTTATTGCGACGCTCCACACTGGAGAAAAAATGATATTGCCGGTCCTTTGATTCGCGCTCAAAAGCCGACAAAATAGGGAGCGGTGGGCACGACGAAGAAAATGACGTGTGGCATGACGAGTAATGTTGCCACACTACGTCTTTGCCTCCTTTCCTCGCCACTTCCCATGCCACTCGTCGAGTGTGTGGCAGGCCCATTACATTACAAGCGAAAGCTCAACGCTCGGGAACGTCCTTCGGATTGTAGCCGGTGATGTTCTGTAGTTTTGGCATACCCCTTGTGGGCAAGGCTCTGGTATATAGGAATCATCACCATCATTCTCTTTGCCTTTATCCCAATTCATTTGTGGTCGGCGCAGCATAGTTTTCTTCTTCTATAATTCTTTGTTACTCGTCATCTTATTAAACACCTCCTTTCATACCATATCATCCTTTACACAGGCCATCCATCCAGTTTCTTTGGTCCTCATCTATTCTTATACCCCTCCACATTCATACTCAAAGCTTTCCTTCCTACATTTTCTTCATTCGTCCTTCCAATACCACGTATGGTATGTCCGTGAAGATTTCTATCTTCAATCTGGACCATTTTTAATTCGCAGCAAGTTGGTTGCTTACTTCGATACATAACATAATTAAGTTTGTTTTGAAACCTGACGCTACTTTCGCAACAAACAAAATCATTAAATTTACAATCACCCTTTTCCCAATTTTATTGAATACCAGCGTTGACAAGTGATACAATAAACTTTAAAACCGAAATTATTTTAATTACGCAGTTTTACAGCCGACATGTTAATTTACAAACGTACCTACATCGTACAAATATCTGGACCACATTACAAGGCAAGTCATTTTCCTCATTTCAAAAACATTAAATAAGGGGAATTTAATGTACGTAATTAAAACATTGATTTTATTCGTTGTAAATTATAACAGCTTTATCACGTCAGCAATGTGGTTGTAAAAATATCTGAGTAACGGGTGTTTGTTTTTTCTAAGCTTCCGGATTCTTAGTGGATAAAGATTGACAGTTGGTGCCATACTGTCAGTTTACGATAAATTCTTCGCACATTCCACAGACTCGACGCTGCGCCAACTCCACTCCGACTCAACTCTCAAAGTCTCAATGTAGCATTGAAATGTGAGCTTTACATTATGTTCCTTAGGGTGGAGTTTTCAAGATGACGTAGAAGGGGAAGACAGGTGACTACTTCTACGTATGTGCCTGTATGGGTGCGTAGTATTCACAAAGTAATGCACGAGATTAAGCTTTAAATAAGGGCAGACGACTGTATTAAGCAAATCATTTCAACAGCCTGCCTGCACCCCCTGGCGGGCCGTGAATATATCTATATATAAGCTACGGCGCAGTATATAACATTTTCGCAGTAGGCACGAACGATGTACAAACGTCATTGTTGCCACAAGGGGAAAATATGGTATACAGGAACGTGAAGATAGGCACAAAAAAGTGGCCTAACCCAGAAGTGATGAGGCCCGAACTTCCTCAAAAACAAATATAAAACTAAGACAGCGTTAGATTGCAGGTCAAATAAAAGTAGTTCACCATTTATATATTCAGCACCAATGGCTGTTTATGCTGATAGGAATTTCTTCTGCATCGATGGTATCTAGGTCTCATTTTTTCTTGGGCCTGGAATGTTGCCAGTAGCCACCTTAATCGCGGCGTCTGTGGCGTTTAAACGTTTTTACTGTTCTAAAGGCATATGGGAACTAAAGGTCAAATAGAAAAAAGTCAATATGCTTAACAAGAGATCGTCATCTGCCTACCCTTTTCCCAACTATGTATGTTGGAGTCAGCGTCCAGACTTACCGGATGCAACTGAATACCAGTATTTTACATGGAGCGACAGCCTATCCGACCTCCACAACCCACCTAGTACTGGGTAATTACGATACCCTTTGGTAAGACTGGTTGTCGGACTTTCAGGCTACTGACTACCTGTAACGACTGTCAATGATCTACAATCTACGGGACCAACGGCTTAAGAGGGCCCTTCCCGGCCCGCCTTTCGACAACGCGAGCATGGTCGAAAAGCTCGTTGTTTCATCCAGAGCCACAGCGGTGGTATTCTTTCAACTCCCCTGTCTTACCTAGCCCCGAACCTGCACTACTTGCCTCCCGCGCACCTCATACATACTGCCTAACGCGGGAAATTGAACGAAAAATATTGTTTGAAAATTTATAAAACTTGTTCCAGGAAATACGTGTTTTTGAAATTGGTCTTACAAGTATGTGAAATAAATATTTGTTATTTAGAATCTCCACTACATTTGCTTCTATCAGGATGCTTTCTTTACTTTTACAATTTATAAGTACATTATGAACGGCCAAAGTTGAGGTAAAAGTTGTGCAAAACAGCAATTTTTGGAGGCTTATACTGAATTTGTTTCTACAAATTTTTATTTTCTGCTTCGATAGAAGCCTAGATATAGTCCACAAGATACCTATTAGTTCAAAAAAATCAAAGATATATGTCTAACAACGGCATAATCACGCACGAGCTATTGTCAAAATTCTCGCGAAAAGTATGGCGGGTTGGCCGCTCTTAACATGCTTTCCGAGGCACGAAGGAAACTCGGTATCTATGTAATAGCTACGAGCTCCTATATTACAACTCTATTCCATTGTAAATCGCATTAACTTCATTAAATAGGTCAAACAGATAGATACCTAGGTAAGTAGATATTACAGAAGCAAATCGACTGCATAATAAACAACTTCAATATTGATGGCCACTGAAGTCAAATGGAGGTTATTTCTCTAATCAAAATTCAATGCGTTCTACAAGAGATGATGGATATTACATCTCTATTGTGCTATGATAAGTGTGGGAACCATTGCGGCCGCGATCTATATACATACAAACGTTGCGCAGTTTACAACGTAATGTAACATTCCTCATCGTGTTCGAAATTGTAATGTAAATGCAATAAGGTTTTGTGTTTCTGTTGGTGTTAGTCTGATTTAACGTTTTGAGTGCGTTAAAAAATACACTGTTTTTATTGGTTTCTGGTTAGAAAAACTTTTTTGCAAAAAAAATAAAACCGACTTCAAAAAACAAAAAAGTGAAAAATAACTTTAGCTTCAGAAGTCGGTGACAAAAAAAAACCTAAATGAATTAAACAAAGGTCACCGACTTCTGGAGCTAAAGTTATTTTTCTAGCTAAAGTCGGTTTTATTTTTTTTGCAAAAAAGTTTTTTTATTTTTAATTGTAATATCCTATACAAATATTTTCTATGCATTTATTTTACATTGTTAACAATACATCTCATGGTAATAAGCTTATCCCCAATAAATGGAACTTAACATACCTAAACTATCGAAATTTGGGTGTATTGTACACATCTGCGTACCCCTCAGAACAACAGGCGTGATGTTACGTCATGATGTTGTATAAACAATAAACATCCAAGCGATTGCAGCAATCACGACCGATTTACCATTTAGTTTTGAAGAGTTCCATTGTATATCTCCGAAGATCAGCATCAGATCTTCATCAAATTTAAATGCGACCATTTCAGTAGTATATTCTTTCAAATAAAAAAAGAATTTTGAG